>CM042166.1:68340711-68353211 GCA_023376005.1 Doryteuthis pealeii
TTTGTTTGATTAATTAATTATATCCCTTAATCAGTAAAAATCAATAACCAAATTTGGAATGCTTCTTAGTTAGAACAATATCAATGTGTATGCAAGATTTTGAATCTGAGTGACCTTCTGTTTTGGAGTTATACATCGACACGTACATACCAAAATCTCTCCTTTATATATTAGATATAGTCATACACGGACACCATGTTTTGACATATCATGTCTCTTCAGTGTGGCTAGACATTTGTAAGCTACCTACAGCCGGGATAGAAACCAAATCGATTTATCATCAGTCAGGCTGCTTAACCGCTTGGCCATCGTCTCCTACAGAATGGGAAGGGGGTTTTAACTGAGAGATGCATACAGATGTATGTATGTATGTAAAGGCTGTCGTCAGCGAAATCTTTACTACAGATTTCACTTCCTCATCACTGGAATAATGTTTTCCTCTCATACCCTCTTTCATGGGGCTGAAGAGATGATAGTCTGAGGCACTGATAAGGAGGTTAAATCTGTAGTGGCTCAAAGAACAATCAACAGAATTTTACGGGAATGGGATACATGCTCTTATTCGAAGGTGGTACATTGCTATTGAGAGAAATGATGACTCTGTGGAGAAGTAGGGATGTGATCCACATAGGACCAGTTCCATTTTAATGTATGATACAAGTTCAAGTGTTGGTAATTATACCTGTCTTAAATAAAATGGCATTACTTTTTAATTCACCCTGATATATATATATGTGTGTGTGTATGTGTATGTGTATGTATTATGTGTTGTTACAGAAAATATTCACAAATAATCTTTTTTCATCGCAGATCCTCTTCCTCTTCCTCTTTCTCTTCTTCCTCCTCTTCCTCTTCTTCCTCCTCTTCTCTTCCTCTTCTTCTTCTTCTTCTTCTCTTCTCTTCTTCTTCCTCCTCTTCTTCTTTTTCTTCTTCAGGAGAAAATGGACATTTGGAATGAGGAATTATCACGATTCAATAATTTCCTGTTCAGAGAAAACGCAGCCTCTGATTTCGTTGAGGAGATATTTTAATGATTGAACATTTTATCATCTTAACAAAAATCAAACAATTGAATCATGTTTGCTTTTGCATACAGACGTGTTTATATTTATATATATATATATATATATATATATATACATATATGTGTATGTATAAATGTGTGTGTGTGTATATATATATACTTATATGTGTGTAAGTATATATATCTGTATGTGTATATATGTATATATATGTATATATATATATTTAGAAAACAAACAAAAAGAAAGATACAGCTGTAATGTATGGCATCGAAATAAATCTCAAATTTCCAAAGAAATTCCTCTATTTTTAGTCATTTTAGTAATTTGATCAAGAAATTTAACTCGGATTTCAAATTGATATTCTTACCCATTATTTATGTCTGGCTAGTTTGAATTACAGGTGCTTCCAAATTTTCAAATATAGATAATTTGTTCAAAATCTTTATAAAGATTTACAAGGTCTGGTCTGACAAAAGGATACTACTTTTGAGCATCCATTAAGAATCAGATTATATGTATTCCTCTCTGTCCCAGTCGTTGGAAATGGACTCGTCGACCTGGGTTCAAATCCTCGACGAGACTAGTTGCATTTCCCATAGCGCTAATACCCTTGGGAAAGGTATGCATCCAACTACTCTCCCTCCAGCTATGGGTAAATAGTAGGGCAGAATATATATATATATATATATATATATATATATATATATATATGTGTATATTTAACAACCCCTCTGCATGAGCAGGATGTGACACAAAGTTAATTTTTAACCAGAGTTTAACAGGTTTGAATTCAGAATTTTCCTTCTCTTAGACCAGTTGCCATACCAAGGTTAAAGAGCCCATTCTTGTCTACTATTTACCCATAGCTGGAGGGAGAATAGTTGGATGCATACCTTTCCCAAGGGTATTAGCGCAATTTATAATGCCAACTGCTTTGTTCAGGATTTGAACTGGTGTCACCTTGTCCATTTCCTATGGCGATAACCATTACACGACAAACACCTCATGCACTCTGACCTGGAGTGGTATTATGTATTAGGGTCCAGTCTATGGATTAAACAGAAAAAAATGCATGTTTAAAAGAAGAAATTTGAATACCCATCAAGAATAAATGAAACATAAAGTGTTCAGCATAAAATAACTCAGCAAGAGTTGACATGCCATAAAATCTACCCAATCAACCAACAAACACCTTAAGAATAAAATTATAGTTGTAATGCTATGCAACAATACCTGGCTTGCTTTTGTCAAAATTTGACTAAGTATGACACAAGGCCACCAATTTTGAGCATCTAGTAAGAATCAAATTATAGCTGTAATTTTTTGTATTTAATTGGACTGTGGGATTACACAGGTCCACTCTGTCACAGTGTGGTAGTTTTGTTTTACGGCATATCAACCTCTGTGGGTCATTTAATGCTGATTAAGTTTTAAAACAAATTCATTCAATGGATACTCAATTTATTTTAATAAACACATTTTTCTATTTAAACCATAGATGAAACCCTAATAGGTACTACCACTCTGGGTCAGAGTGGACCAAGGAGCAATGGTGATAAAGGGGTGCTCCACACTCCCCAAACCTCCAGAACTGGAACCTCACCATCAGATAAAGTTTAACGTCATTCCCAGGACATGTAGACCCTCAGCCACCATCTTCTAGCACATATATGATAAAAAGGGTTGGGGCTTGCCATAAGGGCAATAGGATTGGGGCAATTCTATAGGTGCTAGGGCTTGACATGACCAGCCGATTGATCAGAGGAAGGCCTCTCTGACTGCCCATCTAACCTAAGTAAGGGGCTAAGTCATGGACTGCTCATCCACCATGATTCCATCCTTAAGCATCACTGGTTGTCACACACAGCCAAAAGGTGGCCCCATTGGGAGATTCTTACCCCTCTGCAGAGGTGTAGTCGGTGTATTCTAAAGCCCCGGCCAACAGAACTGCAGCGGGGTAGTACATGTTAGGGTTCTATCTATTGGTCAAATAGATCTGTTTAAAAAAATTTTGTATTTACTGTATTTGATGGCAAATAAGACCCCCCCCCCCCCCATTTCAGCAGGTCAGATTTCGGATAAAAAGATTTTAGTGTATTTAAGCATATATTGTTGAAAACAGTCTAGCTGTGCATTTCACAAGCGGAAACATAGCTGCATAAAAGCAATTTGGCAGTACAGGCAAGCAATAACATCTCAATAGCAGGAAATAATAATAATGATAAAAGGCTTCACCTACGATGTATAAGACGCAGGGCAAATTTTTAGCCCAAATTTTGGGGAAAAAAGTGCGTCCTGTATGCCATCAAATACAGTAATCGTGGACTTTCTGAAAAAAAAAGGAAAAAAAGAAGAAACCAGGACCAACCTTAAGAAACAACTAAACAAACTATGTAAATATGAATGTACAATGAACACAATTCTCTAACCCCTAGGTATAAAATAACCCAAGATGAGTTAACATGCCATGAAAATCAATTCATCAAAACCTCCCCTAAGTATCTTATCATCTTGCCTGTAGATTATACTAAAAAGCTATCATAGCCATTGACAACAGCCTTGTCTGGGTCAAGTCATTTCTTCTCTTAAGTACACACACACACACACACACACACACACACATACACACGTGTGTGTACTTAGATAGCAATTACATGTTTGACTAAAGGTCACAGCCAAGGAGTGTTTATTCTTTACTTTGACTTTCTTGTTTCTATATAAGTAAAAAATAGGTCAGATGTAAGTGTACTAATTCACCATTTTTAGCTAATAGCTTAGTCATTACCAAGATCCAAAATAATATATATATATATATATATATATATATAAAAATATCAAATTGACTGGTATGTTGGGGAAAATTCTATTTGGGATTATCAATATCTCCTGTACATCCGCAATGCATGCTCATTTTTACAAATCCCTAAGAGAGCTCAATGTATGATAATTGACAAATCAATTATATACAGATCAATATTTACATTTTCAATAATAATAACAAAAAATAAATAACACAAAAGAAATATTCATGTTTGTCTTATCACTTGTTTTTATATATATATATATATATATATATATATATAAATAAAAGTATCCAATTGACTGGTATGTTGGGAATAATTCTATTTGGGATCATCAATATCTTTTATACATCCACAAACAATGCATGCCGATGCTGATGTGCACCTATAGATTTATACAAGAATTTTTACAAATCCCTAAGAGAGCTCAATGTATAATAACTAATAAATTAATCATATACAGAGCAAGTAAAGCTAAAAGACACTCTACTTAGTTGTCGGGATGGGTTGTTGGTATCAGTCAAACAGCGAGGGAGTCTATCCTCTTTTCACTTGTGCTAGAACAAGGAGATTGTTTTTGCATCTCAGGTGAAGCACCACACCTACTATCAACCCCTCCCTTGACCGCTCAGATCCCTGTGCTACTCATACACTGAGTTGGCGAGGGCCAGTATCAAACCAGGAACCTTGTGGTTCCTAGTCGAACACTCTGCCGACTAAGCTAAACTGGCCATTTTAACTCAAGGGCCAGTTTAGCTCAGTTGATAGAGCGTCCACCTAGGAACCACAAGGTTCCGGGTTTGATACTGGCCCTCGCCAACTCAGTGTATGAGTAGCACAGGGATCTGTGCGGTAAAGGGAGGAGTTGATAGTAGTGTGGCGCTCCACCTCAGATGCTAAAACAATCTCCTTGGTCTAGCACAATGAAAAGGGGATAGTCTCCCTCGCTGTCTGGCTGATACCAACTTTAGGCAACCCTGATGACTTATTTATATATATATATATATATATATATATATATATGAACAAAAAGTGATAAGACAAACTGGAATATTTCTTTTGTTATTTATTTTTTTTCAACTAGTTTTGACTTTAGGTCATTGTGTGTGTGTGTGTATATATATATATATATATATATATATGTGTGTGTGTGTGTGAAATAAAATTGGAACTTAATCCGACAGTGTAAATATGATATATTGAAAAAACAAAGGATGTTTACAAATGCATGGGCTCATCAGGAGAGAATGTGCAAACCGTTTCGTGGCCTTTCTCTCTACGGTTTATATAGCAACACCGGCCCTCCTCACTGATGATGTGAGGACCCAAGTAATATCATGCATCGACCGCACGTGGATCGGTCTTCAACAAAAATAAGACGGGAAGAAATGACCGTTAGTAAAAACAGAACGCTGCTAGTCAAAAGTTGGAATTATTCAAAAGAAAAAATGCGCTGTCTGTATTAAAAATAAAATGAATTTTATTTAAAAATAAAATGAATTTTATTTTTAATTTAAAAAAATCAGAAGCATTATAGTAAATAAGACTCAAAAGAGCCTGATGTAGATTATATATATATATATATATATATATATATATATATTATATATACGCACACACACACACACTCATACATATTAGCATAGTTCCTATAAAATATATTTGGATCATTTGCATCCAAGTGTGCAGCACTTTTGACTCTGATCAGATAATATCAGTGCAATTATGATGTCAAAATTTTCAGCCACTTGTCGTCCTAGTAGCAATAATGTATTACGAACGAACACACAGACACAGAGCCCTGCTTTGCACTCAGTTGAGAACACTGTGTCTGTATGTTCAAGTACCTCCTTCTCTTTCTGTTTGCATTAGTGTGACACTTTTGAGTGAACAGACAGACAAATTTAGTGACAACTCTTACACACACACACACACACACACACACATATCCAGTTTGCATAAGATTCTATAAAAACATTTGTAGTTATTTAGTAAGCTTAGCTTAATTGTGGCATAAACCCAGTAATATGAGGCACCCAGTGAGAATCGAATTCACTCACAGTTATCTGATAACCTCACTTGCTAACCATTGCACCACATGAGGTGCCTAATAAAAGCATTTCCTTGCAGAAATTGCTTATTTGAAATAAGAAACTAGAATATATATATATATATATATATATATATAAGTGGGTGGAGTGGCCTATCGTCGGTATCAGTCGAACAGCGAAAGCATCTATACCATTTTGAAACAGCACTAGACGAGGGAGATTCTTTTTGCATCTTAGGTGGAGCGCCACATCTACCTTCAGCTCCCTACTTTACTGCACTGAAGCTGTGCTACTCATGTGCTTATTTGGCGAGGGCCAGTGTCAAACACAGGACCTTGTGGTTCCAAGTACATATATATATATATATCTCAGTTGGTAGTGCATCCAACTAGGAACCACAAGGTTCAACTCAGCGTATGAGTACCACAAGGATCTGTGCAGTAAAGTGAGGAGCTGATGGTAGGTATGGCGCCCACCTCAGATGTCAAAAACAATCTCCTTGGTCTAGCACTAGTAAAAAAGGTATAGACTCCCTCACTGTCTGGCTGATATCGACTTTAAACACCCCCCATCCCCTGACGACTTTACTTTTACTGTATATATGTATAACCCGCAATGTTGATATGCCATTAAACAAAGAAACCAAACCTAGTATTTACCACCCTATTATATTATCTGCATTGCAGTCTCAGAAACTATATAGTTCTTGTGCCCCTGAAGTTACACTGCCTCCTGTTACTGTGGAGTCTAATGTTCGAAAAACAGCCTCGACCCCTGATGTCGCATGTGAAGGCTGTCCCTGAAGATGTTGATGTGCCAGTGCTTTGTTGCCGCCATTTTCTTCTGGACCTTTTGACTTCAGGGTGTTGCGCCAGGGTGACTTCACATATGAATTGTCTGCCACAAAGAGCCATGTCACCACTGAGGGCAGTCCTTGGCCAAATTTTCCCAGCTGGAAGGGTAATGCCAAAGCACCTGAGATCATTATTATCTTGTATATATTATACTTATCTTGTATATATGTTATTCTTATTATAACTATCTTGTATATATACCTTCTTTGATGTTGCATTTTCCTCCTTTTTAACTTAGAGTGACATCGTTTGTTCCTGAAGATGTTGATGTGCCAGTGCTTTTGTGATGAACGAGCTTACTTACCTCCGGCAAAACGCATCTGCTTAGCTTGTCAGGTTTTGCCTGAACTAAGCATAAAGAAGCATAGTCGCTATTGACGAGCAGATTTATAAAGTGTGGTCTTGTTCTGTCTCGTTTGTGGCGTGAGTATAGCGTCGCCCATGCAAATTATGCTGACAGTATAAAAGGAGCTCGTTTTTTTTGCCAGGGACAGAAGCGATCTAAGTAGGAAGAAAGACTGTAAGCGCGACGTTATTTCTACTAGAACTCACAGCTTTGTTGCCGCCACTTTCTTCTGGACCCTATTACTAAAATACTCTGTCCTGTTGTCTGGGACGTTTGAATGCACAGACTGCACCTCTGCAGAGGGGTAAAACTCTATACTAAATTACTTATTACTTATTACTTAAATCACATTTGTTCTATTGGTTCTTTCCTTATCTTTTTAAAAGTCTTGTTCATGTCTCGTATTAATACTTCTTGATTAATGGCTGATAGTTTAGGATTTGCAGAGTAAAGACAATGTTTATATTTATAGACTCCAATCATATCAGCTCAACTGATAATATAGACAATCCTCCTCACATCTCTCTTTATATGTTTGTTGATTAAAGCATAATATGTAATCTATCACACTATCATATCAGTGTGACAATTTAGGGTGAACAGACGCACAAATTTAGTGACAAATTTAGTGGCACTTTGACATTGAGGTAACAAAATAATTGATAGGATTCTTTTTCTTTAGCATTGCTGTTCCCTCTCTCTCACACTCTCTCTCTCTCTCTCTCTCTCTCTCTCTCTCTCTCTCTCTCTCTCTCTCTCTCTCTCTCTCTCTCTCTCTCTCTCTCTCTCTCTCACTCACACACACACACACAGAGTCTCTCTCTCTTTCTGTTCTCTCTCTCACACACACAGTCTCTCTCTCTCACTCTCTCTCTCTCTCTCTTCTCTCTCTCTCACACCACACAGTCTCTCTCTCTTCTTTCTCTCTCACACACACACACAGTCTCTCTGTCTCTCTCTCTTCTTTCTCTCTCACACACACACACAGTCTCTCTCTCTCTCTCTCTTTCTCTCTCTCACACACACACAGTTTCTCTCTCTCTCTCTCTCTTCTTTCTCTCACACACACAGTCTCTCTCTCTCTCTAAAAGAGAAATTACTTATACTAGCAAGACCTGTGGACAGATTTGTATCACATTATGATAATTTAATTATTACAATGTTTGATATGTTGACTTAAGAGGTATTGCAAAATAGTTCAATATATAAAAAGTATAATAATCTTCATTCAACTCTCTCTCACATTTTTTTTCCTTTCTTTCCTTCTTTTCATTATGTTCGATTAAAACAGATTAGTGTTATCGTCCCCTCTCTCTATCTTTCTCCTACTCTCTTTCTTATTATATTTTTTCTGGGTACCATGTCCTTTTTCTTCCCTTTCTTTATAATAAAAAATTGAATGGACCATGATTTAGCTGATTGGACAGCGCTCATAAGAAATGAGAATTCTGCGGATAAGCGACACCAGATAATCAGTCATTTTTGCATTCATCTTGGATGATCTGGGCGGTCTCATTTTTAACCAGAGGGGGCTGCAAGATGATAACGGTCGGAAGATTAAAGAGTATTTATTAATATATAGATATGAACAGTATTGTTTATTATCAAGTGAAATATCATTTTCAATTGATTTGTTTAATTCATTTCATTTATTTATATTGTTTATATGTAAATAATATATATATATATATATATATATATATATATATATGGTGTGTTATACTTATAAGTAAAATAGTGCTCAATATCTTGGATAAAACATGTTACCCTAAGTTAGGGTAGCGTGGACATGATGTCAACTGTGTTTGGTTACTGACTGTCTCTCGCCTATGCGATTCTCAAACCAAGTAACTGGGCTGGCATTTCGTATGCCTTTTTATACTGTGGTTTATGCCCAGCAAACGTCACACCCCTACCTCTTCCGAATCATGAAACAAAATTCCTTCGCCTCCCTACAGGGCATATACCACAGTTCTCATGGACACACAAAGTAGCCCTCTTCCTTGATCATATCATAAACAGCAAGAAACAATAATCAGCCACTCTCTGAACGATAAAACGAAACACCACGCCCCCCCACATATATATATATATATGATAAGTATGTAAACACGTATGTGTTTGGATATGGTTTTTTTGCCGACAATTTTTGGGAGAATATGTGCTTAATTGGAGTCGTACCTAATTTTGAAAATTAATTAATTAATAATTAGTTAATTAGGCGGGAATGCCTATTTAAATGTATGGCTAAACAAATCGAGAAAAATCAATCTCTGTATGTACATTTCGGCCTATTAGGCCTCATCAGCAGAGCTATAGATAGGAAGACCGCCTGTACGTGATTTGAAACCGGACTGTCAAGCTGACAGGCGAGTACCATAACCCTACACCAAACAGACTTCTTAGATTTTACGATTTGTTTAGAGTAGGTTAATATTCCTCTTGTAGTGACTATTATAATATATATATATATATATATATATATATATATATATATATAAATGCCAGCGACCACAGCAGTCAACTAGTCTAAAGATCCATGTAAAAAATGGATCCCTTCCTCAAAATATTTGGATGAAATAAAATGGAACTTAGCACATAACATCCAACTCTGTTTCTCATTTATTTCACACTTCACCCATGCTTCTCTCTAAATCCCCAAAATATACATTATAGACATATATATATAATACATATATACGAATATGATATATACATTGAGAATTAGACTCACTAAATATATATATTGAGAATTAGACTCACCATATATATATATGTGTGTGTGTGTGTGTGTGTAAGCAGACTGGCCTTTTGTCGGTATTAGTTGGACAGTGAGGAAGTATATCTTCTTTTTAGCTCAATCAATTGAGCATCCGCCTAGAAACCACAGGGTTCCGGGTTCGATACCGACCCCCACCAACACAACACATGCCCCCACCCCTGAACAGATAAGATTTAAATCAGGATATTTGCCTGACACACCGAATCTCCGAGTCATCACAAAGGAGTGTGCAGACAATTGTCCTTTGGACAAGCCCAAGAGGACAACATTCTCAACAGCAGATGGCGTAAACGATTGGCTAAGTTTTTGAGGAATGTAAAAGCAAACACAAAAGGCATACAGTATATAATATCATTAGATTACGTATAAAAAATACCCGAAACTTTTGAGACGCTAGGGTTAGGTTTAGCATCCTACGTCTCTGACGCTCAAAAATCTAAAAGGACGCAGTAAAATCGTATCCATGCATCCTAGAGTTTTTTTTCTTCTCTCACCATTACTGCAAATAAATTTCAATAGATTCTTAGAAACGAATTACACTGGATAGGTTACAAGGTAGGAGTTAGGCGACTTTAGTTGGGACCCATAAATTTTTCCGGGACTCATTCAAAGCAAATATGTGCGTCCCAGGACGCACTAAATTAAAATGCTATCAGCATCACTGGGTTAGGGTTAGGCTACTTCGGGAGTTTCCGTAATCTAATGCTATATATACGTGAAATGCGATTCCAATGATATTCTTGCGCGCTATTCTGCATCTGTACCAGAGATATTATCATTACATTACGTATAAAAACATTATATTTCATTACATTTCACGGAAATACCCGAAATCTTTGGGATGTTGAGGATTATGGTTAGTTTTAGTGTCTGTGTTACTCTTAGGGTTATGCTATTTCGGGAGTTTCCGTTATCTAATGCTATTTATACGTAAAATGCGATTTTAATGATATTATCTCTTGCGCGCTATTCTGCATCTGTACCAGAGATATTATCATTACATCACGTATAAAAAGCATTATATTTCATTACATTTCACGGAAATACCCGAAATCTTTGGGATGTTGAGGATTATGTTAGTTTTAGTGTCTGTGTTACTCTTAGGGTTATGCTATTTCGGGAGTTTCCGTTATCTAATGCTATTTATACGTAAAATGCGATTTTAATGATATTATCTCTTGCGCGCTATTCTGCATTTGTACCCAAAATTTCTTCACGCGTTTAAAACTAGGATGGTATTCTCCAACGTAAGGTCCCTGGAATCCTGGATACGCAGAGAAACTGTTCGTATGGCTATTGCCAACACTGTTGTTTGTTATGCATGTGCCTGTGCCTTCCCCTGCGCACACCTCGCTCCCATGCCCAATCTTGGCTTGGCAGTCGTTTCTGATGACGCTCCCGATTGACGCCACCGTCAATTGGGAAGTTTATGCAGTTATTCGGTTTTTGAACGCAAAAAGTATTAAACCGGTTGAAATCCATGACTAATTAACGGAAATGTGTGGTGATTCGTGTATGGATGTCTAAAACGCCCGCAAATGTCGTAGAGAATTTGAAACGACAAGATTCAACACTTCCTCAACGACATAGGATAGGACTCGCTATTTAGTAGTAATGGATATGCCAGTTTTTCACTTTCATTGAATAAATCTAATTTTTCTCACAAAAACAAACTAAGAATTTCTTAGTTATAATATTCGTTTATTATAGGAATTGTTTTAAAAAATGAAACCTTAAACTCGTCAATGGTTTAAAATATAATTCTTATTGCCTGTTGAGTTACAGTAATTTTCTTTTTTAACCTATAGAAATGTGACAATAAAAAGCAGCTAATAATTAAAAATGATAAACTTTCCGTATTACAATTTTTTTATTACATTTGAAATAGTGTTTTTTTTTTTTAAGTACTCCTTGGTTTGAGACGTTTTCATGATTTTTTTTTAATTCTCCAAAATATTATTCTTTTTAAACAATTGGTACTAAATAACCGTTATTTTAAAGCAAACAATATGAAGGATCTGTTTGAAAATGTCAACATGGAGGATATTCTCTCTTTTTTTGAGAGAAATAAAATTATACCATAGAATATAGATATGAAACAAATCAATACCATACAACATAATCCTCAATAATGCTACACATTGTTAAAACCAATTACTAAAAAGTATAAATATAGATACACGATATGTATAACTTCCTAACCGTTAGGCATGGCATAACCCCAGACGGGTTGATATGCCGTTAAAATCAATAAACAAACTAAATTACGAAACAATAATTTTCGTAAGAGCATTAAGTTCAAATTTCGAAATCTGTGTGCACGTTCTTTTTGTACTTAGTCATAAAAAACTGTGAAGAGTTCACAAATCGATTGATACTTAATTATTGGATTATATTATTTAATCAGTAAAAATCAAAAAAATAAATTTGTACTTTTCCTTATTATAAACGTGTTAAAGTGTATACCCAATTTTAATGATCAATGACATCTTTTTTTCTGAGTTATAAGTCGACACTTACATCTCGAAACAGACGCGATTCCTTTATTTAAGCGTTTTCGCTGTCGTGGCATTAATAGTTCATCTAAAAAGTGCTCAATATATTTCATAAGACATAGAACAAGAATAGTTGTAGAAAAAAG
>CM042166.1:68355711-68378211 GCA_023376005.1 Doryteuthis pealeii
ATTAAATGCTCATTAACTGGTGCGATATATATATATATATATATATATATATATATTGACATGGCACTTATATGATCCTTCTGATCTCTTAAAACCAAGAAGGCGGCTTCCAGCACAAAAATACAATAAACAAACTATCCGTTTTGTGTCAAGTACTTGAAACTAGTATTAATATTATTATTATTAATAATAATAATGATAATACTTATAGTTTATCAACTACTTGACACTAAACGGCTAATTAAATGGATATTAGTTAAATGTGAAATTCTTGGTTGTTCGTCGTGGGTGTCGTATTTCCTTTTAAAAAGAATTTAACTACATGATCACTGTCAATCAAAGTGATTTATTTACGTTATTGACGGCAAATATGATTGTATTATTTATAAGGAAATCATTTGAACTATCATTCTGTTTAGTGGTGAATGAAAAGACAGAGAGAAGGAAGGAAGGAAAAAGTGGAGAAATAAAGAAGGATAAAGAATAAAAGAAAGACAAGAGAAATTGAGAGAAAGAGAAAAGAAAAAGGAAGATGGAAGAGTTTAAAGAAAGAAGGAAAGAAAGAAAGAGAGTAGGGAATAAATAAGGGAAAAGAGACTGAAAGAAGAGAGTGAAAAAGAAGAGAAGAGCGTGGAAAAGAAAGAAAGAAGGAAAGAGAAGAGTGGGTAAGAAAGAAGGAGAGAAGAGAGTGGGAAAGAGACAAGAAAAAAAAGAGAGTGAGAGAGTAATAAAGAATAGGATAATAGGAAAAACAGAAGAGAAGAAAGTAGGAAAGAAAGAAGATAAGATAGAGAGAAGAGATTAGGAAGTAAAAAAGAGAGAGACGGCAAGAAGAAGAGAGTAGGAAAGAAAGAAGAGGAAAAAAGGAAGGGAGCTAGAAAGAAAGAAGGTAAAAGATACGGAGAGAGAGAGAGAGAGAAGAAGGAAAGGAAAAGAAAGTAGGAAAAATGGGGGCGGAGAAGAAAGTTAGAAAGAAAGAAAGAAAGGGAAAAAAGAGACGCGAAGAGTAAGAGAGTAGGAAAGAGAGAAGAAAGGAAAGAGAAGAACATTAGAAAGAAAGAAGGGAAAAGAAAGAGACAGAAAGAAAGAAAGGAAATAATTTCTGTTTATCTTTCAGATAAAACTTCAGTTTGACTTTTTCATTTCCCTGTTGTTGAATAGTGGGGCAAAATGGTTCAAATAATCACCGATTAAAAAAATAAAATGATAATAATCCTGCGAATTTTTCCAGTAGAAAGAAATGTTATCCTAATTAATTATAATGACTCAGAATGAATTTGGAAAAGAAGGGAAAAAAAACAATAAAAGAATAAGGCTTTCCTTTTTTTTTCAGGGTGCGGGTTTTGTGGGGGTTGATTTAAAAACCTTCAAAACGGAAATAAGTATGTAGGTAGATGATAAAATTATTAAGCTGACTTTTACCACGAAATAAAAAACAAACTCCGGTTTCCAGTAAAAATCAGATTAATTCCAAATATTCCTTAATCTTTATATATCTTAAATATTAATATTTTTAAAATCTTAATATTTTTTCTAAAAAAAAAAAGGAACTCGCCCCCTTACAGGACGTTGTTTAATATGGGACCCCTCCCCCGGTGTGTGTGAGGGGAGGTTTCTTAACTTCTTGCTCTGATTTTTAGCTAGTTTTACGGTTGGATTAAAATTGTGCTCGTCGCTGTGTAATGGTTAGCAAGTTAGTCACGCAGATCTATTATTGAATAAAAGCAAGTTCGATCCTCGCTGGATGCCCCATAAAAAATCCCCACGCAAAAATAAAATAAACCATGTGTTAGTTAATCCGGCCTGGTGGGAGACCAGAAAAATTATTTAAAATTATCACAGTATAATGGTTAACAAGCTAATCTCGCAAATCCATTATCACTAATTGGCGAGTTCGATCCTCGCTGGATATCCCATAAAAAAGATCCACAGGGAGAGTAATTTTAAATTGTGCTTTTTTTTTTTCACTGCTTAAAAACAACGTACTTTTTATACAGGAAAATTTGTAATATTTAAACTATTTAAAAAAATTGAACTATTTAAAACTGTTTAAAAAGTATTGTCAATTTAATTTAAACGAACTTTTAAATGAATAAAAAAAAAACTTCTTTCTTTCTTTTTTTCCCTTATATAAACAAACAGATACGTTGACACAAAATATTTAACTGAAACAGCTGTTTATGAATTCGTTTCCATAAAATGGATATATCTGAATTTATTTATTTGTTTAAAAAGTGGGGTTGTGTTGTTTCTGGTTAAGTTTAATGGATTATAGTTGTTTTTGTTTTATTATTATTATTATTTATACAACATTAAGTGACCATATGTTTAATCAATCAAAAAGCTTTGTGCTTATGTGATTTCCACAGAAAAATCAGCTTGTCTTTATTTATTTTTAAATACTTAACAGGAATCTATCGTAGATGTGTAGGTGATGATAAGGATGGATTATTCCGAGCCCCTAGCATCATCAGACGGAGAGAGAGAGAGAGCAAGGGAGAGAATGTGTGTGTGTGTGAGAGAGGGGGGGTGAGGAGAGGGGGACAGCAATGCTAAAGAAAAAGAATCCTATCAATGATTTTCTTTACCTCAATGTCAAAGTGTCTTGATGATAGACGGACTTAGGAACGGGTGGGTGCTAGAAATATATAGTGTTAGGATTAATAGTAATATGCACACACACACACACATATATATATATATACATATATATGTGTGTGCTTGCTCCTTATATTAAACTAATTTTATTGTTGGCCGTGATGAAAAATCGTATTATAGGAAGGTGAGCAAGGGAAAGAAAGAAAGAAAAAAAAATGAGGTCGTGTAAGTAAGCTCACTAACTTGGTTTCAGATCAGCTAGAAGAAGAGACTGGTGAGGGAGAGGGCAGTATATTTACAGATGGTCGGCAGTTAATATTCCTTTCTCTCTCTCTCTCTCTCTCTCATGAAGCTATCCTTTATATCTTCTCCCCTCCCCCTCCTTCCCTTTCTAACACATACCCTGGTGGGTGGTGGCGTGTATGTGTGTATGTAGGGGGTGTCGTTTTGTGCTTGTGGGGGGATGGTTGCTGCCGGCACTGCCTTTTCCTTGTTCTTCCTCCTCCCTGAGGGAGCAACAGGCCACATTATTTGCACTTCCAACATTGTCTCTGCTACATTATACAGATCACTGGGCCATGCCGACACAACAAAACAAAATAGATAGAGGGAAGGAAGAGCCCTCAAGCACTCCAAATTCTTTATTATTATTATTAATGGTAATAGTAGTGGCATATTATTTTAACTAAGCAGTTGACAGTAAACATTGTTTATGTAAAAGGCTTTAAATAAGGAATTATCTTCCATATTCCTTTAATTCGTTCGTTATTATTAGCTCTAATCTTTCTATCTCTTATAGATGTTGTTACAATAAAGAAAGAGCATCCCATTGGAGATTTAACTGGTTTATTTCATATCTCTTAAGAAAAATAAATAAAAGTATATTTTTACATGTAATTGTAGTAGCTAGTTTTGGAATAATAAAATCAATTTAATTTCCGATTTATTCTAATTATATTACCTTTTTAAAATGTTTTAAAAAAAGTTTTTTTTAAAACATTTAATTAAATATTGACCTCTAAGTCAATTAATGTAACTTTTTTTATCTTTTAAAAAATAAAAAAATAATGCATATTTTTTTTCGTTTGTACGAATAATTGTCATATCTTCCTATATATATATATATATATATATATATTGACTAGAAAGAACTATTTATTCGTCAAAATCAGTATCTTAGTACAATAACCAATCAATTAATTACAATTTCAAAGTTTTTACTTTGGAAGAAAAACACACAAAAAAAGAATTAAGAAAAATCCTTTTTCCAAAGGTCATAAATACATTTTCTCTTTTTAAAGAGTGTTTTATTGTGTTTTTCAGTTCATATTAAGTGACTAATGTTTTGTTATTTCTTTTATTTTATTTTTGTAAGTACTCTTCTTCCTCCTTTTTTCCTAAGAACTAGTTAATGTCTGTGGTAGTCGGTTTCCTAGCTCGGCTCGTCGCGCACGCGCGTGCGCAACTGCTACATTATCGCGAATTCATTCCCTCCCCTCCTACTCACTTTCTGATCTCTACTCCCACCGTCACCGCATCTGCCTCTCCTCTTCCCCTCCCTTCTCCCGTTTACATTCGCCTCGTTATGATATCCTCATTCTCGGGCCGCCTTGCTTTTTTTCCCCTCCACCACTCGCTCTCCCTCCACTCCTTCTATTCTTTATACTCTTACTACTACCACTACTGCTAGTTCTCTGGGTTTTTTTGTTCTTTTTCTTTCCCTTTTTTCTTTTTCTTAACCTTCCCCTCCCCCTCTAACTACAACGTTGTTCTTTTGCTCTCTCTTTTTTTGTTTCCTTCTTCTTCATCCAGTGCTGATTAATATTCATGAGCACTGGCTGACTATTGTGTAGGAAGTGCTGAATAGGGCATTTTGCGACGACCCAAGAAGTACATCAGCCATTAACAAAGCTCGATGGCATTGTTGCGAAGGTGCTAAAGCTGCTTCCCCTCTCACTCTGTATCTCTCTTCCTTAACCTCTTTCTCTCTCTCTATCTAAAAAAAAAGCCATCCCTTTCTGTTTGTATCTATCTATCTATCTTCTCCTCCCCATCATCACTAGTCCTAAACTCCCCCTCCCCTTCTATTTCTTTCTTTCTTTCTTTCTTCCCCCTCTTCGCCAAGACAAGGAAGGGAGGAAGAAAAAAAAAGAACAAACACACGTACACACACACACACACAAAACAAAAAATACACACACACAACCACTGCTACTACCACGCTCGTATCTCCTCCTCCTTCTCCTCCTTGTTGTTCGCTAGCCAAAAAGTAGTAGTAGTAGTAGTAATAGTCAATATTCTTAGTGTGTGTGTGTGTGTGTATGTACTGTTCTCATAATAGTTGTGTTCAAAATATATTTATATGATCATAATAATAAGGATCATTGCAATAATTTCGCACAATTAATAGGGACGATTTTAAATATATTTTATGTATATGTGTATATAGATATATATGCATGTATGTATGTATATAAGTTATTAATATTTAATATAAAATGAGATATATACACATGTGTATTTAAACAACAACAACGGATTAATATCACCTAGGATTTTTCAAAGGGAAGACAAAAGTTAAAAAAGAAAAAAATATCAACAAATTGTATGGTGGGATCTTCCATAAAATTTCAACCATGTGGATTTTGACGTGGTAAGGATTTCTTGTTATAATTCATATATATATATATATATATATATATAATTGTGATCTATATCAATGTTTATTTATTTTTGATTCAATTTTTTAAAACTTTTTGCAATTGAAATGTATTATTGATTATAACGAGAAAAATACCTTTTTAACCAAATCTTCAGGTATATCATACTTGAAAAAATTGTATATTTTAAAAAGAACGGTTTAGATGATTACATTTTATCAGCTGGAGAATTTTTTTTAAAATTTTATAATTCAATTCAATTTTATCTATTTATCTATTTTTTTACCGTTTTAAATGAAAAATAAAAGCTCTTATGTATTGTTCTAAAAGCGACTTCAATTTTTGTATCTCTTTGTCTATTTCGAGTGTATCTTTTTTTTTAAAAATATTTGTAAACTTATTACTTTATATACAAAGTAAGTTTCCCTCTTTTCAGTTGAATGTTTTGTTTTTATTATGGAATTTAAATTAAAATATGTCTATTTTTAAAATAAATAAATCTTTCTTGATGAAAACGATCGAGTAGACAAACATGTGCTTTTCTATATTTTCTTGTGTACATTTTTTTTTCATCTTGTTTACTCCACTATAAGAAAAAAATCCTTGCACGTTCGAATATGTTTATAGTTTTTGATTTTTCTAATAACTTCACCCCCTAAAATATTCATTAAAAACAAAATGACAGATTTAATTTAAATAATTATTTGTAAAAAAACTATTTTAAAATTAAATACAGTAAAATCCACTTGTACGATTTTGTTTATAACTTTATTCTTTCAATAAACGATTATACTCCATTTTTTCTTGATATAAATAAATGATTATATTATTGATAAATATCTAAAAGTTGAGTTATTTTTTGTGTTTGGTAAATATTTTTCAATATTAATAATCATGTTTTTAATTTCATATTTTTCTTGTCACTTAGTTAATATTTCAAAAGGTTTTCACTAATTTAATTGTCCTTATTTGTCAGTTTTACACGAACAAAAAATAGACATGTGCGTTATTTTTGCACGGCTTCATTTAATTGTTTAAATCTATCGTTTTAAAATTTTAATATAAACAAATAATCTTAGTATTTCTCAGAAAACCCTAAAGTGTCTGTTTCTAGCAAGTTTTCATATTCTTAAAACTTTTTGGGACGGGATAATTTTGTGCATTGAATTTTTTTTATAATACTTATATTATTATATATATATATTAAACTTTCACATTAGCTATTTATTTTTAATTCAAAGTTTTTAAAGAATCGTTTTCGAAGTCCTAATAAGTTTAAATAGTTGTCTCTATTTTTTTTTTCTAAACGAATTTTGTAGGTGACTAATTGTCTGTTGACAATTTGATTAAAGTTTTGTCTCTTTTTAGGATTTACTTTGACTTTTCAACAAATAAAATCTTTCTTTTTTTTTTCTTCTTTCTTTATTTCCTGACGTAAAAAAAGACTTCAATGCAATGATCATGTTTTTTAATTCAAATAGTTCGTGTCCGGTTCAAAGTTTTTTTTTGCCATATTCATTTTTTTCCCCTGATTTTTATTTTTTCCACCTATAAATAGAAATTAGTATCTCCACCTTCTTTCATATATATATATATATATATATATATATATATATATAATCAACAGCTAACTTCCTTCTTCCTTGAAGGAGTTTTCTTTATACCAAGAGGCACCCCCTTCGTTTGGGGTGGGTTTCCTTTTCTTTTTTTTATTTGATTTTTTCCCCTTCCTTTCTTCTCTCCACGTTTTAATTCTTTCTTCAAATTGACCGAATGATATTTTTTATGTGTGTGTGAGAAGTAGGAAAAAATTATCTTTTTTGTCTCTGTATATCTTTAACTTTTAATCTATTTAGGAAACACAATATATATTATATATATTTAGTTTTTCCAGTTTATCTAGAGCAAGACTTTTATATTTTTGCTATTAGAAAAAACTAAAAAAAAAAAAGAAAGAAAAACACAGAACATCAATAACAATAGAATTGTCTCTTTAATTTATTTTAATTTTTAACCATACTTACTTTTATGTATTTTTTTAAAATTTGCTTCCTGTAATTAAAATATTAAATCATTTTATTTTCCTTGTGTATTAATAAGTAACTAAGAAAAACAAACAATTGTTAAAAATACGTTTATCTATTTTATTTTTACAGTACTTCATTTTTCACTTAGCTTTTTAATTGTCCACTCATTTTCTCTTAAACATATAAAATATATTTTTAAATATTGTTTGGGTTTAATAATTCTTATATCAACAAAAAAAGTTTTATAGTTAGAGTATAAAAGTAAATGTTAATATTTATTTTGACCTGATAGAAATCATTTTTAACTCGTTACGTTTATCAAAGAATAAAAAGGAAAATCCTCCCTCGTGCTTTTTGAGGAAGAATTTTTGGAACTAGTAAACAATAATTAAATGTTTGATTTAACATTAAATCTTTTCTTTATTTATTTTTTGAATTAAAATCTTTTTAAATTATAAATTACAATTGTATCGATTATTAAGAATCCTATCAAAAGTATTTTATTTAAGAGAAAGTAATTGTATTTTTATTTGTTTTTCTTCGCTTTTGTTTTAAAACAATTCTTTTGTCTTTCATTGTCTCAGTTTATTTGATTATAAGTGATTTTTTAAATTTAAATTATTGAAAACAAAAACATTGTGTAAATAAAATAATATTTATAGCTTTCTTTCGTCGTTTTTTAAGTTAAAACTTAACTATA
This sequence comes from Doryteuthis pealeii, assembly GCA_023376005.1. Lineage (NCBI taxonomy): Eukaryota > Metazoa > Mollusca > Cephalopoda > Myopsida > Loliginidae > Doryteuthis > Doryteuthis pealeii. The sequence continues at coordinate 68,363,697 of CM042166.1, forward strand.
AAAGAAATTTGCAACCTATTTTATTTTTGGGGAACTACGTTAAATTTTTTTTTTCTTTCTCCTAGCCCAAATTTTATTTTACATATAAGCTAAATTAAACCTTCATTTTTAGAAAATCTACTATCTATTTATTTCTTAAAACATAAAGATTGAAATGTGGATAAACAAAAATCTTTTAAGAATAAACGATTTTTAAATTGATAAAAAATTCACTTCATTGATAAGATATTTAATTTCTTCAAGGTAAATAACTACGTTTTGACTATTTAAATAAAATGACTTCCTTTTATTTTCAAAGATACGAGCACTTGCTTTGAAAAAAATGTACTAACTGAATGGATTTCAGTTTTCCCTTTTATTTGTTTACAAACTTAGTACGACAAAATAACTTTGTTGTTTGATGATCAGTATTTCATTTATTTATTTTTTTCTTTCTTTCTTTTATTTTAGTACGTTTGTACCTAGAATTTTTCTTGATGTCTGGATATTTTTTTAATTAGTTATAAAAAAATGCGAACAGTATTGAATTTAAAAATAAAAAAAAACTAACATGATTCTTTTTAGTCATATTGTATTTTCTAAGATTAAGTACGGACTTAGTGTACTATTTAAAATTGAAGTCCTCAGACAAAAATTCAAGTTAGTTTCTAGAGTTGCTAAAAAAAGAAGGGGGTGGTTTTTGGGAAAGTGTTTTGTAGGGGTCGGAGGCGTTTGCGCGCGGGGATACACTTTCTATTTTATTTCTTTTTTATATTTTAAAAAAAATAAACTTTGCATGCAATAAAATAAAATTCTATTGTGTAGCTTTTGTTCTTAGAGAAAATAAAAATCTCAAGTTTAATAATAATATTATACGTTATGTAAAAGGGTAAAACTGAACTTTTGTTTTATTTATTTAGAGAGGGTAACTGTTTCCTCTTGTCAAAGGGGGTCAAAAAAAGGGTTCCCTCGTAACGTAAAGTCTTGCTATCAATTCAAAAAAGTTATCGCCCCAGGTTACCCTCCTTAGCAACGATCAGATACAGATATAACTATTCTAAATAGCTTGAGGAAGAACACAAAAAAATATTGGGATAATATTTCGGTTAAATAAATATAAACATATTTTGGTAACATTTATTTTCGCTAGATTTTTGATTTTATTTAAAGGGTTTGATTTAACATATTTTTCTTTAGTATTCCAAAAGATAAATTTATTTGTAGATAGCAGGGTCGACGTTAAAATTACATTAGGATGAGTATCGTGTTGTCTACTAAACTGAATTAGAATATTTTCAAAACATTATATATATATATATATATATATATATATATATATAATGATGGATACTGGGGAAACTTTTTTGGTTGTATTGGAAGCATGGAAAAATATAAGATAAGAAATAATAACCAAAATTCAAAGTGGTGAATATTGTTTTGTTTTTAATCTTATTTATTAATCTCTAAAGAATCATATGTGAACTGACTACCTAATAACATGCATGTGTGTAGGTGTGGCGCTCCACTTCAGCATAAACAATCTCCCAGGGCTAGCGCTTGCAAAAAGGAGATAGACTCCCTTGCAATCCGGCTGATACCGAAAATAGGCCACCCCACGAACTTAACTAGAATCAAACATTTCTTGTACAAAAACAATTTTTCTATTTAAAAAAAAGTATTTAAATAAACCCTTTTTGATTTTCAGTAAAACCTCGTGTAAAAAAAATTTTTTTTTAAATAAAAAACTTTTCACGGGTCACAGACAGACAGATACGACCCTCTGATCCCAAGGCGGAAGTGCCGTTCTATATCTAAGCAACTTTTGGCGGGTATTATCATAGTATCTTTATAATAATCCGTTAAGGGATATTGTTTTAAATTTTCTTGTCTCAGGAGAAATTATTTTACTCTCACTTAAAAGATATATTTCGCTTACTCGTCAAATACACACACACAAAAAGAGCTTTATTTTCCATGTTGGTTGTATAAAAATAAAAAAAGTTGAAATTGGATAGTTTTCTTCGTAAATTGTAAACACTCACAGTCTGTGCATAGATACCCAGAAAATTTTTGTATGGCTTGTAATAAAACGAATTTTATTTATTTATTTATTTGAGATGAGAATGTTTCAGTTGTGGTTATTCATGTCTAGGATTTTTTCTTTCTCTTCCCGATCCCATTAAACAATACGTATCCCTCAAGTGCTAAACGATTTTTTAAATTTTTTTATGTAGATTTTTGCCACTTGGTCAACCTAATTATATTGAATGAAATGACCTGCGCTTTTCTTTTCTTTTAAGAAAATCTTGACTCAAAAACATCTGCAGTATCAATTATCCACTAATTGACCGAAGACCAGGACTTTAGTCAATGAACACTAGCTAAAAATAACTATTCCTACAATGGTGACACACACACACACATATATATATATATATATATATATATATATATATATATATGAATTCGTCGGGGTGGCCTAAAGTCTGTATCAGCCAGACACCTTTCTCCCTTTCACTAGCGCTAGGCCCAAGGAGATTGTTTTTTGCATCTGAGGTGGAGCACCACACGTACCATCTGCTCCTCACTTTACCGCTGAAGCCCCTGTGCTACTCGTATGCTGAGTTGGCAAGGGCCAGTATCGAACCAGGAACCTTGCGATTCCTAGGTAAGTGCTCTATCAACTGAGCTAAACCGGCCCTTGTTAAACTGGAACAGGAGCTACAATATATATATATATATATATATATAGTTACTCCTATTTTAGTTGAGCACTCTTAAAGGGAGGGGTTAGCTCAGTTGGTAAAGAATCAGCCTAGGAATCACATGGTTCCGGGTTCGATACCGGTCCTCGCCAACTCAGCATACCAGTAGCACAGTTTAGGTAATATGAGCTGTGGTTAACTGTCGGTAGGTGTGGCACTCCACCTAAGCAAAACAATCTCCTTGGCACTAGTGCTAGTGAAAAGGGAATAGATTCCTTTGTTGTCCAGCTGATACCAACAATTGGCCACTACGCTAACTTATATATATAATCTGGTCTTGTGTTTAAGAAACAAAAGGAAGTCTCCAAATACTGGTATCTTTCGATATTAATCACATATATATATTAATATAAAGATAAATTTAATGAGTCAGATAAACTTACTAAAAGTTTTGCTTAGTGCTCTTAAGGGCTAAGATCTAGTCAAATCTTAGCCCTGAAGAGCACTAAGCGAAACTTTTAGTAGGTTTATCTGACTCATTAGATTTATCTTTATTATTTGCTCTACTTAGGTATTGAGCACTTTTTACTTATTAGCTTTAGTTTCCTGGCAGTTTTGTATGAATATATATATCTTATATATATATATATATATATATATATATATATGAAAATAAAATGGAAATTAATCCGACAGTATGAATAAGATATAATGAAAAAAAAACGATGTTTACAACTGAAATAGGCTCATCAGAAGAGAAAGTGTGCAAACCGTTGTATATATATATGAATTGTTTTTTCTTTTGGCCAAATATTGTACCAATAGATTATTTTGGTTGGTACGACTATCTTGGTCTTTTCTTTTTTCCAAATATTTTTTTCTCCCCAGGTGATGTTTGGTAGTATATTTTTACAATCAAACTATTTACTGGGTTTTTTCTCACCGCAAGGATTTACCAACAAGTTTGGTATATTAAAAAAAAAAATATATATATATATAGTTTGTTTACTCCCCCCCCTACTGACATCAAAGAGATAAATATGTCCTTTTTTTAAAGATAATTTTAAATGCACTATTTCTTAACCCACCTTTTTCAATATGCTGACTGTATCCCCTGTAGAGGGGTAATATCCTACCTCCTCTCAAAAGGGTTATCCACTGATACTAAACTGCATCTGATGGTGTGGCTCTTGTTCTGGGGAGTGGGGACTACCCTACAATTACCATTGCTTCCAGGTCCACTCTGACCCGGAGTGGTAGTACCTGTTAGGGTCCCATCTATGGGTCAAATAGATCTGTTTAATAATTATTTGTATTCAATAGGACTGTGCGAATCAACAAGAAAACAAAATGTATTTACATAAATGTACAATGAACGCGATTTTGAAACCTCTAGGTATAAAATAACCCTTTACAGGTTGACATGCTGTTAAAATTGGTGCTAATGCAGAATAGTGCTCAAGAGATTATATCATTGGATTATGTATAATAAAAAAAAAATTACATTTCACGGAAATACCCAAAACCTTTGAGACGCTAGGGTTAGTATTAGAGTCAGTTTAGTGTTACGCTACTTCTGGAATTTCTGTCATCGGTACTAATGCAGAATAGCGTGCAAGAGATAATATCATTAGATTACATTTAAAAAGCACTACATTCTAATGGTACCAATGCAGAATAGTGCACAAGAGATGCTATTATTAGATTACATATAAAAAGCATTACCTTTCACAGAAATACTTGAAACCTTTGAGAAGCGAAGGTTAGGATACTTCAGAAGTTTCCGTAATCTAATGCTATTTATATGTAAAATGCAATTCTAATGATATTATCTCTTGCGTGCTATTCTGCATTTGTGTCTATCAATGGAATTATCTTTTCCAATTTTTTTCGTAATGATTTTCTCTTCATAATTGATTTTTCACGAAATGCTTTTATAGAAAATAATTTATTACAATCTTATGTTGAGATTTCAACAAACACAGAAATCGGGAAACCAAGAGTTTTTATGCCAAGACTTAACTATCCAATTTGGTCTTGTCTAGACAATCTTGCTTTTAAAATGATTATTCTTATATTATACGGCCGGTTTAGGTCAGTCGTTAGAGCACTTGCCTAGGAATTGCAAGGTTTCTGGTTTTATACCGACCCTTGCCAACTGAGCGTCTGAGTAGCACAGAGATATGTGTGGTAAAGTGAGGAGCTGATGGTAGGTATGGTGCACCACCTCAGACACTAAAACAATCTCCCTGGTCTAGTGCTAGCGAAAAGGGGGTAAACTCCCTCACTGTCCAACTGATACCAATAGGTCACTCTGCCAACGTTATATATATATATATATATATATATATATATATAATCTTTTTGAAGAAATAATTTAAGTTGATGTGTATTAATAGAGTAAAGCAGTGGCCTATTGTAGTTATTAGCCAGACTGCGAGGGAGTCTATGCCCTTTTTTATCCAGTTTTTTTTTCCAAATTTAAAGATGCTATGATATATATATATATATGTATAAAAATGTGCATGTGAGTGCACATATAGGCATCAGTTTTTACTTATGGAATATAAAGATCTAACAAACAAAAATGGGATGACAATTTAAGTTGATTATACATTATTTTTTTTCAAGTTTGTTTTTGTATTTGGTGTCGCAGTGTAGGATCAAACTCATAAGAAGTGTCCAAAGTTCATAAATATACAAATATATTAAGTGCTTTCAATCTTCACTGCAATATAGACATTAGGGTTATAAACTTTAGTCAGGTCTTACATGATTTTACTCAGTTGTCTTATCTTTAATAAAACATGCCTAAAAGAAAAGTGTATGTAAGTATATATATATATATATATATATATATATTAGTAAAAAGATACAGGTAGATAAGCTACTTAAGTTTCACCAAAATTGGATCGTCAGGGTTAATCGTAATGAATTAAAATAATTTATAAACCTGACTTATTCGGTTAATAATTGTATTGATGGTCTAAGTTGCGATTAACTCAATATTTTATTCCCCAGTAAATCAACTTCATTTATATATATATATATATATATATATATATATATATATATATATAATGCACATTTTATAGAAACAAATATGAAAACAGCTGTTTCTGCTACAAACATATTCTGGGTCAACATCTATATCTTTTCTTTTTTTTTTTTTTTTTTTTTTTTTTTACCAATTTTAAAAATATTTATGAAATGTTCTTCACAACCAGGACTTTATTTCTAGGAGAATATTATACAGTTAAAACGGATATTATTAGGTATTATTTATCACCAATCTCTAAAACATTGAAATTGTAACCAAAAACATGTCCATGTTGCAATCCAAAAGTACACCTAAAAAGGGGATAGACTCCCTTGCTGGCTGATACCTACAATAGGCCACTCCACTTTACTCTATTAATACACATCAACTCAAATTATTTCTTAAACAAGATATATATATATATATATATATATATATATATATATATGGCATTACAATGCACACCTCCAGCCTTCTTCAAATGTATGGAACTTCAAACCGAACTCTTTATGGTGTGGTGCGAAGTATTATGAAGGCTCCCAATTACAACATGAAACACCTGAAGAAGATCCGAGAGCACATCGGCCAAAACGTGTATATAACAGTAAAGATGGGGACAACAGGTCTAAAAAATCTCAATAATACAAAATAATCATTTTTATTTGGACTTAGTGATTTTTAATTCACTTAATTGAAATGGAACTTTTTATATTTTTAATTGCACCTGAAAATATAAGTTTTTGTTTGTGTTTAGTATCGTTTTTAATTTGATTTAATAAAATGCTTCACTTTTGATTCTATTGAACACCTTTTAAGAAGATACATGACATTGTAAACTAACTTATTGGTTTTAAGGTTATAACAAATTGGCTTTGTTTTTATATATATATATATATATATATATATATATATATAGTCTTTTTTTTAAGTATTGGGGAATTGAGAATAAAGTGTTCAATCACAGGTGTAAGAGCTGTATTTATTTATTTATGTGCCAGTGTGTGAACATATATGCACTACTTTCACCATAAAGCGGAGAAATACAAAGATTCCGCTCACACAAGTACACACACATATATAAATGAATGACGTTCTCTGCATTTCTTAAAAAGGTGTGTTGTCTTGACAAAGTTATGGAATACTATGCATGGACACACTAACAGCAAAAACTGCTCTGTGCCATGGACAAATGATGTCATCTTATATTAACCTTCTGCTTGGAAAACAATGGTAACAATTGCACCTTAAATGTATTGTACACTGGTTTTAAGGTTATAGCAGATTAATTAGTAGGTTATACCAGACCTGACATTGACCTTAGGTAAGTGGTCCCATGACCTGCAACACTCCACTTAGGCTAGACAGGCAATCGGAGAGGCCTCATCCGATGAATCGGCTGGTCATGTCAAGGCCTAGAAATAATGATTGTCCCAACTGTATTCTTCAAATTGCGCTTATGGCAAACACCATATTTTATCAATGAGGTTTCAAGAAGTCTTCTGAGGTGCTAGCGAGTTCAATCCCCGTTGGATGCCCTAAACTTGTAACCTTGTGTCACATCCTACCTTTGGTTAACAGGTTGGGTAATTGGATGTCCCATAAAGGTGTAATGGTTAGCAAGCTGGTCTTGCAGATCGATTACTACTGAATAGTGTGTTTGATCCTTGCTGAATACTTGTGAACTTGTTATGTCCTAGCCGTGGTGGATGGGTTGGGTAAATACCCCCTACTCGTGGCGAATGGGTTGGACAAAAATCTAGGGCATCCCATTGGGGTGTAATCTTTAACAAGCTAGTTTTGCAGATGCGTTACTATTGCATAGCAAGTTTGATCCTTACTGGATGCCCCGTACTTGTGATCTTATGTCACCACCTACCTGTTGCAAACAGGTTGGATAAACATCTACATTTTATTCTATAGTACTTTTCTTAGTCTATTGCAGGACCCACCTTGTACAGGGTTTTTAAAACATGGGGAGTAATGGGCCTTACACTGTTAAGTATGTTATGTTATGTTAAGTGTTTTGAATTCAGTTTTCTTTTTACCAAGGTTAGAGAGCCCAATTTGTTCTATTTACACATAGCTTTTAAAAAAAATTTTTTTTTAAGGTGAGCTTAGTGGGGCGGGGGGTAGTACCTCCCCATTACCCTATAAAGAGACGATCAGGTATACATATTTACCTACCCTCCATTTGATGTGACAGAAGTTCAATTGCTTAAGCGGAGTTTAGCCGGTTTGAATTGAGAGTTTCCCTTCTCTTACACTGCCCAACCTAGGTTATAGAACCCAGTCCATGCTACTACTTACCCATAGCTGGAGGGAGAATAGTTTGATTTATACCTTTCCCAAGGCTATTAGTGCTTTGTGAAATGCAAACTGCCTTGTCCAGGATTTGAACTCGGGTCGCCAATTCCATTTGTTACGATGATAACCATTACACTACAAGCCTCCAATGTCTTCATGGCATTCTTGCACCCTGACATTGACCTTAGGTAAGTGGTCCCATGACCTGCAACACTCCACTTGGGCAAGACAGGTGATCGGAGAGGCCTCGTCCGATAAATCTGCTGATCCTGTTAAGCCCTAGAAATAATGATTGTCCCAGCTGTATTCTTCAAATTGCTCTTATGGCAAACACCCACCCTATTTTATCGATGAGGTTTCAAGAAGTCTTCTGAGGTGCTAGCGAGTTCAATCCCCGTTGGATGCCCTAAACTTGTAACCTTGTGTCACATCTTACCTTTGGTTAACAGGTTGGGTAATTGGATGTCCCATAAAGGTATAATGGTTAGCAAGCTGGTCTCTCAGACCGATTACTACTGAATAGTGAGTTCACATTACAAATATGGGATCCTATATTAAACAAACCTTGTATTTACATTTACTGAAAACCTTTTGCAGGATCCTGGAAGCAGCATCCTACAAAACAGTTGCTCTGTGGCCATTTATCCCCAGTGATCCTTCAAGTAAGACATGCTTGGCACTGCTGGAGAAGTAAGGGCAAACTCATAAGTGATGGAATACTACGCATGGACACACTAACAGCAAAAACTGCTTTGTGCCCTCTATGAGAAATTCAAAAGTATGTGGATTTCAGGAATGATTTTGGAGGGGGAAAAAGAATGTTTCCTTGACCATTTCTTCCGATCCTGGTGGTCATCCAGATCCTTTTGCCCTGGACAAACTCTTTAACTTTTTGTGCCATTATTTGTCTTTTAATAATCGTGATTCTTCCCATGACACATGTCGGAATGGTTGGTTGGCAGCCTTCTGTCTACAAGAGACCATGGAGTAGTGTCAAAGTTGTTTTTTTTTTTGTTTTTTTCTTTGAACTACGTAGCCTCGGCGGGTTCATATGGAGGATAAGCTGTTGCCTATGCAGCAAATCCTGCCTCTCCACACTGCCGCTGTGTTCCAAAGGAAAGGTAAGGTACCAATGCGGTTTGGCAATGGTAGTGTCACAGGTGTTGATCGGTAACACTGGATTTCAGCATCACACCACCTTTAGGAGCTCCGGTTCCTGATTTGTTTTCGGGGTTTACTCCCCTAGCCTTTCCTTGAAAGACAGCAGAGGTTTTGTATTGGACTTGTGTCAGAATGGTAGGCGTGCAAATACGACGATGTCATTATTTGAATAAGATCTTCAAAAGTTCTTTGACACTTTGTTTGGTCAACAGTCAAACTATTCAAAATGATTTCCCAGGTTGGGTCATTGCTGTGCTCAGATACACAGGGAACACCTGAGGAAGGTCAGAGGATACAGCGTCCAAAATGTTTTTTGATACATAACACAATAATGAAGAGGACAACAGTTCTAAAAAATCAAAATACATTTTTGTGCCATGTCCAAATCTGCGTTGAAGTTGGTGCATTTTTAGCAAATTCTCTCACAAATGCATGTTGCACAGTCTTATTCGACTGTGTACGATCAAATGCTAACACACAAAATGCCTTTCCGTTTTCAGTGAATGAGATAAGTATTAGGTCTTTTTTCTTTTTGAGTATAAAACTCAAAAAGAAAAAAGACCTAATACTTTTAACAGATGCTGATAGGTACGTGTCCTGCATCTCTGACGCACAAAAATCTAAAAAGACACAGTAAAATCATGTCCATGCATCCCAGTGTTTTTCCTTTTTTTCTGTCACCATTTCAAGCTAATTGTAGATACATTTGAATAGTTTCTTAGAAACGAATTACGCAGGATAGGTTACAAGGTAGGAATTAGATGACTTTAGTTGTTTCATCAGATCATAAATAAAAACCCTACAATCTAATAGCTAACTTTAGTTGAGACCCATAAATTTTCCCGGGGACTCCTTCAAAGCAAATATATGCGTCCCAGGACGTCAAAAAGCTATCTGCAAGTGGTGTGGGGAGTTTGCAACGATGACAAGGTTCAATGCTTCCTCAATGACATAGTGACGAACTGGTATATCATGGGCATACAAAAACTGCCTCAGCGCCTACAAAATTGCATCGACTGAAATTGCAATTATGTAGAAAAATAGGTGTTGAAACTTTAAAATGATGTAAACATTGACAATAAACACTAAATATTTTGGAGACCTTACCTTTGGGATTATCCTTGTTTGTTTATCCAATGGTATTGATGACAACCATTTTGCTAAACCAAAATTTAGCAGATAAACTCTACAGGTGATTTGGTGAGGTTCCAATTTTTGGGAAATGTGGAGCACCCCTTCATCATCATTGCTCCATGGTCCACCCTGACCTGGAGTGGTAGTACCTGTTAGGGTCCCATCTATGGGTTAAATAGAAAAATGTGTTTATAAAAAAATTGAATATCCATTAAGAATGAATTTATTTCAAAACTTTGTCGGTATTAAATGACCCACTGAGGTTGATATGCCGTAAACCAAACCAAACTACAGGTGATTTGGAGCGTTTGTGTAGGACCAGCCATAATTTTAGAATGAGCAGATAAAAGAATGGTGTCACAGATTCTCCTGAATAACACTCCTTAGGTGTTAAATCGAGGAGTCTTTCTCCTAGACTGGTTGTCTTACTAAGGCTAGACACTTCTGTTTTATCTATAGCAGCAGGGTGAAAAGGGATAGATGGCTCTTTTAAATATACACTAGATAACCCATTATGTTTGTCTTAATACTTTTCTATTTAGAAAACATGTTAAGGTTTTTTGAAAACTTTTCTTAGTTATCTCTATGACTCTGGATGATTAAAAAGTGACATTCTGTACATATACAGACCCCACAAAAAGTGAGCATCTTGCATATGATTTAAGTCTCAGAAAGTTGTATGATAAACAAATATATATGGTATAAATATAAAGAATGAAAAGTGTGTGTATGTAATGTCGTAAAAATTGAAAAAACAAGTTTCATTAACAAATGATGTTTATTAACGAATGAAACTTGTTTTTTCAATTTTTACAACATTACACATTGTCGGATTTTCTTCATATATATATGTGTGTGTGTGTATGTTTATGTCTGAAGAAGCTTTTTAGGAAACTGAAACACATGTCGCGATGAATTAAATAATTTAAAAAAATAAAAATTCAAACCATTTTGCAGACATACATTATGTAATATTTTCTCTTGTTGGATCTACAAACTATATATATATATATATATATATATATATATATAAAGAATGAGAATTGTGTGTGTGTGCGTACATGCATATAATTATAAAAAGAATAAGATTTCTGTAGGTATATATAATTCTCATTGAGTTTGTATGGTAAATATATATATACACACCATTCTCATTCATATATGTGTGTGTGTGTGTGTATATATCATACAAACTAAATTAGAATATATATATATATATATATATATATATATCTTCTTTTGTCTATTGTCCTTTTTTTATTCTCGTCCATTTAACTTGATTGATTTTCTTATTTCCTGTATATTTTTACAAATGTTGTTTCAGTAAGAAAGACTATTAAAATTGACCTGCATATATTGTTTACTTTAGCACATCTTATTTCAATAACTTGCCTCTATTTATAAATACAACTATTGATTTTTATACAATCTGCTTCTTTCTATCAAATACTTTTTTTTATTTATCCATGGTTTTTATTTTTATTTTTATTTTTTCTACTATCCAACTAGAAATGGAGTTGGTTTCTTTTCTGAGAAAATTCATCAAATCTCTTGATTAAAAAATGAAAAGAAAAATGAGATAAAATAAAAAAAAACTTAGACACTTAAGTTTAGTTATTTAACTCTTTGCCTACCAAATCTCCCATTCCGAGGCAAATTTTCTTTGTATTTTTTACCTGTATGATAGGATATTTCTAAGTTCCCTATCTATTCACCTCAGAATTCATTCTATTCAAATTAAGTCCCATTATCATTGTAATCTGCTCAATTATAATGAACTAACCATTAGTTTTTGTACTTTGCTTGGGTGTGGTAGAAGAGCTGCTGTGAGCGGTTTAAAATAGGGAAATAGTTAGGATATACTCAATAATAGAAATGAATAGAATCTAAAGTGATCAAGAAATGAGGGACCAGTTTACCACTTGGTTATAATACCAAAATGATCCCTCACTTTACATCTAGAAACAAAAATAGCAAAACAACAGTTGAGGTATCTGGTTGATGTAACGACACCAGTTGAGGTGTCTATGCGGATACTTAACTCTATGCCTACCAAATTTCCCCTACGGCTGTACCAAATTTTCTTGGTATTTTTTACCTGTATGATGGGATATTTCAAAGTTCACTATTCATTCACCTCAAAACTCATACTTATTAAAGTCCTATTATCATTGTAATCTGAATTTTTCTACTCAGTTATAATGAACTAACCATCAGTTTTATCACAGTGGTTAGAGAGCCACTGTGAGCGTATTAAAGTAGGCAAAGAGTTAACTGAATAGAGTTATTTGAAAGGGGAAATCCCCTTTATGAGAGACTTGCAGGATATACAGCAGGGGTTTTCAAAGTATGGATATTTACCATGGCAATCCTTATAAGAGGTCTGGCAACCATGTGACTAGGGTCCACATCTGGGGGCGGACGTTTGGGAGATTTAAATTGCTACTGAATAACAATTAGTGATATTTTGTTCCTACACATGGTATTAAAATTAATCAAAGTGTTTTATAATTTGCCTGAAGCATTTTGTTTATATTGGTTTGGTGGTTGGTTTTGAAGGCAAGTGTAAAGAAAAATAAGTTAACTGTGGTGTTGTTTGTTAGCCTTTGATTTATTCTTAATATTTCGAGATAACAATCTCTTCGACAAGATTAGAATTAATCAATTGAACATAATCTTGGTGCTGCAATTTTATTTTTCATTGGGGGTGTTAATTCAAAACAAATGGAAACTCTTTGAAAATGTTTCTTTCTCTAAGAATGGTCACTTTTTCAAAGAATTTTATATAACTTCATTGGGCCTTATTAGCTCAGTCGGTAGAGCGTTCAGCTAGAAACCACAAGGTTCCAGTTTCTATACCGGCCCTAACCAACTCAGCATATGAGTAGCACAGGGATCTGTGCAGTAAAGTAAGGAGCTGATGGTATCTAGGAATCGCAAGGTTCCTGGTTTGATACTGGCCCTCGCCAAATCAGCATCTGAGTAGCACAGGTATCTGTGCGGTAAAGTAAAGAGCTGATGGTAGGTGCGGCGCTCCACCTCAGACGCAAAAACAATCTCCTTGGTCTAGCACTAGTGAAAAGGAGTTAGACTCTCTCGCTGATTGGCTGATACCGACTTTAGGCCACCCCGACGACTTTACTCATAATTTATAACTTGACCAATTCTCGTTCAAATGATTTCAAATTTTAACAGCATGTGTAGAAACTACTCAAAATTCTATGTTTAATGTTTAAACTCCTTTATTTCCCAGTGAATGGCATTTTTATATCTGGATTTTTAAAAAAAACATTAAACAATTTTCTGTTTCTACACATACTATTAAAATCTGAGATGTTTTGAATAACAATTGTTCAGTCTATTAGATTATGAAACTATATGAATTTTTTTTAAAAACACCCTGTACATCTTACATGATGTGTCAAATTTTTTTAAACATAGAATTTTGGGTTGTTTCTACATATTCTGGTAAAATTTGAGATCATTTAACTCTTAACATCCCGTTGAGAAATTTCTAAGTTCAGAATCCTTTTCCTCTAAGGATTTATAAAAAAAATGGCTTTTTCATTTACAGATAACTATTATTTCTCTAAAAAAACTAAAGACTTCTAAATATGTTTAATATTACATTTAAACAAAGGCTACCGTTTGGGGTGGATTAGGAAAACAAATGTGACTTCTGTGGTGGTGAGATGGTTTAGGACATTAAGAGTTAAACACAAATTGTTCAAGATATTAGATTACGAGATGATATAATTTTTTTCTGAAACACCCTGTAAATTTAAAAATGATATTAAATATTTTGAATATTAAAGTTAGAATTTTGAGTTATTTCTACACATGTTGTTAAAATTTGAGTCTGCCTTACTATTTACCCATAAGTAGAGAAGAATAGATGGATCCATGTCTTTCCCAGGGGCATTAGGGTGCTTGACATAACTACCCCCTAATTAAGTGCCCCCCACTTTGAAAATTGTAAATGTTCTTCCAAGTGTTGAAAATTATGTAAAAGGAACTCAAAAAATGCCAACATATTGATTGCATACTAAAGTCTTTTTATTTATTATATATATATATATATATATATATAATATATATATATATATAATAAAGTATTACTTATAACCTTGACTTTGGTACTTTGTGTCTCAGATGGTTTATATTTACATAGGTAAATCAATAAGTATGTGTG
>CM042166.1:68383211-68520711 GCA_023376005.1 Doryteuthis pealeii
CCAATATGTGCATCCCAGGATGCACTAAATCAAAAAGCAATCAGCATAACTGGATAGGAACCCTTATTTTGAAATACACAAATATTTCAATAAATTTATTGCAAATTTTCTCTTATTATTTTCTGACCATTGCTTATTTTGTTTAGCCCATAGATGGAACCCTAACAGGTACTACCACCTCGGGTCTGGGTGGACCTGGGAGTAATGGCAATGAATGGATACTCCAAATTTTCCAGAGTTCCAGAATTAGAACTTCACTACTAGATGTAATTTAACGTCATACCCAGGACACTAAGACCCTCAGTCACTGCCTTCTAGCGTATACATTATAAAAAGAGTTGGGGGTTGCCATAAGGGCAATAGGGTTGGGACAATCATATAGGTGCTAAGGCTTGACGTGCCCAGCTGATTGATCGGAGGGGGGCCTCTCCAACCGTTTATCTAGACTAGGTAAGGGCCAAAGTGGAGTGTTTCATGGCACAGACTGCTCAGTCACCACGATATTTCTATGTATATTTTAATTTTCAAATGTCTTCTAATATAAATCAAATCTTAATCATTTTTGCACAAAAAGCAAGAACCAGTGATATTTAATGTGTATATATATTTACTTTGTCGTTAATTGTTTTATTTTTGTATTTTCATCTGGACACACGCACACACGCACACATACACACCAACTGTCCTTTATATATGTGGAGAGAGATAAGATAGCAACCAATGACTTTCCTTTCTCGTACTATTCAAATTCTAATTTTTAAATATTTTCACGAATATAAATAAAATCTTTATTTTTGCACAAAAAAATAATATATATATATATATATATATATATATATAGATAGATAAATATGCCTACATCTTCAATGAAATTTTTAAAATTAAAAAAAAATATATATATATAAACTTGAGTCTTGATAGTTTTTGATCAGACATTCTTAGCTTTTATCAATGCATTTAAGGTTACAAAATTGTTTTCTTTTTTTTTTTTTTTTTGCGATTATCAGTTTGTGAAAATAAAAATAAAAAGATTTTAAAAAAAGATTAATTATATTCTTGATCTTTTTATCACAACATCCTAGACTGACCTAGTTTTTTTTTTTCTTTCTGATAAGTCATAAACCCTTATCAGGTATGGAAGTATCGACTGCACTTGCACAACCAATGGTGCACCCTGAAAAATCTCCCTCTGCATATCCATTTGCCTACCATTAGGAACATGATGCTTTAAATTATCACAATCCTCATAAGAAATAGGAATTTGGCGAGTAAGCAACATCAGATAATCG
This sequence comes from Doryteuthis pealeii, assembly GCA_023376005.1. Taxonomy (NCBI): domain Eukaryota; kingdom Metazoa; phylum Mollusca; class Cephalopoda; order Myopsida; family Loliginidae; genus Doryteuthis; species Doryteuthis pealeii. The sequence continues at coordinate 68,384,501 of CM042166.1, forward strand.
GGATTTAGCATTTTTGCATTTCATCTTGGATTATTTGGATGGTCTCATTTTTAACCAGATCATGTTGCAAGATGATAACGGTCTTACAATTAAGGAACACAAGTATTGATATATAGATAAGCTTTTGGGGCCCTAACAAATCTTGTCTTTGACCATATATTTAGCTCTTGGATTTATTGTGCATGCACCTGCCCCTGCATGCGCCTCACTGACCTGCTCAGTCTGGGCTTGGCAGTCGTTTTTGATGGAGCCCTGTTGGGGCCACCTGTTGACCGTGAGTTCAACAGGATACTTAAATATGAACCCAGGTGGCTGAGCAGTCCATGACATGTAACACTCTACTTAGGCTAGACGGGCGGTCGGAGAGGCCTCCTCTGATTAATCGGCTGGTCACGTCAAGCCTAGCAACTATATGGTAGTCCCAATCCTATTGCCTTTATGGCAAGCCCCAACACTTTTCATCATATATGGCGGTGGCTGAGGGTCTTTATGTCCTGGGAATGACGTTAAACTCTATCTGATGGTGAAGTTCCAATTCTGGAGCTCTGGGTAATGTGGAGCACCCCTTCATCACCATTGCTCCCTGGTCTACCCTGACTCGGAGTGGTCGTACCTGTTAGGGTCCCATCTATGTATTAAATAGAAAAATGTGTTCATAACAAAAAAAATTGAGTATTCATTAAGAATGAATTTATTTAAAAACTTTGTTGGCATTAAATGACCCACCAAGGTTGATATGCCGTAAAACAAACAAACAAAACGTTTTTGATGGAGCTTCCACTTGACGCTATCACCAAGTATGAAGTTTATGTAGCTATTTGTTTTTGAACACAAAAATCATTAAACCGATTGAAATTCATCGCCAATTATGTGTATGGTGAGTTATGCACGGATGTGAAAAACATCCACAAATGGTATAGGCAGTTTGTGACGCCAACAAAGTTCAGTGTTTCTTCAACAATGTGGCTGCGATCTGGTATGACATGGGTATACAAAACCTGCTACAGCACCTAGAAAAATACATCGATGGAAATGTTGATTATATAGAGAAATAGATACATGTTCAAAGTTTTAAAAGGTGTAAACATCATTGATAATAAACAAACGTTTCTGTGATTTCTAAATATTTTGGAGACCTTAACTTTTGGATAACTTGTGTGTGTGTGTATTATATTTATATATATAATATATATTATATATATATATATGTGAGAAAGGTAGACAAACATGGGATGTTATGGAAACTAGATGTTTATTGTCGACGATGCAACGTTTCGGTCTATTAGACCATCTTCAGGACTTGGATATAGTGCTTGCTTCAATGATGGACATTCTCAAAATGCTGAAAACAGGAGGTCAAGAACTATATCCAAGTCCTGAAGATGGTTTAATGGACCGAAACGTTGCATCGTCGACAATAAGCATCCAATTTCCATAACACCCCGTGTTTGTCTACCTTTCTCCACATACTGTCGGATTAACCTCCTCACATTTCTCCCATATATATATATATAGAGAGAGAGAGGAAGTAAATCCGACGGTATGTAATATATCAAGAAAAATGAAAAAACACAGGTTTAAATGGGTTAAGTGGTGAGTTTATTGGCCGACGCTGCAGTGTTTCGATCTATTAATTAGATCATCTTCAGGGCATAAGATAAGAAATTATTTATCAGAATAATGAGAAAAGTGAGTGGTAATCCTTGTTATTCAGTCTGTTTATATATATATATATATATATATATATACACCAACTTCCCATATGACCCACTTATTCTCTTGTTGTAGACTGTTTAGCCTCTGATCAAATACACCTGAAACCACCAGATCAGCCAAGTTAAGCAAAATGATCTTGTTTAGTACTTGGATTGGTGACTGCTTAAGAAGATCAGGTATTGTAAGCAACTCAAGAGACCTGTACACCAAACTATGCAAAGTTTTCTAAATAACTACAATGGGTGTCGGCTATTAATGTTACTCCTCCTTCTCCTCCTTTACTTCCTCCTAAAAAAAACAATAACAAAAAAACTTAAAGTTAAGAATTAGGCTTGATGAAAAGAAAGGAAGAAAGAAAAAAAAACGTTTTTGCTCCCAACTGATGGAGTTTCATATTTCTTTTAAAGTTACATTTTATTTTTCAAGTAGGGATGACGTCATAGTCATTAGGCCACCCAGTGAGAATCTTACTCACAAACAATGGTCTTCTGGCTTTGGTTGATAAAATTGCATGTCAGTTCGTTTTCGAAATAGCAAAAGTCCAGAAAGGCACCGGTCACTATATCCTGACTATGTATAAATCACACACAACACAAATGCTATGGAGTCTCCAGGCTTTCATTTTCTCTAGAGAAGTGGGGAAGCCATTTGTTTGGATTCCTCATTTCTTCTGGGAACGGGGAGAGTCCAGAGTCGGAGTTGATTGGAGGTTCCGCTGGCGCTTCTTTATATAGCGCGTCAAAGTCTGCCATTTTATTTGCTGCTGAGATCTTGATCCCTGTTGGTGGATGATCAACACTAGCTGGGTCACCCAGGTGAAGGTGTATGATGTTACAAGACCCGAAATGCCTAATGATCTTGGGATTATATCACTGATGATGTGGTCAGGGGCACCTTTAGGGTGTGTACCATGATAGTTCCACACAAAATATTGATCTGCCATAAACACTCCTAGCAAAGGTCGCTATTGAAAATTCAGTATGGGCACTCAGGTTCGCTAGCATCTTTAGGCAAAATTTTGGAACTGCAAATGACTCCCATCCCCCACCTCAACATGTACTGCAACTAGTGTAATAATAAACTAAACTTTGCTCACAAATTTTACAATTTGCTGATGACAATATGCAAAAATGCATTTTACATGGATGGGTTGTGGTGTAATAATGGTTAGAGTCTTAGGAAAACCCGTCGATCTGAGTTCAAAACCCAGACAAGGCTGTTTGCATTTTGCTAATGCCCTTAGGAGAGGTATGCATTCAACTACACTCCCTTCAGCTATGTGTGAATAGTAGGGCAGATTGGTCTCTTAAACCTTGGCTAGGTAACCAGTATAGGAGAAAGAAAACTCTGAATTCAAACCTATTAAACCAAACTCCACTTGAGAAATTGTGACCTTGTGTCACATCCTGCTTGTGTGGAGGGATTGGTATATATATATATATATATATTTGCTGCTGAGAAGGAACTTTTTCTTTTTCTTTTTAAATCTATGAAATGTCATATATTAAACTCACCTTAGTTTAACAGAATAAGGGGACAATTTAACTCAATTGTTACTTGACATAAGTATGGCATTGTTAAACTTGCCTTTTTGTGCATTTTGACAGCATGGGGAATATATATATATATATATATATATATATATATATGTGTGTGTGTGATTGCTGATTGTTTTTAATTTAGTGCGTCCCGGGATGCTCATATTTGCTTAGAATGAGTCCCCGGGAAAATTTATGGGTCCCAACTAAAGTTTCTAAATAAATTGTAAAGTTTTTATTGATGATCTGGGGAAAGAATTAAAGCCGTCTAACCCCTTGTAACCTATCATGTGTAATTCATTTCTAAGAAACTGTTGAAATGTATTTACAAGTAGTTTGAAATGGTGAAGGAAGAAAAAAGAAAAACACTGGGATGCATGAATGTTTTTACTGCGTCCTTTTAGATTTTTGTCCGTCAGAGACGCATGACGTGTACCTATCAGTGTGTGTGTATGTATGTATGTATATATATATATATATATATATATATATATATATATATATATATATATATACCAGTGTATAGCATTGACAATATTGTTTTTTTCCTGTCTCTTAGCAACAATAATTGTTGATCTTTATTCATAGTATAAGAGTACTCAAAATCGCTGATGTAGAGCATGTAAAGATCTAATAAGTGTGTTCACAGTCAACGGCAGTTGGTGACTGTCAGTTTCTCGCCTGTGCGATCATCAGATATTAAAATAATTTGAATTACAATAAGTACAGAATAAAATGCATTGCTTCTTATGTCTTCCCTTTCTCACACGCACACACATGGGTGCATCAATAAGTTCGTGTCCTAATTGCGGGAAATAAAGCATGTTTTGCACAATATTTATTTTACAACAAAATCTTCTTCCTTGACAAGGCACTTAACCCAATTTCAAATCCAAATTCAGTTATTAATTGTCAGGCAAATTTATTGATTCACCCTCTCCCTCGTGTGTGTGTATGTGTCTTCCTCTGTCACTCTCGTTGTCTTTCTTTCTCTCTCGTTGTGTGTGTGTGTGTGCATGTCTCTCTTTCTCTCTCTCACCCTCTCTCTCTTGCACACGCACGCAAGCGCGCCTATTTCTGCTTATGGCCTTTTTTCTTTTTTTTATACTTTCATTTTTATGTTGTCGAAGGGTCGTGATATTATCACCATCATCATCATCATCAATAATATTAATAATAATAATAATAGTTTTCCTTTCATATTCCTAACTTCGAACTATTTTTTTCTTCTAAGGGGCTTTTCCCTCCATATTTGAATCACTTAATAATTAGATACAGATAAACAAAAACAAAAAATCGGTTATCAGAATATTCATATTTTTTAAAAAGTTATGTTTGGATTTAAAATATAAACCAAAATATGTCTAGTTCCTGCTGAATTGTCTAATATTTAACGGGGAGGGAGGGTCAAAACAAAAACTAAAAACTTAAACATTTCATTAATGTATTTGTACGAAAATGCAACAAATAATTTAGGGTAATCCTTAACTTGTTCCTCGTAAATTCCTACTATAAAATACATTGAACCCTCATTTTATGTCCGTGTTTTTGGTACGAATGCAGAAAAGCGCACAAGAGATAATGTCATTAAAATTGCATTTTACGCATAAATAGCATTAGATTACGGAAACTCCCGAAGTAGCTTAACCCTAATGTCTCAAAGGTTTCGGGTATTTCCGTGAAATGTAATGCTTTTTATACGTAATCTAATGATATCGCTATTCTGCATTTGTACCAATAATTTTATATATTTTCGTTTTAAACTATCTTCTTAAATACAAGTTTCAACTTCGGTTTAAAAACGATTTTTCTTAATTTTCTACTCAAAACAGTTCAACAATTTTAAGCAGCCTTGTTTGTTTAGCTTAGTGATTTCAAAATATTTTGTAAACTCTTGCAAATCAACCAGAGAAATAGACATAACAGACTACTTGAAACTTTGTCTGGACAAACTTAAAAGTTTTTACTTTTAAATTAAATGAAATATTAAAGGGTAATTAATTGATAACTCAAAACTTCACCTTATGTAGTAGGTATTTTTTATCCAACCGGTTCCCCACGGGTAGGATATGACACTAAGTCGCAAGTATGCAGCATCCAGCAAGGATCGAATTAGTAATGGATTTTTTAGTAGCTGTTTTAAAAGTTTAATTATTTTATTAAAAATTTTGGTAAATGAGATTTCTATTTAGAATATTTAAGTAAATAATTAAAAAAAAGAAAATCCAGTTTGTATTTAAATTTATTATTTTTTAGGAAAAGTTTAATCCATTTTTGCTTTTAATTGTTTAAAATTTTAAAATATGAAATATTTTAAGATTATTTTCTATACCATGATTTAATTATGTGCTTATTTTTTCTACTTTTCAATTTTGTTAGTGAAATCAATTCTCACTGGGTGTCCCATATTTCTGGCCTTGTACCACAACTAAGTTAATCTTAGTAAATAACTAATGGTTTGCAAATTCGATTTAGCACTCCATTGTTAGTGAATTCAGTTCTCACTGGGTGCCCCATACTTTTTGGCCTTGTGCCACAACTAAGTTAATCTTAGTAAATAAACTAATGGTTTGCAAGTTAGATTAGCAGACCAGACCATTTTTAATGGGTTCGATTCTCACTGAGTGCCCCATACGTTTGGCCTTGTGCCACAACAAAGCTAATCATAACTAATGTTTGTTAGCAAGCTAGATTAGATTCTCACTGGGTGCCCCACATTTATAATCTTAGTAAATAACTAATGGTTTGCAAATTCGATTTAGCACTCCATTGTTAGTGAGTTCGATTCTCACTGGGTGCCTCATCTGGTCTGGTGCCAGAATTAATCTAAGCTTAGTAAATAATATCTATGAGAATGAATTGACACGTATTTTATTAAAAGTAACACATTATCAGTAGTCACTTTTTGTTTTATTAATTTAAAAGAATATCCCTTTTTCTTCCATCTTTTGTGGTAATCATTTTTCTTTTCTCTTTCCCACCCCCGTTTTATTTATTTATTTTTTTAAGCAAAAGAAAAATCCTTAGTAAGATCCAAGCAGTCAATTTTTTTTCTTCTTTCCACCAACCCAGCTTAAAACACTGATTTGTCGTTGGGAGGGAGAGAAGAAAAAAAAGCTTGGGGGGAAAAACTAGGTTAACTTTTTTTTTTCTCTCTCTCTCTCTCTTTTACAAAAGGTAGAAAATAAATCCTAGTTGTAGAGTGTTGAAGCAAGTTTTTATTTGCTTCTTTTCTTCTTTCCTTCTTTTACTCCTTCTCTCCCGTCGTTACAATTTATATTGTGCCAGTTGTTGTGGGAGGGGAAAACAACGTCGTCAGCCATTACTCTTCTATACCTACTTCCGCTCTTTCTGGTCATACAACAAAAATATTTTCTTTCCTCTTTCGCTTGGAACTACAAACAAAGAGAAAATAAAGTGTTAAAAATTTAGTCTCTTTCCCTTTCTCTCTTTTTTTTTCTTTTCCCAGTCTGTCTCCGGTTTTCATTTAAAAAATTTATTTCTTTTTTTTACTATACTCATTGACCAATTTTGTATTTTTCAATTCAATACCAGGAAGATCTTTCTTCCTACTTAAAAAAAACCCAAAAAACAATTAAAAAAAAACTTATTTTTAATAGACTAATTAAGAAAATAAAAATAAGAAAAAAATAAGCTACTATTCGTATTTAAAATGATCATAAATAAAATGTGTTTTCAAATTTCCTAATCGATTGTAATTGATTTAGATATGAAAATAATATTTCTATTTAATTTTAATTTTTTTTGTTGTCTTGTATTGTTTTAAAAATCCAATATGAGTTGAGGTAAATATTTAGTTTTTCAACAAAGCAACTATTGACGCATTTTAAATTTGAGTTTTTTTTTTTTTTATTTAAAGACAATGAAATTTGTATTTTTAGTTATCTAAATTAATATTTAACATTTAAAATTGACAGTAATGAAAATATACAATCGTGTATTGAAAACTTTCATATATTTAATCATGCACTGATACACACACATTAGTGAAAAGGTTAGTAAGTAGCTAGATTAACAGACCATTTTTTTTAAGTGTTTTTTTTTTTTCATTCTTTTACGTCCAAGTTCATATAATTTTTAAAAATTTGATTGATTGGATGCTGATAACTGTAAATACATTTCAATAGTTTCTTAGAAATGAATTACACAGGATAGGTTACAAGGTAGGAGTTAGACGGCTTTAATTGGGACCCATTAATTTTCCCGGGGACTCATTCAAAGCAAATATGTGCGTCCCAGGACGCACAAAATCAAAAAGCTATCAACATCATTGTATATCTTAAAGAATTATGGGTCTAGTCTCTCACCTAATGATTTAAACTTTTTTGATTTGATTATAAGATGTGTCCCAGATTTGATGAAAAGGTTTTATAATTAAAAAAAAGAAAATAATTTTCCCAGTTGGATCCTGACTATTACTGTGCATTATATTAACATACTCAAAAATATAGATACAAAATGATTATATTTGTACAACCATAGTGTGTGTGTGTAGAGTTTGTTATATTTATAAATAGTGTTCAATATCACTGACAAGGCATATCCATATATATATATATCAACTTTGATGAATGCATAGACGAGAAACTGACAGTTACCAGACGCCGTTGACTTTATGTTTACGCTACCCTGAATGCTGAAAAGAAAGACATGAAATCCAGTATCAGAGAACCACATCCATATTGATTATTATACATTGAGCTCTTTTGGGGATTTATAAAAATCATTGTATGAGTATATATGTTTGCACCTACAAGAGGTTGTACAGTAAGAAGATCCCAAATAGAATCACCCCTTACCAGTCATTTGGATTACCTTACATTTATATATATTAATATATATATATTTATTCTTACACACACACACACACACACGAATTGTTTTGAAAAAATAATGTAGCTTTTCTTTGTCATCCACCGATGATTTTAGATTTTAGTTTTTTTAATAAGATTGTATTCTAGATGTGATAAAACGTTTAACAAAAAAAATCAGTTTTTTTTCCTTTATAAATTTACAAAATAATTATTTTGTTTTAATAGTGTAAAAAATAAAATAATCTCTTGTGGCTATATGATTTTCTGCATGTCCTTTTACTTTAAAAATATGCAAGCCAAAAAACAAAACAAAACAAAAAAAACAATCTATATATTATCTGCTTAAGGTTGCATTTATATAAAACTACTATCTTGATGCCTAATGTCATGACATGTGGTCATGGGTCCAAAACAGCCTTTTCTTTTCTTCTCCTTCACCTAAAATGAGAAAAGCTTGGAATTCTTAACATGAGATGTGCTTTCTCCCCTTCCTAACCCCCTCTCTCTTTGTCTCTGTCTTTCCCCTCCGCCGCTTTCTCCTCTTCCTATTCCCACTGCTGCTGCTGTTGTTTATGAACAACATTCCACACTTGCTTGACTGTTTCACTACTGTAACCACCACTACTTTTTATAATAATAATAATAATAGTATTAATAATAAAAATAATAATAATAGTATCAATAATAATAATAATCTTTCTCTGCAAGATGCCATGCCATTGAGCTCTCTATATCTTTTTGTGCTGTGATTATTCGTTCTGAGCAATTGTAGGCTGAAATTTCAGCTGATTTTTCTAACTACTAAAATTGCTCAACTTCCCCAGTAGTGTTCTTTTATTTCATTCATTCATTCGTTTGTTCGTTCGTTCATTCATTCATTGTCGTAGAAATTAAAGTTCTGTGTGAATAATTGCTTTTTGCAAGGCTTAACGTTTTCGTGTTTACATTAAACAAAAGAACTAAAAACAATTATTAATTTGAACTATTCATTCGTTTATTTATTTATAAATCAATTTTTTTTAAACAAAAGCTTACGTTGTCGATTATTAAAAATGGTATTTTGCTTATTAAGATCTTATACATAATTTGAAAAATCACTTTCGTTTTCGTGAAGGTGTTGCAAAAATTACTTTACAATATTTATAATAATTTTCTTCAAGGTAGATGGCTTTTTTTTCTGTAAGGTATTTTTTAAAACCGAACGTTGGCTAAATTTCCTACCGCTAAAAACAAGTGTAAATATAGCTATTTTCTGGAGATAAGTTGGTGCCGTTATAGTATGTGGCCTACCCGGTTTGAATGTGTCCTACCTCAGTAAGAGTATATTTATAGATATAAGTAGTAGGCAATTTATTGAAACTAATTATTTTTCACATATATTCAATTTCAAGAAATGCAATTCAGTCATAAGCTGTATATAATAATTAAGAATGATTAAAAAAGAATTTATCCATAATTTACATGAATCAGAGGTATATTTAATTCTGAAATAGGGTTAGGATTAGCAGTTATTATTATAACCTTATAATATGCTTTTTATGGTAGGCCACATACTATAAGAGAGACATGATTTCGTAGGCCCACATTCTATAATGGTACCGATAAATTATTAGCAAGTTCATTTTCACACACTATTTAGTGAATTTGATCCTCACAGGGTCTCCTAGAACTTATGTTCTATTGTCACTAGTAGTTAGGTTTTGGTAGTATCAGCTGGGTAGTGAGGGAGTCTATCCCAGTTAGCGATAGACCAGGAACATTGTTTTCACTGCGGTGGGGCACCACACCTACCATCAGCTCTCCACTCTCACTACATTGATCAAATTACCACAAATGTGCTGGAATGGTAGTATCTGTTAGGGTCCCATATATAGAAGAAGAGTTTTAAAGAAGAGGTTTAAAAAGAAAATTGAGTTTTAAGAAAAAAGAATTTGAATACCTATTGAGAATGAATTGAACTCAACGTCTTCAGCATAAATAACCCAACAAGGGTTGACATGGCATAAAATCCAACCAACCAACCTTTGCTACTCTTGTACTGAGTTGGCGGGGACTGGTATTGAACCCAGGACCTTGTGATTCCTAGGCAGGTGTTCTACCGACTGCTCCCTGTATATATTATGAAAGTATTTCATTATATATATAAAGTAAAAGTAAAGTCGTCAGGGAGGACTAGAGTCAGCATCATCCATACAGCAAGGGAGTCTATCCCCTTTTCAATAGCGCTAGACCAAGGAGATTGTTTTTTTAACGTCTGGGTCGGAGCGCCACACCTACCGCCAGCTCCTCACTTTAGATCCCTGTGCTACTCATTCGCTGAGTTGGCGAGGGCCGGTATTGAACCAGGAACCTTGAGGTTCCCATCCGAACACTCTACCGACTGAGCTAAACCGGCCCTAAACTTATATGTGTGTGTCTTAAGAGTAATTGATTTGATTCAGATTAAAAGCCTTGAATTTTATTTTTGTCGGCCATTTTGATTATGTGACCATGCTAGGTTTAGTGTAAGCTGATTTTAAATTGGGATAACACAGTTGAATTGACTAGATGCATTGATTAGAGAAACGAACTTGAGCCTACATCGGTCTTCATCATCAGGTTGCACTAGTAGCACTGGTATCCATGACAATCTCTCGCCAACCGTCCCTATTACTCATTGCCCTTGGGAGGTCCTCTGCACAGCATCCGGTGTCAATGGAGGGCTTTGTTGAACGGCCCACACTGGCATGCTCATGTGCAGGTTTGAACAGGAGAACATCACTTATGAGTTCGTTCTTGCTTCTCCAGCATGTCTTTTTCGTCTCCCTCGTTTCTCACTGGTTTATGTGATGGGGGCATGTCGCCATACAGCTGCCTTCTTGTGGAGTGTTGTTTTCATGATTTGTTTAGTATTGCACGCAGCATTTTTGTACAACCCTCATCTAGCTTATTCTCCAGGTGCTCCATAATGTTGTGAGAGCTGCTGTGAGTAGTTTAAAGTAGGCAAAGAGTTAATGAATGTCCTTTCGTTTGCAAAGGTCCTTAGCTTCCTCAGTCGTTTGCCAGATGTTAGGGTCCCCGTTCCTGCAATTTGGAAATCTGCCTAAAGTTTACTTAGTAAGATTGTGTAGTGGCAGCCCTTTTGTGCCCGGTAGTTGTTTAATCCTATTACATCAAATTGCAGAGTTTTTTCAGGCATCCGTTGCACTTGATTAGGTTTGGGGGGGTGTAACAACTGTTATAGCGCTGAGGTAATACGTATTTCATGTCTGAAGTCACCAATACAATGAAGCTAAGAGGTCCAGAAGAAAGCAGCGGCAACAAAGCGCCGGCACATCTTCAGGGACAGCCTTCAAATGCGACATCTGTGGTCAAGAATGGTTTTCAAACATTGGACTTTACTGTCACAGGAGGTGCTGTAACTTCAGGGACACAAAAACTATATTATAGTCTTCTGAGACTGAAATGCCAATAATACATGTTTGAAAACCTGTAATTATATCATGTTACTCTTTTATTTTTGTTATTTTGACTAGCAAATATATGCTTGTTTGTTTTGTTTTACAGCATATCAACCTCAGTGGGTCATTTAATGCAAACTAAGTTTTTGTAGAATACTGTTAATTGTTATTCTGTATTACTTTCACCCTTAGCCAGGATTGAACCTGCAGTCTGGAAATGACTGTTACAGATTGTTAACTATTGGACAGTGGAACAGTCAAACACCTCCTCAGCTTAATGGACTCTTCCTGGCAGTAGTGGCAGTAATTATTTAAGCTGTTATAGTGGGTTCATTGGAGAACTAGTAACTGCATGGTTAGGCTTGGCCAGTCACATTGCTCAAACCAATTGTTGACTGTCTAACTGACTTACTTCAATAGTTTTGAATTCATAGTGATAGTTTGGTAGAAAACAAATGTATATATGTATATATTTTATCTATTGTTCAATTACTTATATTTCTGAGTACAATCCAACTTGTTTTAGGAAATCTAAAATCCTGGATGGTCTTATTTTTGTGAAAAGGTTTTTTCAAATTACTTGCTTGAAGATGAGGTTTTTTTTTGTTTTTTATTCTCGTTAAATTTGTAAAGACTGCTGACTTACCTATTCTTACCTAGAACAATACAATCTCTTTTCTTCTTTCTTTTTATAAATTTTAGATCGATCATCATCCTGGAAATTTTGTTATGCGTTCCTCATTTTCACGTGAAATAATGTAAAATCACTTAGCAGGCATTTCCTGCTACGGCTCGGCTAATTCTAAGATTCTTCAATTCCTTTCTTACCATGAACTTTGGGGGGGGGGCGTTCAAACCAGTATTGCTATCATATATCTTATTATAATTACCCAATGACTTAGCTAGCTTAATCAGTTTAAATATATACCACCCTGTTCTTTAATATCTACTATTGCTCATGTGTTTTTCTATTTTTCTGTTGGCATACTAGTTGAGGTACCTGACTTTGTTCTGAAAGGGGTATTGTGGTCAAGTCACCAGTATTGCTATCATATGGCTTGTTATAATTACCTGATGACTTAGCAAGAAGCTAAATCAGCTTAAATGTATACTACCCTGTTCTTTGATATCTACTATTGCTCATGCAGATTCAAAGGGTATAAGGACTGACTCCTTCCAAAACCTCAGACTCCCTATGACTCTTCTGGGTAACAAAAAAGAAAAAAGAAATTATGAATCAGATACAAAATACATCTACAAAAATACACCTGTAAAGGAAAGTTGAGTACCAACTTTTATCTCACACTCTAACAGCTTTTTGGCATTAAATAACCCACATGGTTATTATACCATTAAACAAACCAAATGAAGTTAATGAAAATCATTTATACCGATTTGAAGATATTAAGAACTTGAAACAGAGAAACTTTTATCAAAATGACTTGTTTCAGCATTAAATGACTTGAAAAGGGGTTATATGCTGTAAACTCATTATCTGCCGAATAGCGTATATCCCCTTTTTGTTAGTGCTAGACTAGGGAGATTGTTTTTTGCTGAGTTAGCGAGGGCTGGTATTGAATCAGGAACTTTGCAATTCCTATCTACTAATTGAGCTAAACTGGTCCCAAAATACTGTAAAACAAACAAACTAAACCAAATGAAGTTAATGAAAATCATTTATACCAATTTGAAGATATTAAGAACTTGAAACAGAAACTTTTATCACAATGACTTGTTTCGGCATTAAATGACCCAAAAAAAGGTTGATATGCCGTAAAACAAAACAAACCAAAAAAAAGAAGTCTTAACTTTTTGGTAAAAAATGAACCATTTCTTTTCCTTCTCTTTTACTTTTTAAAGATTCTACTTAGTTTATACTTAACTCTTCTTATCTCTTTTCCATTTGTTAGGAAATGGCAGTTTTGACCCTAACTTGACCTCTGGTGACCTGAGAATTTAGTGTCACCAATCCCATATTCATCTAAAAAGTCAAGTATCTCTTATAGGCCAACTTTCACTTCCCAATGCCAACCGTTTGATAGCCTTCAAGATGCTTCCATCCAACCATATTTTTTATTGATATAGAACTAGAAGCCACTACAAGGCATCACCTGGGTAAGGGGGGGGGTAAAAAAGTTAGTCTCACAGATCCAGTAATTGTTGTGGTCTTCCATAATTGACCTGTTCATGTTTTAATCAAGAACGCTTCCAATGACATTCCCATCTTTTACTATTCAAATTCTAATTCTTAAATATAACCACAAATATAAATAAAATCTTCATTATTTTTGCTGAAGAAACAAGCTCTAGAGATATTTAATGTGTACATATATTTACTTTGTTGTTGATTGTTTTATTTTTGTAGTTTCCTCCAGACATATATGCATACAGGCAACTGCCCTTTATATATGTATAGATGTTTTTGTTTTTTAATAAGTATATTTTGGCTGCATTTTTTCCTTTATACATGTTTGGTTGAACACGACAGACATTTCCTGTTTGACGAGTTTCTTTTCAATCTTTTCCAATTGTCTGGACATCTTTTTTATGTCTGGGTGGAATTGGTGAATGAATCCACAGAAAGTTCTTTCACTAGTACCTTTGGCACTACTTAGTGCCATTGTCAGGTATATAGAGTAGTCAGATGTTTCCGTGGTTATTTTTAAACAGTAGCAGTAGGAGGAGGGACTCACGGATTTATAAGAAATGTTATGGGGGATTGGCAGGAAATTATAGGCATTTGAGAATGTAATTGCTGTATTCAAAGTTAATCTTGTTTAAGGTGGGTTATTTTTTTTTGGTGGGTATGTATAGGGATTTGAGTATTTGAAGTTATTCTTTATTTTTTATTCATTTATTTATCTATTTTTCTTTGTACAAAATATTACTGGCTGGCTTGTTAGTGATTCTAATATAATACTTATGTCAACTAGCAGAACTACCCAGCATTGCCTGGGATATAAAAAGTTAAAAAGATAAATCTGTTATATATATATATATATATAGTATATTAGGAAAAATGAAAAAACACAGGTTTAAATGGGTTAAGTGGTGAGTTTATTGGCCGACGCTGCAGTGTTTCGATCTATTAATTAGATCATCTTCAGGGCATTTGTTGGTATATGGAAGGTGATAAGAAATTATTTATCACAGAATAACGAGAAAAGCGAGTGGTAGTCGTTATTCAGTCTGTTTAAAAAATTTTTGAGGTTTTGAAAACCTCAAAAAAATTTATATATATATATATATATATATATATATATATATATAAATTATTTTTCTATATTTTGGTTTTATTATATTTTGTGTCTTTACATATTCTTGTTTTTAAATTCTTCTTCTTCTCTTGTTGTTCCTTCCCCCCCCTTTCCTTTTTTAATTCCCCTCAATAGATTAAATTATTGCTACTACCAGTTTGTCTATTGTCATTTTATATTGATTAACAGCATATTTATTTTCCTTCTTTTCTCTATTCTCTTGACAGCACTATTGATTAGTGTTACTACAATTTTAGATTCATTCTCTCATCTTTCTCTATCTCTCTCTTTCTCTATCTCTCTCTTTCTCTATCTCTCTCTTTCTTTCTCTATCTATATCTTTCTCTCTATCTATATCTCTATCTTTCTCTATCTATATATATATCTATATATATATATCTCTATCTATCTATCTATCTATCTATATATATATCTATATATATATCTATATATATATATATATATATATATATATATATATATATATATATATCTTTAAAAAAAATTTTTTTTGATAAACTTTCTCTTTTTCTTTTTTATGGTGAAATAATTGTTTCTTTGCTTCATAAATGGTAAAAGTATTAAATTGATTTCATCCACAGACATCATGTTTCGACATATCACTTCTCCTCAGTGTGGCTAGACTTTGCATGCTACTTCCAGCTAGGATTGCAACCCAACCAGTTTATCATCAGTCAGTTTTAACCACTGGGCCGAAACATGAGTTTTTAATTTTGTTTATATAAAGATCATGTTTCGGGTATCCTAGGTATGACATTAAACTGCATCTAGTGGTGAATTTCCAATTCTGGATCTCTGGGGAATGTGGAGTAGCCCATTATTGCTATTACTCCACCGTGGAAAAACTTTGGTGATCCCTGGTCTAGAAAGACATTTACATTTAAAAACTGTTTCTATAACTCGTTCTACAAGCCGAATTTATTAATGGAATCCATCAAAACTTTTATTCCTTCTAATCAATGACTATGTATTTATCAAAAGCAGATACTGTAAGCAACTGGAGTTCTTTGTTTAGCAAAATAACTTGATTCAGCATTAAATTACCCAAAAAGGGGGGGATATGCCGTAAAACAAAACCACTAACCATATGTTAATCAATGAGTAAATATTAAAAGAATTGATAGAAGTGCATCGGGTGTTCAACGTCGATATAGAAGCGCGTCGGGTGTTCAACGTCGATATAGAAGCGCGTCGGGTGTTCAACGCGCTTCTGTATCGACTTTGAACACTCGACACGCTTCTATATAGATGTTGAACACCCGACTGGTGTTCAACATCTGTATAGAAGCGCGTCGGGTGTTCAACGTCGATATAGAAGCACGTCGGGTGTTCATATTCATTTATATCATATTCAATATATCTTATATATAGAAATGCATTAAACTCCTCTATTAAAGAAATACCTCAGACCTTTCATTCATTTTAATCATTCTTTATAATAATTTTTCTTTTTTTTTACTTTATTTATTCATTTATTTAAATCTTATTGATTTAAACGCTGTATCTGAGTCTTAATTGGAGATATTTTTTTTTCTCATTCTTCCTCCCAATTCTTTAATTTGACAGTTTACCAAATTTTCTACCTTTTGTTGATCTGAATATACATGCCCCAATTCTCTCTATCAATGAGTGAAGCCTCATTTTCATTTCAACGTCAGCCATTTTCTCATTGGCTACATTTTTACCTGATAAAAAAAAAAAATCCATGTTTATTTTTAAATCATTATGCACAACACTTAACTAAATTAGATTTCTTGATAATTACAATATACTTGTGTATAAGTGGAATTTGGAAAGCCTAATTTCATGACAAACAGATTGCAGGGGCGGGGGGCATTTATACACTAGTAATAATTTTCTAATGTTCAAATTGAAAACATAATGGATAGGACGACGAATAATTCTTGGCTTCAAAAATGAATTCTATGAATTAATCATTTCTCGGATTATACGTAAGATCAGCTTATGCACGAGTATGCACATGGGAACTAATCCGACCTTTTGACAAAATCAGCATTTTGTTATCATATTTATTTATTTATTTTTGTTGCAGATCACAAGCAACTTTGGGCTTTTAAAGATTAATTCCAAAAATTAATGATTTTATGACTAAATCATCAACATCATCATGTCGCCCTAGTAGCGCAAGTATCTATGACAATCTCTCACCAACCGTCCCTATCATTCATTACTCTCAGGGAGATTTCTGCGCAACATCCACTATCAGCACAGAGCTGGTTAATATAGGTCTTTGCTGAACACCCCACACTGGCATACCCATGTGCTGGTTTCCATAGGAGAATGGGAGGTCCTCTGCGCAACATCCACTATCCGCACAGAGCTGGTCAATGTAGATCTTGCTGGACAGCCCACACTGGCATGCCCATGTGCTGGTTTTCAAAGGAGAACGTCACTTATGAGTTCGCCCTTGCTTCTCCAGCAGTGTCCAGCATGTCTTGTTCATCTCACTTGGATGGTTTGTGTGATTGGGGGTAGGTGGCCATACAGCTGTTTTCTGGTGGGGGTACTGTTTCCATGATTTGTTTAATGTTGCGCACAGCATTCTTGTGCAGCTGCCATCTAGCTTATTTTCTAATTACTTTGTTAGGCTCCATGTGGTGCAGCCATACAGTAGCACTAATACAACTATGGCTTGGAAGAATTTTTGCTGTAAAGTAGCACTGATATTTTACTTTTATTTATTATCATATACAGATCCAGTGATGCTGATAGCTTTTTCATTTTGTGTGTCCTGGGATGCACGAATACAATTTGAATGAGTACCCAGGAAATTTGATGGGTCCCAACTAAAGTTTCTTCATAAATTGCAGAGTTTTTATCTATGAACAACTAAAGCCATCTAACTTCTACCTTGTACCTCATACAGTGTAATTAATTTCCAAGAAAATATTGAAATGTATTTATAGTTAATTGGAAATGGTGGGAGAAGAAAAAAAAAAACTGGGACGCATGAATATGAATTTTCTGCGTCCTTTTAGATTTTTATGCATCAGTAACGCAGGACGCATACCTATCAGCATCTCTGGCTAGGTGTACGATATGTGGTGACTAGTCTACATTATCCAGAGATTTTTGTTCTCTTATATACAAACTTGTAAAGGAGTTGCTGCTTTTTAACTGAAATTCAGTGTTACTCCACCCTAGGGACTCTGGCTCCGGATTTGTTATCGGGTTTATTTGTTAAGGACAAATTGTTGACATGGAGTCAATGACACCTGGTTACTGACAGTTTCTCGCCTATGCAATTCTTGCTCTGAAATCACATAGGCAAAAAACTATCAGTAACCAAGCGCCGTTGACATGTCCACGCTGCCTTAACTTAGATATAAATGCTTCATCCATGATATCGAGCACTGTTTGCTTGTAAACGTAGCATCCATATATATATATATATATATATATATATATATATATATATATATACACACACACACACACCAACCCCTCCGTATGAGCAGGATGCGGCACAAGGTCAATTTCTTAAGCGGAGTTTAACCGGTTTGAATTCAGAGTGTTTCCTCCTCCTAGACTGGTTACCTAGCCATGGTTAAGAGTCCAGTCTGCCCTGCTATTTACCCATAGCTTGGATTCATACCTTTACCAATGGTATTAGCGCCATGTGAAATGCAAACAGCTTCGTCCAGGAATTGAACTCAGGTTGACGAGCCCATTTCCTACGACTCTAACCATTAGACCACATGCCTCCGTAAATTATTATCATATATGGGTTCAATTTTGAAGGAGGCCTGGTGTATGTATGGGACGAGTGGTGCAACAAAGGAATAATTTTGTAAGGTTGAAATTGCAAACATAATGGGAAGGGCTATCCGTCAATTGTTGACTTATAGATTCAAAACCCTAAATTAATTCTTTTCTGAAACTCTTTTCTGGGACTCTTTTTCTCTACCCTAAATCAAGGACAAACTTCTAACTGAATATACTGATAAGTACATGTTCTGTGTCACTTACGCACAAATATCTAAAAGGACACAGTAAAATCATATCCATGCATCCCAGTGTTTTTCTTTTTTCTTCCTTCACCATTTCCAGCTAATTGTAAATGCATTTCAACAGTTTATTAGAAATGAATTACACAGGATAGGTTACAAGGTAGGAGTTAGATGGCTTTAGTTGGGACCCATAAATTTTCCAGGGGATTCATTCAAAGCAAATATGTGTGTCCCAGGATGCACTAAATCAAAAAGCTATCAGCATCACTGGTACTTGGGATTTAAGTTTTTCTGTTCCCAGAAAACATACCCCCCCCCGCCATGAAACACCCAAAACTGCACCTTTCTAGTTTTACGTCAGATGCAAAATTTACTGATATCCTTGTAAACAAAAATTGGGTTAAGACGGTAGCCCCACCCCCCAACTGTACTTACTGACCCCATTTTAGTTTATTTTAAAGTCATCTTAATCCTCAGCTGAATTTACATGTTAGAAAATTGGGAGCATCAGTTAAACTCGTGATAAATAAATAAAAATTATAATAATAATAAAAAACAAAACAAAAGAAACTTTATTTTACTCTTTGGTTTTTAAAGGGTGTGCCTCAAGAAATATACCAGTACACAGTTATATAAATTGAATTGACTCGGGCAGGGATGTATATATATATATATATATATATACACTCTCTTGGAAATGTAATTTTGTTCAAGAAGTTTATCCCCTGAAGATTACTATAAAATAATAAGGAAAAAAAAAAGACATTTTTTATTTATTTATGTATGTATGTATGTATGTATGTATATATATATATATATATATATATATATATATATATATATTATTGTTATTATGGATATATGTAGATTATGTAGTTCAAAGAAAGAAAAAGAAAAAAATTTGACACTGCTCCATCGTCTCTCGTAGATGGAAGGCTGCCAACCCCAAATTTAATTATAGATATATATATTTGAGGAGATTTGTTGTCTGTCTGTAACTAAAACTCAGTTACTGCTTACATTACAGTACCTTCACAGAAATTGAATAAGTTTATCAATGAGTATTTAATTTATAGTCAAAATCATTAATACATAGAATAAATCTTATTTATTAGCATGTTATGAGTGTGTTTAAAATCCTGCAGTGTGTCATATATTACTAAGTAATAAAGGTTTACATAAATATATGATATGCTTAATTTGCATACTGTGTTTTAACAAAACTGGGTTTAATAAATAATTATTTGGTGTTATTGATCTCTAATATTATTGTTTTACTCTCCAATGTATTAAAATCAATCCTATAAATGATTTTATATAGAAACCAATTAAGATATAATTAAAATAGGTGTAATCTTTTTATATGGGTTCGTATTTAATTTTGTTAGTATTTCTAATTTTATATATTTCATTACATTAAAACTTAAATTCTTACATCTGTAGGGCACATATTCTTACATCTGCGTGTGTGTATGTGTCTGAACACTCTTCTATAAAAGAGATGGAGCACTATGACGGCCTTTAAATACATACAGATGTGTGTATTAAAACAGTTAAAATCCTCTTCGCATTCTGTGGGTGACGATAACCAAGGGATCAAGCTGTCCGACTGCTGCTGAAACGATCGGGTTTCTATCCGGGCTGTAGGTAGCTCACAAAATGTCTAGCCACACTGAAGAGACTTGATAAGTCGAACATGTCTGTGGATGACTATATATATATATATATATATATAATCGTTCAATTGCAGCTCAAGCGTTTCTCCGGTATTAACATTAGTAATTAGTTAAAAAATTGGTCAATATTTAATAAAACATAGAGAGTTTGTATAAAAAGTTTTTTTTTTTTTTTTTTTTTTTCTCTCTAGCAAGGTTTCAGTGTCCAAGATACACCTTCTTCAGGTATACTAAATAGGGTGGGTTCTTATCTTACATTTTATATATACTTGAAAGTGGGCGGGTTTGGGCACTGCCTACGTTATCTATTTCACAGGTCTCGGTATTTGGGTTGCTTTTATTTTGATTATCCTTTTTCTCTTTATTTTTGTGTTGACTCTAGTTCAGACCTATGATGAGTTCTAATGGGGTTTTGCATTCAGAGTTATCTTTCTTGGCTATTTCTACTAAGAAGATCAAGATAAATCACAATACACTACCATTTTACCTTTTGTGTGTGTGTGTGGAGGGGGTGCTTATTTCATAGTCAATACTACTGTCACAGAATTTTGTTTTATTTTATTTTATTTTATTTTTTGTGACGTTGTTCCTATTTGTTTTTTTTTTTTTTTAATAAAAATCTTTGTATTAATAATAATACTTCCAGTGATGCTGATAGATACACGACCTGCGTCACTGATGCAGAAAAATCTAAAAGGAAGCAGAAAAATCATATCCATGCATCCCAGTGTTTTTTTTTTTTTTTTGTTTTTTTTTTTTTCTTTCTTCTCGCACCATATCCAGTTACTGTGAATACATTTCAATATTTTCTTGGAAAATGAATTACACTACATAGGGCACAAAGTAGGAGTTAGACGGCTTTAGTTGTTCATAGATAAAAACTCTACAATTTATTAAGAAATTTTAGTTGGGACCCATCAAATTTCCCGGGGACTCTTTAAAATCAAATATGTGCATCACAGGATGCACTAATTTAAAAAGCTATCAGCATTACTACTTCATAAAACTCTGGGTTTATGTCCAAAATATCAATTTGAATTAAATAAAAATTATGACACTTCAAAACTTTCTTTCTTTCTCTTTCATTTTATCCCCCCCCACACATTCTCTCTCTCTCTCTCTCTATCTATCTATCTATCTATCTATCTATCTATCGTTATGCACTCTGTTTTTTTCTCTTTCGCTGTGTTCTCTATTTTTCTCACTTTACGTGCACAGTCTCATTCTATCTTTATGCAATATCTCTTTCTTTACTTCTCTATCAATAATTCTCTCTCTCTCTCTCTCTAATTTGCCTTCTCTCTTTCTTACATTCTATCACTGTCTTGCCCTCTCTCTTTCTTTCCTTTTCTCTCTCTCTCTCCCCCTTCGTAATGTAGGTGTGTGTGTGGGGGTGAGGTACTGTTAGGTTTTCAAGAAACTTTTAAATGCTGCCTCAAACAGCTGTGACAATTGTCTTATTAATCAATTGTGATTAAGCAAAGTTCACTTTTTTTGCCTTCAATATGAATTGCTTTTTTTACTATCGATTCTCTCTCTCTCTCTCCTCACCCACTCACTTGCTCATACACACACACACACACACACACACACACACACTCTCTCTCTCTCTCTCTCTCTCTCTCTCTCTCTCTCTCTAACTTTTAAAAGCAACAACTCACAGTGTCAGGTACACTAAATAAATTTATTACTACACATTCATTGCACATTTAACCAAAAAAAAAAAAAAGCTTCACATTAAATTGTCTATTGTCATTTATTTATTTATTTTGACTTTTTTCTTTCTTTCAATCCCACCACTCAAGTGGGATTATGTCTTTTTGACAGAGTATTAAGTATTGTCAGTATTAGCCGAACAGCGAGGGAGTCTATCTCCTTTTCATTAAAGAAATTAGAAATATTGGGTCCTGTAACAGGATTTGACTTTTGAATTCATAATTTTGTCCATCACCATGAATATGATAGAATCAGTGATACAATAATGAAGCTACACTATCTTCCCTTAGATTTGTTAATGAAACATTGTTTATTTACTTTCTAGTAGTAGTAGTAGTAGTAGTAATAGTCTGATTGGATTTTTCTGTTTAGTATTGACTTGTTCACATTTATTTTCAAATCAAATTGCTTCCTATAATCGTCATAGAATGTCTCTATTTATTTCTCTCTCACTCTTCTTACTGTCTCTATATCTCTCTCACTCTTTCTTACTTTCTCTATCATTTCTCTCACTCTTTCTTACTTTCTCTATCATTTCTCTCACTCTTTCTTACTTTCTCTATCATTTCTCTAGATACATACATACACCAACTACCCTTTATATATGTACTAGAAGTGGCTACCCGACATTGCTTAGGTAGAGGAGGGGGTAATAAAAAGTTAGTCTGGCAGATCCATTGATTGTTTTGGTCTTAGATAATTGATTTGTTTTAATCACAAACGCAATCAATGAATTTTCCTTCTCTTACTATTCAAATCCTAATTTTCAAATATCTCCCCAGATATGAATAAAATCATGTATGGATAGATAGATATATAGATTACTTCCAGAGCGGTAGTATATGTTAGGGTATCATCTATGGTTCAAATGTATCTGTGTAAAAATAATTCGTATTTGATAGGACCTTGTGCAAATAAAACAAAAAACACTTGGTAGAAAACTGCACAAAAAATGTAAATATCAACATACATATATACAGAGATGTTGATAGGCACGCATCCTGCATCCCTGATGCACAAAAATCTAAAAGGATGCAGTAAATTCATATCCATGCATCCCAGTGTTTTTCTATTTTCTTCCCTCACCATTTCAAGCTAACTGTAAATACATTTCAATAGTTTCTTTAAAATGAATTACACAGTATAGGTTACAAGGTAGGAGTTAGATGGCTTTAGTTATTTCCCCAGATCATAAATAAAAACCCTACAATCTATTAAGAAACTTTAGTTGGGACCAAAAATTTTCCTGGGGACTCATTCAAAGCAAATATGTGCGTACCAGGATGCACTAAATCAAAAAGCTATCAACATCACTGATATGGATAGATAAGTTTTAGAGTACAAGTCTGTAAAGAAATTAAAATGCTTTTTAATACAGGCTAATAATAATAAAAATGAGCATTTTGTTGGCCAAATTTCAATTTCTAATGACTGATGAGTCCTCGTATCTGCGTTTAATAAGTGATTTCAATAGAAATTAGTGTTGTATTCATTTCTACTGCTTAAAAATATCGTCTGTTCACTTCCATTTTTTTCCCCTCCATTTTTATTTTTTTAATTTATTTATTTATTTATTTTTTTTTTTTACATTTAACTTTCTAATGTTCTTTGCTTATTTTTAGCTTTTTATTTGTTATTGTGAAAACAAATTTTATATTGTACAATTAATGTATGAACTGAAATTCACTTAATAATAATTTATTTAAAAATTTATAAAAAAAACATCCTAATAAACAAAAATAGAATAAAAATAAATCTTCCTTGCCTCAATAACTTTTTAAAATGTCATCTATCATAAAACATTGATGGTTGATGCTCATTAGACAAAATGAAGAACGAGTGTATTACTTTGAATTATCTATTATTATCAAGATTATTATTATTATTATTATTATTATCAAGATTATTATTATTATTATTATCAAGATTATTATTATTATTATTATCAAGATTATTATTATTATTATTATCAAGATTAAGACTATTATTATTATCAAGATTATTATTATTATTATTATTAAGACTATTATTATTATCAAGATTATTATTAGATTATTATATTATTATTATTATTATTATTATTATTATTAAGACTATTATTATTATCAAGATTATTATTATTATTATTATTATTATATTATATTATTATTATTATTATTTATTATTAAGACTATTATTATTATTATTATTATTATTACTATTATTATTATCAAGATTATTATTATTATTATTATTATATTATTAAGACTATTATTATTATCAAGATTATTATTATTTATTATTATTAAGACTATTATTTTATCAAGATTATTATTATTATTATTATTTATTATATTATTTATTATTATTATTATTATTATTATTATTATTAGACTATTATTATTATTTATTATTATTATTATTTTTCGTCTCAATTCAAAATTATCCTTTTCTTTCTTGAGGAGGAAAACCATAAACTGGATGGACAGGGAAAGAAAAAATTCAATTAAAAAAAAAAAAATTAAATATTCTTAGATTTTTATTTGTTTTACCATTTATAGGTCTTGGGTGAAGTTATGAACTTACCAACTTTTAACTATTTATAAAGAAAATGCACATGTATTCTAAAATATTATACCTTTTTATGTTTGTAAGGGTGTGTATGTGTATTAAAAGGTATGGGATCTTATATATATATATATATATATATATATATATATATATATATAAGATATAGGATTATGTTTCACAGCTTTTTTGTCAAGATCCAAGTACTTATCAATTTATAATCTGCTGGAATAGCAAAATCCACTGAATGGCAGGTTCTTTTCTATTGGCCTGGATTGGATGATCCGTTTGGATCTCAAAATCCCAGAGAATTTTATGGATCTCACTTTCTTGCACAGATTCTGGTTTCTGTATATACCTTCTTTTTTTCTTTCTTTTTTTTAGTATGGTGAAATTATAATCTTTTGCACAGTTCCTAGTGGATTACCTTTCCCACCCAGTCGTGCTTAGTCTTGTACTACTATTGTGTTAATTTGCTGCATTCGATTATGTCATTAACCGTCTCATCTCGGTCTACACATGACCTACACTTTCTATTCTGTTGTTTCATCAATTATTGGTTTGATATAATTGGTCATTATGGTATTATTTGGTTATTTATTTGTTTATATATATATATATATATATATATATATATATTTTTAACTGACATAAGAGACTTAGTTTTGTATGGTGTAACAGATTTGAAATAAATACAAAATGTTGGGGTATATATATATATATATACACAAACAAACATATATTAAGAAATGATATGTATTTTTAGAGATGATGATATTTTGGTATTAGTATATATATAAAAAGGTGATGATATATTTTAGTATATATATAAAAAGGTGATGATATATTTTAGTATATATATAAAAAGGTGATGATATATTTTAGTATATATATAAAAAGGTGATGATATATTTTAGTATATATATAAAAAGGTGATGATATATATTACTTATATATATTAAAAAGGTATATTTTACTATATATATATAAAAAGGTGATGATATATTTTACTATATATATATAAAAAGGTGATGATATATTTTACTATATATATATAAAAAGGTGATGATATATTTTACTATATATATAAAGAGGTGATGATATATTTTAGTACTAGTACTAAAATATCATCTAATATATTGTTGAATATTAAGAGATGATTATATTTTAGTATTATATATATATATATATATATATATATATATATATAATTGAAAGGTATATTTTCGTATCATATATATTTTAGCATTATATACAGTGAATTACAAGTAAATCAAAGTGTTCAATATCCACCAATCATTAATATTAAACTGACAATCTCAATTAATTTGTTTACATTTTAACATTTTTAAAACACATTTTGTTTTATTATTTGACTAATTTTCTTTTTCTTTTTTTCTTTTTCTAGGTGAGTACATTTTCCATCCACATAAACCAAAGCACATTTGGTAAGGTCTTTTAAATATATTAACTTTGCCAGATTGTATATATCCCCACCGGCAACTGCAAAAGTTTTGTTCAAATATTACAATACTCTTGTAATTTTCACCTTTCATTTTCTTTCCCTATGTTGGCAGTCATTTGGTTTGGTTTGTATTACGGCATATCAACCTCATTGGGTTATTTAATGCCGACAAAGTTTTGAAATGAATTCATTCTTAATGGATATTCAATTTTTTTAATAAACACGTTTTTCTATTTAACCCATAGATGGGACCCTAACAGGTACTACCACTCCGGGTCAGAGTGGACCAGGGAGCCATCATTCCCAGGACATGAAGACCCTCAGCCACCGCCTTCTAGCACCCATATGATAAAAAGGGTTGGGACTTGCCATAAAGGCAATGGGTTGGGACAATCCTATAGGTGCTAGGGCTTGACATGACCAGCCGATTGATCGTAGGGGGCCTTTCCGACCACCCATCTAGCCAAACTAAGTGGAGTGTTGCAAGTCATGGACTGCTCAGCTACCTGGGTTCCATCCTTAAGCATCAGGGTCGTCACCCACAGCCAACAGGTGGACCCATTGGAGGAGTCTTACACCTCTGTAGACTCACAGTTAGTGTATTCTAATGCCCCACCAACAGGGCCTGTTGGCAGTAGTGAGAAGTACCACCAGCTAGTACCTATCAACAAAAGTCTAGTGGGTATGACACTTAACTACATCTGATGGTAAGAGATCTGGGGGGGGGACATGGAGTATCTATTCATTGCCATTACTCCCAAGTCCACTCCAACTAAGAGTAATAGTCCCATCTATGGGTCTTAGGGTGTAATGTCATACCCAGGACACTATCTGATGGTGAAGTTTCAATTCTTGGGAATGTGGAGCACCTCTTCATCACCATTGCTCCCTGGTCCACTCTGATCCAGAGTGGTAGTACCAATTAGGGCCCCATCTATGGGTTAAATAGAAAAATGTGTTTATAAAAAAAAATTGTGTATCCATTTAGAATTAATTTATTTTGAAACTTTGTCTGCATTAAATGACCCACCAAGGTTGATATGCCGTAAATGAAACCAAACTTTTCCTTATTTTCAAGGCGGATGTGTAAGGATCACGTCTCTTACCAGCTGTTGATTTCTATTATTTGGCACTAGGTGACACCAAAGGTCATTACCTCCCCTGTCTACTGAAATAGTTCTGCTAATGACCACTAGAGGACTTTATCAAGGTAGTATATAACAAGACAGCAGCAAAATTAAATCACTTTTCTGCCCAGTATCACTCCAAATGACATATGCCTGATCAGTATATTAGGTTCGATGGGTAGGATTTTATATAAAACGCACACACACACACACACACACACACACACACTAAAGAACTTTCACCAAAATACCTCTTTCCTTCTTATTGCCCATATACAGTTTTCAGTAAGGGTTAAATCAAGATTATTATACTTTTTACATATTGAACTATTTAGCAATTGTGCTCAAGTAAACATATCGAACGTTGTAATAATTAAATTATCATACTATCGTATATTCATAGGTCATGCTAGTCTTAGGTAAATACATACTTAGCAGTGTTTATTTCCTCTTCAAATAACATGCAACAGGTTTTACTGGGTTATTGGTACCAATAGTAAGGAATAAATCCTGACCCCTTATTATGAAATACTTTGATATTTACCTATATATATATATATATATATATATATATATACCCTCCGCACGAGCAGGATGCTACACAGGGTCAATTTCTTGAGCGAAGTTTAACAGCTTTGAATTCAGATTTTTTCCTTCTAGACTGATTACCTATACAAAGTTAAAGAGCCCAGTCTGCCCTACTATTCACCCATAGCTGTAAGGAGAATAAATGGATTCATATCTTTCCCAATAGTATCAACACTGTTTGAAAGGCAAACAGCAAGGTCCAGGATTTGAACTCGGGTCAAAGAGTCCATTTCCTACGACTCTAACCATTACACCACGCACATCCATATATCTACCTATAAATGGGGTACAAGTGGATTCATGCCTTTCCTCAGGGCAATAGTAAGAAGTGAACACCGCTGTCCCAGTCTTAAATTGGTTTACCAATTCTATACTAGTGCCTGATTAAGGGGATAAGAGTGTTAGACTTATCATGGTATAAGATGTACGAGAAATCACCACTTTTATTTATAGGCTTTCCCTACACTCTTTTCTACCATTGGATTTACCAATAATAGACCTAAATGACTAAAATGGAGACCAGAATTGTAACAAGAAGGACCCCACCCCCACCCTCCCTCCCTCAGAACTTAAGAATTTGACTTTTGTAGTAAACAGTAGATTAAACTTCTAAACAAGATTTTTTTAAATTTTTTTATTTTATTTTAAATTTTGTATTATTTGGATTGTTCGGACTGTTGTCCTCATCTGTATTGTTATGTACACTTTGTTTCAGCCAATGTGCCTTCCTGCCTTCTTCAGGTGTTTCTTGTCAAACTCTGCAACCCTCTTATGTGTATAACCATGATGATAACAGTCCGAAAAATCCAAATAATACAAATTATCAAGCCTCATCTAGAAAACAAATGCTTGACCGCTGTGTCAGCTGGGGCTATAGAATACGCTGACTTCACCTCTGCAGAGGAGTAAAATCTACCCAATGGGGCCCACCTTTTTAGCTGTGGGTGGCGACCCGTGATGCTTAAAGATGGAATTCTGGTGGCTGAGCAGTCCATTACTTGCAACACGCCACTTTGGTCCTAAGGCTAGACGGGCAGTTGGAGAGGACCCCTTTGATCAATCAGCTAGTCATGTCAAAAGCCTGAGGACCAATATGATTGTCCCAACCATATGCCTTTATGGCAAACATCTAACCCTTTTTATCATATATGTAGTTGAAGGCGGTGGCTGAGGGTCTTAGTGTCCTGGGTATGACACTAAACTGCATCTAGTGGTTAACTTCAAATTCTGGAGCTCTAGGGTGTGTGTAGTACCCCTTGATCGCTATATTACCAACAGGTTCACTCTGTTAAGGTCCCATCTAAGGGTTAAATAGAAAAAATGAGTTTATTTTTTTTTTTTTTTTTAATTGAGTTTTAATAAAAAGTTTTAAATACCCATCAAGAATATATAAAACAAAACTTCTTTGGCATAAAATAACCCAACAAGTGTTGACATGCTGTAAAATCCCACCAAACAACCAACCCAATGAGTTTCTGCCATATTGTATATGTATATATAGAGAGCGAGGGGGTCTATCCCCTTTTCACTAGTGCTATACCAAGAAGATTTTTTTTCTTATTTCTTTCTTTCTATGGTTTATTTAAAGAAATAAGTAAAAAGTAAGTAAAGTCATCGGGGTGGCCTAAAGTCGGTATCAGCCAGACAGCGAGGGAGTCTATTCACTTTTCACTAGTGCAAGAACAAAGAGATTGTTTTTGCATCTGAGGTGAAAGGCCACACCTACCATCAGCTCCTTACTTTACCGCGCAGATCCCTGTGCTACTCATACGCTGAGTTAGCGA
This sequence comes from Doryteuthis pealeii, assembly GCA_023376005.1. Classification (NCBI taxonomy): domain Eukaryota; kingdom Metazoa; phylum Mollusca; class Cephalopoda; order Myopsida; family Loliginidae; genus Doryteuthis; species Doryteuthis pealeii. Next base: position 68,414,182 of record CM042166.1, read on the forward strand.
TGGCCGGTATCGAACCAGGAACCTTGCAATTCTTAGGCAAGTGCTCTACCGACTGAGATAATTTCTAATGCTACTGTTTGTAATGATAATATGAATTGCAGCCTGTTATGTGTATTGTGTAAGGGTTCCCCCCCCACACACACACGCACCCCCCCCCCCCGTCCTGATGATGATCATTTCGTTTACCACTTGAAACGTTCTGATTTGCTAAGGATATTTTACCTTAACAGCTGTTCTACTTTGGATGAAATAAAAAAAGAAAAGATTTTCTATTTAGCAGTCAACTGGGACTTAATTTGTTTGAAAGTGTCCGGGGGAGGGGTGGTGAGTGAGTGAAGTCGGCTTGGAGAGTGGGGGGGTGAGGGGAACTAGTAGTATTGTTGTAAGTTGTAACTACTCTCTTTCCTTGGTGTGTGTGTGGGGGGCAGGGGCAGTTTTGATAAATGGTCGGGTTAAGAAGAGGGCAAGGTCAAAACCCTTGGGCACTGTTACACTATCAGTCTTTCTCTTTCTCTCTTCTCTCTCTTTTTCTCTCCTCTCTCTTCTCTCTCTCTCTCTCTCTTGTCTCCCCTATTTCTCTTGTCTCCCCTCTCTCTCATCCCTCTCTCTCTCACCCCCTTTTCTCTCTCTTTCTCTCTTCCTTCTTGCTCTCCTTTTCTCTCTCTCTCTCTTCTCTCTTCCTTCTTGCTCTCCCTTTCTCTCTCCCTCTCTCTCTCTCTCTTCTTCTTGCTCTCTCTCTCTCTCTCTCTTGCTCTCTCTCTCTCTCTCTCTCTCTCTCTCTCCTCTTGCTCTCCTTTTCTCTCTCTCTCCCTTCTTGCTCTCCTTTTCTCTCTCTCTCTCTCTCTCCTTTCTCTCCTCTCTCTCTCTCTCTCTCTCTCTCTCTCTCTCTCTCTCTTCTCTTCTTCTTGCTCTCCTTTTCTCTCTCTCTCTCTCTTCCTTCTTGCTCTCCCTTTCTCTCTCTCCTTTTCTCTCTCTCTCCATTCTTGCTCTCCTTTTCTCTCTCTCTCCATTCTTGCTCTCCTTTTCTCTCTCTCTCCATTCTTGCTCTCCTTTTCTCTCTCTCTCTCTTCTTGCTCTCCTTTCTCTCTCTCTCTCTCTCTCTTTTCTCTCTCTCTCCCTTCTTGCTCTCCTTTCTCTCTCTCTCCCTTCTTGCTCTCCTTTTCTCTCTCTCTCTCCCTTCTGCTCTCCTTTTCTCTCTCTCTCCCTTCTTGCTCTCCTTTTCTCTCTCTCTCTCCCTTCTCTCCTCTCTCTCTCTCTCCCTTCTTGCTCTCCTTTTCTCTCTCTCTCTCTCTTGCTTCCTTCTTGCTCTCCTTTTTTTTCTCTCTCGCTCTCTCTCCCTTCTTGCTCTCCTTTTCTCTCTCTTTCATACAAATTTCATCCACTAAATGTATCAATCATTATGGGACAGTGAGTTAGAGTGTTTTTCTTTTTTGTCCCATAATAATTGCTCCATTTGTATATTAATCTCAAACATTAAACGTATTAACTATTATGAGACTGATATAGCCGTTCTGATTTCAGTACCAACTTATACAGAAATAGCTGTGATATTTTTTATAAAGATATTTCACATTACACTAATAGGACACTCATATTTGTGTGTGTATGTAAAATGTGTGTGTGTGTGTGCGTGTGCGTGTGTATAATGTGTGTGTGTGTGTAGGTGCGTATAATGTGTGTGTGTGTGTAGGTGCGTATAATGTGTGTGTGTGTGTGTGTGTGTTGTATATATTTGTAAATATATATATATATATATATATATTGATTTGTCCCAGATTGTAAGATTTTTCTACTGATGATATGTTGTGACAGTCTATGGAGCATTAACTGCAATATATGCTAATTTAAAACCTGCCGTTCACGTTAACTTATTGCCTTTAAAAAAAGAAAGAAGAAAAAAAAGAAACGAACGAGAAAGGTCAGTCATTGGTTTTAACTAATTATTTGAGCTCGACGGCAATGATATGAGGAAGTGCTGTCAGGCTAGTCGAAGAGAGAGGGGGGAGGAAAGAGAGAGAGAAGAAGTGAGTGAGAGATGTGGGGGAGAGAGAGAGAGAGAAAGAAATAAACTTGATTAGTAAGTGTTTGCATTTTAGACAATGACCTGGATTGAAATGTGCAAGTAACGAAGAGAGAAGGTTAGACTGTTTTTAAAATGTGTCGGGCTGACAGCTTACTAAAAATTCTCTTGTGTTTCATTTGTCAGCTTTTGACACTGGCGAATGCCGTCAACTTATTGTCAATAAAATAAAAAAAATAAAAAATAAAAAAAGTTGCTGTGTTTACTTGTTTCGTTGGGTGGTGAGGATGGTGGTGGCGATGTAGTGGCGGTCTCTCATGCTGAAAAACCAACCAGCCAACCAACCAACCAACCATACTTGTTGCAAAACCAGATAAAACTAACTCAGATCTACTGGATTGGAATTTATATATATATATATATATATATATATATATATATATAATGTGTGTGTAAAGTAAAAAGTAAAGTCTACGGGGCGGCCTAATGTCGGTATCAGCCAGTCGGCGAGGGAGTCTATCCCCTTTTCAATAGCGCTAGACCAAGGAGATTGTTTTAGCATCTGAGGTGGAGTGTCACACCTACCATCAGCTCCTTACTTTTCCGCACAGATCCCTGTGCTACTCAAACGATGAGTTGGCGAGGACCGGTATCGAACTAGGAACCTTGTGATTCCTAGCCGAACACTCTACCGACTGATTTACTTTTTCAATGAATTATTGACGATATTTATTTATTGATTCATAGGATACCACTTTATCTATCTCTCTCTCTCTCTCTCTCTTAAATATATATATATATATATATATATATATAAGAGAGAGAGAGAGAGAGAGATATGCATCCTGCATCCATGACGCATAAAAATCTAAAAGGACTCATTAAAATCATATCCATGCATCCCAGTGTTTATTTTTTCTTCCCCCACCATTTCCAGCTAACTGTAAATACATTTCAAATTTTCTTAGAAACGAATTAAACTGTATGGGGTACAAGGTAGGGGGTTAAATGGCTTTAGTTATTCATATATAAAAACTATAATTTATTAAGAAACTTTAGTTGGGACCCATCAAATAACCCCAGGACTCATTCAAATCAAATACATGAGTACCAGGACACACTAGATTAAAAAGCTACCAGCATCATATATATATATATATATATATATATATATATATATATATATATATATAAAAGTGTTCCCAAAAAATGATTTTTCTTAACACTTTGTTTTTCTAATTTCTATATATTGTCGGATTCATATACATATTTTTCTCCCATATCTATCTATATATATATATATATATATATATATGTATATTGTCTACCTATACTCTCTCTTCTCTTCTGCTTATTTACCCTCTCTCTCTGCCTACCTATATATCTACCTATCTATGTTTATCTATCTCTATTTGTCATCGAGCTAGCGACACACATTTTACCAGCTGGTTCATTCTCCAGTCTTATTCAAGAGAATGTAGTATCTTTCTACAGCAATTTTTTTTTTTTAAATTTCAATTTGCAACTAAGAGTTATCTCCCTTAGTTGTAGAACTCTTTCGTCACGTTGCTTGATCATACTGTCTTTTGTATTGCAAATAATCTTAATTCCATGTCTGCTCTCGGTATTCTTTTACAAATTCTCTATCTACCGGATCCTCTCTCTCTCTCTCTCTCTCTCTCTCTCTCTCTCTCTCTCTCTCTCTAACAATTATTGCTCTATTTTGAATAGTATCACTTTGTGAGATATCTTTAATTATTATTGTAAATAAAATTATGCTTTAAGAAAAATAGAATTTGATGAAATCTAGGATTTTTCCCTCTTTTATTATATATATATATATATATATATATATATATATATATATACACTAGCTGAAATACCTGCATTATAATTGCACAAATTTAAATTATGAATAGCATTCTTGTCTTTGTCTATATTTAGTTTAAGATTTGGTGAATTAATAACAGTACCAGAGATGCTGATAGGTACATGTCCTGCATCCCTGAAGTATAAAAATCTAAAAGGACACATAAAAATCATATCCATGTGTCCAGTTTTTTTTTTTTTTTTTTTTTTTTTTTTTTTTTCCCCTTCCATTTCCAGCTAACTGTAAATACATTGCAATATATTCTTGGAAATGAATTACACACTATGGGGTACAAGATGGCTGTAGTTGTTCCTAGATAAAAACTCTAAAATTAATTAAGAAACTTTAGTTGGGACCCATCAAATTTCCCGACTATCAGCATCATTTTATATATATATATATAAAACTTGAATGGAAAATCTCTCTCTCTCTCTCTCTCTCTCTCTCTCTCTCTCTCTCTCTCATATATATAATTATCTGTCTATTTATCTATGTATCTATCCTATTTTATTTTAATCAATCATTTCCTGACTATCAGCATCATATATATATATATATATAAAACTTTCCTGACTATCAGCATCATATATATATATATATATATATATATATATATATAACTTGAATGGAAAATCTCTCTCTTCTCTCTCTCTCTCTCTCTCTCTCTCTCTCTCTCTCTCTCTCTCTCTCTCTCTCTCTCTCATATATATATAATTATCTGTCTATTTGTTTATCTATGTATCTATCCTATTTCATTTTAATCAATCATACGTACAGAACATACACAGAAAAATGTTACCTTTTTTTTTATTTTTATTTAAAAATAGTTTAATTTTTAAAATGGTACATGATTTTGTGCCTCCCTTTATAATTATGATCAGTGCAATGTTTTCTTTCTATATTTTTGCTGTGGTTTGCCAACTTGGATTCAAAAACAATTTCCCTGTTCTAGTGCTAGTGAAAAGGGAATAGACTCCTTTGCCCTCCTGCTGATTCTGACAATAGGTCACTCCACTGATTTGTATTATATTACTTATCGATAAAAGAATACAGATTAAAAACTATGTGTGTCAATTACAATGTTAATGGAATGTTTTGAATATTTATCATATAAATTAATGAATAATAAAATAGTTTTGTTGGTTGGATTTTACGTCATGTTAACCCTTGGATTATTTTATGTCAGATATTTTTGGGTAATCTGAACATTAGCTACATAAATGAGAGTAACCTCCCAATGTTTGTTTCACTTTAAGAAAGCCATTTATTTTGGTCGACCAAAACAAACGGCTTGGATTATATTATGCCAGATATTTTTGTTTTATTCATTCTTTGTTGGGTATTCAAAAAAAAAACTCATTTTTTTATCAGGTTTATTTATCCCATAGATGGGACCCTAACAGGTACTACCATTCTAGGTCAGAGTAGATTCAGGAGTAATAATAATGAAGGGGTACTCTCCAAACCTGGAGCCTCACCATTAGATTCAGTTTAATGTCATACCCAGAACACTAAAATCCTCAGCCACCGCCTTCTATCACATGATAAAAAGGATTGGGGGTTTGTCATGAGGGCAATATGGTTGGGACAATATAGTTGATTGGAGGGGCCTCTCTGATTGCCAGTATAGCTCAAGTAAGGGCCACAGTGGAGTGCTGCATGTCATAGACTGATCAGCCACCAGGATTCTGTCCTTAAGCATCATGAGTCACCCTCTACAGCCAATAGGTGTCCCCATTGGAGGTGGGCATCTTACCCCTGTGCAGATGTTCAGTCAGGGTATTCTACAGCCCCAGCTGACTTCAGTGGATAATTAACAAACCCTTACCAATATACCTAATTACCAACAGAAGGAACATCTGAAATAATATACAAACTAGCAGGACCTATGGATATACTGCAGTATGATAATTTAATTATTACGTTTGATATGTTTACTTAAGTGCTATTATAGAATAGTTCAAAATGTAAAAAATATAATAATCCTGATTTAACTCTCTCTCTCTTCTTTTTTCTTTCTTTTCATTATGTTCAATTGAAACAGATTAGCACTATTATTCCATACTAATTCCGCCTTCTTTCTATCTTTCCCTTACTCTTTCTTTTCTTCTATATTTTTTCAGTGTAGCAAATCCTTTTTCTTCCCTTTCTTTATAATAAAAACAGAATTGTCCGTTATTTAACTGAGGTGATGGCACTCGTAAGAAATATGAATTTGGCATATAATCAGTGTTTACATTTTACTGCACACTTTTCAGCCAAAACATTGTGCAGATAACAATAAAGATGAGGACTATAGTCCGAATAATCCATATTTTAATCCAGTTTTTTCATGTTTATGTAAATTAAGATTTTCTTTTCTTGTTAAACACTAAGCATGAGTCAGCTGGGTTATAGAATGTGCCATCTGCATCTCTGCAGGGGTTAAAAATCCCCTCTCCCCTGAAAAGTGGCCACCTGTTGTCCCTGTGTTGTGACCTGTGAGACTTAAGGGCAGAATATTGGTGATTGAGTTGACCATGACATGCAACAGTCTACTTTGGACCTTAGTTAAGCCAGACGGGCAGTCGGAATGGTCCCCTCCGATCCATTGGCTGGTCATCTCAAGCCCTAGCACCTATATGATTTTCTCGACCATATTGCTCTTATGGCAACCCTCAAATCCTTTTTGTCATGTATGTGCTAGAATGCTGTGGCTGGGATTTTTAGTCTCCTGGGTATGATGTTAAATTGCATCCAGTTGTGGAGTTCCAATTTGGACCTTGGGGTGTGTGGAGTATTCTTTCATCACCATTACTCCCAGGACCACTCTTGTTAAGGGTCCCATTTATGAGTTCATCATCATCATGTCTTGCCATCTATGCAGACATCCATGACAATCTCTCACCAACCGTCCCTATCACTCTAGCATTCCCAGTTGATTTTTTTATTTGGGTTATTGTTATTTAATCACATTAGTTATATAGAGCTTTGTAAATGGATTTCAGAACTGTTTGAATTATGTAAATATCCCCAGTGGCTCAAAAGTTATGAGAATTTAAAGCCCAGAAATTGGGGGTAGGCAGAGCTAATCTAGATTTAAAAATGAGTTTTAAAAAAAAATTGAATAGCCAACAAGAATGAATGAAAAAAACGTCTCTGACATAAAATAACTCAACAAGGGTTAACATGCCGTAAAATCCAACCCACCAACTAAGTGAGAGAGTGGTGGGAGCAGGGAAAGAGAGAGGTGGAGGCAGAGGGAGAGTGAGAGAGATTTCTGTTCATAGAAGAGAGAGTGAGTCATGTCCTCACATGAATAACGTTCTTCGGAAAAATCTGGTTATTTTTTTTTAAATTTTTGTGCATACGTTCATTGTGTTGCATTAATGTCACCTGTTTGGTCTTTTGTCTAAGACAATGCCAGGAATTTCTGCTAGTATTTGTGCACGCATGTTGCATACACATATACTAACAAAGTCTGGTATTGTCTGGGACAAAAGATACATATATATATATATATATATTCACCAACCCCTACGCTACAGCCAGGATGTGACACAAGGTCAATTTCTTAAGCAGTTTAACAGGTTTAAATTCAGAGTTTTCCTTCTCCTAGACTGGTTGCCTAACAAGGTTAAAGATCCCAGTCTGTCCTACTATTTACCCTTAGCTGGAGGGAGTATAGTTGGATTCATACCTTTCCCAAGGGTATTAGCACTATTTCCTATAATGGTAACCACGGCTTGACCATATTAATTACATGTAAGATCTGTTTTTTAGCCCCCAACCCTATTCGCCACTTTTTTCGACTGGGCTATAGAATATGCTGTCTGCACCTTGCAGAGGGGTAAAATCAAGTTTAACAGGTTTGAATTCAGTTTTCCTTCTCCTAGACTGGTTGCCATACCAAAGTTAAAGAGCCCAGTCTGTCCCACTATTTACCCGTACCCAGAGGAAGAATAGTTGGGGGTTTGCCGTAAGTGCAATAAGGTCGGACAATCATATGTATATTTAACAACCCCGCCACACGAGCAGGATGTGACACAAGGTCAGTTTCTTAAGCGGAGTTTAACAGGTTTGAATTCAGAGTTTTCCTTCTCAAAGGTTATTTGCCCAATGAATGGATGAATAATTAAAAATAAAATCTTTTAAAAAAAGTAAAAAGTTGGCAAGGACCAGTATTGAACCTGGAACCTTGAGATTTCTCGGTGCATGCTCTACCAACTGAGCTAAACCTGCCCGTATATTCGTAATAGTTCTAAAGATAGCAAGGACTAAAAAGACTATCTAGTACAGTGCTCTATGTATTGGTATCCAGTTTCTCCAGAAGAAGAAAAAAAGAAAGAAAGAAAAAGTTTTTATATCTCTTAGACTATTTAAATTAATGGACAACTTTAAAGTACTTTATTTGGGGAAGATGATTGACCTGGTAATCTTTGACCCCTTCCCCTCCCTACACACACTTTAAATCTTGGTAATCAGTTCCAACAGCATTGGAGGGCAAATCGTTTTAAGCATTTCATATCAATTTTATTTTGCCAGAACCACTCAGCTCAAATATAGAAACGACATATGTTTTTGTGAAATTAGTCCGTTCAGGAATGACCATCAATGACTATAAGTACGAGTCCAGCGTCTCTGACACACAAAAATCTAAAATGATGCAGTAAAATCATATCCATACATCCCAGTATTTTTCTTTTTTCTACCATCACCATTTCAAGCTAACTGTAAATACATTTCAATAATTTCTTAGAAACTAATTACACAGGATAGGTTACAAGGTAGGAGTTAGATGGCTTTAGTTAGGACCCATAAATTTTTCTGGGGACTCATTCAAAGTAAATATGTGCGTCCCAGGACGCACTAAATCAAAAAGCTATCAGCATCACTGCATGGATACGTTTTTACTGTGTCCTTTTAGATTTTTATGTCAGTGATGCACAGCGCATACCTATCAGCATCTCTGTCCATAAGGATATTCTAGAATTTTAAAAACTTATTATTTTGTGGATTAGTGTTTAATCTATATTAATCAAGTCAATAATTTATAGACTGAAATCATTGGGATTAGTGATATACTTAGCTTAGCTTAATCCGAGAATTTTTTGTAACATAAACCCCCAATGTCTCCAGCTTTTCCCAGACCCAGGTCTATTGACCTATCAAGGTGTTATGTTCAATGATTCTCCTTTGTGGAATTTCTCAAAGCAATTAAAGCTACTTAGCAGCACCCATCTCCTCCCCAAAAAGTATGTGGTAGATTGTATTAGGTTACATGGTATCAGCAATAAGAAATAATCCCTGACTAGACTGATCAGGCCAGCTTCGCTCAGTTGGTAGAGCATCCGGCTTGGAACCACCAGGTTCCAGGTTCAAAACTGGCCCTCACCAACTCAGTGTATGAGTAGCCCAGAGATCTGTGCAGTAAAGTGGGGAGTTGATGGTAGGTATTAGGCACCTCCTCAGATGTAAAAACAATCTCCGGTCTAGCACTAGTGAAAAGTGGATAGATTCCCTCACTGTCTGGCTGATATCTGTTGACTTTACTTAGACTGATTGGAGTATGACGTTAAACTGGATCTAGTGGTGAAGTTCCAATTCCAGAACTCTGGGAACTGTGGAGTACCACTTTATTACCATTACTCACAAGTATTTCCTAACCCAGAGTAGTAGTTTCTGTTATCTATGGGTTAAAGAGATGCACATCCTATATGACCTAGAGTGGTAGTACATGTTAGGGTCCTATCTATGGGTTAAATAGATCTGTTTAGAAATTATTAGTATTGGATAGGAATATGCTTTATTTAGATTTTTTACTGTTGTCCTCATCTTTATTGTTATATACACAATGTTTCGACCAATGTGCCCTCCAGCCTTCTTCAGGTGTTTCTTCTCAAACTTGGGAACCTTCTTGAAACTTCAAACCAAACCCTTTATTCAATCCATTGGGGTAGATTGTTCTCATCCCATTAACCCTGACTGGGTACAAGTGTTAAGCTATGTTAAGTATTCTATGTTATTTTTGCCCGTAGTCAGGATTGAAACTGCAACCCTCAGATGATTGTCACAAAGCGTTTTAACTCAACTCTTATATTTGTAGCGCCATGTATCCAATAAAATTTTTTTAAATTTCAAAATAGAATTATCATTCCAAATATAAAATTTTCAAAATGATTTTATTATTGCTTAATTGGATTTTTTTTGTGTGTGGAGGGGGGGGTATTGTTTTTTACGCTACGGTGGAACTTTGGTTCATTCTAAAATTATGTCCGAGGACCAATTTCTTCAAAAATTGAAACAATAGTGTTAAGTGGATTTATGCATTCTAGACCATCAGACCTCACAGCTTTCGTCTTTCCCTTTCTGGTAGTATCACCGCTGCCTTACGACAAACCAAACCAAACCTCAGACAGACTTGAGTAAGGCAATGTTTTGGGGAGGAGGTGGGTGCTGCCTAAGACTTTGTTTGTAAGGATCCCAGAGTTCACAAGTTCACTCAGTAACCTCTTATTGCTGAATGAGGGTATCTGTTACATATGTAGAACAAACACAGGATGTTATAATGGATGGAAATTTATTAGTTGATGTTCAAACATTTCGGTTTACAAAGGAAACCTTCTTCAGGACAAGGAAATTATTCAAGGAAAAAAAAGGGGTTTTGTGGATAAAAGATGATCGATGTCTTGAATGTGTTTGAGTTTGGAAAATGTGTAGAAAACGGTCAGATGTTGAAAAGGTGTGACATATTCCATATAAGTATTAATGCTTGAAAATTATGAACGCCAATCAACAAACGGTATCTTTTTCCAAATATGTTATTGCTTTGTTTTATAAAAATCTGTTTACAAAGCTTAGCTCAGCAGCAATTAGTTTGTTCATTTATATATACACACACACACACACACAAACTATCACAAAGTTTATACTAAATAGACCTGGATATATATATATATATATATATATATATATAATACAGCTATCACACACAATATGTATATATAGATATATGTATATGTATATACATATGCACAAACTACTATCACACAAAATGTGTGTGTATATATATATATATTATTTACACACAACCACTGTCACATTATGTATGTATATATGAATATATGCACACAATTACTATCACAATATATACACACAACTACTCTCACACACACATATATATATATATACATATATTTAAAATAATCTGTATTTTAAACCATTCGATTGTTTAAACCATTATTTTAAACCATTCGATTTTAATTGGATATATATATATATATAGCACATATCTTTCTTTTCTGATCTTAAATTTTAAGATCTATTCAAATTCATTTTTAAAATGTTTTTTTCCTTTTCTTTCCCTTTTCTAGCTATGCTTTCAATGTGGTGTGAAGAGCTGGGAAGGTTACTTTTATTAAGGCATCAAAAGACACGAACACCTGACTCTGCCAAAAGTCCAAGTATGCATCATCAACTGCAGAAGAATATGCCAAATGTACCACAGAAGTAAGTTCATTTCTTTTATATTTTATATATTGAGAAGATAAATGGAAAAATATAAATATATTTGTATGGATGAAATTTATTATATGCTGACATGTGTTTCGATGGAAATTTTTTACTGAGGCGGCTCGGTAGCGGAATGCCGAGGGAATTTAACCAATTTTTTCACTACCCATCGAATGAGCTTTGGTTTGTGCACGGTCCCCCACTATAATGGACCTTGGCTTCAACTGGCATGGTGGTATGTCAGTAAATACTGTTAAACTGAGATAAATATCTTTTCCAATAGTAACGATTGAATGCTATGTTATTTATTTACTTATTTATTTTTTGAATAAATAAATTATATATACACTCACACATCCTGCATCCCTGACACACAAAAAACTAAAAGGACACATTAAATTCATATCCGTGTATCCCAGTGTTTTTCTTTTTTCATCCCTCACCATTTCAAGCTAACTGTAAATACGTTTCAATAGTTTCTTAGAAATGAATTTCACAGGATAAGTTACAAGGTAGGAGTTAGATGGCTTTAGCTGTTTCCCCAGATCATAAATAAAAAAACCTACAATCTATTAAGAAACTTTAGTTGAGACCCATAAATTTTCTTGGGGACTCGTTCAAAGCAAATATGTGCATCCCACAACACACTAAATCAAAAAGTTATCAGCATCAAGTGTATGTGTGGTGTCATCAAAATGTCAGAGAGTTGTCCCTGTTGTAGACGAATACAAGTGAAGTATTGTTGTACACGTGCGACAAGAAGTGTGCACTAATTTGTCATAATCCAATTTTTCAGCACGTGTTTTGGTGGTCACATCCTATGTGGTCATTTATATCTCCGGATTGACCGCACACTTTTTTTTGTGGAGACCAAATCTCAAATTCCCTGTGTCAAATGTAGGGAAATCAGCTCTTAAAACATTTCAGCCGACCAATGGCCATGAAACGATGAGTGGGGCATGGTACTTGGAGTGGCACTCCATCACTGGACGATGGGAAGTGGTCTGGTCAAAAGAACACATAACCTTTTCATAGACATTTGGGAACTTTCTAATTGTGCCACACACACACACACACCACGTGTGTGTGTGGGGGGGGGGGGCCTTTCTACAGATATAATTACCTAACTTTGTGCTTTGTGTGGTGTAATAGTTAGTGAGCTAGATTAGCAGAAAATTGATAGTGAGTTAGCTTCTCACTGGGCGTCCCATACTTCCGTCCTTGTGTCAAATCTAAGCTTAGCTTAGTAAATAACCATATTAATAATTTCCAAATTTCTTTTTACTTTATTTAGTGCTAGACAGGTGGTCAAAGAGACCGCCTCCAATCAATCGGCTGGTCACGTCAAGCCCTAGCACTCATACGATTATCCCAACCTTTTTCTACCGGAGTGTTAGTACCTGTTAGGGTCCCATCTATGGGTTAAATAGAAATTTGTTTATGAAACAGTTTAGAAATTTTCTTCTCAACTAATGCTACAAATCTTTCAAAACATTGCCAGCATTAGATAACCCACTGTGGTTGATATGCCATAAAACAAAAACAAAATAAACAAACTTTATTTACTTTTTTTCTCCCCCCCCCCCCCCCTTATATAATCAATTGTTTTGTTTATCGTCTTTCCAATTATTCATCGTATTTGTTAACTGGTTTGACCTTCTGAAATGCAATAAACATTAATCTTTTATCGTAAATGAATTCACCTAACAAAGTTAGCTGAATGTTTTATCAAAATAAGATGAATATATTTACCTGCAAATATTGCTATTTCACAAATAACAATTTTGGGATTTTCATTCATTTTTTTAAAAATTGAATGTTTTTTGTTTTTTTCTTTGGAAGAGGGGAATTGTGAGATCATTTATTTTTCAATCGAATGATTTGGGGTTCATTTTTGTTTTTCAATTCTAAGTTGTTTTTTTTTTTTTTTTTTTTTTATTGTAAGCTTTTCTTTTTTTTTTTTTTTAATTCATTGTAAGGCATTTTTTATTGTAAAGTTTTTTTGTTTTTAAAATTGTAAGGATTTTTTGTTCTAGTCTTTTTAATTGTAAGTTTTTTATATATATATATATATACATACACATACACACACACACACTGATAAGTACGCGTCCTGTGTCCCTGATGCATAAAAAATCTAAAAGGATGCAGTAAAATCTTATCCATGCATCCCAGTGTTTTTCTTTTTTCTTCCCCTACCATTTCAAGTTAACTGTAAATACATTTCAACATTTTCTTAAAAAATAATTATACAAGATGGGTTAAGGTAGGCGTTAGACGGCTTTAGTTGGGACTCATAAATTTTTCTGTGGACTCATTCAAAGCAAATATGTGTGTCCCTGGACACATATATATATTGTATTAAAGAGGGATACTTAAAACCATATAACTGTGTGCAAATTAATTCTATTAGAGAGGAATACTTGATATTGTATAACTCTGAGCAAAAAAACTTTGATGAGACCAAAAGTTGTCTTCATCATCGTCAAGAATCAATGGCTTTTGGCGTACTTGTCACTACGTCTGTGGAAAATCTGCAGCAAACAAGGGCATCTCCATCCTCTGACCGGGATATGCATGTGGGGTTTGCAGACCACTTGTGAATTTCCTATTACTCTGTTACTCTTTCCATGAATTCACCACGGGTGAATTCGTTGGTTGGAGCCAACTCAACCAACCCAGGGTGAATGCCGTAACAGTAAAGCAGATGGTTTACAGAAAAACACCTATATCAGTCTATGAATATGGAAGCGCATGGTGTAATGGTTAAAGTCATGGGCAATGGACTCGTCGCCCCGAGTTCAAATCCTGGATGTGGTAATTGCATTTCACTTAGCGCTAATATCTTTGGAAAAGGTATGAATCCTACTCTCCCTCCAGCTATGGATAAATAGTAGGGCAGACTGGGCTCTTTAACCTTGGTTAGGCAACCGGTCTAGGAGAAGAAAAACTCTGAATTCAAACCTGTTGAACTCCGCTTAAGAAATTGATCTTGTGTCACATCCTGCTCGTGCGGAGGGGTTGATATATATATATATATATATATATATATATATCAGCCTAGCTCAAATGGCCAGCAGAACTACTTAACGGTCAACCTATGATAACAGCACTTGTCTTTAAACAGCAGCCAGATGAATACACATGAGACTTCTTGCAGCAAAGTAAAGCTCGAGTAAATGTACGCCATGACAAGCTGAATAAACGACAGCATGTACCGTTGTTCACAGGTCAACAAGTCTATACACAAGACCAAAATACAAAACTGGGGCTTATGGTCTAATCATATTGAAAACATTGGTTCCCAAAGCAATAATGAGCCTGTTCAATGTTTAGATGGGTGACCATTTAATCAAAAGCAGGTACTGTAAGTAAATATGACTTGATTTGGCATTAAATGACCCAGAAAGGGTTGATATGCCATAAACCAACCAATACTGTGGGAACCATACAATCCGCAAAAGATCTGCGATCATACCTAATCATCATCATCATCATCATCATGTTGTGCCTGTAGCATGGATATCCATGACAATCTCTCACCAACTGTTCCTATCATTCATTATCATCGGGCAGTTCCTCTGCGCAGCATCCATTATCCACGCAGTCAATTTCTGGTATGAAATAGTCACACAGGCTGAACTGAAGACTATAAATCTCATAATACTGTAATTTTCTATAAAGAAAAGGATGTTATATAACCTAGTAATCTCCCCTGATAGGAACTCTCCACTAAGGAACATTTAACTCCCTTAGTTACAGATACCAACATGCTCTCTTTAATGCTGACCCTCATGCAATAATGATGATATAAAATAGCTTGCTTGCCCTCATCTTTACGTTGAACCCAGGCAGAAAACTAAACCTATATCAATTCTTTTTTTTCCCCAAAGATTTTGTGTGTATATATATATATATATATATATATATATATATAAAGAAAGAAAGATAGACAGACATGGGATGTTATACAAAATAGATGTTTATTGTAGGTAGTGATGTCGACGTTATAACGTTTCGGTCTGTTAGACCATCTTCAGGACGTTGGATTGAGTTCTTGCTACAACGGTGAACATTTTCATACTGAGAGTTCAGAGGTCATGAATAGGGGAGGAGTGGTCAATTGTTGGTGTGAGTTAATTGGTAGTGAAAGTTCTATTTATTTATTTTATTTATTTAATTTTTTCTGGTGTGATGTGTAGCTAGTAGGGTCCTGTTAATGATGCCACAGGTGTCAGGTGTAGGAAGAGGTCCTGGGTGGGTCATATACTCTGGGTTTGAACTTGGATATCACCACCTACAATAAACATCCATTTTGTACAACATCCTGTAACTGTCTACCTTTCTCCACATACTACTGTTGGATTAATATCCTCTTATTCCTCCCATATATATATATATATATATATATATATATATATATATATATATATATATATATATTTATATTTCTTTTTAAATAGATTAAAGTTACACTTTAGTAGTCCCATATTAGGATTTGATATTCAATTGTATGAAATAAATTTATCTTTCTTTTTGGTTTGGTATGTTTTCTTTGTTTAATGGCATATCAACCTTCATGGGTTATTTAATGCCAAATTCATCCTTGTAGAAGAACCGTAGTGGTACTATTTAACCCATTCTTAAATAATTAAGTACTTTTTTTTTTCTTCGTATAAAATCATACCTGTCTATAATTGGTAATTGATTTATCTTTTATTTTTTTCTCTGATGTTTTGTAAAAAGGCAGTAGACTGATTTTTATTGTAAAACTATATTTTAATGTACGTAGAGTTAATTTTTTTTTTTTTTTTTACTATTTAGGAGTGGTGATTTTCATATAAATATACTATTCGCTTGCAGATCCATTACTACTGAATAGCGAGTTCGATCCACACTGAATGCTGTATACTTGCGACCTAGTGTCATATCCTACCCTTGGCGAACGGGTTGAGTAAAAAGGTGTCCCATCGCGGTGTAATAGTTAACAAGCTAGTCTCACAAATCTGTTACTACTAAATAACGAGTTCGATCCTTGCTGGATGCCCCATACTTGCGACTTGTGTCACATCTACTACCCGTAGCGAACGGGTTGGGTAAAATGCCTAGTATTTGTTCAGTGTTCTATGTACTACTATAAACGTTTTTTTTTTTTTTTTGTAACTGTAAACTCTATTTGACACCGGATACCCCACCCCCACTCTCACCTGTTGATCATTGTGTTTGTCGTGAGGCTCGTAGTTTTCCATTATTATCTTTTCTTTTGTTTTTTTTTTTTTTATTTTACTTGTTGTATTGATTTCGCTATCACCGTTACTAAGAAAAACTTCTTGGCAGTTTGGTATGTGGGAGTCGGAACTTTCTATTATGTCGTCGAAAAAAAAAATTTTTTTAAATTTTTGTTTTACTATTATTTACTTTAACTTTTTTTTAGGACAGTCTTTTAATTATCTAAAATATTTGCTTGAAAAAAAATTTTTCAAGCAAATCTTTTTTTTTTTTTTTTTTTCTCCGACAATGTCATCGAAACAAGAAAATTTTTAAATACTATTCAATTCATTTACTTTATTTTCTATTAAAAGAAAAAAATTTTAGTTCAGTTTTAAATAAATCAAAAATAATATTTTTTTTTCTCAAGTAAACTTTTAAAAAAATAGATAAATAAAATGAATATTTTTCTCTCTCTCCACCAAAAACTTTGCCTCCTCTTGGTTGACATTACGTGCGCGCGCACCCGCAAAGTACGTGTTTCGTAAAAACACGTGTAGTCAAGTCAACCGCTTTCCTTTTCTTTCTGTCTTCTTCTCCTTCTCCCCCCCCTTATATATATATATATATATATATATATATATATATATATATACTCTCAACTGTAATCTATTTCATTCTTCTTCTTTTGTTGTCAGCGCATGTCCCGTGAACTACTACTGATAAAAAAAGAGGTGACAACAGTCACTTAGTAATAATCGTAGTACTAAGCTATGTAATAGTAGTAGTAGTATTAGTAGTAATAAAATTACGTCTGCAGTGGTGTGTAATGTCATTGCTCTTAGCTAGTGTTGTTTTTCCTGGAGTTACATACACACACACACATATTGCAATTAATGTTTATATCGTCTTAATAATGGCCAACTAAGTATTAATAATAATAATAATAATAATTGTACTGTTACGTCTCACTTTCTAATACTTCTTTCGTAGAGTCTTTAAAAAACCATAGAAATTAAATTAGAAATTAACTTCTAGATATCTTTCTTTTTTTTTTTTACACGAGGTTTTCAAACATGGACCCTCGTTGTCTCTTAAAAAAACCTTTTTTTATGTTTCACTTTCGTGTTTTTAAGATAGATTTGAAAACTTCACGGTGTGTCCCCCTCCCCTCTCTCTCTCTCTCACCATCCCTTTTTTATTTTTTATTTCTTTATCATTACCCCGTCTCTTCTCTCTCCCTCTCTTTTCTTTTCTATCTTTCCATACCAAGTTTACTATCCCTTTTTTTAATTTTATTTCTTTCTGTCTATCTCTCCTCTGTCTCTTTTCTCTCTCTTTCTCTCTCTAGTTTACCATCCCTTTTTTTCTTTCTCCTTCCTCCGTCTCTTCTCTCCCCCTCTCTTTTCTTTTTTCTCTCTATCTTTCTCTCCATACCTAGTTTACCATCCCTTTTTTTCTTTCTCCTTCCTCCGTCTCTTCTCTCCCTCTCTCTTTTCTTTTTTCTCTCTATCTTTCTCTCCATACCAAGTTTACCATCCCTTTTTTAATTTTCTTTCTTTTTTTCTTTCTGTCTGTTTCTCTCTCCCTCTCTCTTTCTTTTCTTTTTTTTTCTTCTTTTTCTCCCCACCCCCTCCTTCTTCTGAAACAACGTCAACCAGATGGCGGAGTACGTTCTTTTGGAAGAGGCTACAACTGCAGTGTCTGCTACTTTACCTACAGTCATTTCTGGCAAAAGGTTTGTAATAAAACCAAACACAGACTCAAAAAAAATCTCTAATATTTAAACTAAGTCTTATTATCCTAGCTACAAAAAAAAATGTATATATATATATACATCTAATATATTTACTGTAAATTTTATAGCAGCTTCCTTTAAAAAAACAAAAAATCTCTTTCTTTTTTTTCTCCAATACATCACTGTTGTTTTTCGATTATAAGGTCAGTCCAACATTGTTGTTATCAATATTTATTATATATTATTAATTCTCTTTGCTGGCCATCGTTTATATTTTAATAACTGTAGTTCACATTTTAATTATTTAGTTAAGTATTTTTATTATTTTCCCCTTCTTTCCATTTATTTATAAACATAGACGGAAGCCCCCCCCCCCCACTAAAGCACCGACTCTTTATAGGTGTTTGTTTTTTTTAGATAAATATTAAATCTATAATTTTGGTTGTAAACTAAATATTGGGTTTGATTTAAGAATAATAAGCTTTTTTTTAATTCTTGTATAGGTCTTGTTTTTATTATTTTTAAAAAAAATTTATCTGATTCTTTTCGATAATGTTATTGTTTTAAAGTTAGTTCATTTTCTATTTATTTAACTAGGTTTGTTGTTAGCAGTTCTTGTAACGTTACAAACACACATACATACATACATATACACACACACACACACACACACACACACACATATATATATATATATATATATATATATATATATATATATATCTCACTTAAGAAATTATTGCCTAAGAAGTATTTGTGTAGCCATTGTTTTCTTAAGCTTGTCGAAATTGTCGTTCATTGCATCATTGTGTTGCAATCTTTATTTTGCATTATTAAAAAGAGTTGTGATCTTAGCTCGTTTAGTTAATACTGTCTCGACCCCCCTAACCATACACACACACCACCACCACCACTGTAAACACACCTCTGGATTTTCATCCGAAGTGATCCCTACACACACAACACATTTTTTTTAAATTTTTTTTTTTAAAGAAATTTTTCTCTGAGTGTCGCTGATTCTTATTTTTTTTTTAATAAACAATGACCCTTTTTTTTTCTCTAGTTGTACTCAAAGATTTAGGGGTTTTCATTTTTAGATTTATTGTAAAAGAAATTAAGATGTTCTTCATTGAGAAAAAACGGGGTTTTATTTTATTTTTTATTTTTTTGTAAAAATTTATAGCCCCCCCCCCCGAAAAAAATAATTAAAAATCCTGTTTTAGTGTTATTTTAATATAATTTTAAATTCTAATTTAGTATATATATATATATATACACACACACACATGTACGAATAACGTAAGGTGTGTATTGTACTGTTGGCCAATGTTTTTAGTGTTGTTGTTGATTTAAAGAACAACTCCCCCCCCCCCCCCCCGGCTCTACTCTTGCCGGACAGATGAATATACAGTTAATCACATACACTGTTTTGTTTTTAAATAATAGACAAGTTTTATTTATACCTTTTTTAGATTTATAGTTAACAGATTTCCACTTTAGTAGGTCATACCAGAAATCAATATATTTTATGTAAGAGTAATCATATCTAGATTTCAATATAAGCTTTTTCACAATATAATAATGACCTAGTTAAAAAAAGAAAAAAATATATATTTAAATTGTATATATCTAAATACACTATATATAACAATTTCTGGAATTCCAAGTTCCCTATTTTGTGGTGTATATGCTAATATTTGTCCTATTGTTTTTTTTTTGGCTTTTTTTATACATCTCGAACTTTTTTGTTATTTTTGCTTCTAAGAACAACCAAAAACTAACTAGGTTTAAAAGTGAGTTGACAAGTTTTAGGTCCGTCTATACCGGCTAGTTTAAACAGCTGGAGATGTCAAGTTATTTTTTTTCCTATTGTGTTGTCTTGCTTAAAAAGCTAAGCTAGCATACAATTACTTGCGAGTTATATTCTCACCGGGTGACCAGTATTTCTGGCATTGTGGTGCAGCTAGTCTTAGCTCAAGAAATAACTATAATTTATATAGTTATTAATATATATTTATCTATCTTCTATACATATATAAATGGCAGTTGATGTGTATATATGCATGTCCAGATGAAACTACGAAAATAAAACAATTAATGACAAAATATATACACAATAAATATCACCGGTTCTTGCTTTTTGTGCAAAAATTATTTGATTTATATTCGAAGATATTTAAAAATTAGAATATACATAGCACTAGCATTGAAATTCTACTTAAGAATGTCCAGCATTTGTGAATCTTAAAAGTAAACAAATCAGTACACCAGGGTCTTTTTGTTTTGTTTTTTTCCCTTTACCCAGGTGATGTTGGGTAGTCGCTTCTAGTAATGATATAAAGAAGAGATTTACCCAGTAAAAAATAATTTTTTAAATTTATTTTAGATTTTGAAATAACTAACTTTAGATTATATTTAAATCAACTTTTATATTAGTATTTAATTTTATTTTATTAAAAAAAATTTTTTTTGTTTTTGTTCATTTCCAGTCTTTTCTCTATTTTAAGATTTGAATTTAAAATCAATTTACTTCTGAAATTTTGTGTTGGTCCTATGATTGTTTTGGTGATTAAAAGATCTTCGGAAATTTTTTAAAGAATTATTTTATTTATTCATTTAAAAAAAAAAAAATTTTTGTTAAAAAAATATAAAGTATTTGAATCAATATTTTTTTAACAAAAAAAAAAAAAAAATTGAATAAATAAAATAATTGACTTCAAAATGATCTAAACATAATTGATAATAAACAATAAACGTTTCTGTGATTTCTAAATATTTTGGAGACCTCAAAGTTATTCAAAAGTTAGTGTTTTGCAGGATTCTTTGTACACTCCTTTATGTCTACAACTGCATTCTTAAATTTTTCTTATCTCCCACTCCTTGTTACCTGGCATTTTAAATTTCTTACACTTGGGTTTTGAAAATTCTCTTAATTATTTGTCACTTTCACAATAGCCCCCCTCACCCCCCCCCCCAAAAAGCGACACACGAACAGATTTTTTGAACAATTCGGAGTGGGTCAATTTATTTGTATACCTAGTCACAAAGGTTTCATTTTTATGCTGAGTTATCAAAAAAAACCTATTCTGTTCCCCCCTCAGACATCAGGGCGTACTCTTAACTAACCCTTCTAACTTCTTAGTGCAATGGAGTGGTGTTTTCCCAGCCTCACTTATATTCTGATCCAGCCAGTGTTTGGAGACCACGTGGAGTCCATTTAAAGCTCGTTTTTCTGCCCATACCGCCGAAAATGAAACCCGTACAAACCTATAGCCAAGCTTATCTCCTTATACAGTAAGTAATCTTTTCAAAAAGTCCGCATTTTCATTTGATGACGATATTTCTGATTTTATAAGACTACAAATTGTGCAATAATACTTCCCATGTTTGTTTATATTTTGGCTTTCATCTTTCACTTTTGTAAAAAAAATAAATCATTTACTCATTTGGGTTTCAGTTTAGTGGGAAAAATCAAAATTTGTCTTAATTTTTCAGATAGAGCTTAATAATTTGAATTATTTGGATTTTTTGAACTATTGTCCTCATCACAAAATTTGGGCCAATGTGCCCTACGGCTTTCTTCAGGTGTTTCTTGTCTTAGAAACTCTGAGAACCTTGTCTTAGAAATCGGAGAACCTTGTCTTAGAAACCCGGGGAACCTTCATGGACCTTCAAACCGAACCCTTTATTCAATCCACCAGAGTAGTCTGTTCTCATTCCATTAACCATGACCGGGTACAAGTGTTAAGCTATGTTAAGTATTCTATGTTATCGCCTTTGGCCAGGATTGAACCTGCAACCTACAGATGATTGTCACTTAGAACTGTATTTACTCAACCCTTATAATTGTTGTGCCATTTGTCCCGAGTTTGAAGAGAAGGTTTC
Organism: Doryteuthis pealeii; assembly: GCA_023376005.1. Lineage (NCBI taxonomy): Eukaryota > Metazoa > Mollusca > Cephalopoda > Myopsida > Loliginidae > Doryteuthis > Doryteuthis pealeii. Next base: position 68,436,394 of record CM042166.1, read on the forward strand.
TGAGTTTGACAAGAAACACCTGAAGAAGGCTGGAGAGCACATTGGCCAAAATGTTGTGTATATAACAATAAAGATGAGGACAATAGTCCAAATAATACAAAAAAATCATTTTGTTTAAACTTTACATTAATAAATCATGGTTTTTCCCTGGATCAGAACTTTCAAAGTTTTATATCATGTCACTAGGTGTTGCTGATAATCTGACTGATTTTAATGGCATGTCAAACTGTCTTGGGTTATTTTATTTCTAGAGATTAAGGAATTGCATTCATTATACATTCGTATTTACATTTCTTGTGTAGTTGCTTTAGATATTTTGTGCACAGTTGTATGGTTTCAAGTATTCCTATGTAATACAAATAATTTGCCCACAATTGTATGGTTTCAAGTATTCCTATCTACTACAAATAATTTGCCCACAATTGTATGGTTTCAAGTATTCCTATCTAATACAAATAATTTGCACACAGTTGTATGGTTTTAAGTATTCCTATCTAATACAAATAATTTGCCCACAATTGTATGGTTTCAAATATTCTGAATACAAATAATTTGCACACAGTTCTATAGTTTCAAGTATTCATATCTGGTACAAATAATTTTCCAACATATCTATTTAACCCATAAACAGGACACTAATAAGTACTACCAGTCCGGCTAGTCATGTCAAGCCCTAACACCTATATGATTGCCCCTACCCTATTGCCCTTATGGCAAGCCCCAACCCTTTTTATCATATGGGTGCTAGAAGGTGGTGGCTGAGGGTTTTCATGTCCTGGGAATGATGTTATCTATCTTATCATTATTGCTCCCTGGTCCACTCTGATCCGGAGTGGGAGTACCTGTTAGGTTCCCATCTATGGGTTAACTAGGAAAATGTTTTTAAAAAAAAAAAAATTGAGTATCCATTAAGAATGAATTTATTTTAAAACTTTGTTGGCATTAAACGACCCACTGAGGTTGATATGCCATAAAACAAAACAGAATAAACCAAACTACCAGTCCGGGTCAGAGTGGATCTTGGAGCAATAGCAATAAAGGAGTGACTTTGCACTTCCCCCAGTTTCAGAACTAAGGTGTCACCATTGGATGCAGTTTAACAACATAACCAGGACACCCGGGGGGGGGGGCACGGGTTGTCTGCCCCTTCTGCAGGGAATGCAATTAGTGCATTCTAGGCAAGGACAACAGGGCATATAAAAGAGGTTAGAAACTGTTTAGGACCGTGCACAGTTCACCAGTAATGATGGGTACAACTGTTGCCTCTGTGAATTCCCTCTGTGTATGGCGAGTTGTGCAGGGTAGCTTACAAGGTAGGAGTTAGATGGCTTTAGTTGGAACCCATAAATTTTCCCGGTGACTCATCCCAGGACGCACTAAATCAAAAAGCTATCAGCATCATACACACACATATATATATATATCAACCACAAACACGTGTTTCGACTTAAGTCTCTTCAGTGTGGCTAGACATTTTGTGAGCTACCTACAGGCGGGATAGAACTCCGATTGATTCAGCATCAGTCAGACAGCTTAACAGCTCGGCTATCATCACCCACAGAATGCGAAGGGGATTTAAACTGTTTCAATACACACATCTGTATGTATGTAAAGGCTGCCATAGTGCTCCATCCCATTTTTATAGGAGAGTGTTGCGTTTACGCTTTAGTTGGCAGTCATCAGCGAAATCTCCTCCAAAGTTCTCAACCCCAGGGATATATATATATATATATATATATATATATATATATATATATATATATATATATATTGCTTAACTTGTCTTATAAAAATGCAACATGTTCAGACAGCACAGCATTTTTTTTTTAAATTTTTAAGCAACAAGTATTTATTTTCAATAGATAGTTTGCAAATTTGTCTATGTGCATTTTTCCAAAAACTAAAATAATTAGGGCTGGTTTAGCTCAGTTGGTACTGCATCTGACTAGGAACCACAATGTTGTGGGGTCGATACTGGCCCTCTCTAAGTTAGTGCAGGAGTAGCACAGATTGGATCTGTACGATAAAATGGGGAGCTGATCTTAAGTATGGTGCTCCATCTCAAATGCAAAAACCAATTCCCTGGTTTAGCGCTAGTGAAAAGGAGATGGACTGCCTTGTTATCCAGCTGATACCAACTATAGGCCACTAGACTAACTTTACTTACTTATTAATTAAAATCATCATCATTGTCGTCGTCATGCTGGTAGCATGGTTGTCCGTGACAATCGCTTGCCAAGTGTCCCTATCATTCATTTTCCCAGGGGAGGTCCTCTGCGCACAGAGCTGGTCAATATAGGTCTTTGCAGGACGACCCACACTGGCGTTCCCATATGCTAGTTTCCACAGGAGAATGTCATTTATGAGTTTGTCATTGCTGTGTCCAGCATGTCTTGTTCATCTTACTTGGATAGTTTGTGTGATAGAGGGCAAGTGGCCATACAGCTGCTTTCTTATGAGACGCTTTCTCCACATGTTGTTTAAGACAGCACACAGCATCCTTGTGCAATTTCAAGCATCTAGCTTTTTCTTTAAGAGCTTCATTAGGATTAAAATAGTGCAGCCATACAATAGCCCTGTTATAGCTATAGCTTTGAAGAATTCTTGCTTTATCTTATAGTTTAGATTTCCATAAATATAAATAATAATGAAATTTATTGAATATAGTGCTCAGGTGGACCACAACTCATCAAAGGCTCATGTATAGTACATAAAATAATGTACTAATGTCAGGAACATGAATAGTGTACAGTAATAATATGTTGGGGGCATATCAGGTATAGTGTTGTCGAATTACAGGAAGCATGGAGGTTTTGAAATATGCATTATCTCGGCAGCCTGGATGCAGGTAATTTATTCCATGCCTCAGCAACTCTTAGCATGAAAGCATTATTTAACTCTTAATGTCCTATACACCCTCATTCTACCCGGCCAGAATCTACCCCAAATGATAGCCTTTGTTTAAATGTAATATTAAACATATTTAGAAGTCTTTGATTTAAGGGAAATATCTCAGGTAACTTTAAATGAAAAGGTCATTTTAAACCATTTTTTGATAAATCCTTATAGGAATGGAGCTCTGAACTTAGAAAATTCTCAACAGGATGTTAAGGGTTAATACAGGTAGATCATTTTGACGTGGTTATTTTGAAAGTAGCTTGCAAGCCGAAAAGATGACCCCAACCCCTTCCCATCTAAAAGAAATAAGAGACATGGTAGTGAGTTCAAACTCAAGTCGCTATTACATTCACTTTTGGCCTCTTGGGGAAAAGTAAGAACTTCCTCATCCCAGCATTAAATAGTACCCCTAGGGGGTTCGGCTTCTGAACCGGTGAGTGAGGTGAAATAAATCATGTGGTCCTAGTGGATCATCACCCCAGTCAGCACCTACCACCTTGCCTGAAACACACACATACAAGAGCATGCGCATGCACACACACACGCACTTATACATACATACATATATATATATATATATATATATATATATATATATACACATACACACACTCTTAACCCTGCCCAAGAATGCACACACAAACACACACAAAATTACACAAACCCTAACCCTGCCCAAGAATACACACACACACACACACACACATATATATATATAAACCCTAACCAAGAATGCACCACACACACACACAAAATTATACACACGTGAGCTTCAGTTTAACCCTGGGATTTCATGAAAATAAATGAATTTACAATCCATTACACCATGAGTGGAATCCTCTGTGATATTGTATTAAACTAGTTTGAATTCCAATTGCATTCACTTATGGACTAATGCCCTTGGGAATCATGGCAAGACTTCATCCCCACCCCCTCCCAGCTATAGGTTGAGAACCTCAAGGTTCCTGGTTCGATATTGGCCCTTGCCAACTCAGTGTATGAGTAGCACAGGGATCTGTGCAGTAAAGTGAGGAGCTGATGGTAGCTCTAACACTCCTCTTCAGATGCTATAAAATTTCTCCTTGGTCTAGCGCTAGTGAAAAGAAGATAGACTCTCGCTGTCTGGCTGATACTAACTTCAGGCCACTCCAACAACTTACTTATTGGTCTTTAAGGGTGGCTTTGGCATTAAATAACCCACAAAGGTTGATATGCCATAAAACAAAGAAATTGATACCGAACGAAACCAATACAAGAACGGTATGCATTTTTCTTTGACTTTGGCATTAAATAACCCAAGAAGGTTGATATGCCATTTAACAAAGAAACTAAATCAGAGGAAACATATCACCACACATTGATTTTTTTTTTTTTTTTTTTTTTTTTTTTTTAATAACTAATAATTTACTTTGTTTTTAAAGTAATCGTAAAGGTTTGACTTTTGTAAAAACTTTTCCGCTGTTGGGAATTTTTATTTATTTTAACTTTGCCATTTCACAAGGTCATTTTATTGGACAATGAAAGACTTGTTCTTTTTCTTTTCCCTTTTTTTTTTTTTTTTTTTAATTTTTTTTATTATTGTGCCTCTAAAATTCTGATCTTCTTAAAGATGGGATGGTCAAAATTTACTTGCCATGTGCTTAACTTCATAGACACCACTAGTACCTACTGCTATAGTCACCTAGTTAGAAGAAATAACTAAACTGTTTTGGTGATTTAAAAAAAAAAAAAAAAATTTTATTTTATTTTTATTTTGTTTCATCATATTTTTTTCTATATTTTTTTCTCTGGAAATTAGACCATCTTTCTTTTCTTTTCTTTTCTTTTTAAAATTTTTTTTTTATGTTATTTATTTTTTTTGTCAGTTGGGGGGGAAAACAGGTTTTAACAATTCAAAAAATTCTTTCTATTTTTATAAATATCTCATTGTGTTAAGCTTATATCATATTTAATAACGACCAGGGTGACCTTTTCTGTCTTGTCTGTCTGTGTGTCTCTGTGCTCATTGATCTATAATGCCTAAGATCCGTAAACGATCTGGGCACCTTGCCCAGGCTCAAAAGTTCCACTCCCTGGCACTTCTGTCTAGGATCAGAGTGTAGTAGTCAAGGTTTAATAGAAGTAGCAGCTTCTGCAGCTGATCTACCTGAACACCCTGGTGCAACACCCTGGAAGCCAAGAGGTCCAGAAGAAAGCAACAACAACAATACACTAGCACATCAACATCTGCAGGGACAGCCTTCATATTTGTGGTTGAAGCTGTTTTTCAAACATTGGTTTTCAGTCACAGGAGGCGTGTAACTTCAGGGGCACATGAACTAGATAGTCTTTCGAGACTGCAATGCCAATACATGCATACCTGAACAGGTAATATAGACAGAGGAAAGTAGTTTATTAGAGTGTTCGCTCATCCTTTCTCCTTCTCTCCTTTCCGCCCTGTCGGCTGGAGTGTTAGAATGCACCAACTGCACCTCTGCTGATGGGTAAGACTCACCCATAAAGGGGCCACCTGTTCGCCATGGGTGGCGACCCGTGATGCTTAAGGATAGAACCCAGGTGGTTGAGCAGTCCATGACTTGCAATACTCCACTTTGGCCCTTTCTTGTGCTAGACGGGCGGTCGGAAATGCCCCCTGCAATAAATTGGCTAATCACGTCAAGCCCTAGCACCTATATGATTTTCCCAACCCTATTGCCCTTATGGCAAGCCCCAACCCTTTTTTTTACATTTGTTCTTATTTAGTTTCATTAATCTTTCTAATTTGATATATTTTATTACATTAAAACTTAAATACTTGCGCCCTGGGGTTGCTACTTTTGCTAGTATCGATTATCAAATATGTGTGTGTGTGTGTGTGTGTGTATTTGGTCAACATTCTTTCATTTATACATGTAGAATTAAACGAAAGACACGTCTCCTTTTTAACAATTTTATTAAGCTTTTTAAGCTTTCCGGCCAACTTCTTTACATTTGGATGAAATACGGGGATTATTCTCCTTCTTCCAGCCTCCACACCCCTCAATATAATTTCTACGAGTTACCCTCCTAGTTACTCTCACTACTACTAACTTGAAAAAATTAAAAAAGATTAAAAAAACTGGAACATAAACACATCAACTCTGATAATGGCACTTCGAAGTGCTGAAAGTACTTGGGATAAAAACTTTGGACTAATCCACGGATTCCATCCAAATGTAAAAAAAGCTGGACAGAAAGCTCGAAAAGATTCTTAATAAAATTGTTAAACAGGAGATGTCTTTTGTTTAATTCTACATGTGTGTTAGTGTGTGTGTGTGTGTGTGTGTGTGTGTGTATATATATATATATATATAATGAGGAAAGAGGATATATTTCGCTAGAGCTTTGAGCTTGGCATCATCAGTCGTTTTATTGATTATCAAAGGTATCATACAAGTGTTTTATAGAGGGTGGAGGGTTGGGGTGGATGGGAGAAGAGGTCAAGTGGGTGGGTTAGTGTTTGTGAGGAAAGATTTTTATTGGTCAGACGGGAATCATTGCACGGAAGGGATGTGAATGCATATATCTAAATAGACAGCACTAAAGTATTTAAAAAAACAAAAAAAACACTGTAGGATTTGTAGTGTAAGTTATAAACCCCCTTTTTTTTTTCTTTTTTTTTTTTAACACTTCTACTGAAACAACAAATTAGGAATATGTCTGCCAATGTGTTATTGAAGACAAAAATTGTGAAAAGGCATTTGATGCAAAACTGAGTTGTTTTTTTTTTTTGTGGTGCTGATAAACGTACCATAAGTATCAAATTTAGAGACTTGCAGAGTTGACAGTTGTATGTTCAGAATGCTTTCCATTTGTGGGGTGAAATGCACGATTAATATTGCTCTGTCGGCAGGGCTTAAAAAATACGCCAACTTCATCTGCTACATAGGGGTAAGATCCACCACCTTGGGCGAGGATATTGGGTATAACACTAAAACTGTATCCAGTGGTGAGGCTCCACTTCTGGATATATGGAGAGTGAGGAGTACCTTTTCATTGCCATTACTCCCCATTCCACTCTGGTTCAGAGATAGCACTCTTTCATCATCATTGTTCCCTGGTTCACTCTGACCCGGAGTGGTAGTACCTGTTAGGGTCCCATCTATGGGTTAAATAGAAAAATGTGTTTATAAAAAAAATTGTGTGTCTATTAAGAATGAATTTATTTTAAATCTTTATCAGCATTAAATGACCCACAGAGGTTGATATGCTGTAAACCAAACCAAACTGATCCAGAATGGTAGTATCTGTTAAGGTCCCATCTAAGTGTTGAATACATAAAAAATGAGTTTAAAAATGTGTTTTTTTAAAAAATCAATTACCCAATAAAAATGAATAAAACAAACACGTATAAAATAACTCAAGGGGTTGACCTCCCCTTTGTGCAAGGTAGGGTTCCACCCCCCACCCCACAGCATAGGATAATGTCAGTGTATTCTAAGTCTCAGGCCAGGGCAGATGATTTAATTTTCATTTATTTTTTTTACTGTTCTAAATGCTGGTTTAAATTGGTTGGTAGAGCATCTGCCTTGAAACCACAAGGTTCTGTGTTCAATACTGGCCCTCACTTATGGTCAAGTTACATTAAAAGCACCAATTTCAGTTAAACCATTGAAGTTAAGCAGTGATTAGCCTATTCAATACTTAGATGGGTGACTATTTAACCCTTAATCTACCAGACCACCACAAACTGCCTGACGATCACAATGCCGGACTGCCCCAAAACGCCATAGATTGTCAGCTCTTAGAAAATGGTTTAAAGCAAACGCCCATGAACCTGGAATTCTCAAATGATCATTTGTTTACATTCGGTAAGCGTCTAATGGTGGCCAATTTTGCTATTTAGTGCTGTACAAATTTTGGGAGAAAAACACCAATTTAAAAAAAAAAATTTTTGCATGGATTTTGAAAAGTACTCTTAACAATGGTTGATGGTTGTAACGATCATTTGTGTCATCACTGACTGAAAAATCACTTTGAATCTCAGAAATACTTTTTTCATGGACGCTTTCATGACATTTGTCACCACTAGGTGAGGTAAAATTTATGTCATTTTGTAGAAAATTTGATTCTAAACAATATAAGCAAAGGTTGTAATACATTAAATTCAAGTTTGTTTTTGTTTTCTCTCTCTATTTTGATTTTTCTGAAACTCATTGTTTTAAGCACTAGAACAATGGTTATTAGGGAAAATGGTTGGAATTTGGGACATAGCTATTGCGGATGGCAGTGGTAGATTAAGGGTTAAGCAACAGCAGGTACTGTATGATACCAAATACCAAAATTACTTTATTCGGCTTTAAATAACCCAAAAAGGGTTGATATGCCATAAAACATAACAACCAACTGAGCACTTATATCTAAGTTAAGGTAGTGACGACGTCAAGTTAATAGCGCTGGGTTACTGTCGGTGAGAAGCGAACAGTTACCAAGTGCCATTGATCTTGTCTTGTCTCTAACTTATATATATATATATATATCTTATTATAATGGAGATTGTGTGTTTTTCTGTGTGTAACCGAAACTATATTACTACTCAAGTCACAATTCCCTTAGTTATTGACATCACATTACCAATGATTTTATTTTTATTTAAACCTCTATTATTAATAAAATTGTTTTACATTATTATTACTGTTAACCATATCTACATGCTAACAACATGCAATTATATTTATATATACAACAAAATAGCAGTTTACAGTGTGAATGGGAAGGCTAATTTGCATATTGATATTGAAAATTTGATTTTGATAAATATGTGCTTGATATTATTGATTTCTAACTGTTTGGTTTTATTTTAATGAATATAAGCAAAAATCTCTTCAATGAATCTTAAATGAAATCCATTAACAAGAGAAAATAACTGTCATTTTATTCTTTACTTCCTCTTTTAACTAAATACTTAAATTAGAAAAAATAACAATGAAAGACGAGCGTGATGGAAGAGTAAGTTTCAGTTGTTCCATTTTTCGATTATACTCCCTCTGTTTTAAATCTTTTTATCTTATTCAGTTTCATTAGCCTTTCTAATTTAATACAATATTTTATTACATGAAAACTTAAATACTTGCACCCGGAGGGTGCATATATTTGCTAGTATATATAAATGAGAGAGAGGGAGAAAGAGAGATCCTACCTCCTGGCTGTGATAGCTCTGTATTTTGTATTGGTGCTTATGGCCTGTGTTCAAGTTCACCTGAAGGCCATGATTTTAAATTCTATTCAAGACAAGCAAGTCAGCAAAACAAAATTTCCCTCTTTTTTTTTCCATATTGACATACTAAGCAAAATTTTGTAGATGTTTTATATATATATATATATATATATATATATATATTCAGCGCTTTTTAAGAAAACACATCTCAGCAAAGTGCAAATACTTCACTCAAAACATTTTTTTTTCCTGTAAATGTAATATTCCCTCTGTTTCATAATAGTTGTAGCATTTGCATTTTTCATATCCTAAATGTGACACCAACTATGGATTGGTTCCCGGGTACTTTTTGAATTAAAACTGCCGAGTCTTTTAAATAAAAAGGAGCAGACACAAATCCAATTATATCTTACAATATAACCCTCCCCCCTCGTGTGTGTGAACATTAGTGTAGGTTGATTTTTCACTTTTTTACAATATCAAATTACATGAAACACTGATAATTATGTATTGGTCCTGTACTGATACCAAAAATTATATCTTGAACTTGTACCAATTTTTTGAGGAAATGGCATCAAATATTTGTTATATTCATGGAGGAGTGGCGTAAGATGCACAAAAACAAATTTAACCAACATATTTATTTTCAAAACATTATCAAAGAACGCAATATTCAAATACCATTATTGGGCCTGATAAAATATCTTTGCGGGCCGTAGTTTGGTGATCCCTGTTCTAGAAGGACAGCTTTAGCATTAAATAACTCGCATGCCATTAAAAAAAAAAAAGAAACCAAGCAATTGGTTTGTATTATTTAGTTTTTTTAAATTGTTGTCTTTATCTTTATTGTTATATCCACGTTTCAAAGGTGCATGGTGTAACGGTTAGAGTCATAGGAGATGGACTCATCAACCAGAGTTCAAATCCTGGACGAGGCTGTTTGCATTTCATATGGTGCTAATACCCTTGGGAAAGGTATGAATCCAACTACTCTCCTCCAGCTATGGGTAAATTGTAGGGTAGCCTGGGCCCTTTAACTTTGGCTAGGTAACCAGTCTAGGAGAAGGAAAACTCTGAAATCAAACCTGTTAAAGTCTGCTTAACTCTTTATCGGCATTAAATGACCCACTGAGGTTGATATGCCGTAAAACAAACCAAGCCACCTTTATAGAGGTCTTAAGCCTCTGTAAGAGATACAATCAGGGCATCAAAAAGAAAAGAGGGAGAGATTTTAAAAAAAATATTTAGGAGTAATAGCAATAAAGGAGCAACTCCACACATCCAAGATAATGGGTTTAAACTAGCATTAAAAACTTTTTGAGTAAAACATCCTGTTGAGATTTTTCTAAGCCCAGAGCCCAATTCCTATAACCATTTATCAAAAATGGGTAAGAATGGCTGTTTCATTAATAGTTACCTGTTTTTTTTTTTCCTTAAATTAAAGACTTCTAAATATATTTAATATTACATCTAAAGAAAGGCTATCATTTGGGGTAGATTAGGAAAATGAATGACTTGTGGAATGAGGTGGTATAGGACGTTAAGAGTTAAGAATATTGACTTTGTGTCACATCCTGCTCGTACAGTATGTGACCTTCTTTTGGATAATCTAATGCATTAGAAGAATATGGGTATTAGCTATGAATTAACACCAGCAAATTCTTATAGTACAGAGATGCTGATGGGTATGCGTCCTGCATCCCTCACGCATAAAAATCTAAAAGGATACAGTAAAATCATATCTATGCATCCCAGTGTTTTTCTTTTTTCTTCCCTCACCATTTCAAGCTAACTGTAAATACATTTCAATAGTTTCTTAGAAATGAATTACAAAGGATAGGTTGCAAGGTAGGAGTTAGATGGCTTTAGTTGTTTCCCCAGATCGTGAATAAAAACCCTACAATCTATTAAGAAACTTTAGTTGGGACCCATCAATTTTTCCGGGGACTCATTCAAAGTAAATATGTGTGTCTGAGGACGCACTAAATCCAAAAAGCTATCGACATCACTGTAGTAGTTATATTTAGGGGCCATTAAACAAGTTTTTTTTTCTATTGGGGGGGGGGGACAATGACTTCAACAGAAATTGGAAACCCCCCCCCCCCGATCTGTTAAGACTATCATTTCATTGGTGTCACAATCCTGGAATTAATTCATTTCAAGTTGGCATATTTGATAGGTTTCTCTAATCTAATTATTGTACTTTATATCTCAGACTGATTAACTAGATCCTTCTGTGACACCATTGAGGCCTATTTTGTGTTTTACTCAATAAGTTTTTAATGCTAGTTTAAACCCATTATCTTGGATGTGTGGAGTTGCTCCTTTATTGCTATTTCGCCTAAATATATATTTTTTTAAATCTCTCCCTCTTTTCTTTTTGATGCCCTGATTGTATCTCTTACAGAGGCTTAAGACCTCTATAAAGGTGGCTTGGTTTGTTTTACGGCATATCAACCTCAGTGGGTCATTTAATGCCGATAAAGATTTGAAATAAAGTCATTCTTAATGGATACTCAATTTTGTTTATAAACTCATTTTTTTCTATTTAACCCATAGATGGGACCCTAACAGGTACTACCACTCCAGATCAGAGTGGACCAGGGAGCAATGGTGATGAAGGGGTGCTTCATATTCCCCAAACCTCCAGAACTGGAACCTCACCATCAGTTAGTGTTTAACGTTATTCCCAGGACATGAAGACCCTCAGTCATCACTTTTTAGCACCCATATGATAAAAAGGGTTGGGGCTTGCCATAAGGGCAATAGGGTTGGGGCAATCGTATAGGTCCTAGAGCCTGACATAACCAGCCGATTGATCGAAGAGAGCCTCTCCGACCGTCCATCTAGCCTAAATAAGGGTCTAAGTGGACTGCTCAATCAGCTGGATTTCTTCCTTAAGCATAACGGATCGCCACCCATGGCCAACAGGTGGCCCCCATTGGGGGGGCCTATAAAGAGTGACTGTCCTAGGTATGACACTAAACTGCATCTAAGTGCATCTTCTGCATGGTGAGTCTCCACTTCCGGAGAGATCTTGGAAGTGTGGAGCCACGCCTTCATTACCATCACTCACAGGTTTACTCTGAGAGATTTGCTTGCTAACCATTACACCATGATGGGACGCCCTTATTTTTACCCAACTCGTTTGCCACAAGTAGGATGTGACACAAGATCATAAGTATGGGGCATCCTGCTAGGATGAAACTCGTTATGCAGTAAGTAGTAATGGATCTGCGAGGCATTCAGCAAGGATCAAATTCACTAGTAATGGATCTGCAAGATTAACTTGCTAACCATTTCACTATGATAGGATGCCTTTTATGAATGACTAGAATTTAGTGAAGTTTCTACCAGCTGTGGAGTTGGAACACAAAACCTCCGACTCCTCTATTTTTGCCACCTCTGACTCCGACTCCTCTATTTTTGCCACTTCTGACTCCGACTCCTCTTTACGTAATTAAGTAATTACAATTCATAATAAATAAAAAACTATGATTTTTTTAATATTTTTTTTTATTTAGATATTTCGGACAGGTGTTCTTATATATACACAACGTTTCAGCCAATGTGCTCTCCGGCCTTCTTCAGGTTTTCTTGTCAAACTTGGGAAACCTGCATGTCGAAATTAGGAGCCTTTGCAGAACTTCAAACCTAACCCTTTATTTAATACATTGGGGTAGACTGTTCTTATTTCGTTAACCATGATCGGGTACAAGTGTTAAGCCATGTCAAGTATTATTTTTCACCTGTAGCCAGGATTGAACCAGTGCAACCTCCAGTTAATTGTCATTTAGAATTGTATTACCTCAACTCTAATATCCATTGTGCCATATGTTCAACAAAAAACACATGAAGAAGGCCAAAGGGTACATCGCCCGAAACGTTGCGTATATAACAAATAAAGATTAAAACAAGTAAAAAAAATTTAAATAATTACCAAGATCTATCTCAAATATTCTGAAAAATAACATGATTTTTTATAATCTATTTATAAGGTGTGTGCACTGTATAACAGACTAAACTTCAACTGGAGTCTGAGTCTGTATAGTTTTACCAACTCCAACTCATGTGAAACCTTTAAATGTTAGAAGCATAGTAATGTCATAGTGGAACTGGATTTTAGTAGTATAATGCCCATGGATTCTTTTCAGTTCTCATCGTAACTCATCACCCTTACTCCCAGGTCACTCTGACCCAGAATTGTAGTACCTGTTAGGGTCCCATCTATGGGTTAAATAGAAAAAAAATAAGTTTGAAAAAAAAAAAAACACGTTAAAAAAAAAAATTTGAATACCCATCAAGAATGAATAAAACAAAATGTCTTCAGCATTAAATAACCCCACAGGTTTTGACATGCCGTAAATTCCAACCAACTGATGTGCCATTTTTGATGGGTTATAGTTAGACGTGTACTAACATATGAGAATTTAGACATGTGTGCGTGCACGCACCTCTACCTGTTAATTGTAAAAGTTTTGTTGTTTGATTTAATAGCAATAAACCAATAAAAGATAATTAGTGTGTGTAAAACTTTGGAATTGCCAATTCTTTTGATAATAATTTGTGTTCTACAAATTCTTTGAATTGAAGGGTTTTGTTTGGAATGCGTGTTGATGAGTGTCAAAGAATTGTGACAGTGCTTTACACTCTCTATTTTCTCTCTATCTCTCTCAGTTTTGCCCCACTAGCTCTTGGTACTTCTCTCTCTCTCCTTCCTTCTCTCTCTCTCTCCTTCCTTCTCTCTCTCTCTCCTTCCTTCTCTCTCTCTCTCTCCTTCCTTCTCTCTCTCTCTCTCCTTCCTTCTCTCTCTCTCTCTCCTTCCTCTCTCTCTCTCTCTCTCTTCCTTCTCTCTCTCTCCTTCCTTCTCTCTCTCTCCTCTCTCTCTCTCTCTACACTAACGCATACACACACAGTTTGTCTGTCTGTCTCTTGCTCTCTAACTCTAACTCTCTGTTTTGCCCCACTAGCTCTTCGCACTTTCTCTCTCTCTCTCTCTCTGTTTTGCCCCACTAGTTAACTTTCTCTCTCTATAAACTGTCTCTCTTCACAGCTTTGCTCCTACCAGATCTCTCTCTCTCTCTCTCAACTCACACACACTTTGTCTGTCTGTTTGTCCATGAACTCTCTCTCTCTCTCTCTCTCTCCCCCCCCTCTCTCTCTCTACTTTGCATTCACCTGATAGCTCTCTCTGTCTTTGTCAACTCTCTCTCTCTCCAAAGTTCTCTCTCTCTCCTCCCAGCTGACCCCTCTCCATTTCACTACACCCACCAACTGACCTCCTCACTCTCTCACCTTCTCTTTCCCTTTCCCTCCCGCCTACAGAAGTAAGAGAACTTGCATTTCTTGTTGGGTGTGTTTTTTTGTTTGATTGTTGTTTTTTTTTTTTGTTACTTTTCTTTTCTCTTAGTCTTATGAGAGTGAGAAAGAGAGAGAATAATTTGGAAGCAAGCCAAACACCAGCAGCAAACAACCTCTGCCTACTACTACTACTACCTCCTCCTCCTCCTCCTAAGTCATTCGGTTCAATCTCTGTTGCTAATATTACAACAAGGATAAATAGCTGCCCGCTGCTGCTGCTGCTACCACCAATCACAACATCCTTGTGCCTTCAGTTCCCTACCCAATCCTTAATACTTCGTACAGCTTGTTTCTGAAAAGAAAAAAAGAAAAGAAAATATATATAAGAAATCTTTCAAATTAAAGATGCTATCCACCCCCTCTGATAAGCCCCAAATGGAATGGCCCAAATTTAGTTTTATGTATAAACAGCATTTTCTATTTCATTTTCAACTTTCAAGCAAATTTTTAAAACTACAACACATCCCGAGCATATGTCAAGTCAGGCCTGCTGCTGCTGCTAGTTCAAGTCCGATAACTCTTGTCTCAGAGCAATCCTATTTCTCTTGTCTATTTTCACTTTCAATAAACAACTTAATATTTGTCTTGTGTCAGGGTTAGAAACAGGGAGAGGGTGGGGTTTACTTTAACATTTAAAAAAAAATTTAATCTTATTTATTTTTTAATTTTTTAAATTTTTATTTAACGTTTTGTTCAGCATTCGTTGCTCTTATTTCTTGCACAATTAGATATTTTTTGAAGATCTCTTTGTTAATAAACATAGCTGCAATTTTCCAATTTTAACTGGTTTAAATGCTTATAAGAAATAACTCATTTTGAATTGACTGCATACAAAGAATAACAGATGGGAGTGTCTTTCTATGGATTTCCTCGGTTTTGTTGGGAGGGGGGTCGTGCTCTATAAAAAATTGCAGTTGAAGACGAATGTTGCTTGCGAATTATTTTTGTAATAATGCATCAATGAAGAAAAAGAATTGAAAAAAGAGAGAGAGAAAAAATCTTGCGAGATGAAAATAATATTCTAAAAGTTCGAAGTAACAATTCTTTGTGTGAAAACATCTTTAAAATTGCAAGAAGAGAAAAAAAAAGCCCAAAACAAAGCTGATTAAATTCAGAATAATCGTAAAATGAAAAAATGCTATTATTAATTCTATAGATTGGTAAATAATGCGTTTTTAATAGTATATTTGGGTGCATGTGTATTTTTCTCTTATATATAAACAAGATGTATATGCATGTGTATGTATATGCACGTATATGTATATAAATGTGTGTATATGCACGTATGTGTATATGCATGTATATACATGTGTATATGCATGTATATACGTGTATATGCATGTATATACGTGTATATGCATGTATATACGTGTATATGCATGTATATACATGTATGTGTATATGTATATATGTGTATATGTATACATGTGTATATGCATGTGCATATATGTATATGTATGTATACATGTGTATATGTATGTATGCATGTATATACATGTGTGTATGTATATGTGTGTATGTATATGTGTGTATATGTATATATGCATGTATATACATGTGTGTATATGCATATACATATGTATATAAATGTGTGTGTGTATAAATGTGTGTATATGCATATACATATGTTTATAAATGTGTGTGTGTGTATAAATGTGTGTATATGCATATACATATGTATATAAATGTGTGTGTATATAAATGTGTGTATATGCATATACATATGTATATAAATGTGTGTGTGTGTATATAAATGTGTGTGTGTGTATATAAATGTGTATATAAATGTGTGTGTGTATATAAATATGTATATAAATGTGTGTGTGTGTATAAATAAATGTGTGTATATGCATATACATATGTATATAAATGTGTGTGTATAAATAAATGTGTATATGCATATACATATGTATATAAATGTGTGTGTATAAATAAATGTGTGTATATGCATATACATATGTATATAAATGTGTGTGTATAAATAAATGTGTGTATATGCATATACATATGTATATAAATGTGTGTGTATATGCATATACATATGTATATAAATGTGTGTGTGTGTATATATAAATGTGTGTATATGCATATATATGTGTATATAAATGTGTGTATATGCATATATATGTGTATATAAATGTTTGTGTATATAAATTTGTGTGTATATATGCATATATATGGAGAAGGTGTATATATATAAATTTGTGTGTGGCATTGTGTATATGATATATATGACCAATGTCTATGTATATTTGTGTGTATGTGAATTTAGATATGAACAATGTGTATGTGTGTGTGTATATATATATATATATATATATATATATATATATATATATATATATCAGTGTGTATGTATATATTTCTATTTTTCGTGTGTATGCGTGTACATCTGTATACCTGTGTGTTTATATAAGATTTTAATCACTGCATTTCTTGTTTTGTTTTCTCAAATCTGTTTTTAATTTTTTCTCAACCCCCTCCACCCCTTTCTCTCCACACCCACACATCTTTATTATTATTTATTATTATTATTACCTTTTGTTACATAACTTAGAATCCTCTTTAGCTATGTTATCACCTGTGCGTCTTGTCTTTTTTTCCCACTCCCCCTTCCCCCCTTTCTCTTTGATTCCGTCTTTTTCCCTTTTGACTCCTCCCATTTTTTCTCGCCGTGCGCGTGTGTGTCTGTGTGTGTGTGTCTGTTTGCAGAGCCAGAGAGAAATTGACACACTATTGTCCATGATCATCGCTATTACCACGCTTTGTGGTGGGTGATAACACTAACCTCTTAGTTCAGTGCGCCTCTGTATGCCTCATACATTAGTCGTGTTGTAGGAAAAAGAGAGAGAGAGAGAGAGAGCCCAGCTGATACCCTCTCGTATTTGAATACTAGCCAAGACTTGGAGCAGAGCGCACCTTCAACCCTTGCTCTCCCAACTTACTCTCCAAATCCACTCTGTAGTAACACATAAATCAATTATATATATATTTTATGCTTGTTAACCTTACGTCTATATACTCAAGCTGTAAGCATCAGCGCCAATACTTTTCTTTTATATTTACTCTAGTAGTAGTAGTAGTTGTAGTAGTAAAAAAATTCTTCCTCTTGCATCTTTTTATTATTGTTGTTGTTATTATTATTATTATTATTATTAATACATCTCTGTAGCTACTGCTGTATAGTCACTTCTATAAATAGACCGTTATCTTAAACTATGCTGGACATAATAATAACTCCTAAATGATATTAGAAGTCTCTCTCTCTCTCTCTCTATGTATCTATCTATTGCGCGTGCGCACGCGCACACACACACACATGCGCGCGTGCACACCTTCTTTTTGAATGATATAAATATAACTTAAGAAAATATTCCATTTAATCAATTTTATGTTCCATCGCCTTTCAAAAGAAACACGAGGGTCTTTCATTTTCTTTCACAATGAAATTGATGGTCTTTCTTTTTAATTCAATTTTAGAATAACAAAAACAAAAAACAAAAGAACCTGCTCCTTTTTATTTGTAGTTTATTGAAAAGATATCTATTAGGATATAATTTATTTTTCAATTTTTAAAAAATTATTATTTAAACTGAAAAAACTGCTTAATTTATTTTTATATACATATATACTTTTTAGATATTTTTATTTATCTATTGTTGCCAAATACACACACACACACACACACATCGAAAATGCATATTCGTTTTTCTGTGAATGAAAAATTCTTGTTTACGCTTAAAGACAAATCTTAAAGAGAAATTATTTTATCAAGTCAATTTATTTCCTTCTCTCTCTTTCTCCTTCCCCCCCTTTCTCCAAACTTAGCCGCCCATCCTTTTTTCTTTCTTTTTTTTTCTTTTTTTCTTCCCCTTTCTGTCTTTCACTGGAAATAGATCTGCTATTTAGATCTACCAAAGATTACAACCACTACCAAAATCACGTCAGTCACAACAGCAGCAGCAGCGACAGATTATTGTATGTACCTATCATCATCATCATTATTATCACCATCGTCGTCATCATCTCTGACTAAGTGTAGCCCTTCCACTGAAAAGGAAGTAAAAGATTCTGATTCACTATGGCTTTTACCAACCACACCTCAAAAAAACAGCGTTCATCAACCCTTCCGCACCCCCCGCCCTCTCTCTCCGTCCCATCACCCACAGACCCTGCCACCGCCTTCATTATCTTAGTTTATAAAATCGTAAGCTCCACCTCACTCACTTGTTCAATAATTTCTGAATAAAAATAAAGACATCTTAGAAGATTAACTTGATTCTTCTTATTCAATTTATAGATATATATATACATATATATCTATATCTATATATAAAATATAAATAGCTCTTCAGCGAGTTAAGGAATTTTATTGTCATTTTATGGAAGGAAAAAAAAGAAAAAAAGAAAAAGAAAAAAGGACCAAACTTGGAAAATCCAATAAGTTCCCGTGATTGTCTTCGATATCTAAGAAAAGGGAAGAAGAAAAAAAAAACAAAAAAAAACACTACTTCTGTCCCATAATAGTTGATACATTTAATGTATTAAATTTATAGGCAAGTGGAATAATTCTTACGGAACACTATTTATTTTTATTTATTTATTTTTTTACCAATTTTTGAAAATTCAACTATTTACTTAGGTACTTGCTTTTTAATTTTCTAAATTTAAAAAATAAATTGGCTTTAATAAAATCTAGTTTTAAGACAAGGTTTGTTTTCTTTAAATGGGAATATCTATAAAAGAACTGAATATATATTTTTTCCAAATCAGATTGATAATAATCTATTTTCGAAGATGATGAGTGGTTGTCTTTCTTTTCAAGTTCTTCTTTTAAATATATTTTGTTTTAATTTTTATTAATTGGTACCATTTCTGGGATTAACAGCATTCCTGGTTTTCGTATCCTCGCAGACATCTCGGCGATTTGAAGATAATATTCACATTCTTGTGCTGTTTTCTCTCTTCTTTCTCTCTTAGAAATAAGATTCTTTCTGTTATTGTTAGTAGTAGTAGTTGTAGTGTTTATTTTTAAAGAGTATTTCCGTATCCTGGTATTTCATTTAAACGTTAATTTAAGTGTTGAGACTTCAAGTTTATACAAGTTTATTTATTTATCTATCTATCTATCTATCTATCTATCTATCTATCTATCTATCATTATTTTGCAATATTAATGTTATCAAAGAGTTCTGCGCGCCTCTTCATTGTTATAAAATGACTAATATCTAGTTGTACCCAGTACTGTTTACAATAAAACAAGCACAAAAGAGCACTTTTAATATAGGGCATTTTTATATTTGACATATTTTTTAGATTTCTTCTTTTTTTTTTTATAATTGTTTTATACATTTTTATTTTTTATTCATTTATTTATTTATTTTGTAGGTTTGAAATTTTTATTTTCATTTATTTTTTTAGGGTTGAAAATTTTAATATTTTTTTTTTTTTTTTTTTTGTTTAAAGTCCATGGTAAGGATAATCGGAAGCCTAACTTAATTTTTTTACAGACTTTTTTTTCGTTGCAGGTATCATTGGGGAACGAGAAAAGTGTTTGTTCCTTAATAATGCCTGCGTCGGAAAAATAATTCCGGAAAAAAAAGAAAGAAAAATAGTTCGGTTTCGGATTAATTACCCAATCTGCGATTTTTGATGTTTTGTTTTTGGATATTTTTTATTGTTTGCTAAAATTGTACTTCCTTATATTTATTTATTTATTTTTTTGTGTTCTCTTGCAGTGATCCAAGTACGGCATGGCCAACGGGGAATCAGGGTGGTCAGACCCCTCAGTCTCTATCTGTTGTGACCACCGTTTGGGGCGTTACTCAAACCACCCAAAGTGGACCTTTTACTCACAGTACTCCCGGATATACCAATACAACTATGTCAACTCCAAACTACACACAACAGCCACAGAGTTTTGCAGGAGGACAAATGCAAAAGGCCACCTTTAATCAACAGACCATGCCATATAGGAGAGATTCGGCCAACTACAGCCGTCCGAGGTAAGTCGCCACCTATAACCTTCTTCCCCCCCCACACACACACCCCCTCTCTCTCTCTCAATTATTTATTTACCTCACCACCTTTGTACATGTTTTTTTTTTTTGTTCCTCTGGCCCAAGGTGAACCGTGGCGACCCCATGGCAAATTCCGCGGAAATGTATTAATAGTTGATATTTTTGCTAAGCACCGGTTGAGGCGCATTTTATAAGATATTTACGTGCTGACTTGAACCCTTCTCCTAAGTATTCCCAAAAATAGGTTGATATTTATCAACACCGGTACATTTTATAAGATCGTTGTGGTGCAATGGTTAGCAAGTTAATCTCGTGAACTGCGGCGACCCCATGGGTAAATACCGCGGAAATGTATTAATAGTTGATATTTTCGGTAAGCACCGGTCGGGGTGCATTTTATAAGATATTTACGTGGTGAAATGACCCCTCTCTTAAATACTCCAAAAGTAAGTTGATATTTTCGATAAGCACCGGTCGGGGTGCATTTTACAATATTGTCGTGATGTCATGGTTAGCAAGTTAATCTCGCAAATCCGTTACTACTGAAAAGCGAGTTCGATCCTAGCTGGATTCTCCATACTTGTGACCTTGTGTTAAATCCTACCTATAGGTTTTTTTTTGGTTTTTTTCTTTGTTTTTGTTTATTTTGGTGGGGGTGTTTACATGTCGAATTGTCCCACCCCCCCTCCTCACGTAAGCACCCCAAAAATTAGTAACCACAAAATAATTTGATATTTAAAATTTTTTTATTATTTTATTATTGGGTGCATCGACCTAAAGAAATTCTATTGATTAAACTTAATCTATTTTAGGAAAACTATTTCAAATATAATTTCATCAACAGATGAATAATTACCGAAATTTTCGTAAAAATCTGACTGTTAGTTGATTTTTCATAGAATTTTGAAAAAAGCCGGTAGTCGTGACTTATTTTTGGCTACGTTAAATTTCAATTGATTTAACGCTACGAAAATGTAAACATTGTTTTCGTTCATAATTTTCATTATTTCTGTAAGCTGAAAATCTTTTTATAAAAATCATCAGGAGTTTTTTTTTTAATGGTTCTTCTTTTGAATGGTCCCAAGATTTTGAAGATAATATTAACCTTTATTCAAGTTTCATTGTGTTAAATATGGGGTGGAGGTAAATTTGGCACGGCAGATTGGAGCTCCCTACTGACCTGGGTTCAGTATGTGCATGGGGCCTCTCTACTGTTGATAAACCCCTTATTTTGGTACCTGTGCTTGGGGTTTGTGTACTGTAAATACATTTTTTTATACCTTTACATGGTGTCTGTATATTGTTGGTACAACCCTTATTTTAGAACTTGCATATAGAGTTTTAGTGCTGTAGAAACACAACGAAATTTGGAACTTGTGTTACCTACAGTACGTAGGTACACACCTTTTCTTTTTTTTATAACCTATGAATGGGATCTGTATACTATTGATACACCCCTTACCTTGCAAGTACTGGTATATGGGGGTTATATACTGTAGATACACCCCTTATTTTGGTCCCTTCTTACACATTAGTCTGTATATGTGAACCGTTACTATAAAGTTGTTGGAGTGGCCTATCAGCTGAACAGCAGGAGTCTATTCCCTTTTCACTAGTGCTAGATTAGGGAGTTTGTTTTTTTTTGTTTTGTTTTGTTTTTTTTGCTTGCTGAGGTGGAGTGCCATACCTACCATCAGCTCCCCACTTTACCACACAGGTTAGATTACCCAGTCTGTGCTACTCATGTGCTGAGTTGGCAAGGACCAGTATCAAGCTCAGAACTTTTGTGATTCCTAGGTGATACTCTACCGACTAAGCTAAACTGGCTCCTTTACTATAAGTAAAGTTGTCGGGTTGGCCTAAAGTCGGTATCAGCCAGACAGCAAGGGAGTCTATCCCATTTTCACTAGCGCTAGACCAAGGAGATTATTTTGGTGTCTGAGGTGAAGCGCCACGCCTGCCATCATTTCCTTACTTTACCACATAGATTCCTGTGCTACTCAATGTATGAGTAGCAAGGGGATCTATGCAGTAGAGTGAGGAGCTGATGGTAGGTGTGGCGTTTCCTCTCAGATGCCAAAACAATCTCCTTGGTTTAGCACTACTGAAAGGGGGAGTTGGCAGAGGCCGGTATCAAACCAGGAACCTTGCAGTTCCTAGGCAGACGCTCTGCCAACTAAGCTAAACCGGCCCTTATCATCTAAGTGGATAAGTGTGTTGCTCTATTAAGAATCTAGCTATGATGTGATTTTTTTTTTTTTTTTTTTACGTTTCAGTGTTACACATAGACAAACATAAGAATTTTAATGATATACATATTTACCCTGCATCTAGTGGTGATGGGACCATATGACCCTTTTGCGATCTTGTTTCATAAGGACATTTTTTTTCATTTATACTGTTAAAATCCGGTTGTTTGTTAACAGACGATTTTTAGAGGTTTTTTTTTATTATTATTATAAAACGAACCCTTAAGCCTAACCCCTAACAAACAACCGGATTTTGGTGTAAATGAAAAAAAATGTCCCTATGAAACAAGATTGCAAAAGGGGTGCCTAAAGGTCATATGGTCTGTGGTGATGTTCCGATTTTGGAGTTTTGGGGAGTATGGAATATCCCGTCCTTGCCATTACTGTTAGGTCCACACTGACCTTGAGTGGTAGAACCTGTTGAATAAAAGCAGGAGCTTATGGAACTTTGGGGGTGGGGTGCAGAAATGCTGATAGGTACGTGTTCTGCGTTCCTGGCACACAAAAATCTAAAAGGACGCAGTAAAATCATATCCATGCATCCCAGTATTTTTCTTTTTTCTTTTTTCTTTCACCATTTCAAGCTAACTGTAAATACATTTCAATAGTTTCTTTAAAATGAATTGCACAGGATAGGTTACAAGGTAGGAGTTAGATGGCTTTAGTTGGGACCCATAAATTTTCCCAGGGACCCATTCAAAGCAAATATGTCCGTCCCAGGACGCACTAAACCAAAAAGCTATCAGCATCACTGGTGTGGAGTACACCTTCATTGCCATTACTCCCAGGTCCACACTGACCCAGAGTGATGATGCCTGTTGACTAAAAGCTGGTGGGAGAATAGTTGGATGTATGCCTTTCCCTAGGGTATTAGTTTATGTGAAAAGCAACCAGCCTCATCCAGGATTTGAGCCCACCTTGCCATATCCATTTCCTACAATGGTAACCATTGCACCTACATGGATTGCTAATCTTTTCTACCAATTTGACTAAAAATGGTTAAGTGGAGACAAGGTGTAATGGTTATTGCCGAGTTCAAATCCTGGACGAGGCTATTTGCATTTTACATAGCACTAATACTCTTGAGAAAGGTATGCATCCAACTATTTTCCCTCTAGCTATGGGTAAATAGTAGGGCAAACTGGGCTCTTTAAGCTTTGTTAGACAACCAGTTGAAGGAAAACTCTGAATTCAAACCTGTTAAACTCCGCTTAAGAAATTAACCTTGTGTCACATCCTACTCTGTGTAGGGGTTGTTACATTTTGCCTTATGTATAGGGTCTTTTAAAGATCCAAGTTCTTCTCAAAGTTTCTGAAGCTGACATCTTGCTCTACGTATAGTATCTTTCATTGTGGCAGGGGCATGTAAACTTGGTAGTGTCAGAGCCATGCTATCAGGAAATTATGGTCCTGGTGGGGGTCACCCAAGGTGGAAAGATCTGGCACCCAGTGGTATTAAAACCACAACACAGCCAAAAGGGTCTCTGGCAAAAATGCACAGGGGAACTCCATCATTGTCGGGGAATCAACGGATTTTGGTGGACTTGTCACTGCGTCTATGGAAAATCCGTGCCAAACAAGGGCATCTCCTTCCCCTGACCAGGATATGCATGCTGGGTTTGGGGACTGATTGTGAATTTGATATTCTCTTGTTACTCCTTCCACAGGTGAATTCTGGGACCATATGACCTTTTGGCACCCCTTTTGCAATTTCGTTTCATAAGGACATTTTTTTCATTTACACCTTAAAAATCCGGTTGTTGGTTAGGGTTAGGGGTTAGTTTTATAATTTAAAAAAAAAAACCCTCTAAAAATCGTCTGTTAACAACCGGATTTTGACAGTGTAAATGAAAAAAATGTCCTTATGAAACGAGATTGCAAAAGGAGTGTCTAAAGGTCATATGGTTCGAATTGTGTTTGTTGGAGCCGGCTTAACAGACCCAGAGTTAATGCTTTAACAGTAGTATAGTATCTTTTGAAAATCCAATCTCTTAAAGTTTATCCTGATTATATTGCACTTATGACAAGTCCCCAACTCTTTTTATCATGTGGGTGCTAGAAAGCGGTGGTTGAGGGTCTTTATATCCCAGGTATGACATTAAACACTATCTGATGGTGAGGTTCCAGTTCTGGAGGTCTGGGGAATGTGGAGCACCCTTCATCACCATTGCTCCCTGGTCCACTCTGACACAGAGTGGTAGTACCTGTTAGGGTCCCCATCTATGAGTTAAATAGTAAAACGTGTTTATAAAAAAAAATTGAGTATCCATTAAGAATGAATTCATTTCAAATCTTTTTGGTATTAAATGACCCACTGATGTTGATAGGCTGTAAAACAAACCAAATCAAACCTCTTAAAGTTTTTGAAGCTTTATTTCTTGCTATACCAGTGATGCTGATAGCTTTTTTATTTAGTGCATCCTGGGATGTACATTTTTGCTTTGAATGAGTCCCCAGGAAAATTTATGAGTCCATATTAAAGCCATCTAACTCCTACCTTATAACCTATCCTGTGTAATTAGTTCCCAAGAAACTATTGAAATGTATTTACAGTTAGCTTGATATGGTTAGGGAAGAAAAAAGAAAAACACTGGTACACATGGATAAGATTTTACTGCATCCTTTTAAATTTTTGTGACTCAGGGATGGAGGATGCATACCTATCAGCATCTCTGCTATACTTATGACATTTTTGTTCTATCCTAACTTTTCTAAAAGTTTTTTCAAGTGCTGATGATGGGGCTTCCCACTTCTACTGTGCATTTTAAAATCATAATCAGCAACTAGTGGGCATCCACTTCGGTCCTTTATGTTAAGGGCCAAGTCATCACACTTGACATGCTTAAACCAGTTTCTGGGTTGAGTCAGATACTGTTTCACTTTTGACAGTTTCCTGATATCTGTGAGCAATTTGACCCCCTCTGATCAATCGGCTGGTCACGTCAAGCCCTAGCACCTATATGATTGCCCCAACCTTATTGCCCTTATGGCAAGCCCCAATCCTCTTTATCATATTGGTGCTAGAAGGCGGTGGCTGCGGGTCTTCATATCCTGAGTGACGTTAAACTCTATCTGATGGTGAGGTTCCTGTTCTGGAGGTTTGGGAAATGTGGAGCACCACTTCATCACCATTGCTTCCTGGTCTACTCTAACCCAGAGTGGTATTACCTGTTAGGGTCCCATCTATAGGTTAAATATAAAAGACGTGTTTATAAAAAAAAAATTGAGTATCCATTAAGAATGAATTCATTTCAAATCTGTGTCGGCATTAAATGACCCACTAAGGTTGATATGCCTTAAAACAAAACAAAACAAACCAAACTAACCAAGTAATGATTTTAAAATTTTTATTTAGTGAATTCCCTTTGCTATAATTCTTTTCATACTATTAAATTCCAACTATTTTCGTGTGTGTGTGTGTGTGTGTGTTGGAAATGGCAAAATTAACCAAATATTTGATTACCGTATTTGGTGGCATATAAGAAGCACCCCATTTCAGCATGTCAGATTCAGGAAAAAAAGTTTTTAGTGTATTTTTTTTTTGCCACGATACGCTCCATTAACCTTGACTATAACAATACCAGCAATAAAATAAGGATGCATGGAGTTTAGGGTAGGTAAAAAGTACTGAGTGTAAGCTGGGTTAGTAAGCATCATAGAGAAGATGAGCCTAGGCCTATGGGAGGTGTCAAACTTCACCTATGATGCATAAGACACAGGGCAAATTTTTGAGCCAAAATTTTGGAAAAAATTATGTCCTATATGCCGTCAAATACGGTATTTTATAACTCTTTTTAAACAATTTTATAAGAGTTTTTTTTTTCTCCCACACATTGTCTCTTGCATGAAATGAAAATCTATGACAGTCTTTCAATTATTAACTTATTTTGTTTTGCTGAGAAAGCAAAAACTTACCAAGATAATTTTGATGTTTCGAACTGTCATCATCTTTATTGTGGTATGTATAAACACGTTTCGACCAATGTATCATCCAACCTTCCTCAGGTGTTCCTCGTGTATCCGAGTATAGTAATAATCCATCCTGGGAAATCATTTTTAATAGTTTGACAGTTGATCAAACAGGCGTCGAAGAACTTTTGAAAATCACATTAAAAAAATGACATTGTTTTTACATGCCTATCAATCGGACATGTCACGAGATGAATCGCTTTAATTTAGGAAAAAATGACATTATTATTTGAATAAGATCTTTAAAAGTTCTTGGCTTTGTTTAACCAACAGTCAAACTATTAAAAATGATTTCTTAGGTTTGGTTATGGCCATGCTCGGATACACAGGGAACACCTGAGAAAGGCAGAGAGGATTCAATGGCCGAACAGTGTTTATACATCTATCTATATCTATCTATACATATATAAAGGACAGTTGGTGTGTATGTATGTATGCATGCATGTCTGGATGAAACTATGAAAATAAAACCATTAATGATAAAGTAAATATATATACAAATTTGATATCATCAGTTCTTGCCTTTTCTGCTAAGATTATGAAGATTTGATTTATATTCGAATATATATATATATATATATATATATATATATATATATATATATATATATATATATATAGCATTGAAGTTCTACTTAAAAATGTCCAGGATTTGTAAATCTCAAAAGTAAACAAATCAATACATCAGGGTTCCCCCTCTCTACCCAGGAGATGCTGGGTAGTTGCTTTTAGTAACACATTAAACATGGAGACAATAGTTCAAAACATCAGAATTATTCACATCAAGCCTCATCTCAAAAATAAAGACAAATATTAAGTTTTTAATTTTCTTTTCCATTGAATCAGCATGGTTTATATTTATTCAAAATTTGATATGTTATTCCTTGATTCAATTCTGAGTTTGGAGTTCCAAAATACTGTTCTTATATGAAAACTTAATTTACTACAACATCAAAATTCTCAAAACAATCTTGTTTGTTTGATAATGTTCATACAGAGTTTATATAAAGACATGCAACAGATTTAAAATGTAACAACAAAAATGGTTGTCTTGTTGAAATGGAATTATTAAAACATGTATATAAAAAAAAAAAAAAAAACTACAAGAGTTGAACTTTCATTTTGGTTTTTACAAAATGATTCTTTCATTTGTATAATATGAGTAATTAAGTTTTCAATTTTCCAACTGATATATATATATATATGTTTGTGTGTGGAAAAAATTTCCTCGTCTTACTTCCATATAATATGCAATATATATATATATATATATATATTATATATATATATGTAAGTAAATGGAAATGAATCCGACAGTATGAATTAAACATTTTTTTTAAAAAAACAAATGATGTTGATAATCGCTAACAGAATCTGAAACTCTTTTGAGTTTTCCTGTGGATTATAGATGCTTCTGATTTTTTTAAATAAAATTTTTTTTTTTTTTTATCACAGTATATGCATTTTTAATTTAAATAAATTCCAGCTCCGAACATGAACGTTCACACAAACGTTCGTTTGTACCTTTCCTGTCTTTTAACGGTTTATTTATTTCCATCCTTCCATCATATATATTTCGCTCTTGAAGAAGACCGCTAAAGGTTGAAACAGATTCTGTCAGCGATTATCCACATCATTTGTTTTTTCAAAAAAATGTTTAATTCATATATATATATATAAGAATATATTCCAGTTTGAATTCAAATTATTTTCTGTTTCTCTCTTGATGAATCCGGATTAAAAACATTTACATCTAAAAACGAACCTAATTATCATTATGCTCTGATGATGATTTTTTATATATTGAAATATTGTCAATATCAGCAATGAAAAAGGATATCAAAAATATATTCATTTTAACAACAAAGTATGTTTTTCATACCCTTTTATCTATCTATCTATTACTCACACACAGGGTGTCTATAAAGTCCTGCAACAGATTTAAAATGTAACAACAAAGGTGGCAGTCTTGTTGAAATGCAATAATTAAAACATACATAAAACTACAAGAGTTGAATTTTCATATTGTTTTTACTAAATGATTTTATCATTTATATAATATGAGTTATTAAGTTTTAAATTTTCAAACTGCTGCAAAACTTTATGAACACCCTGTATAGTGTGTTTCCTGATATATAAGATGCACATTTAACATCAAATTAAATCTATGCAAATATCACAGCATCCCATTCACTGGCATTATGACTAAAGGATTATCTAATGAAATTTGAAATCAACAGTTATGGAACTTGGAGAGGTTGCAGTTTGTGGTAGTCCTCTAAATACCTTTTATAAACTATGCTTCTTGTATACCAGGAAATACTCTGTGTGTGGTAAAATTTGGAAATAAATCTGGCGGTATGAATATGGTGTTGTCTAAACTGAGTTAATTCTTTTCAAAATGAAAACAAAAGATGAGAAAGTATTAGAGAAAATGTTTGTTTTTTTTTCTCCCATATTTTGAACTCCATTTAGACATCTCTCTACTCATCCTAATGTCCTGAAGAAGGTTTTTTTAACAAACCGAAACGTTTTTAACATTGACTTCACCATCTACAAATAAATTCATCTTTTGGAATACTTTTTTTTCTTTTATTTATTTACATGTGTGTGTGTGTGTGTGTGTGTGTGTGTGTGTGTAAAGCTATTCCTGTGATAGGATTCTACCGAATTTGACAAATCAAATGTACCTATAAAGATTTTGTGTATATACATATAAATGTTGGTGTATGTGCATAATTTTGGCCATGCCTACAGTTATAGGACTTGGGGGTTGTAGTTAGTGGTAGTCTATATGCTGTGTGTGTGTGTGTGTGTATATATATATATATATATATATATATATATATATATAATGTACATCAAAAAGTTACTAACACGTTTTCATTGTAGTAGCATAAGTAATTAATCCAAAAGGAAGGGCTCAATATATTTCATAAAATATACACCATTTATTGTTGTAGAAAAAAGTTTTTCTCGCTACCACAGTTTCGGTGTTCAAGATACACCTTCCTCAGGAGATGTATATATATAGTGTATGTGTGAATGGTATCAAGTATTTCTGTGATAGAATTCAACCAAATTTGAAAACTCCATTGTACATGTAAAGATTTATATATATTATATAAATCCTGAGACCTTTAATTAGTACTATATTTTATATCCATTTTATTTTAAAACCTTTTATTTTTATATAAGTATTCCCTTATTATCTAACAAAAAGAACTGGGATTATTTACTGGATTTTATAAACTTATATATTTTCTAATCAGCTGTTAGGCATTTCTTAAGGTTTTTCAAATGAAAGACTTCATGATGGTTAACAAGTTTCTCTAAACTGTTACTCCTGTAGTGAATTATTCAGTCTTCACCATGTGTCCGACTAAATTTTGGAGATCTTTTGAGTAGCTCATATTTCAGATCTGTTACTATTGGGTGCTCTATGATTCTGGTTTTATGCCAAACTAGAATTAAAATCTAAAAATTTTAAGATCTTAAGATTTATTCTAGGGCCCAAACTACAGGCTTGACACCACCACCCACAACCAACCCACCCTCTTCTTTTTTTTTTTAAAATTGAATTTTTTTTTTTTTTTTCTTAGGAAATTTTAGTTTTTGGTCTGGGGGTGTTTTTTTTTTTTTTCCCTCCATAACATAAATTGGACTTTAAAAAAAAAAAAACAAATACTTATTTATTTTCATTTTAGTTTTTTATCCATTGAAATTAAAATTTAGGTTATTGAAATATCTGGTCTATTCAAGTTAATTTACTTAGTTGAATTTACTTTTTAAAAATTGTATAAATTTTGATTCCAAACTTGTTGACCCTCCCCCCTCCCCAAATGGTACGGGGGGTTGGTTTAAAAAATATTAGTATGCTTATTACTGTTTGTTTTATTTTGTCTTTTTTTTTTTTTTTTTTTAATACAATGTATTTTTTTTTTAATTTAATTTAATTTGTGGGAAACTGTAATTTATTGTTGTTGTCTTGTTTGTTTTTTTCCTTCTAGTGGTTATCCACCCACACCGAATACCCCGGGGTCGACCCCACTCCCTCTGCCGGGTAACCATGACTACCCTGCCCCTTCACCGTCAGCCCTATCTGCTGCGTGAGTAAAAGAGGCCTGGAACCTGTCTGATACTACTTTTTGAGATCATGTGAAGGCTCTATTTTTTTCAAAAAAAAAAAAAAAAAAATCTTGGCTCAAAATTATTGGCCTTGATCCTTTTTTTACTTTCACAAGTTCTCTTTATTTATTTAAAAAAAAAAAAAAATTATGCAAACAATCTTTTCCTTTTTTTGCCTTCACAATAATCAAATTTTTTCACAGCACCTATTACTTTGTTCAATAACGTTTTAAATAATTTAAAAAATAAAAATAAGAATTTAATTCTGTACAATGTAGAATCTGTGGTCCCATTTGGAATGTAGTTTTCAAATATGTTTGGCTGGCTAAAAGATAGTAATATGAGTTTCTCATAGAAAAACACTAAACTGTATCTGACAATGAGGCTTCAGAATGGTAGTACCATTACTCCTAGACCTACTCTGATCCAGAGTTGTAATACCATTATTCATAGACCTACCCTGATCCAGTGTGGTAGTATCGTTACTCGTAGACCTACCCTGATCCAGAGTTGGTCATTTAAGGCTGAATCAAGTCATTTTGATATTCAGTTTACTTACACTACCTGCTGTTGCTTATGGTCACCCATCTAAGTACTGAACAGGTTCATTGCTGCTTAACTTTGGTGATCTAGTGGGAACTGGTGCTTTCAACATGATTAGACCATAAGCTGAACTGGAGTGGTAGTACCATTACTCCTAGATTTAATCTTACCCAGAGTAGTAGTACCTGTTAGGGTTCTATCTATTGGTAAAAAAATCTGTTTAAAATTATTTAGATTCAATAGAAATGCTTGATGCTAAATAACTTTAAATTATTAGTACTAGCAAATATA
The DNA here is from genome assembly GCA_023376005.1 of Doryteuthis pealeii. Taxonomy (NCBI): domain Eukaryota; kingdom Metazoa; phylum Mollusca; class Cephalopoda; order Myopsida; family Loliginidae; genus Doryteuthis; species Doryteuthis pealeii. The sequence goes on from CM042166.1 coordinate 68,468,028, forward strand.
TGCACCCTCCGGGTGCAGTATTAAGTTTTAATATAATAAAATATATTAAATTAGAAAGGCTAATAAACTAATAAGAATAAAAAGATTTTGAACAGAGGGGGTATATTGAAAAATAGAACAACTTTGAAACTAACTCTTCCATTATTTTGCATTACTCCCATCTGTCTTTGTTAATTTTTTTCTAACTTAACTATTTAGTTAAGATAGAAAGTAAAGAATAATATTATAGTTATTTCTTCTTGTTAATGGATTTCTTTTAAGATTTATTCCTGAGATTTTTGCTCATATTCAATAAGATAAAACCAAACAATTAGAAATCAATAATACCAAGCACATATTTATTAAAATCAAATTTTTAATATCAAAATCCAAATTAGCCTTACCATTCACACTGTAAACCACTATTTTGTTGTATACATAAATACAATTTCATGTTATTAGTATGTTGATATGGTCAACAGTCTTAATGATGTAAAACAATTTTTATTAATAATTGGGTTTTAAATAAAAAATAAAATCATGGAGAATGTGATGTAAATAACAAAGGGAATTGTGATTTGTATAGTAATATAGTTTTGGTTACAGACAGAAAAACTCACAATCTCCATTATAATAAGATTAATAATAGTTAATAATTGTTTACTTATTGTTTACTTATAATTACTCAAGACTATATAACTGTGCAAACAAATGACTATTAGTGATAATTACTTGAAACAATTTAATCATTAGTATTAGATAGAAATATTTGAAACCATTCACCATGTGCAAATTATTCATATTATGAATAGTTACTTGAAGTTATAATTGTTTACCAAAGATTATTATTAGTTACTTGAAATCATATAACTGTGCAAATTATTGGTGTTAAGAACAGTTACTTAAAGCTATATTTGTTTACTAAGGATTATTATTATTAGTGACTTCATACCATATAACTGTGTACAAACAAATAACTATTATTAAATAGAAATAATTACTTGAAACCATATTATTATTTGTATTAGATAGGAATACTTGAAACCATACAACAGTGTGCAAATTATTTGTTTTAGATAGGAATACTTGATATCATATAACTGTGTACAAAAAATATAAACGTACAATGAACGCAATTCCATAAGCACTATGTATAAAATAATCCTAGACCAGTTGGCATGCCGCTAAAATCAATCAATCACTCAGAATTATTTCACCAATATATTTTGGTTTTCATCTTTCTCCTTGCCAATGTTGGGTACTCTTGCTAGTCTCAAACATGAAGAACATTTTAAATGCTCTTAAGCAGCTACACAAAAATTGTAAATATAAATGTATAATAAATGCAATTCTCTAACTTCTAGGCCTAAAATAACCCTAGACAGGTTGACATGCCATTAAAATCCATTAATAAAAAGCAAAAACTTATTAAATGTGACAAAACAAATTGAATGTAAAATGAGAACAATGAATACTTATTTTCACTCTGATAGTCATAGGATCGTTTAGTTCAGTGTTCTTTAGGAATTGCAAGGTTCTTATGTTCGATATCAGTCCCTGCCAACTCAGTTCATTAGTAGCACAGCTTAAGTAATCTAATCTCTATAGTAAAGCATCAGTTGACAGTAGGTGTGGCACCCCACCTCTGCAAAAAAAAAAAAAATCTGGACTAGCATTGGCTGAAATGTTGTATACACATAGATGCTGATAGGTACGCATCCTGTGTCCTTACGCACAAAAATCTAAAAGGACGCATTAAAATCATATCCATGCATCCCAGTGTTTTTCTTTTTTCTTCCCTCACCATTTCAAGCTAACTGTAAATACATTTCAATAGTTTCTTAGAAATTAATTATACAGGATAGGTTACAAGGTAGGAGTTAGATGGCTTTAGTTGGGACCCATAAATTTTCCCAGGGACTCATTCAAAGCAAATATGTACGTTCTAGAATGCACTAAATCAAAAAGCTATCAGCATCTCTGTGTACATAACAATAAAGATAAGGACAATAGTCTGAATAATCAAAATTATTTGATATTAAATATTATAATAGTTAAATAATATTAATTAAAAACTAGAATAATAGTTTCCTAAAAACAAAAAGGTCAATAAATGCCAAAAACTGCTGATTCAACTTGCTGAACTCACACAAAAACTACATTCTGACCATGACAACAGATTTTACATTGAATCAAAATTTCTTTAAAACTCTTTAGAAATATGATGATTGTCCCAGTAAAAATTAATTCCTTTAATCGAACAGGATCAAAGTGTAGCTACTGTTTAGTTTTCTTAAATTGGATCCTTATAAATATAATAATAAAAAATGTTTGTATTTCCCAAATTTTAGAATAAGGTTTATACAGGGTGATGTGATTTTTGTACCTTTATCATTATCTTCTCTTCAATGTATATTTTTCTTTTACTGAATAAGATATAATTTTTTTACTACCTGTCTCACAATTGTTACAATTAGCACCAGTCCATAATGATATCAATACTTCTGTTTAGGAAGGAGTGAAAGATTCTAATTAGCGCTTCATAGTTATTTCTGTTATATCAAGATTTTTAATCATGAGCACAAAAAATTAATTCTGACCTTACAAATTAGATAGGAAATTGTTTTATTCTCTAAGAGCATTTTTAATTGTTGGTCTCATAAAATTCTTCTTTTTACTTAGATTTGTCTTATATATCTGGTGAATCTAGTTCTCAGTGTATATATTATATTTGTGTGTGTGTGTGTGTGTATATATATATTATATAGGGGTTGGGGGATTTCACTGCTGACCGCCAACTAAAGCGTAAATGCAACACCCTCCTATATAAGAGATGGAGCAATCTAAGGTGGCCTTTACATACATAGGGATGTGTGTATAAAAACAGTTAAAATCCCCTTCGCATTCTGTGGGTGACTATAGCCTAGCGGTTAAGGTGTCTGACTGATGCTGAACCGATCGGATTTCAATCCTGGCTGTAGGTAGCTTACAAATGAAGAGACTTGATAGTCGAAACACATGTCTGTGGATTACTATATATATATATATATATATATATATATATATATATATATATCTTAAATAAAACAAGCTATTATGGGACATAAGTAAAATTAAAGTCGTCGGAGTGGCCTAAAGTCGGTATCAGCCAATCAGCAAGGGAGTTTATTTCCTTTTCACTAGTGTTAGACCAAGGAGATTGTTTTTACGTCTGAGGTGAGCGCCATACCTACCATCAACTTCTTACTTTACCATAAATATCCCTGTGCTAGTCATACACTGAGTTGGCGAGGGCCGGTATCGAACTAGAAACCTTGTGATTTCTAGCTGAATGCTCTACCGACTGTGCTAACCCGGCCCTACATAGGTTGTATTAAAGATATATATATATATAATATATATAATATATATATATATATAGAGAGAGAGATAGACATAAATCTATATTCGTATATTAGCCATTGCAAGAAAATGAAAATCTCGTTATTCAGCTAAAAGTACAGAGTAGATAAATAATACTACCTCTGTCCCATAAAATTGTTACATTTGTATATAAATTACATACACTAAATATATCAATCATTTTGGGACAGATGTGGGGGGGATTTATTCTTTTCAGTCCCATAACAATTATTTGATTTGTTTTGAAATTTCATACACGAAATGTACCAACTCTTATGGGACAGAAGTAGTAATTAAATATCTTTAAAAAAAAAAGATTTTTGAATTATGTAAATGTTTTATGAACTTTTTTTTATTTTGATTATGGAACAGATTTTTTTAACTTTATCATCCAGTCTCATTTTTTAAAAAAAACTTTGTCCCATAAAAATTGTTACATTTGCATATACATCTGTACATTTTTGTATATAAATTTCTTACACTTAATGTACCAACTATTTTGGGACAAAAGTATTAATTTATATTTATTAATTTATTTATTTTCTAATGCATTGTTGTATTCTGTTTTATATATTGAATGTATTTTGATAAATTTATAGCAATTATGATTGATAGTATATTGAAATATTTGATAATCAGTTTTTGGTGAGTTTGTGTCCCAAGTGGTAGTTTCAAAACTTTTTTGCTCAGGACAAACTTTATAATCGGTAAAACTACTTTGGTACATCTGTGTGCCATGGCCCATAGTTAGGGAACCCGTTTTATCATTTTTAATTTAGTTTGTTGTTTTCTAACTTTTTAAATGAACTGGTTAGAGTCGTGGGAAATGGACTTGTCAGCCAGAGTTCAAATCCTGGACAAAGCTACAGCTCACATAGCACTAATACTCTTGGGAAAGGTATGAATCCAACTACTCTTCCCTCCAGCTATGGGTAAATGGTTGAGCAGACTGGGCTCTTTAACCTTGGTTAGGCAACTAGTCTAGGAGAAGGAAAATTCTGAATTCAAGCCTATTAAACTCAGCTTGTGGTGGTCACTACTAGAATAGGCTCAGTCCTAATTAATGATCTATTTTTTTTAAATAAAAAACTTTTTTTTTTTTTTCAACAAGTTATATATCTTTTAGCTTATTAGAATTGTATGTGTGTGCACATGTGGTAAATAATTTTTATATCCCTTAGTTACATTTGTGAATATATATATATATATATATATATATATATATATATATATATGACGCAGCAAATGATCAAGATGATGCAAACGTACGGATACACTCTTTTTGGAAAAAACAATACTTCCAGTTTGAATTCAAATTATTTTCTGTTTTTCTCTTAGAGAATCCGGATCAAAAAACATTTACATCCAAAAATGGACCTAACTATCATTACGCTCTGATATATTGTCAATATCAGCAATGAAAAAGTTATAAAATATTTTTCATTTTAACAGTATATTGTGTTTTTCATACCCTTTTTTCTACATATATATATATATATATATATATATATATATATTCCAACAGCTACCCCAGGATTTTCACCATAGTAGCATTAGTAGCTAATCCAAAAATGCTTAATATATTTCATAAAACATAGAGCATTAATAGGTTTAGAAAAAAGTTTTTCTCTACCATGGTTTCAAGGTTCAAGATACTCCTTCTTCAGGAGAGTTCATCTTGAACACCGAAACCGTGTTAGAGAGAAAACCTTTTTTCTGCAACTAATATATTTGTGTGTGTGAAATAATAATAAATCCTTTCACCTCAAAAAACAAGGAGTTGTTTATTATACAAGATATGTTTTTGAAACTTCAATGATTACCTTGTTTCTAGGCCTAACCTGTTTATAACTTCAAAGTGTCCCTTCATAACCTATACGTAAAGAAAGTCTATTAGTTAATACATTTTTTTACAACACCTGTGCATATAGTATGTAAAAATATTATAAATAGTAAACAAAGCGTTTTTTAGGGCAGAAGGCCAGGATACATTTATGCGATATGCACCAAAAATTCTTACATAGAAATAATTAGTGTTCACTCTATAATTATTAGTTAAGTAAAATAATATAGAATACTTAACCAAAGGTTAACACTTGTACCTGGTCATGTAAAAATCAAAATGGCCAATCTTTATCAATATTCTTGAAATTGTACCCTCAATTAGAAGACACCTTAAACTATAACCAGGAAGTTGTTTTTTTCTTTTCCTTCTCCGTCCCATGGAGGTAAAAAAATAACCAAGCAAATTTGACACAAATTCCTTCACAAAATATAAAGTAAGCAAAAAAAAGAACAACATCTCTTAAATAGAATTATTTCGATATATAATGTGTGAAATATGTAATACAACATAGCAGGTATTTAAAAAGGTCTACATAACCTCCGAAAAGGCATCACAATTCGGACCTTATCAGTTTAAATATTGAAGAAAATTCTTATATAAAAATAATTAGTGTTCACTCTATAATTATTAGTAAAGTGAAATAACATAGAATACTTAACCAAAGGTTAACAGTTGTACCTGGTCATGGTTAACAGAATGAGATCTACCCAGATGGATTAAATGAAGAGTGCAGTTTGAAGTGCTGTGAAGGCTCCCAATTTATTTAACATTATTTACTATTCATAACACCTGTGCAATTAATAGGTAAAAATATTATAAATAGTAAACAAAGTTTGTTATCTCAACTAAAAGCCTTTGTTTAGTCATTAGTCCGGCTATGCGGAAGTACATTGGGTCAGGCTTACATGGAATTAGACTGAGTCATGGATACGATTGTCTATGTTTTTGAAATATTAGCCTAGGACAGGGATCACCACACTTTTTTCACGGTAGGCTGGATAATTGAAAAAATAACAAGCGTGGGCCACATTGTTATTGTGTTAAATACTTGCTAACCAGAACAAAACCTCCGAGAAAAAGATGTAAAACAAAATTTATCTTTCCATGTTGTATTCATGGATGGGTGGTGTAAGATGCACAAAAACAAATTTAACCAACATATTTATTTTCAAAACATTATCAAAGAACGCAAATACCATCAATGGGCCTGATAAAATGCCTTCATGGGCTGGATCCGGCCACAGCCTGTAGTTTGGTGACCCTTGGCCTAGGATTAAGAACAGTTGTTTATATAATTCTATGATAGACTTAAATATGTTCCTGTATAATAAATTGCTTAATTCATTAGTTGTGTTTGGAATATCCAAGTAAACATGGTAGGCTACATCAAGATCTAGATTACATTATTCATTTACAATATCAAATTAATTTCATTAGTTTTGAAAGTATGAATAATTGTTTAAATGTTTTCTCTCTATGTCATTGGATGTTGAAGAAATATTTTTGTAACTTAGCATAGTGAAAAAGTTATGGAGTGTTGATTACACACAATGTGTGATAAAACAACTTTTTGTCATTAGAAATTAGGGGTTGTTGTTTATTACACTAGTAACTGATGTTAGGTGTGGTGCTCCACCTTAGATGCAGAAACCATCTCCCTTGTCTAGCACTAGTGAAAAGGAGATATACTCCCCTGCTATCTGGCTGATATTGATAATAGCCCACTCCGCCAACTTATATAGGGTATATTTCAAATTTTAAAAAGTGGGTCCTGTATTTTTTATTTAAAATTTCTTGCCCCTTGGTGTTGGTCAGAAAATAATTAATTTAAACCTCCAAAAATAAAGAAATAATCTTTTGTTGGATTCCAAGCCATCTTGGAAATGACAGGGTAGATTCGGAAGCAAAGAAAGCTATGAAAGACACAATAACAAAAATACCATATACTGATTATAAAACAGTTGTGAAAAAAATTATCATTAAATAATAGCAAAATCTTTGGAATTAATAACTAACTTCAAAACATTAAACCTACCATTGGAGAATGGAACTTAAATACAACAAAACTAGAAGAGAACAGGTTGCGCTGACCACACCTACATCACCCATCATCATTTACTAGAGGCCACAGAATGTCCAATATGCCCTACATACCAGGAGAGATTTACAATGAAACAAATACTGATAGTGTGTAGACTTTGATCTAGTGCGAACAAAATACTACCAAGCAAGTAATTTGAAAAAACTTTTCACAAAAATCCAGGATTTTACATTTCCTAAAAGAAGTGGGATTGGACTCAAAAACATGAGTAAATGAACAATAGTTAAAATCTATACATATTTTTTTTCTCTACCAAACTACTGCTACGAATCCAAAACTTAGTTGGCATTAAATGACCCACCGAAGTTGATATGCCATAAAACAAAACAAACTTGCAAATCCATTACTACTGAAATAGGGAGTTCAATCCTCACTGGATGCTCCATACTTGCAACCTTATGTCACATCATGCTACTATATTATCCTACCTGTGGTGATTGGTTTGGGTAAATATGTAATACCTGCGCCCGGTGCTTGTGATGCAGTGTTTATTATTGTAGGGAATGGACACAGTGACCAGAGTTGAAATCCAGGACTGTTTACACTTCACATAGTACTAATACTCTTGGGAAAGGTATGAATCAAGCTATGGATAAATAGTAAGACAGACTGGGCTCTTTAACTTTGGTATGGCGAATGGTCTAGGAGATGTTAAACTGCATCTAATGAAGTTCCAATTCTGGAGCTCTGGTGAGTGTGGAGTACCTCTTCATTACCATTACTCCCAGGTCGACCCTTACCCAGAATGGTAATAGCTGTTAGGGTCCCATCTATGAGTTAAATAGAAGAAAAATTGTGTAAAAAAATTGTGAATACACATCAAGAATGAATACGACAAAACGTCTTCAGCATAAAATAACCCAACAAGGGTTGACATGCCGTAAAATGTAGCCAACCAACGGACACTACTATTAGGCACTAATTATTACCTATGAAAAAAATTAACAAATATGTTTGAATTTGTATGATTTATTTTTTTATTTATTATTATTTTTAAAATCTTTTTTAATGTAATTTTCTTTTCTTATCTTTCTAGTGGCTATCCTCCTACCCCTAATACGCCAGGTTCAAACCCTCCTCAGATGTCCGGCAATAATGAGTACCCTGCAGCACCTGCAGCTCTTTCTGCAGCCCTTGTTGCAGCTGCTGCAACAGCCACTGCAACAGCAACAGCAACAGCCAGTATGGTGGCCATCCAAGAACAACAGAATCAGCAGCAGCAAATGAACATGAATATGAACATGAATATGAATAACCAGTACGGCCCACAGGTCCAGGTAAGACAGGTACAAGTAACTTCCAAATGTCCAATTTCTCTTTTTAAAAAAATGGAATACCAGAAATGTATAGCACAATTGAACCACCTGTTATTATTCTCAGCGTTTTTAAAACTCTTTGCCAACCGGTCTAGGAGAAAGAAATCTCTGAATTCAAACCTATTAAACTCTGCCTAAAAAAAAATTGACTTTCTGTCACAACCTGGAGGGGTTGGTAAATATTTACTTTAAGCCACTCGCATCGTGTAATGGCTAAAGTCGTTGGTAATGGACTCGTCGACCTGAATTCAAATCCTGTCTACATTTCACACATCGCTAATACCCTTGGGGAAGGTATACATCCAACTGCTCTCTCTCTCTCCAGCTATGGGTAAATAGCAGGACAGACTGGGCTCTTTAAGTTTGGTTTGACAACCAGTCGAGGAGAAGGAAAACTCTGAATTCAAACCTACATGAACACTTCTACCATCTTTTGTTTTGTCTGTGAACTAACCCTGAGTGGTACTTGATCCCTTTGCAATAGGGAACTGGAGTGGCCTATTGTCTGCATCAACCAGACAACAAGGGAGTCTATCCCCCTTTTCGCTAGCACTAGACCAGGGAGATTGTTTTTGTCTCTGAGGTAGTGCTACACTTACCATCAATACCCCACTTTACTGCACAGATCAGATTACCTAATCTCATAACATATGTGCCGATTTGGCAGTGACTGGTATTGAACCAGGAACCTTGTGATTCTTAGGTGAGTGCTCTACCAATTGAGCTAAACCCGCCTCTAAACCAGTTGAATGAAAATACCAAGAAAATTTCTTAGGCAAAGAGTTAAGAACAACATTTCAGCCTTCTTCGCGTACATAATCCAAAAGAAACAACATTAAGTTGACAAAATGGAGGTTCCATTAGCTGTACAATTTTTGGTATTCTATTTCACTTTTCAATTATTTTTTTTTCGTATATAGTTATTTACTAAGCTTAGCTTAGATGTGGTACAAGACCAGCAGTATGGGGCACCCAGTGAGAATCGAACTCACTAACAATGGTCTGCGAATCTAGCTTGCTAACCATTACACCACGTGTGGTGCCTTATATATGTGTGTATGCTCACAGACACACTAGTGTTGGCCGAATTTAAATTACCACATCATTTTTCAAATTCATTTTCATGCTTTTTTTTTTTTTTTTTTTTTTTTTTTTCAAATTTATTTGGTCTCTGTTTGCATCTTGCTAACTGCCTTAAGGGGGTGTTAAATCTTAACCCTTTCAAGTCAAACTGACCCACCATGGAAATGGCGGAGTGGCCTATTATCATCCGGCAGCAAGGGAGTCTATCCTCTTTTCGATAGCGCTAGGCCAGGCAAAGTGTTTTTGCTAAGGTGGAGCGCCAAACCTACCATCAGCTCCCCATTTTGCTGCACAGATCAGATTACCCGATCTGGGCCTGAGTTGGCGGGGACTGTTACCAAAACTGGAACCTTATGATTCCTAGGCAGTACTCGACCAACTGAGTTAAACCAGTCCCATAGAAATAATAAATTTTAATTTAAAAAAAAAACTTATAATTTAACTAGAATTGTATTTTATTGCTTTCTTAAACTTTTGACCAAGAGGCACTTAAGATTCTAGATTAAGATTCGATAAATTATATGCCCATATATATATATATATATATATATATACACACATGCTAACAAATGTTTTTCTTTTTCTGTCTCGTTTAGATGCAGGGTCAGCAACATTTCAATAATCAGTATGGTATGCCACAACAACGTCCTCCCCCAGGGAGCATGGCATTGCCTCAAGGTCCACCCCAAGGCCCTGGTGGTATGCCGAACAAACCTACCATGCCGACGATGTACAATCATCAAAGAAGAGCCTCACCCTACCCAAGCCCACAACAGATCTTGCAGAAACGACAGCAGCAGTATCCAAATGGCACCCAGGTAAATGCTCCATTTCTAACATCCATACACCTTTTTTTTTTCTTTTTTTTTCTATTCTACAAAATAAATGAAAATTCAATGGCATATATACAGTGTGGTACATGAGTAATGATACAGTCAGTTATCATTACTAGCAAGGGTATCTGGCTCTACCCAGGAAAAACAAAAAAAACTAAAAAGTATGGAAGAGTTTTGTATCTTGCCATATTTGTATTATGTTATCACTTATTGCCTTATTATTTCTGCCCCTATATGTGGCATTATTTGTTCCCCTTCCCCCCCCCAAAAAAAATATATATATATATATATATATTGGCACTATGTAGGCACAGTATGAATATTTATTGACCATTAGAGAACTTTAAATTTAATTATTTTGAAATAATATCAATTTCAAAACTATTCTTAACCATTTCCTTGTAACAATAATTCTAAACTCTTTAAATTTTTTTTTTTTTTCTTTGCACGTTTCCAACAATTCATCAATTTCCATTTCATAATACAAGGGTAATCCCAAAATGGCAATTATGTAAAAAAATATACATGTTGAAATTTTTAAATGATGTAAACATCATTGAGAATAAATAATAAACGTTTCTGTGATTTCTAAATATTTTTGAGACCTTGCCTTTGGGATTACCCTTGTATTTCCGTTTCATAATATTTGTTACATTTGCCTATAAATTTCATACGTAAAATGTAGCAATGATTATGGGACAGCTTTTAATTTGATATACTTTGCTTAACCCTTTGAACTCTAGATACCATTTGTACAGTTATTTAGTAAAGTTTAAGTGTGGCACAAGGCCAGAAATATGGAGCCTTCAGTGAGAATCAAACTTGGCCTGCTGATCAATTTGTTGAAAGGCAAAACTGGTCCAATGGCGGTCCAAGGATTAAGAATTTAAATAAAATTCAGAAAAAGAAAAAAATTAATTTTTAGAATGGTGGATAAAATTCTAGAATCTTCCTTCCATCCTCCCCCCTCTCTCTCTCTCTCTCATAAAACAATTCCAGAAATTATCTTTACACACTCTCACACATGCGCATATAGACACTAACACATACATGCGCATACACACACTACCACATACATGCGCATACACTTGCACCTATATGCGCATACACATACACTTTGCTTCCTTCCAAGCTTGTAACTTACCTTTTCATAATTGCTTGATGCAAAACCATTGTTGTGCTCCAATCAACTTCTTCCCCCCCATCTCTCCTCCCATGTCTTACTTCTCTCTCTCTCTCTCTCCCGTGTCTTCTCTCTCTCTCTGTCTCTCTCTCTCTCTCTCTCTCTCTCTCTCTCTCTCTCTCTCGTGTCTCTCTCCTCTCTCTCTCTCTCTTCTTTCTCTCTCTCACTTCTTTTCTCTCTCTCTCTCTCTCTCTCTCTCTCTCTCTCTCTCTCTGTCTCTTCTCTCTCCTCTCTCTCTCTCTCTTCTTCTCTCTCCTGTCTTCTCTCTCTCTCTCTCTCTCCTGTCTCTCTCTCTCTCTCTCTGTCTTCTCTCTCTCTCCGTGTCTTAGCTCTCTCTCTCTCTCTCTCCCGTGTCTTAGCTCTCTCTCTCTCTCTTAGCTCTCTCTCTCTCCCGTGTCTTAGCTTTCTCTCTCTCTCCCGTGTCTCTTTCTCTCTCTCTCCGTGTCTTAGCTCTCTCTCTCTCTCTCATCCCGTCCCCTTTTCTTCCCTCCTCCTCTCCGTTGCTTATCCTCTTACCACCCTCATTTCCCCCTCTGTATTTTGTGTGCATTCCTGCTGACCACACTCTCTCTCTGTCTATTTCACCCACAGTATGGTGCACCTACCGGCTATGGAAGCCAGCAGCAACACCCAGGCAAGGCACAGTACCCTCCAACGCAACAACCATTGCCCTCACCGACCTATGTTGGACCCCCCCAACAAGGCATGCGCCCTAATGGACCTACCCCTCCCTACTCTAATGGACAAAATATTTATATGGGGCCCAATCAGTTTTCCAATAGACAACCTCAACCTCCTGGTTTTCCAAACCAGTTTCCCAATCAACAGAATTTCCAGGTAGGTTGCACAATTCTTTGATTAGTTTTCACCTTTGAATTCTTACCTTTGTTGCTGTCATGTCTTTTACCTGTTGATTTGATTATAAGGAATAAGCATAGCCTATCATTTTTTTTTTACCTGTATGCAGGATATTTCAAAGTTCACTATCTCTTCACCTCAGAACTCTATTCAAATAGTCCTATTATTATTGTAATCAGAGTCCTTTGGCTCAATTATAATGAACTAACCATCAGTTTTGTACTTTGCTTATGGTAAGATCATAGTGGTGGGAGAGCCACTGTGAGAGGCGTAAAGTAGGTAGAGTTAAGAAAGTTTATTTGCTTCAGTGGTTTATGGTAGGATTGCAGTGGTAGTAGTGATGACCAATAGAGATGGGAGGCAGGAGAGTTATGGGAATCCATGCTATCAGCATGGCCTGATGACAATCTATTACATATACACACACACATGATGTTTCAAAAAATTTTAGATGCAAATATCTGAGTAATTAGAAGTTTAAATAAATGAAGCTAAACAGACATAGTGTTGAGCAAAATAAAAAGATTTAGTCGTCAAAATTTGAATGAGAAATTCTAAACTATGTGGATTTCATGAATGATTTTACCAAAAAAATGTTTCCTAGACCTGCTTGACCCTTTCTTTCGATCCTGATGGTCATCTCTGGACACATCCCTTCTATTTGATTTTTTTTTTTTTTTTTGCGTGTGCTATGTCCAAATCTGCTTTGGAATTAGTGCATTTCGAGCGAATTCTCTCACAAATGCATGTTGGGTATGCAACTGAGAAAAATGTGATAAAAGGCAATGATAATAAGATGAAGAAAAGACTAGCCAAAAATGAATAAGGAAAATCCTTCATTTTAGAGTTGAAATAATTAAATAGAGGCAACTTGTTTATTCTTACTTCAAGTTACTTATTTAAACAGTTGAAAGGTATTCAACCATGAAAATTTGTCACAAGAATAAAGTCATCGGGGTGGCCTAAAGTCGGTATCAGCCAATCAGCGAGGGAGTCTATACCCTTTTCAATTGCGCTAGACCAAGGAGATGATTTTTTGCATCTGAGGTGGAGTGCCACACCTACCATCAGCTCCTCACTTTACCGCACAGATCCCTATGCTACTCATACGCTGAGTTGGCAAGGATGGTTTTGAACAAGGAACCTTGTGGTTTCTAGCCGAATGCTTTACCAACTGAGCTAAAAAGGGAAAATGGGAGGGAAAAAAACTTTAAAAGTTGGAAGGTATTCATCATCCTTGAAAGTTCGGCTAAAAATCAACAATAAGATGAAGAAAAGACTAACCAAAAATTAATAGAGATATATTGCTAGACAAAATTATATATACGATTAAATGGTGCATATCGCATAAATGCGTCCTGGCCTCCTGCCCCCCAAAACGCTAAGCGGTACCTGCTGAAAAATCAACCTGCGCTACGATTGAAATAATTTAATAGAAGGAACTACTTTATTCTTACTTCATGTTACTTTAATGATTTGAAGGTATTCAACTAAGAGGTTTGAGAGACTGAAGACTATTGAAGTCAGTCAGTCTACTATTGGTTTGAACAACAGCAACTTGCCAAGCACAACTGAACCAGTGTCAAGACAACTGATACTTATGGGAATTCAGAATAGTCCACTCATGCATTTGGGTGATTCCATTCCTTGAGTCCTGATTGGCTGCTTGGTTTCTATGATGTTCTGAGGCTTCATAAATAACCTGCCATTTTGCAGCAAACCAGGTTCATATTAAGTTACACTGCTTGCTGCCTTGTCTTACCAAATCGACGGTAATTGGAACTAGTATGATTATTCTACAGAGACCAACTTTAAGAAAGTCTAGAAAGGAACAAGTCATTGTGTTCCAATTATGCTTTGGTCACACAAGACTAACGCACTCCTATATACTCAAACAAGAACAACAACCACAATGAGAAACATGTCAAACACCTTTAATTGTTTTAACTTGTCATTTTCGTTAAAGAAAAACTGTCTTTAGTTTTGAAAATTCAGCCAATAATTTTTCATCCTTTTTCCATCTCTATTTTTAGCAAGCAAACATGAATTACCAACATTCACCCTTACCCGGTAATCCCACCCCACCAATGACACCAGGGAGTGCTGTTCCTCCCTACGTGTCACCTGGGGCTGAGATGAAGCCACCATTTCAAGATTTAAAACCTGCCCTACCAATTAAAAAAGGTAAAACTATTTTTTTTTGTTTTTTTTTATGCATAATAGATAAACTTTGTATGGTATTTATGGGATCACTGTATGATTATGGGGATCACTGTGTGATTATGGTATTTCCCGGATCACTCTGTGATTATGGTATTTCCCGGATCACTATGATTATGGTATTTCTCGGATCATTGTATGATTATGGTATTTCCCGGATCACTGTATGATTACGGTATTTCCCGGATCACTGTATGATTACAGTATTTCCTGGATCACTTTGATTATAATGTTTCCCGGGTCACAATATGATTGTTATTTTCCGGTCACTATATGATTATGTATGGTTAAGGTGTTTCACAGATTACCATATGATTATGGTATTTTCCCGGATCACTATGATTGTACAGGATTATGGTATTTTCCCGGATAACATGATTATGGTATTTTCCGGGTTACTGTATAATTAAGGTGTTTCCCGGATCACTGTATTATTATGGTATTTTCCTGATCACTATATGATTATCCATGATTAAAGTGTCTCCCAAATCACTATATGGTTATGGTATTTCCCCGGATCATTATATGATTGGTATTTTCCAGGTCACTATATGATTATGGTATTTTCTTGGTTGCTATATGATTATGCATAATTATGGTATTTTCCGGGGTCACTATATGATTATGGTGTTTTCTGGGTCACTATATGATTATGCATAATTATGGTGTTTCCCAGATCGTTCTGATTTAAGATTAGACCAAGATTTTCCCTGTATTTAATAAATGCATGATATTGATATCAATTGTTGTGATCCGGACAGTCTCGATTTGTCACATGATCTCCAATTCTCTGAACTTGTCTTTTCTTGACCTTTGGGCGGGGGGTGTTCCAAGGTCACGATCAGCAGTTAGTATCAAAGTCACCCTCGTGTTTTTTTTTTTTTTGGTTTTTTTACACTATGCTGGGACGACAAAATCTACTAGATGACCAGTTATTTTCTTAATTAATACTCACCCACCTCGGAACCACAAAGTTCTGGGTTCGATCCCAGCCTTTGCCAACTTAGCACATCAGTATGCTAATCCATAATTTCTAATATTTATTGTTACTGTACTCTTACATCTTAATTTATAATGATTTTAATTTATAAGTTCTTTTCTTCTTGTTAATTAATACTACGTCTAGTCCTCTGGCTAGGATTGGGTGTTCCCAGAGAGTTTTATGGATCTCATTTTCTGGGACAGGTTCTGGTTTTGTGAATATACCATTTGTCAACAAATTTTGATCTCATGCATAATTCCCAGTGGATCACCTTTCCTACCCAATCATACCAAGTCTCAGTTACCATATAACCTACTTTAGCTATTCTTTTGTGTCTTACAACGTTTTTATTATTAATCTTTCAGAAAATGATGAGCTCCGACTAACGTTCCCTGTGCGTGATGGTACTGTATTGCATCCTTTCCGACTAGAACACAATCTGGCAGTCAGCAATCATGCCTTTCACCTTCGGGAATCTGTCTACCAGACTCTGATGTGGAGGTATGTATCAACAAACAAGGTTCTTTGCTTATGTATCAACAAACTTTTCCATTTGTATCAACAAACATTTGCTTATATATCAACAAAGTTCTTGGCATAAATAGATTCTTAGATTTTATATTTTGATCTGGAGGTATGTATCAACAAACAAGGTCCTTGTGTATCAACAAACATTTGCATTTGTATCAACAAACAATCAACAAACAAGGTTCTTATCAACAAACATTAATGTCTGATGAAACCTTGAAGAGAAAAACAAAATCTCATGGAACTTGTTAATTCAACCTAACAATTGCTAATCTAGTGTTGAAGGTCAAATTCTGGAGCTCTGGGGAATGTGGAGTACCCCTTCAACACCATTACTCCCAGGTCCACTCTGACCCAGAGTGGTATTACCTGTTAGGGTCCTATCTATGAGTTAAACAGAAAAAAATGTATTTAAACAGAAAAAATTGATTACCCATCAAGAATAAATAAAACAAAATGTCTTTGGCATAAAATAACCCAACATGCCGTAAAATCTAACCGACCAACTCTCTTAACTTAGGTTACAACAAATGTCCATTCCAACACTTCTCCCTCCACTTTTTTTAATTATAGCCTTGTGGCTACACACTGTTTTGTTCAATTCTTGTTAATTCAATCTAGTATTTGCTAATTACTCTGTTCACCTTGTATCTCTTGCTTAGTAAACATTTTTCCCCTATCCTTAATACTTGTTTCTCCCTTTTTCTCTCTTAACTAGAGTTACAAAAAAATCTTCATTACGACACTCAGTCACTTGTTCTTCCTTGTGGCTACAGACTCTTTTGTGGAACTAGCAGCTCTTCCCCACTTTTTCTGTTAAAATCTCTTCCCCACTTTTTCTGTTAAAATCTCTTCCCCATGTTTAAAAGAAATTATCATTTTGTTTTTTGTTTTCGTTTCACTGTAGGTCTGATCTTGAGTTACAGCTGAAGTGTTTCCATCATGAAGACCGGCAGATGAATACAAACTGGCCAGCTTCTGTAACCGTCAGTGTCAATGCAACACCTTTAAACATTGAACGAGGGGAAAATAAAACTTCCCATAAACCTCTTTACCTGAAAGATGTGTGTCAACCTGGACGGAATACAATTCAGATCACAGTTACAGCCTGCTGTTGTGTAAGCATTTTCTCACCTGTCCTCTTGCTGTCATGTCTCTGTCCTATTCCATTTCCTGTCTCCTCTCTGTCCTATTCCATTTCCTGTCTCCTCTCTGTCCTATTCCATTTCCTGTCTCCTCTCCTATTCCTTTCCATTTCCTGTCTCCTCTCTGTCCTATTCATTTCCTGTCTCCTCTCTGTCCATTCCATTTCCTGTCTCCTCTCTGTCCTTTCCTGTCTGTCCAATTCCATTTCCTGTCTCCTCTCTGTCCAATTCCATTTCCTGTCTCCTCTCTGTCCAATTCCATTTCCTGTCTCCCTCTCTGTCCAATTCCATTCCTGTCTCCTCTCTGTCCAAGTCCAATTCCATTTCCTGTTCTCTCTCTGTCCAATTCCATTTCCTGTCTCCTCTCTGTCCAATTCCATTTCCTGTCTCCTCTCTGTCCAATTCCATTTCCTGTCTCCTCTCTGTCCAATTCCATTTCCTGTCTCCTCTCTGTCCAATTCCATTCCTGTCTCCTCTCTGTCCAATTCCATTTCCTGTCTCCTCTCTGTCCTCCATTTCCTGTCTCCTCTCTGTCCTATTCCATTTCCTGTCTCCTCTCTGTCTCCTTTCTGTCTCCTCTCTCTCTCTCTGTTCTATCCCCTCTCTCTCTCTCTGTTTCTATCCCTTCTCCTGTCCTGTCTGTCTCTTGACTCGTCCCATCTCATCTCTCTCTGTTCTATCTGTCTCTCTGTTCTGTTCTGTCCCGTCTCCGTGTCCTGTCTTTTGTTTATTAAAATGACTTGATTCTGTATTAAATGGTCTGAAAAGTATTGATATGTTGTAAAACAGAAACCACCAAACCTGGCCTTGCTTTTTTTAATCTATAAGTATAATAATAAGCAAGGTCACTTCACATGTGGGTGGTAGCAAGTTGATAAAAAAAAAAAACTCACCCACCCAAACTGCTAATCCAGAAATTCTATTTTTATTACTACTGTACGCTTACATGTTTATTTATTGTTTTTTTATTATTATTATTTATTAACTGTTGTCTTGATATATTTTTTTTCTATTTTTATAGTCTCATTTATTTGTCCTTCAACTTGTCCATCGACCAAGCGTTAGATCTGTACTACAAGGTTTATTACGCAAACGTCTATTACCAGCCGAACATTGCATAACAAAAAGTAAGTTGGCTTATTTTGTTGATTTATTCAAGTGGAAATATTTTTAAGTGTGTGATAGGTGGTAAGTGGCCATACAGTTCCTTTTTAGTGGTGTGCAAGATATATATATTCTATTCCCACACCCTCAGAAGAATTTTGCTCTGACCTCATACCCCTACAATTTATACTTTTGTTCAAAAATATATATATTTACCAACTCCTCCGCACAAGCAGGATACGACACAAGGTCAATTTCTTAAGCGGAGTTCAACAGGTTTGAATTCAGAGTTTTCCTTCTCCTAGACTGGTTACCTAGCCATGGTTAAAGAACCCAGTCTGCCCTGCTATTTACCCATAGCTGGAGGGAGAGTAGAATTCATACCTTTCCCAAGGGTATTAGCACTAAGTGAAATGCAATTACCACGTCCAGGATTTGAACTCGGGGCGACGAGTCCATTTCCTATGACTTTAACCATTACACCACGCGCTTTGTTCAAAAATATAGAATGTGAATCCATACTACAGTTTTATCAAAAGATCATAGATATATTTCACTCTGTAAATCTGATATAATATGTAATATGTTCTTCGAAATGATGAAGGGTAAATGATAATAATCTGAAATAAAGAAACGAATATATGAACAATATTAATTACAAAAGAAAGAAAAAAATTAATCTTAAATTTGAACAGATACTTCTCGCACCCCTTGGAATAATGCTCGTACCAGTGGTTGGGAACCCCTGCACTAGATCATTGAAGTTAAGCAACAATAAGCCTGTTCAATACTGAGATGGGTGACCATCAGAGCAAAAGCAGGTACTGTAAATAGCCTATCAAAATGATTTTATTTGGCATTAAATGACCCAAAAGGGTTTAATACACTGTAAAGCAACCAACCACAATTATGCTTATCAACATTGATATAGAATTGGTCAACAAGCAACCAATGGGGAAAATACCTTACATTGTGCTACCACATTGACATTCTACCTGCCAAAGTCATAGAATAATGTCCTGATATTTTTCGGGGCCGGATTAGCTCAGTCGGTAGAGCATTCGGCTAGAAACCACATGGTTCCTAGTTCGATACTGGCCCTCATCAACTCAGTGTATGAGTAGCACAGAGATCTGTGCGGTAAAGTAAGGAGCTGATGATAGGTGTGGCACTC
The DNA here is from genome assembly GCA_023376005.1 of Doryteuthis pealeii. Lineage (NCBI taxonomy): Eukaryota > Metazoa > Mollusca > Cephalopoda > Myopsida > Loliginidae > Doryteuthis > Doryteuthis pealeii. Next base: position 68,487,785 of record CM042166.1, read on the forward strand.
CACTCAGACGCAAAAACATTTTTTTTAATTTTTTTTTAAAATTTATTTATTTATTTATTTTTTTTTTTTAATCTCTTTTTAGTCAAAAGAAACTTCAGCAATGTTCCAGCTGGCAGTAACACATTAAATGGAGAAGATGGTGTTGAACAGACAGCAATGAAAGTGTCCTTGAAATGTCCTATAACATTTCGACGGATTACTTTGCCAGCTCGAGGCCATGACTGTAAGCACATTCAGGTAAGAAAATTGACACGTCTTTGATTCGGTATTAAATGACCTGAAAAGGTTTGATATGCCTTTAAAAAAAACACCAACATAGACACAAACATAAAAAAAAAATTTAATTATAAATAATACAGGGTGTCCATAAAGTCTCTTTACAATTTAAAAAAAAACTATTACATAAGCAAATGAATCGACAAATATGTGGAAATTATAACAAAATGAAGAGTACATATTGAAGTTTATTTGCCTCATTTGATACACCTCTACATGGGCAACATTAGTTGGAAGAAGCATATTAAGATGGTACTGAATTTCTTGCCAAAAAAAAACCAAAAAAAAAAAAACCGACAAAATGGGAAGATATGAATGGAAAAGGTGGATGAACCAACACAAACATTCAATTCGATCCACGGGTGAAACTTGATATTTCGTCTTGGTTTCGTCAAAGACTTCGTCGGAATGAATCGACAAGCTACAAATTTGAAAACACTTAAATTATTTGTATTGAGAATAGTTATGATGATTCTATGGAAAAGCTAGGGGAGTAAACCTCGAAAACAAATCCGGAGCCGGAGTCCCCAAGACGGAGTAACGCTGAACTCCAGCGCTACACAGCAACTCCTGCGACACTACCGCTGCCAAACTGCATTGGTTTCTTACCTTTCCTTTGGACCACAGTGGCAGTGTGGAGAGGGGAGATCTGCTGCTTGGGCAACAGCACATTCTCCATATCAACCTGCCCAGGTTATATAGTTCCAAAACAAAAACTTTTGGACACTACTCCATCGTCTTTTGCAGACGGAAGGATGCCAACAGAGCCTAAACAATAGCCGTAATGATATCAGTAATCTTTTACTTTAGATCAGCTATGTCCGTTTCTTTGTTCGATACACAATATATTTAGCATCATCATGTTGCGCAATTAGCACAGATATCCATGACAATCTCTTGCCAACCTTCTCTATCATTCATTGTCCCCGGGAGGTCCTCTGCGTAGCATCCAGTATCTGCGCAGAGCTGGTCAATGTAGGTCCTTGCTAGGCGGCTAACATTAGCATAACAATGTGCTGGTTTCCAGAGGAGAATGTCACTTATGAGTTGTCCAGCTTGTCTCGCTCGGATGGTTTGTTTGATAGGAGGCAAGTGGCCGTACAGCTGCTTTCTTGTGGGGTGCTGTTTCCATGACTTGTTCAAGATCGCACTCAGCATTCTTGTTCAGCTCCCATCTAGCTTATTCTCCAGGTGCCTCGTCAGGGTCCAAATGGTGCATCCATACAGTAGCACTGACACAACCATGGCTTGGAAGAATTGTCTCTTTAACTTGTCAGTGAGATCAGATAATCTGTTTATAGCCGACCATGCTTTCCCCATTTGTGCATTAACATCGCATCTTTAGCATAACCCCACAGAAAGAAGTTCAGGGGGATTGAGACCTTGAGAACAAGGTAAACGGACTTTATGGACACCCTGTGTTAATTTTACCTTCAATTAAATAATAACGAGAGAAATGAAAAAGATTAAAAATGGAAAACTTAATTTTCTTCTTTTTATTATTGTAGTGTTTTGATCTGGAATCTTACCTTCAATTGAATTGCGAACGAGGATCATGGCGTTGTCCTGTTTGCAAGTAAGTTCTGTTTTTTTGTTGTTTTTTTTCTTTGATTCTTGTTCTTAAAATCTGAAACCATTTCCAAAATTTATTATCATAAATTCTGCTATCTTCATTCCAAAAGGTTTTATGACTATAAATATTATCCATTGTAAAATTATTGAATGAATTAAAAATTTTATGGTTACTTGAAATCATATAATTGCTTGAAATATTTAAAAACTTGTGTAAATTATTTTTATTAGATAGGAATACTTGAAATCATATAATTGTATGTTATTAGTATCAAATAATACTTGGAACCATATGTATGTAAATTATTAGTATTAGATAACACTTGAAACCATATAATTGTAAGTTATTAATATTAGATAAGAATACTTTTTTTGTATCTTTTCCTCTTTTAATGATAGGCTATTTATAACAATGATTATATTAGAGAAGGCTTTGTCTATAAAATTTTTAGTTTTCTTCTGAATTAACCTACAATGTTCCTTTTTATTTTCCGCAGCAAAACGGCTTTGCTTGAAGGACTAGAAATTGATCAGTACATTTGGGCAGTTCTTAATAACCTTGCACAAACTGATTTTGAAGAGGTAACCATTGACCAGACAGCAAGTTGGAAACCTGTCCCATTAAAAACTGCCGTAAAGCAAGAACCTGATGAAAATGGTAAGTGGGCAATGTTTTCTTGACCCCCAAAAAAAGAAATTTTGTTTTGTCATTTCATATCTTATTTACCAAACCTTTCCATCACGAGCAGGATGCAACAATGTATTTCACCCAACAACACTGCCATGAGACACGGTCAAATTTTTAAGCAGAGTACAGCTGGTTTGAGTTTGGAGTTTTTCTTCTCCTAGATTGGTTGCCAAGGCTAAAAACCAAGGCTAAAGAACCCAGTCTAGCCTACTATTTAACCATAACTGTTGGACGAAGATATGGATTTGTGCCTTTCCGATAGGCATTAGTGCAAGGTGGAAATACAAACGGCCTAGTCCTGCATTTGAATTCTGGTTGCCGATAGTTTTGGCATTTTTAGATTTAAGTTTAAAATAATTTATGTTTTAGTCTTTAATTGTTCTCTTCTGAATGTATACTAGCTGAAGTACATGTTCTTGTCTATTCAATATTATTTTTATTAACAATTTCTAACTATATACTAACAATGGTCCCCCCCTACATGATCCCTAATGATGCTAATATATCATTAGAATTGTTAACTACAAAAGTGTAAATATAGACATACAATGTATATTATTCCCTAACCTCTTGGCATAGAATAACCCCGGACGGGTTGATATGCCATTAAAACCCACCAACCAACCAGCCAATCTTATCTGGATGAAGTATTACATTTCTATATACTTTCTTTGTAAATTTTGATGGATCGGTTATTCTGAACAAGCATATAAAAAAAGTCTGAATAAATGTACATGATATTTCTTATTCTTCCATCTTTATCACTATTCTCAACATCCGACATACAGCTGTCCATGTGAAAAAAAAAAAAGATTAGATGTAACCTTATCCATTCCCTTACTCATTTATGAGGCAAGATAATTACTATTATGAATTTGATCTTGAGTGTGTATATATATATATATATATATAGCCATGTTAGATTGTTATGGTTTTAAAATAATCTCACTAGGAGGAGTGAGATTTGTCTTGAAAAACTGTTACTACCATTGTGGGTTCTGTCCTGTTTCAATTTAACTAGAAATAACATTTGATCCTTAGAATCAAGATACTCAAAGGCTAATACCTGTGCAAAAAAAAAAAAAATCTTTTTTATTTATTTATTTATTTATTTTTTTCTGGGACATTCTCTTTGGCTGTGAGAACATGTACACCAACTTTGGCAATCTAGGTTAGATGAAACCTTATATTTGTTTGTATTTGAAAATACACAAACTTGAGAATATATATATATATATATATATATATATATATAAGTGTATTTTGGCAGCATTTTTTCTTTTATACAATTTTGTTGAACTGTACAGGACAAGTTTTTCGTTGATCCGTTCCAATTTTCGGGCCATCTTTCTGGTGTCGGGGTGTAACTGGTATAACAGTCCCTCACAGGTTTCAAAACGAACGCTTTTCGGCAATACAATTTGCCATCCTCAGACACCCTGACACCAGAAAGATGGCTTGAAAATTGGAACGGATCAATGAAAAACTTGTCCAACAGGAATTGTCTGTACAGTTCAACAAAACTTGTATAAAATATATATATATATCAAAAATGGAATTGGATCTAACAAAGTCAATGGTACTCTATGACATTTTCAAACAAGATTCAAAAATTGCATAGGTGAGAAACTGACTATTACCAAGTAACATTATTTGATATATATTTTGATACTGAGTAATCTTTGCTTAAGATTGCTGTTAAAATTTGAGATCATTTGAATAAGAACTGGTCAAGTTATTAGATTATGAAATTATTTCAATTTTTCTAAAACGCTCGAGATATACGAGGGTAATCCCAAATGTAAGGTCTCCAAAGTGCTGGTGACATGGGAAAATTTTGTGCAGCTATTGTTAATACAGTTATGTGATTTCTAAATATTTTGGAGACCTTACTTTAGGGATTATTCTTTATGAAGCGAATTCTGGTGGTGGAGAGGTGATACCTTTTATAGTTAGTTTTGGATCCAGACTCAGCAAAACTTGTGACAACGAATAAAGCTTTGACGAGCTGAGGGATAAAATAAAATACATTTTATGTGCAAAAGAGATTTCAATGAGCTCAGTTCAACAATATAGCAGGTTTAAACTAGCAGTAACAACTTTCTGAGTAAAATAGAAAATAGACTTTGATGGTTAAACAAACATTTCTGTGATTTCTATTTTGGAGACCTTATCTTTAGGAATACCCTTGTATTTCTTAAAAGTATATTTTATGTGCAAAAGAAAGTTTTCAATGAGCTCGATTCAACAATATAACAGGTTTAAACTAGCTGTAAAAACTTACCTTTTGGGATCACCCTAGTAGTTCTTCATAGGGCAAATTCTGGTGGTGAAGGGATGTACTTTTGTCTTGGATCCAGGCTCAATGGGAAGTATATTTTATGTGCATAAGAAACTTTTCAACAACCTCGATTCAACAATATAACAGGTTTAAACTAGCTGTAAAAACTTTCCTTACCTTTTTGGAATCACCCTCGTATTTTCTTCATAGGGCAAATTCTGGTGGTGGAGGGGTGTACGTTTGTAGTCAGTCTTGGATCCAGGCTCAGTAGAAAGTATATTTTATGTGCAAAAGAAAGTTTTCAACAAGCTCGATTCAACAATATAACAGGTTTAAACTAGCTGTAAAAACTTACCTGGTGGAAGGTGTATACCTTTGTAGTAAGTCTTGGATCCAGGCTCAGCGAAACTTTTCGAAACGTTTCAATAAGATTGTCTTGGTGTCTTTAGAGTTCTTACCGATTCCTTTCTTTTTGGATATTACCCTTTTTCAGATCAATGCAGTGGTGGCAACAGTCGTTGGATGAAAGCAATGTCTCCTTCCAGTATGCCCCTTCCAACTATGAACTCCTGGGAGTTTGGACCAGGGCATCAACCTTCACCATATTCTATGCCTCCTTCTTCACAAGGTAAATCTTTCAGGCTTGTATTTCTTCAAATACGTTGGCCTTGAGCCACGCTAGGCTAAGTTTAGTGGAATAGTTGGCTAGTGGCACAGTAACTAGACTAGGGGACTCCTCCATATTCATGCACACACACACACACACACTTGCTCAAACACCCCTGCACACACTACTACACCCCACCCCCACCTGATATTTTCCTTCAATAGTCCCCATTTATAAGGCAGGCCCAGTGTGACATTCCCCTAATTCTCTGCTTCTCTTTTCTTCTCTCTCTCTCTCTCTTTCTTTTTTTATTTTTATATATATTATATATATGTAAGTATTTTGTATTGGAGAAATGAAAATAAAGTGCTTGATTACAGGTGTAAGAGCTGCATTTATTTGTTATGGTGTACAATACACTTAAAAGGCGATTGTTACCATTGGTTTCAAAGCAGCATACTAGCCTCTTATCAGGAAAATGTGCCTGTGAAAAGCATTACAATGAATTTTAATATATAACTGAATCAAACTTTGTGACGTTTTTCACAGACGCATTGTCCTGATGATTAGTGGCTAGTACACTACTTTGAAACCAATGGTAACAAACACCTTTTAATAGTATTGTACACTAGTCTCCAAAAGAGCAAATGATTTTATTTTTGAAGTCTTACTTTAATATCTCTAGTTTTCTAGAAGAAAGAAAACTTGAATATTTTTTCTGGTTTCATGAAAATATCTTCAAATAAAACAATTCCTTTATACCACATTTCTTTCTTTTATTTTCTTAGACATGCCAGATATGAAACCCCGGACTTACCCTGTGAAACCTCCAGAGTATGGTAAGTATTCTTTTTTATATTTTTATGTGTATATATATATATATATATATATATAATGGGCTCTCTCATCAATTTTGACGGATGAGGGTTCATCCAATGAACAACCTACAGTGTTTTGTTTATAGTGGGGAAGGCTTGTGTTTTGGCGCAGTCGATAGAGAAGAATTGGTGCACAAGGAATGCCCCAAATCCATTCAACGACTGACCTCAGATTTTTCAATTTTTTCCTTCTCCTAGACTGGTTACTTATCCAAGGTTAAAAAAATCTGAGGCGTGTGGCATAATGCTTAGTCATAGGAAATGGACTCGTCGACCTGAGTTCAAATCCTAGATAAGGCTGTTTGTATTTCACAAAGCGCTAATACCCTTGGGAAAGGTATGAATCCATATATTCTCCCTCCAGCTGTGGGTAAAATATTAGATCACCTAAAGAACTCTAGTCTGTAAACAACAGACGAGTAATGCCTTATGCTAAACCAGTGAAAGTTCGTTAAAGTCGCCTCTAGAGAGCTCTACCAGGCTCCAGGAGCATATGACAATCATCAACAGACACCGTGTTTCAATGTTTAAGTCTCCTCAGTGTGGCTAGACTTAACAACTACTTCTAGCTGAGAGCTAAACCTGACTTAATTTTTCAGCAGTCTGACATCTTCCCTCTTATACTGAAGATCCTTCTTGGTGAAACCATTAGCAGACCATTGTTAGTGAGTTTGATTCTCACTGGGTGCCTCATATATCTGGCCTGGTGCCACATCTAAGCTAATCTTAGTAAATAACTAATGGTTAGCAAGCTAGATTTGCAGACCATTGTTAGTGAGTTCGATTCTCACTGTGTGCCCCTTACTTCTGGCCTTTTGCCACATCTAAGATAAGCTTATTAAATGACTATACAAAAAAAGGCGAATGGGTACCTCATGTGATGTAATGGTTATAAAGCTGGTTTAGCAGGGTATTATTTGTGAGTTCAATTCACACTAGGTGCTCCATTCTTCTGGCCTTGTGCCACATCTAAGAACTGATCAGAAATACATTGTTAATGAATGTCACATTATAACTGATTTGTTTTTTGTTGCAGGTGCACCATTTGCAGGCAGTAATTATAACGACGGAAGTGGTAACTTCCAGGGTCGACCTCCGGACTTTCCTGGACAGTTGAGCCACATCAGCGAAAATATGGGTGGCATGCCTCCTGGAAGTCAGCCTACTATGCAGCAGCAGCAACAAGCACAGCAGCAACAGCAGCAGCAGCAACATTCGAATGAGAAACCAATGGGTGGGCACATGCCACCCTCAGCAGGCCAGTACAACCCCGCCACTGGTGAGCAGACTGGCCAACAGTTGCGGCCTCAGCACTCGGGAGTTGACCAGCAGCAACAACAACAACAACAGCAGCAGCAGCAACAACAGCAACAGCAGCAGCAACAACAGCAACAGCAGCAGCAACAACAACAACAACAGCAGCAACAGCAACAACAACAGCAGCAGCAACAGCAGCAGCAAAATACTTCAAGCATAAACAATCACATGACACCGCCCAGCCAATCACAAGTTCCTAACAGCTTATCCAATGGCAATCATCCGCTTAGTCATCAACCCAATAGCTCAACGCCCACTAGTAATACACCTACAACAGACACTTTGTCACATCATCGAAATTTGGGTGATTTGAACTTTGACCCAGCTGCTATTATTGACGGAGAAGGTCAAGGCCAAGAAGCTCTTGATGTGGGTATTTTTTTTATTTTTATTTTTTTTATTTTTTTTTTTTTTTTTTATGAATTTGAAAAAAAAAAAAATTTGAAATTCTATGTTTAAAAGAATTCTGACGTCTTAAAATGTCAATACCTGGCATTTTTATGAAAGCCATGATATTCTAAAACTGTTATGTTTTAATTTGAAGTTATTGTTTATTAATCACATTATCATATAGACCTCTGTAAATGGAGTTCAAAACTGTTTGAATTATGCAAATATCACCAGTGGTTCAAAAATTATGAGAATTTAAAGCCCCAAAATTCGGTGTACAAAAGTGGACATGATTTTACTAAAAAATTGTCGAATCTTGGACAGATTCAAAACAAGAAATTCATTAATTTCTTTATCATTTCCTTATTTTTGGAACAATTTTGATAAAACTTGAAATTCTTATGAAAAATTGTTTTTTCTGATTCTGCAATACTGAATGATGATACTCGTGTCACATCCTACCCATGGTGAACAGATTGGGTAATAACCTACAACCTCATTTGCAACAATCTTAATTATAAACCAATTTGGATTATTTGGATTATTCGGACTATTGTCCTCATCTATATTGTTATCTGTACAACAATTCGGACGATGTGCCCTCTGGCCTTCAGGTATTTCTTGTCAGACTCTGGAACCATCTCTATGAACTCAGGAACCTTTTTGTAATCGAGAGCCAATGTTGTACAGATAACAATATAGATGAGGTCAATAGTCCAAATAATACAAATTATCAAGCCTCATCTCAAAAATTCAGAGTAATAATAAATCAATTTTTTAATATAAATTATGTTTATGCTAAACAAAAGATTCAGCACTAAGATGGCCGATAAGTATCTAGTTGCCTCTAAACAGGAAAATAAAACCAAATTAATAGATACATTATAATAACTAGCAAAAAATTTACCTCCCTGGGCTCAAGTATTTAAGTTTTAATATAGTTGAATGTTATATTGAATTAAAGACTAATGAAATTAAATAAAAACACTTATTCTTACTTTATTCAAATTAATTTCAATATAAAATTATACATAGGATTGCTTTTAATACATTTCAGAATAAAACAATAATATTAGAAATCAATGATATCAAGTAATTATTTATTAAACACAGTTTTGTTAAAACTAGTATGCAAATTATCAACACCATATACTATATTTACCACGTACCCCACATGTACGGGTTAGGCACAAGGCCCTATTAATGTGAGACCACCCACAAGCCGAGACTCATGGGTGGTGTGTGCAAAACATGCGTTGATCCCGTCGGCATTCCTCCTCAAGGGCAATAAACCCAGCCCTGCCCCTTTAAATCGAGGGGGCAGTTATTGCCTGGGGGGATAGCCCCCTGTGATCAACGCTATTAATTGTAGCTACGGTACAGGGCTGAAGCCATTGAACCTTTATATAAACTAGCAAATATATGCACCCTCCGGGTGCAAGTATTTAAGTTTTGATATAATAAAATATCATATTAAATTAGAAAGGCTAATGAAACTGACTAAGAATGCAGATAAAAAGATCTGCAACAGAGGGGGTATAATCGAAAAATAGAACAACTTTGAAACTAACTATTCCATCATTTTCCATTACTCCCCTCTTTCATTGGTAAATTTTCCTAATTTAACTATTTAGTTAAAATAGGAAGTAAAGGATAATATTACAGTTATTTCTTCTTGTAAATAAATTTCTTTTAAGATTTATCCATGAGATTTTTGTTTATATTTCTTAAGATAAAACCAAACAATTAGAAATCAATAATACCAAGCTCATATTTATTAAAATAAAATTTTAAATATCAATATGCAAATTAGCCTTCTCGTTCAAACTGTAAACCGCTATTTTGTTGTATATATAAATACAATTGCATGTTATTAGTACGTAGATATGGTCAACAGTATTAATAACTGAAGGTTTAAAAGAATGAAATCATGTAGAATTTGACGTAAATAATTAAGGGAATTGTGACTTGAGTAGTAATATAGTTTCGGTTACAGACAGAAAAACACACAATCTCCATTATAATAAGATAACATAGGCTGTTTTGAAACAAATCTAACTTAGCTAGATTTTTTTAGAGATTAAATAAGATGCTAATTAAGATTGAATAATAATTATATTACAAGAAATGAAAAGGAGTGAAAAAGAGGGGAAAAGAGAGCCAAAAGGAAGGAGAGACAATAGAAACTCCAGCAAACATCACTGTTTGTTTGCAGTCACTGCACCAGAGATTGCCATTCAAAAATTGGTCTGTTCAGCCACTCACGCAGTTGCAGATATTTTTTTTCTTAAATGGATACTACGCCATCATCTTTAGTAGACGGAAGGATGCAAAAAAAATAATAATGAAATTATATAATGATAATTGAGAATTTATACCTAAAAGAATTGTGACATAGTTTTGGTTACAGACACACACACAATCTCCATAATTATGGAATTATTCGTTTTGTTTCAATTAATTTATATTAGGGTGTATATTGACAAACCATTTGAGGGTGATTTTTGTAATGTTTTTATGACTTTTAACATACTTCTAAAATCTAATATGATGTTTGCTTTTATCTTTGCAGCTCCTTCCTGAGAATATTGGAGATCCAATGGAACTTTTGTCATATCTAGGACCTCCTGAAAATGCTGGGGATGGTGCTGGCGGGACTCCAGGCTCAGGGAATAACGGTAACGGCAGCAACAATAATGATGATCTGTTGTCCCTATTCGATTCGTAAGGGGGAAAAACTGGACTTTGGTTGGACCTAGCTAGCAAACCCAGTGATCAGTTTTTGCAATTGAGAAAAGAAATGAAAGAAGGAAAAAAAAAAAAAAAAGATTTTACAAGGAAGGAATAACGTTTTGAAAAGTGAGAGAAATTTCTATCCCACACGGCAATTCAAATTTTTCAGGTCTTTCAAAATTTGTGAGCCAGTCTTGAATGGAAAACTCACAATTCTGGGGGTTGGCTGAAGTTTTTTTTGTTTAAAAAAATTTTTTCGGTCAGGCCTTGATGAAGAAAGACCTAACACAGCCAATATTGACTTTCAAAGGACTTCAATAGTCGCTATCAAGGTGATTCCTTTACAGTTTAAATGGATGTACAGTTATATTGAAGGGCAACCTTGTGTGTGTTCTACTAACTAAATGAAAATAAAAAAAGATATTAAAAGTTTTTTTTGAAAAACAACGGACTGATGTAGACAGAAATTCAAATAAATAACTGTGTCGAGGAACATTACGATGTCTCTCTCATTATTATTGCTGTTTTTTTTAAAAGATATCAGCAAAATGGTTCTTTTTAATTAATTGCCAGATTGACAATTTTTAACAAAGGAAAAAGAAGTAAAAAAAATGAAATATATATATATGGCAAAAAAGTCAGTCACTGTTTAATTTTTTTTTTTTTTTTTTTTTTTTTTCCCACATCTGGATAAGAAAAAAAGGTTTAAAAAAAAAAAGAAGAAATTGTGACTTAAAAACATTAACATTTAAATTCTTTTTAGAAAAAAAAAAAAAATATTACAAAAAAACAAAAAACAAAACAAAAAGAATTACAAAAAAAAAAAATTTTAAATAATAAATCTATTTCTGCAGGCACAATTTTAAAAACACAACCTTGCAAGGAGAAAATTTAAATAAAAAAAAAATTTAAATATAAAAAAAAAATGTCCATATTAAAATGAAAGAAAGATCAACAAACAAAAACTGAGGTTAAAAAAAAAAAAAAAAAATTAATCCATAAAGAGAAAAAGAAAAAAACTGTATTTTTGTCTATCAAAGCAATTGATTGGCAGTATTGATCTGCGAAATCGCGTGGACCCCCCTTATTCAAGGACCCCCTATTCAAGGACCCCTTTCAAACTCCTGTACAGTGGATGGGCGTAACAAAAAAAAAAAAAAATTAAAATATAGAACTCTCTTTTTTTTTATCTTTTTTTTTTTTTTCTTTAATGAGTTAAATGATGGGAAAAATTGAAAAATATCACATCCAATTTTATCATATACATATAGATGAATATATATATAAATATAAATAAATAAATATATATATATATATAAATATACATATATATTTTTCAATTATTACTTGCCTGGATATTAGGATCAAATTTCAACAACTTGGTTTCTCCTCCCCTGCCACCCAAATCCCTTTTTTGGCCCCGCTCCCCCTGTTTTTCCAGACCATCTTCACATACACACATAAACAGCCCCCCTTCCAACCTCTTCAAACAAGCCCCAACCCCCCTTTTTTCCTGTCACCTTTCATGTCATTCCTGACTAAAACATTCATTTATCGCAACCAGATTTTCCCTTGCATTTTGCATTTCTCTCTATCTCCTCCGACCCCCCTCCCCTCAGCATCCTTTTTCCAACCCCCCCAGCTAACACCTGTGGTCTGTCTGTCAGTCCCTGCCGCATCTCTCTCCCCCTCCAACCCGTACTCCTCCACTGAGCAGTGTTATTATATATGCACTTTGTATTTTTAATCGCAAGTGTCAAAGAGTGGCGGATTTGGGAAGATTCATATAGTTTTTCGCTATATATATATATATATATATATATATATATATAATATATATAAAAACAAATGAGGACAGTTCCCTCCGATTAAACATAACCTCTCTCTCTCCAAGCTCAGGTGTTTTTCTTAAAGATGATGATGAGAACTGAGGGTGATGGCTGCTGCAGCCCCCCCTCCCTACAACCCCCAATACCATTTTTTTTTTTTTTTTTAAGAAGGCATGAATTTAAATTACATCACAAATGCTCCGTATTGCACTTTTTTAAAAACAAACAAACACACACACACACACATACATACACAATGCTATTTCTCTCTCTCTCTCATCTATCTTTATCTACCTTCTTACCTATATATAATTCTCACACTTACCTTTTTACTAATTATTACCTAACAGCAAGGAGGTGAGAATAAAAAAAAAAAAAAGAAGCATACTACAAATAATATGTACACAATATTTTTCTCCCTCACTCAAATACACACACACATACACACTCACCTATATATATATATATATATATATATATATATATATTGCTCTCACATGCACACAAATACATCCACACGTGTATGTATGTGTGTGTGTGTGTATATATATATATATATATATATATATGCACATACTCATGCAAACTATTTTTCTCTCGATCATACACCCATATATGTGTGTGTCTGTGTATATATATATATATATATATATATACACACACACACACACACACACACTTCTCTTGCGCTCTTACCCTTTCTCTCTTTAAACAAACATACACATGCACTTTACTTGTGCTCTTGCTCACACATACGCATGCACGTACCCAGAATCAATCTATGAACCCTTATAAACACCAATTAGTTTTTTTTTTTTTTTTTTTTTTTATTGACAATCTTATAAAAACCGAATCATTGGGGGGTGGCAGTAAATTTTGGTAGGTAATAAGAGGGAATATCATTATTTTTTGACTGCGTTATTTTTTATCTGGATTTTTTTTTTTTTTTTTTTTTTTTTGCATACACACTTTTTTCTTTCTTTCTTTTTCTCTTCTCTCCTCCTTGCGGCCATCATCTTCTACTGACATCATCGTCATCGTCATCAACCTCATCAAAATCATTATCATCATCATCATCAAACCCATTAGAACCAGTTAAAATATTTAATCAACACAAATCGGCTTAACTAAACTTATCTAAATTGCTTGAAAAAAAGAAGAAAAGAAAAACCAAAAAAGGTACAATTGTCAAACAAACTAGATAGTAAAAGATGGCTGAAAATCGACTAAAAATTGAGAGAGGGAGTGCAAAGAAAACACGTTTTACGGATGTCTTTTGATAATATTTTTAAAAAAACAAACTCATGCTGTTCTTCTTCATCTATTATCAATAATAATGCGATCAATTTTTTTTTTCTCTTTCTTCCCCTCTTCCAAACATCACATGGGGTCCGTGCCATGGAGGGAGCCGCCGTGGTCAACATTTGAAGGAGTCAAGCCACAGAGGGGAAAAAAATAAAGAATAATTTTAAAAATAAAGACAAATTATCAGAATCTTTAAAAAGAAAATTAAAAAATGGATGGTTCTTTGAGTATTTTGGCAACAAATTGTCTCTTCGTCATTTTGATGACGCACACGAATACACACATGATAGATTCTTGTGAAATGACTGTTTTTTTAAAAAGAAAATAAAAATAAAAAATAAAGATGAAATTGTTAGGATTTGGAGTGACATCCCCCCCAACCCACACCCCAGTCATGTCTTGCTTTTTTTCTTTTTTTTTTCTTTTTTTTTTTCAACACATAACATTTTAATTGTTTTATTCATTTTCAATTTATTTTTTTAAAGAAAACTCAAAAAAGACTAAAAACAATTTAACTTCTTTTTTCTTTCCATATATACACAACATATATATATATATATATATATATATATATATATATATATACACATGTATATATACATATATAATTTTAAAAAATTTTTTTCAATTTTCATTATATGTATTTATTGAGTGATTTATTTATACATGAAAACGACTTTTTTCTTTTCTTTTTTTTCCTCTTCTCTCTCTCTCTCTCTCTCTCTCTCAATTTAAAAAAAAAGAAGAAATGTTTGCTTGACCGTGTTTTTTTTTTTTTTTTTGTTTTTTTGGTAGTAGCATACAGCTGGAAGTCTCAATTCTGCATTTGGTGTATCATACCAACAAAATCCATACACGACCATAGAAGACAAAAAAATTCTTTTAAATCCAATAAATTTTTTTAAACTGTATATTTTAAACAAACCCAATTAGATCAAATTCATATCCTAATAATTTGAGCTTGCACTTAAAAAATATTTAAATAAAAAAAATTTTTAAAAAGAAAGAAAAAACCCATACCAGCGTGTCCAACAGAAATTTTTATCTAGTGTAGATCATAAACCTGTTCACGTGTCCCTTGCATTTGACTCGAGTATCCAATTTATGTGTGTATGTTTGATTTAGATTACAAGTATATATATTTTTTTAAATTTCTGCTTGTATTGTTATACATGGTGTCTATGAAGTTTGGACACAGATATCACTATTTATAAAGAACTATAATTTTTTACCCCTTTAACTTTAAGCATTCTAACGATAACATTGTGGCGAGCTGTATGAGGGGATTGCCACGATCAAAAACTCTATCTTTGATGAAAACGTTTCAAAGGAACCTTATTCAACTATACACCAATATCTATATAAATGTTTTAATATATATATATATATATATGTGCCGCCTGTCTGATGAGACTGAAATTTTAAGGAGTTTTGGAAATTTAAATTTATAAAAGCCTTTTAAGTTTTGGTCGAAATAAGTTTATTACAGGATGACGTTTTATTGAGTTTTTTCTTCCTTTCAAAGGTAAATATTGCTCTATATTTAATCTAAAATAGATTATTATACATTGAGCTCTCTTTAGGGATTAATAAAAATCCTTGTATTTGCACCTGCTAAAACATGCAATAATTATACCATGTAGAATCATCCCTTACTACCAGTTTTGGATACCTTATATATATATATATATATATATATATGCTATCCAGAGTGCACTAGCAAGACTGTCAGAAATGACCAGTGATATTTATCCATACCGAGGATCCGACTGTGTGCTCTGTCTACACACAATATATCACTCCCCGACCCTCTGCTTAGGATCAGTGTAGTATCTGTTGTGTATTCTACCTTGAATTACTGCATAATCTTTGAACTCTGGAAAATTTAACAAGCATATATATATATATATATATATATATATATATATATATATATATATATATATATATATATATATATATATATTATATATTTCTGTTAATTATTTTATCAATGGTCAAAGTCGTGACTAACTATATTTCATATTCTCCGTTAAGTCACCCACTTTTCATTCTTTCAAAAATATATATATATATATATATATATATATATATATAAGTTAAGTTAATAAACAATTTGCTTTTTAGCTGTACTAAATTAGCTAATATCTGATAATGTTTTGATACATTGTACTTCATAAAGTACTCTTGGTTGACTTTGATATTATTATTTTTTTTTTGTGTGTGTGTGTGTCCTTAAATCCACCTGATGAACTCTAAAAATGTGTCTGTCCGTCACAAATCGTTCTTTATGATCTACACTAGTTTTTAGTTTGAAAAAAGATCAACTGAGTTGTTCATATATTTTATTTTTTTAAGTTTTTTTGAAAGCACAGTTGTATTTTTTTTTTTTTTTTTTTTTTTCTGTTTAAATGAAGAAAAAAAAATTCTTTCCACAAACCATTATCGTTAGTGTTATTAAAATTTTCAATATACCTGTCAACCTGCAGTTTATCACCTTCCAAATCAATCTTGCATTTCAACTTAGCTGGGCTACAAATAAAAAAAAAAAAAAAATTTTTTTTTTTTTATTTACCAAATCATTCTCATATCATCTAACCTCCATTTTTTTTTTTTTTTTTTTTTTTTTTTTTCCACAAAGTAAAAAAAATAACCCCCCCCCCCCCAAAAAAAAATTCTTCTAAAAGAAAGAAGTGTTTTACTTAATGCAAAAATCTTTAAAAAAATCTTGCAAGCTTTGCAATTTTAATTTTAACCCCTGACCCAACCCACTTGTATCCAGCCTCCCCACACTCACTCCCAACATCCCCACCACCCAAGGCAAAGTCTTCAGCTTCATTGTAGGAAAACTTGGATGAGTAATGGCTTTGTCGATAAAACAAAAAAACAAAATTGATAAAAAAAAAAAAAACTGGTAAAGTTTTACATCTCTAGCTATGAACACATTTTTGTATTTTTTATTTTTTATTATAATTTTTTTTTATTATTATTATATTTTTCTCCAATTTCAAGACATGTAAATTCTTGTAAAATCCTGAGAAGTCTGAGATTTCTATGAAAAAGAAAATATTTTAAACAAACAAAAAGAAAGGATTAAAAAAAAAAAGGGAAAAACAAAGAGGTAACAAGTGTTTTGTTTTACTGAACATAACCAGCTGTCACCCTTCCCACTCCCCTCTCTCTCTCCACCCCCTTATCTATCAGTCTATCTATCTATCTATCTATCTTGCATCATTTTTCCAGTTCAGCCGTTCCGCATCCAGGGTTACGTATCTTGGCAGGAAAACCTTTTTTCATCTTTCTCTGAATGCAAATGGCTGGCGTCTTGTTCGGGACAGAGCAAGTCGGGATTAACTCTTCATTCGTTTTCTATACCATTTCTTTTTTTCAAATGACCTGTCGATTTATTTTTTTTATGGTTTGGGGGGGGTGCTTAAAAGATGAAGAAGAAAAAGCACATGTTCCAAATTAAGCTTTACAGTCCATAAAATCCGTGTGCACTTTAAATCAAAAATTCTTTAAAGTGCACACAAATTTTATATATATATATATGAGTAGGGACTGGACTTTGTTGAATTGAGTGATTTGGTTTTAACCCACTCTCCTGAGGGGTTTCCATTTCTGCAGCAATACCTCCCCTTCTCTCTCTGTAAATTTTCTATTTCTTTTATTAATATTTACAATGTTTTAAAAAATACTTTTTTTCCCCACCTTCCATCTCTCTCTCTCTCTCTCTCTCTCGAATTGATTCACATGATTTTAACCTACTCTCCTGGGGGTTCCACATTTTCAGCAGTACCTCCTTTCTAAATTTTTTTAATGTTTCTAAAAAAAATTCTCTCTCTCTCTAATTGAGTGACTTGGTTTTGACCCACTCTCTGGGGGGGGAGGGGGTTCCACCTCTGCAGCAATATCTCTCTCTATCTCTCTCTCTCTCTTTCCAAAGTTTTTAAGACCCCCCTTTTTTTCTTTCTCTTTTTTCTTACTTTTTCTCTTACTTTTTCTCTTTCGTTTCTACTTCCATTTTTTCTTCTTTCTCTTTTTCTTTCTCTTTCGTTTTTTCTTTCTCCCCACATCAAATATATCATTCTGGTTTGCTCTCTCTCGCAACCTTTTCAAACCGATTTCCTTTGTAAGAAAAGGGGGCTAATTACTTTTCATCAATTGGTAAAAATATTTCTTCACATTACAAACAAAACAAGAAAAGGGCTCAAAGATCAGTTTCTGAATTGCATGAATTTTTGTCGGGGTCTGTGCTAAAATTTAAAAAAATAAAAAAAATGAACGCGTGTGTATGGTCACCCAGTGTGTGTTGGCCTCACATATCGGCAATTCTACCTCAGTTGTAACAGGGACAGCGGAAATTATTACCGCTTGACCGTCAGCTGCACTACCCACACATACCCCCCTCTGCCCCCTGTACTTTCTCTAAACCCCACCACCCTGCCTCCAGTTCATCTCTTTTTATTATTGCAGAGGTCAAAAGTCAACACTAAACTTCCTCGGTACAAAGTTGATTCCTAAAGTCTGCGTTTCCAAAAAAAAAAATTTTTAAATTCTTTCTGCTAGAAAATTGGGAACTTTCCAGGACCCCCAGGTTGAACACCTACTCACATTTACATGATCTGGCGACCTGACTTTTAAAAATATTTTTGTCACTTCAAGGGAATCAAGTAAAAAAAAAATATAAATTAATTTTCTCAGGGGTGGAAATTTTTTTTTTTTTTTTACTCTACCTCTTCCTCATATTGATTTGTATATTTAGGCGTCCCATTATAGGGTAATGGTTAGCAAGCGTTACTACTGAAAAGTGAGTTTGATCCTCACCGGATGCCCCATACTAGCGACCTTGTGTCACATCCTGCCCATGGTGAACAGGTTTGGTTAATTATATTAAGCCGTTATGTATTTATTTGCCTAACCCCTCCGCGCAAGCAGGATATGACACAAGGCCATATTTTTTTTCCAAATTGGGGGCGTCCTATTGTGGTGTAATGTTTAGCAGACTCATTTTAGTGATCCATTGCTATCAAATAGCGAATTCAATCCTTCCTGGATGCCTCATAATTACAACCTTTTGTGTCACATCCTATACATGGTGAACAGGTTGTAAAATAGGTACATAGATACGTTCAATCTTATTAGTTTTTTTTTTTTTTTTTTGTAAATGCTACTATAGTTGTCAAGTATAACCAGCATTAAGCTGCTGCTGCTTGAATGAATAATTCTTATTCAAATAGTTCAAAACAAGGCTGGGTTTTTGTGGGTTGGATTTAGCTATCTCTTCTCTTTCTCCCTCTCACTTCTCTCTCTCTCCTCCTTCCCAATATGTAAAATAGGGGTTTACTTTAATCCAAATATTTTTAGACGCTAATCAATTTTAAAGCTAAGAAGGGATTATCTGAACATTAACACCCTCAACCCCCTCCCCTCTTAAAAAAAAATTTTTTTTTATATATATATATATATATATATATATATATATATATATATATATATATATATACGCTTAGATAATGAGAATTCCTTCGTCCTTTGCTCCGTGGCAGCTAAAGTCAGTCAACATTTGCTTGTATATCCTCTTTTCTCCTTTTTTTCTCTTTTCTTTTTTTTCTTTTTTTTTTTTTTAAATGTGTGTGTATGGATTGACATAAAGAAATGTATAAAAAAATAAATAAATGAAAAATAATAACCACAACAAAAAAACAAAACAAACCAATTGTGCAGTGAGACGTTGCCAACGCAGCTGTATGCACTGCTACCACCACTACCGCAATTCTAGTTGTCATGACGATGGTACCTCCACTCCAGTATGTATAGTAGTCCCTTCATGTGATCATTATTTATCTAATAAAGGAACTTGTACAGGTTTTTTTGCTCTTATGTGCTGCTCTACCCACTGCATGTCTTTGTGTGTGTGTAATATATATATATATATAATATATATATATATATATATATATGAAAAATAGATGGAAATTAATCCGACAGTATGAAATTTAACATTTTGAAAAAACATTTGATGTTTGTTATGTGATTGCTGACAGATCTGTTTCGACCAAATCGATAAGTTGGTCTTCATCAAAGAGCGACATCTTTCTTCCCATCTATGTCGCTCTTTGATGAAGACCAACTTATCGATTTGGTCGAAACAGTACTGTCAGCTATTACATAACAAACATCATATGTTTTTTCAAAATGTTAAATTCATATATATATATATAATGTGTTGGGGGGGGAATCAATCCGACAGTATGTGGAGAAATGTAAACAAATACGGGATGTTACAATGGATGGAAGTTTATTTCTGGTGATAATGTCGACCCTAAAACGTTTCAGTCTTTCAGACCTTCTTCAGGACACTAACATTTATTTCTGGTGATAACTCTGCTTCATTTCCTGAAGAAAGTCTGAAAAGACCGAAACGTTTTAGGGTCGACATTATCACCAGAAATAAACTTACATCTATTGTAACATCCCATGTTTGCCTACATTTCTCCACATATATATATATATATATAATTTGTGTGTGTTTACAAGTTATAACTTTGTTCTTTGTCTGCCTTCCTATGCGCTACTTTTTTTCCCTCATCGTTGTTGTGATTTTATAAGTGTTACAACACTACAGCTGAACAAGATTGCACCGTCAAAAACCTTTTTTTTTCTTTTTTTTTTTTTAAAGTTTTTACACAGAACATATTTATATATTGTTACTCGTCTTCCTTAATTATATGACCGTTATCATCTTGCAACACACGCTGGTTAAAAATGAAACCATCCAAATCGCCGAGATGAGAAGAAAAAAAAGTTTAAAAAGAAAATAGAGTACTCATGAATTATGAATGAAACAAAATGTCTCCAGCATAAAATAACCCAACGAGGCTTGACATACCGTAAAATCAAACCAACCAACCTACCTATGTGCTACTTTTTTGGCCCTCGCACTTGTGATTAAAATAAGAGAGACAACACTACAGCTGAACCTGATGTTTCCGTCAAAAACCTATGAATACCTTTTAAAAAAATTTTTTTTAAATTGCCCAGAACATATACAATATAATACAATATCTAATACACTGACAAAGATGCTGATAGGTACGCATCCTGCGTCCCTGACACACAAAAATCTAAAACGACGCAGTAAAATCATATCCATGTGTCCCAGTGGATTTCTTTTTTCTTCCTTTACCATTTCAAGCTAACTGTAAATACATTTCAATAATTTCTTAGAAATGAATTACACAGGATAGGTTACAAGGTAGGAGTTAGACGGCTTTAGTTGTTTCCCCAGATCATAAATAAAAACCCTACAATCTATTAAGAAACTTTAGTTGGGACCCATAAATTTTTCCAGGGACTCCTTCAAAGCAAATATGTGCATCCCAGGATACACTAGATGAAAAAGCTATCAGCATCGCTGCACTGATTAAATTCCGTGATGAATTCGTAAGTGACGTTCTCTTGTGGACACCTATTTATGGACACACCAGCATAGGCCAAACAGTAAAAACCTATACCAATCTGCTCTGTACTGATTCTGGATACCCTGTGGAAGACCTGATAGGGATGGGTGGCAAGAGAGAGTCATGGGAATTCATGTTGTCAGCATCACCTGATGATGATTTGTTTTTGTCTCCTTGGGCATCTCCTTTTCTTTTTTCTTTTTTTTTTCTATCTTCTTGCATCATTGTACATTTGAAAACAAAATCTTTGCACAGTGACTGAGAAACCCCTTGGGTAGCATTGTTTGTTCACTCAGACTTCAATAGCAGTGCAAAAATAAGAAAATATCTTTTTAAAAAAGAAATAAAATAGGCTAACAATAGCCACCTGCATTGTTCAGGACTTCTCAATCTTGAGGGTTCTGGAAACCCCAAACGACGAACTGGTATTGTGGTAATGGCACTCTCTATATATATTTACCAACCCCTCCGCACGAGCAGGATATGACACAAGGTTATTTTCTTAAGCTGAGTTTAACAGGTTTGAATTCAGAATTTTCCTTCTCCTAGACTGGTTGCTTAACCAAGGTTAAAGAGCCCAGTCTGCTCTACTGTTTACCCATAGCTGGAGGGAGACTAGGATTCATACTTTTCCCAAGGGTATTAGCGCTAAGTGAAATACAATTACTATGTCCAGGATTTGAACTCTGGGCGACGTGTCCATTTCCCATGACTTTAGCCATTTCACCACGCGCATTTTCTATATGGGTTAGGCATCAAGGCCCTGCGAAAGTCTGCTTCAACGATGAGGACAAACTGGCAGAAGGGGTTGGGTATACCTTCTTTTGGAAGGGCAGGACGATGGTAGCTGTAAGTGGTTTGGGATGAGGCGGCCCGAGCACTCCATCTTGAAGTAGTCTCTACGTAAGTGGCACATAACAGACGTCATGGACACATTTCCTACAGTTAAGACTGATCATATATGTGACCTGTGTGGCAGGGCCTGCCTGTCGAGGGCTGGGATTCTCAAGTCACTTACAATCGCATACGAGAGGAAACCAGGGAAGGGGCTCACATGTGTGGCAGGGTATGTATAAACAAAGTTGGATCTGTGGGCCACCTGAGTGCTCACAACCAAAATACTTGTAGAAATGGCCTTCTTCTGTAAAGAAGTGGCAATCACCATATATATATATATATATATATATATATATATATATATACACACTAGAAGCATCTACCCGGTATCGCCTGAGTTGAGGGGATGCAAAAAATGGTTAGTCCCACAGATCCATTATTATTGAATCGCGAGTTGGATCCTGATAGTATACCCCATTAAAATCCCCAGGTAAAAATGACCTTGTGTTGATCCAGCCACTCGGAAAAATAAAATCAATGACTACTCTTTAAAATATTAAATCCCAAAAAAGTTATCTAAAAAAATTTTTTTAATTATCTTCACGAATATAAATCAAACCTTCATTATTTTTGCTCAAAAACCGAGCCCTAGTGATGTGTATATATATATTTACTTTGTCGTTAATTGTTTTATTTTCAAAGTTTCCTCCGGACATACATATACACACAACCGCCCTTTATATATGTATATATATATATATATATATATATTAATACTTATGTTCCTGTATTGCATTGTATTATCATCTTGCAACACAGTCTGGTTAAGAATGAGACCGTCCAAATCATCCAAGATAAAATGAAAAAATGTAAATCCTGATTATCTGGTATTGCTTATCCACCAAATTCTTATGAGTGTCCTCACCTCAGCTAAATAATGGACTATTCTGTTTTTTATTATAAAGAAAGGGAAGAAAAAGGACCTGCAAAAACAGAAAAAATAAAAGAAGAAAGAACGAGAGAGGGGGTGAGTGCACAGAAGTGATAACACTAATCTGTTTCAATCGAACATAATGAAAAGAAGAAAAAAAGAGTAAGAGGGAGTTAATTCAAGATTATTATACTTTTTACATATTGAACTATTTAGCAATAGCTCTTAAGTAGACATATCAAATGTAGTAATGATTAAATATCCACAGGTCTCAATAGTACAAGGTAAAATTAAAGTCATCGGGTTGGCCTAATGTCAGTATCAGCCAAACTGCGAGGGAGTCTATCACCTTTTCCCTAGTGCTAGACCAAGGAGATTGTTTTGGCATCTGAAGTGGAGCGCCACACCTACCATCAGATCCTTACTTTACCGCAAAGATCCCTGTGCTTCTCATACGCTGAGTTGGCGAGGGCCGGTTTCGAACTAGGAACCTTTTATGGTTTCTAGCCAAACGCTTTGCCGACTGAGCTAACCCAGCCCCTAAATACAATTTTCAAAACGATCTCCAATAAACTTGTCTTTCCAGTGTTTTTTTTTATTTTTCTGAGGGTGTTTATGTCATTGAAACTTGTGTACTAACATTTTTCTCCCATTCCTGCTCTTTACAGGAGGAAGGGGAGAAGGAGGAGCCCTTAAAGTTTTGGTTAACGAGAAGAGAGCTCCTTTGGTTTGGATTCAGATTTTTTTTCTCCCTTTTCCTAGGGAAAATATTTGGATTCATTATGCATGTGAAATACAAACAGCCTTGTCCAGGATTTCAACATGTATAATGGACAGAGTTCCTTTTGTCATTATATTTTAGTATCAAAAATTGTTAAGGTTAAAAAAATAAAAAATTTTAAAAAAGGGGACAAACTTTGACAGTAATGTTGGCAGTATTAAAGTTAGCTTAAGAATTAGATTAGGAATAACAAAATAATAACAATAATTAATATTTCCATTGCCTTTCTGCCATCATCTCTCGCTTCACGCATTACGAGTGAAAGACTCCGGTCATCCAAGCATTGGATTAATTCCACATATATTGTAGCATTTTTGTCTACGAAAACTAGGTCAGATGGTGCATTGATTATGTCATGCAGTTGAAGGGTTCTCAGATACCCATGAACTTAGTCTCCCAAATTTCGTAGCTGACTCGTTGCCATTGAAGAAGATCCCAGTGTACCTTGGCCGATAACCTGTTAAGTCAACAAAAATATGCACCAACTGGTCACAAGTATTTAAGATTTAATGTAATAAGATATATTAAATCAGAAAGACTAACAAAACAAAATAAGAACGAACATAAAATTATTACACTTATTGATTTTATTAAAATACGTTTAAGAATAACATGATAGTATTAGAAATCAGTAACAGTAGATAATTATTTATTAAACCCAGTTTTGTTAAAATCATTATGCAAATTATTCCGCCATATGCAATGTAAATCTTTATTTCTTAGAGAGATATAACACATATTTCAGGATTTTGAATGGATTAATGGGTCGTTTTGCAGCAAATCTAACTCAGCTAGACTTTGATAGAGACATTGTTAATAAATAAGATGATGACTATTTCCATAATTGTTGAGAATATAAACTTAAATAACTAAGGAAATCATGATGTCAGTGGTGACATAATTTCAGTTACAGACAGACAGTTATATAATCTCATTTATAATAAGTTATTATAAATACGAACATGCATACACACCCAGACTAAAAACCGTTAAGAAAATCGACATTTTTAAAAACTCTTTGCCTACTTAAAACCGCCCAGCGGCTCTCCCATCATTGCGATCCTATCGTAAACCGCTGATGGTTAGTTTATTATAATTGAGCAGAAAGACACAGATTACAATAATAATAGGACTTTATTTGAATAGAATCAGTTCTGTGTGAATAGTTAGTGAACTTTGAATATCCCAGTGAGGGATCATTCTGGTATTATAACCAAATTGTAAACTGATCCCTCATTTCTTGATGGCATTAGATTCCATTCATTTCTACAATTAAGTATATTTTAACTTTTCGCCTACTTTAAACCACTCACAGCTGCTCTCCCACAACTGAGATCCTATAAAGCCGCTGATGGTTAGTTCATTATAATTAAGTGGAAGGACACAGATTACAATAATAATAGGACTTTATATGAGTATAATGAGTTCTGAGGTGAATAGATAGGAACTTAGAAATATCCCATCATACAGGTAAAAAATACCAAGAAAGGTTGGAACAGCTAGGGGAAATTTGGTAGGTAAAGAGTTAGGTATTCTCATAAATACCTCAACTGGTCTTGTTCTATCAACTAGATACATTAACTGCTGTCTTGCCGTTTTTGTTTCTGGATGTAAAGTGAGGGATCATTTTATATATAACCAAGTGTAAACTGATCCCTCAATTCATGATTACATTAGATTCCATTTATTTCTACAATTAAGTATATTTTAACTTTTCGCCTACTTTAAACCACTAATAGCGACTCCCCCGCTACTGAGATCCTACCATAAACCGCTGATGGTTAGTTCATTATAATTGAGCAGGAGGACTCTGATTACAAAGATGATAGGACTTTATTTGAATAGAAGGAGTTCTGAGGTGAATAAATAGTGAACTTTGAAATACCCAGCATTCAGGTTAAAAATACCAAGAAAATAATTTTTTTGTGGTGGGGGATAATGCTGAGCGATGAAAATTAGTCAAATAATGTTTTGTCTCTTATCACACAAACAAGACATTGCTGGAGAAGCTAGGACGAACGTACAAGTGACACTCTCCTGTGACACACCATAGTAGGGAAAACTGGGTTCTTTAACCTTGACTAGGTAACCAGTCTAGGAGAAAGAAAACTGAATTCAAAACCTGTTAAACTCCGCTTAAGAAATTGACCTTGTGTCACGTCCTGCTTGTGCAGAAGACTGGTATAATATATATATATATATATATATATATATATATATATATATATATATTAGCTACTGGCAATACTATGAGTTTTAAAAGCGAATTAAGAATAATTAAATCTATTATTTAAGGTTAAACTTTGTCTAAATCGATAAGTAGTAGCATAATAACCATCATTAAAAAAAGAAAAATATAATTACATATGCAGTTTATTTTTAAAAGATTTAAAACTTTGTTTTGTTCAATTTCGACGCGATCCGCCATTTTGGCTGTTTTTCAATGGTTTTAGGCGCTTATTTACAATTTTAACGTAACATTTGGGATGGAAAAAAATTTAATTATCCGATTTTAATGAAATTTTCAGTATTGATTTAACAATTAATGAATTTTATAATGCATCATTTATTTTATTTCAAAACTTTAATTTGGTATTTTTGCTATGAAAAATTAATATATAAAATTCATTTAAAATATGAAAATCCTGATGTTAAGTTTAAAATGTTATATTTTTAGATTCTAAAAATAAATATCTACTTAATGCAAACCTTATTTAGGTTCCAAAAGTAATAAGTTTTGAAGAAAAACTCGATTGAAAATGTACCCCCTCCCTTTTTAAGCAGAAAAAACATCGATGTATAATTTTTTTTCTTTTATAAAATAATAGCCAATTAAATAATTATCGAAATGAGTAAAAAAGAAATCTCAAAAAAATTAATTATTTATTATCTTTTTACATTTTATTTTTCGATTTTCGGTACTTATTTTCTCATAGAAGCGCAATCGTAATTTTTTTTGTTTTTTTTTTGTTTCTATTCATAAGTTCGGTCTTTTATCTCTTTATTTATACTGTAATTAGTACAATATATGACCAACTTGAAAAACATTTTACACCCCCAACATAAGGGGGGTCAAAATTAAATGATCTGAAAAAATGAGAAAGTTTTGAAATAAAATAAATAATGCATTATAAAGATCATTCATTGATACATAAACACTGAAAATTTCATTAAAATCCGATAATTTCCTGATTTTTGGTAAATTATTTTCGGAGGGGGGGTGCTAAAGTCGTTTTGTCAAAAACGCATATTAGGCTCAGTTTGCCAGTCCCTAATATATCTTATTATAATGGAGATTGTGTGTTTGTCTGTCTGAAGCCGAAACTAAATCACTACTCAAGTCACAATTCCCTTAGTTATTGACGTCACATTCACCATGAATTTATTTTCATTTAAACCTCAGTTATTGATAAAATTGTTATACCTTATTAATACTTTTGACTTTATCTACATTCTAATAACATGCAATTGTATTTATATATACAACAAAATAGACAGTGTGAGCAGGAAAGCTAATTTGCATATGATATTAAAAGTTTAATTTTATTAAATATGCGCTTTTGATTTCTAATGTTTGTTTTTTTCTTAATGAATAGAGCAAAACACTCGGGGATTCTTATCCTTTAATATAAAGTAACAGTAGTTAAATTAGCAGCAATAAAAGTGGATGTCGGCAACATAAAGGTGCAATATTTGCTCCTTTTCCAGTATTCTAGCTCTCCCGACTCTACTCCTCTATATCTGGCACCTCCGACTCCGACTCCTCTTTATGTAATTAAGTGATTAAAATTCATAAATATAAAACCACGTTTTTTTTTAAATCTTGGAGGGAGAGTTAAAAGTTATCCGCACTTTCATCAATACATATCTTTATTATTGTCACAATGCATTCTGCGCATGCGTGCTTATAGTTGGCAACGTTGTTGGTCTGATGATCGAAGTTTTCAGCCTGATTGTGCCATTTTGCTTGCTGTCTTGTGGGAGACAGTATAAACATGGCCGCTCTGCTAGCAGTATGCACCAAGGAATTGACCTAATTTCTTTGTTCAAAAGGAGTTAGGGGCAGAAATTCATTGACCAGCGAGTTATTATTGATGAGTTAGATTGTTCTCTGCAGATTAGTCAGGATTCTGACAATTAAATCGGACCATATGACCTTTAGGCACACCCCCCAATCTGCGATCTCGATTCATCAGGACATGTTTTTCATTTACACCGTTAAAATCCGTTTTTTTTTTAAACAGACAATTTTTAGACACATTTTTACAACTTTACACGGGAATAGTTAATTGTTAATTAAACGAAAGAACACGTTTTTGTTGTTAAAAAAATTAAGGAAGCGCGTGGTGTAATGGTTAAAGTCATGGGAAATGGACTCGTCGCCCCGAGTTCAAATCCTGGACATGGTAATTGCATTTCACTTAGCGCTAATACCCCTGGGAAAGGTATGAATCCTACTCTCCCTCCAGCTATGGGTAAATAGCAGGACAGACTGGGTTCTTTAACCATGGCTAGGTAACCAGTCTAGGAGAAGGAAAACTCTGAATTCAAACCTGTTGAACTCCGCTTAAGAAATTGACCTTGTGTCGTATCCTGCTCGTGCGGAGGGTTGGTAAATATATATTAATTTTGCACTAAAGATAAACTAATATTGTTATTTAAAAAAAAAAACAAACTTAAAACGAAAGACATGTTTATTTATTTTCCATGTGCCTCTACGGATAGTTAATATTAAAAACTATTTATTTAAAAAAATATTTTGCTAGGGTTAGGGGTTAATTTTATAATTAAAAAAACTCTAAAAATCGTCTGTTAAAGAACAACCGGATTTTGACGGTGTAAATCAAAACATGTCTGATGAATCGAGATCGCAGATGGGGTGGCCTAAAAGGTTATTAATGGTCCATTAAATCATCCAGGATGAGCTCAGCTTCCATAAACAAGAGTGCAGATAATTTTTGATAGCCCTTATATTTATTAGTAGTGTGCACTGTATAACTTTACAAGCTAAACTAGGGTCATATAAAATGTAAATTCAACTGGGGTGGAGTCTGTTTAGTTTTATCTACTCCAATTCCAGTGACCTCCTTAATTGCTTCCGACTCCCGCTCCACAGCCCTGATTATACACCCTATTTCTAAGACTGAGTTTTGTCCATAAATGATAGAGAGAATCACACACAAAAAAATCGAGCACAAAACCTTAAAACCAGGAAGTAGACATGTTAGTTTAAAGCTATCCCATCATTCCCTGAAAGGAAGTGTATGAATAGCTTCTATATTATAGGAATCACAAGGTTCCATGTTTGATACTGGTCCTCGCCACCTCAGCGCATGAGTAGCACAGATTGGGTAATCTAATCTGTGCAGTAAAGGAGGAAGCTGGCGGTAGGTGTGACGCTCAACCTCAGCAAAAGAGTCTCCTTGATCTAGCGCTAGCGAAAAGGGGATAGACTCTCTTGCTATTCACTGATATCACAATATGCACTCCACCGACCTTTAACTTTTTGTTATCAATATCTAACATGAACCTGAAATATTGGTTTTATAGTGGATAGTAAAATAACATTCGACCGGTAATCCCAGTTATAGGTTGAAAGGATATATATATATATATATATATATATATATATATATATATATATGCATTCAAATGCATTTGAAACAAGTTCACCTGATGATTGCTAACGCATGAAACCAAAATGGTTGTGACTGTTCCTTTGTCACCAAATAAATTGATATGTAAAACCTTTATATATTTATTTTATTATATTATATAACAGCTCTATTTTATATTGAGCACTCTACCAATAATACTGCGTTTGACACACCGTTCCAGTAAAAGCTGAAACAGTGATAATCCCACACTATATATATATATATATATATATATATATATATATATATAATGAATAGAGAATAAATGAGAAAAGTATTGGCATAACATTCCATCGCGTGAACACGCTTTACGTTTATATAAACGCTAAAAACCTACTGGTTTTTAAAATCTCAACCATTTGACTCATCTGAAGATTGCGTAAGCATGAAACTTATAGTTATGAGTTTATAGTATCCATAATATCATTATTATTGAAGTATATATATATATATATATATATACTTGTGCAGAAGTGTTGGTAAATACATATATACAAGATGTTTACAAAAGGATATAGTTTCAAAAGTTTATTTTTTTAAAAAGAAAAAAGGAAAGAAAAAGAAGTAAGACATTGACAGTTTTGTAGAGAAATACATGAAGTTTATTATTAAGGCTTTTAGAAGCACCATGTGTTCCATTGTCAGTTTAGGTGAAAAAAAAAACTATAGTCATTGAGAAGTCATTTTGCATGTTTGAATCAAGCAAAATGAATTCTGTTGATGTTGGACAATGGTAGGTAATTTATGAGGAAGTGCGTTCCCGATCTCCCGCCTCAAAAATTGCTACCCGGTGACTATTGAAATAACGACCCAGCTCAGTCTATTCAAAACTATCCATCTTCATATCTATCTATCTCAATTTGTTCATATTTATCTATATTACTTTAAATAGTAAGATATTTTTTTTATTCATATTTGTTTAATGTCTTGTTTTTAGTTTAGATAAACAAGAATTACGACAAAAAAAGAAGTGACCCCCCCCCCAAATACATTAACTTGTCGAAAATATCTATCTATCTCTATTTGTTCGTATCTATCTATATTATTTTGTTTGTTTATCTATCTATCTATCTCAGTCTATTCAAAACTATATATCCATCTTCATATCTAAACAAGAATTACGACAAATTACGATAAATAAACAAGAATTACGACGAGCTGGGGTTCGTTATTTTGATAGTCACCGGGTAGCAATTTTTGAGGCGGGAGATCCGGGACGCACTTCCTCATAAATTACTCAATGGTATTTTAGAATACATTCTAGGAAATCACTAACTAGACAATCCATTTCTGATTGGTATTAGACATTTGAAACAGGATGTTTGTTCATGTGAGACCGTTAGTATCAGAAAAAACAATTGGGGCACATTTGTACTATTTACTTATGCAGATGACACATATATATAGTGTTTTAAAAGGGACATATATATATATATATATATATATATATATATATATATATATATATATATATATTCTACAGTCTACACACCGAATAGTTTTTTCCGAAATTCACTTGTCATTATTATCTTCTATAATTATTATTATTAGAATTTTATGCGATATACGCATTGTAATTGCCTTCAAGCAAAATATAAAATAATAATAATAATAATATATATATATATATATATATATATATATATATATAGTGTTTTCAAAAGTGGTATATAGTATATATATATATATATATATAGTGTTTCAAAAGTGGTATATATATATATATTATATAGGTTTCAAAAGTGGTATATCAAAATATATATATATATATATATATTATATAGTGTTTCAAAAGTGGTATATATATATATATATATATAATATATATAGTGTTTCAAAAGTGGTATATATATATATATATATATATATATATATATACAAGGATAGAAGGGTTGGAGTAAATCCGACAGAATGTGGTAAAGAATTTTATTTGGGGAAAAGTGGACAAAAAGAGCAACTCAAACAAGTAGATGTAGGAGATATATTTCATCATGCCTTAAGCAGGACTTCATCTGTCTCTATATGAAAAAAACTGATGAAGTCCTGCTCAAGGCAGGACGAAATATATCTCCTACATCTACTGGTTTGAGTTGCTCTTTTTGTCCACTTTTCCCCAAATAAAATTCTTTACCACATTCCGACGGATTTACTCCAACCCTCCTATCCTTGTATATACACATATATATATACATATATTATATATATATATATATATATATATGTGTTTCAAAAAAGGTATAATATATATATATATATATATATATATATATATATAGTTTCTAAAGAATTGATATTTGGGATGTAAATGTGGTTTCAGTAAAATTGGATTACGTTCGAGTCTCACTAAAAGCACCGGTTCCTTACTAGATCAGCGAAGTTAAGCAACAATAAGTTTGTTCAATACTCATTTGGGTGACCACTTTAGCAACAGAACGTATTGTAAGCAAACATGTGTTCCATATCTAAATAAAACTTTAAAAATAAATCAATACTTTTTTTACTTACAGTCAAATCCCGCTAAAAGTAACAATTCCCACTAGATCACCAAAATTAAGCAGCAATGAGCCTGTTCAATACTTAAATGGGTGACCATTTAACCTGAGTCCGTTGTTTATAAAAAAAATGACTTGATTCGACATTAAATGACCCAAAAGAGTGTTGATACACCGTAAAACAACCAACCAATATAATCACGCTGAAAGCAACAGTTCTTGCTAGATCACCGAAGTTAAGCAGCAATGAGCCTGTTCAATACTTAACTGGTTGACCACTTAAGCAACAGCAGGTACTGTAAGTAACCTGAGTCTTTTGTTCAAAATCCAGCCTTAAATGACACAAAAAGGGTTGATAAGCCATAAAAACAAAACAAACATCAGAACAATTGGTCTCATTTTATAATTTAAGAGAGGAAGCCCCCCCCCCCCTCAATTCAAACGGACAGAGACACCTAGTACATGTCTGGAGAACCCCGATGATAAAAAAGCGTTAGTTTTTCCCAGGCTGCGTTTAAATAGCCAGGTTGTAATGCCCTCTAGTGGCAAATCCTGGCGGCAAGGGAAGATAAGCCTTTACCAATCTCAATCCCATCCCAACAAGAGAAGACAATCGCTACAGGTAAATAGCTGGGTAGACTGGGCTCTTTAGCCTTTGGTTAGGCAACCAGGCTTAGAAAAAAGACTCTAAATTTAAACCAGCTTTTAAAAAATAAGCTTAGAAATAGAAAATACATCCTGCCTATGTTCTTGTCCAAATAGGCTATTGCTCCCCCCACTGATTGGAGGGGTGTACTTCGCTGTCCCTTCATGGTTTTTTATCAGAATTGGAGAGCTCGGAGATTCTTCTTTGTCTAGTCACCTTGGCTCGGAATTAACGCATTTCTCCA
>CM042166.1:68525711-68530711 GCA_023376005.1 Doryteuthis pealeii
ACTACGTCACTGCTTACGTCACACGATTCAAAATCGTCATAACATAGAATAAATACACTCAAAGTTGAGCATGCAGCATTAGACGATCCTCATTGTTGTTTTTAAAACAAGTTTTAATAAATACATGCCCGGTATTATAGATTTATATATAGTTTGTTTTATTTTAATATATATCAAAAGTTATCAGAACTAAGTTTCCATTTCAAATTGTTTTATTTTTTACTCCCTTAATGAAATTGATGATTTTACTTACTTAGGGTACAAACACTCTGACAATGAATTTTTAAATCACACCCCCCCAGGCAATATCTTTCAAAAATTCATTTTTACATCGCCCGGGGGCTGTTTTTTTTATTTTGCTAGTTATTATAATGAAGATCGTGTGTTTCTTTTTGACTGTAACCAAAACTATATTTCTACTTAAGTCGCAATTCCCTTAGTTATTTACGTCGATTATCCATGATTTTATTTTTTATTCAAACCTCAATTATTGATAACATAGTTTCACATTATTGATATTGTTGAACATATCTACATAATAATAACATGCAATTATATTTATGTATACAACAAAACTATATCACTACCCAAGTCACAATTCCCTTAGTTATTTACGTCACATTCTCCATGATTCTATCTTTATTTAAACCTAAATCATTAACAAAATCGTTTCACATTGTTAATACTGTTGGCCTTATCTACATACAAATAACATGCAATTGTATTTATATATACAACAAAATAGCAGTTTACAGTGGAAATGTGAAGGTTAATTCGCATATTGATATTAAAAATTTGATTTTAATAAATATGTACTTAATGTTATTGATTTCTCGTTGTTTGGTTTATATTAATGAATATGAGCAAAAATCTTGGTGATAAATCTTAAATGAAATCCATTAACAATAAGAAATAACTGTAATTTATTCTTTACTTCCTATTTTAACTAAATAGTTAAATTAGGAAAATTTAGCAATGAAAGACGGGAATGATGGAAGAGTAAGTTTCAGTTGTTTTATATTTCGCAGGGGGCATATATTTGTTAGTCTTCATAGTTTTCGCACAAAAAGCAAGAATCAGTGATATCTAATGTTTATATATATTTACTTTGTTGTTAATTGTTTTATATTCTTAGTTTCATTCGGACGGACATACACACACACACACCAACTGTCATTCATAATAATCTTCATACAATGACTGCTATTTACACAGTAGCATTGCAACCAACAAAGCCTTCATCAGATGATGACTGGGTTCAGGCATGTTTTCGGGGCCGAAGCATCATTACCACTAACCCAGAGCGCCACAGCAGTGTCATTCTATTCTTTACTTCCTATTTTAACTAAATAATCAAATTAGTAAAATTTAGCAATGAAAGACGGGAGCGATGGAAGAGTGAGTTTCAGTTGTTCTATTTTTATTATACCCCTCTCTGTTTCAAATATTTTAACTGCATTCTTATTTAGTTTCATTGACCTTTCTAATTTAATATGATATTTTATTGTGCATATATTTGCTAGTATATATATATATATATATATATATATATATATATATATATATATATATATGTGTGTGAGTGTGTGTGTGTGTGGAAAGAGGATTGGAATGAATCCGACAGAACGTGGTGGAGATGTGAGGAACAAAAGAACAAAACTCAGACAAAAGTGTGTAGGATATATTTCGCTAGAGCGTTGAGCTCGGCATCATCAGTCGTTTTAATGAATTGTCAGGTTATACAAGTGTTTTATAGAAGGAGTAGTGTGGCGGGAGGAGGTAGATAGGAGAGGAGGTCTACTCCTTCTATAAAACACTTGTATGATAATCTGATAATTCATTAAAACGACTGATGATGTCGAGCTCAACACTCTAGCGAAATATATCCTACACAGAGTTTTGTTATTTTGTTCCTCACATTTCGACCACACACACACACACACACACACACACACACACATATATATATATATATATATATATATGTATGTATGTAGTGTGTGTGTGTGTGTGTGTGTGTGTGTTCAATATCGTGGATAGAGCATTTATATTATGTTGAGGAAACGAGGATATGGCGTCAACAGCATTTGGTTATTAGAGTTTCTCGCCTATGAGATTTTCAAACCAAGTACTGGAGTTGGCACCGTAAGCCTTCTTATATTATTGTTTAGGCCCTTGTAAGGAGGGGAAACAACTTCAAGTACTCTCTATAAACAATTCCATCCGTCATCCCCCACTATAAATTAATACTAGAAGAAAAAATAGAAAATTTTAAAGCCACGGTAGATAAGGGACACTTTCCCTTAAGCAGTGCCAAACACTTCACCCGCCCCGTCCCTATTTGGCCTAACCCACAATTTGTGTTGTAATGGAATATTCCCACTCTCTCTCCCCTCTCTCTCTCTCACTCTCACCCATGTCGTCTGACTATATATATAGTGAGCACGGCATTATGCTGGGCCGGCTTCGAGGATTAGTAGCGTACCTTGTATCTCTCTGAAATAAAACAATCTTAAATCTACGAACGTGTTGATTGATCCTTCCGCTCGACTACAACCATGTCTGATTGTATCCCTTTTAAGGACACAACAATTTGTTTGGTTTTAGGGCATTTCAACCACAGTGGGTCATTTAATGCCAGCAAAGTTTTGTGAGATTCAATGCCATAGTTTAAAATAATTTTTTAAAACTCAATTTTTTTTTTGAACAATTTTTTTTTATTTAGCCCATAGATGGGACCCTAACAGGTACTACCGTTCCGGGTCAGGGTGGATCAGGGAGCAATGGTGATGAACGGGTGCTCCACATTCCCCAAACCTCCAAAACTGGAACCTCACCATCAGATAGAGTTTAACGTCATTTCCAGGACATGTAGACCCTCAGCCACCGCCTTCAGGCATATATATGATAAAAAGGGTTGGGGGTTGCCATATAAGAGCAATAAGACACTAAGACCTTCAGGCATTCTGCACATATATGATAAAAAGCCATAAGGGCAATAGGGTTCGGACAATCATATAGGTGCTAGGGCTTGACATGGCCAGCCGATTGATCGGAGGGGGCCTTTCCGACCGCCCGTCTAGCGTAAGTTAGGGCCAAAGTGGAGTGTTTCAGCCGCCAGGGATCAGGGTTACCACCAACGGCCAACAGTTGACTCCATTGGAAGGGGGATCTTACTCCTCTACTGAGGTGCAGTCGGTTAATTCTGTACCTACTGACACTTAGCTTGAAAATCGCATAGGCGTGAAACTGTCAGCTCTTTCTACCTAGGGTCATCCTCGAGGGGATTATTAGTTGTTGTTGTTGGTTTGGTTTGGTGCGAGTCTTATTCGTTTGGAAGTTTTTTTCTTAATAATTCACCTGAAGACGACCAGTGAAATGGTTGAAAGCGCTTGGGTAAAAAAATATAGGACATTTTCACTACCATCTAGATTCCGATGTACGTAAAACAAGAAGAAGAATTGAACGTCTGCACTTGAAAATTATGAAGAAGAAATATTCCGTGGTCTATAGCAAAACCTGCTTAAATAATAACTTGCTGCCAAAATATACAATACACACACACACACACACACACATATATATATATATATATATATATATATATTAAGGTAATTTGCTTTAGAAGCATTGTTGAGTAAAGTATATTATTAACGCTTGAAGGCAGTTACAATGCGTATATCGTATAAAATTCGATAATTAATGAAAATAATCATGACAAGCGAACTTGGCAAATATTGCCCCCTACATAGAACATCGTACAGCTGTTTCAACTTTATTAAGTCTCATCAGCGAAGTATACTTACGATTTCCCTCTGACAGAAATCGAAACCGGGAACTCAGCACGCAGAGTCAGAGACTTTACCACTGGGCCACCGATACGCAGCGAACGGTATATGCGAAATTAGCATGTCAAGGGTAAATACGTCACTATTACTACTACTATACAATGCAGAGAGTGGACGTTGAGAAGATCGCAAATTTTAGGCCTATGCTCCGGCATGAGGAATGAGATTAAGGTAATTTGCTTTAGAAGCATTGTTGAGTAAAGTATATTATTATTTATATTTTTTGCTTGAAGGCAGTTACAATGCGTATATCGTATAAAATTCGATAATTAATGAAAATAATCATGACAAGCGAACTCGGCAAATATTGCCCCCTACGTAGAACACCATACAGCAGCTGTTTCAACTTTATTTCCACCATATATATATATATATATATATATATATATATATATATATGGTGGAAATAGTAGAAGTTTTAATTTATTAATTTCGTACGTGGGCTTTGTTTCAGGTTTTGTCTACTGTGTAG
This sequence comes from Doryteuthis pealeii, assembly GCA_023376005.1. Taxonomy (NCBI): domain Eukaryota; kingdom Metazoa; phylum Mollusca; class Cephalopoda; order Myopsida; family Loliginidae; genus Doryteuthis; species Doryteuthis pealeii. The sequence goes on from CM042166.1 coordinate 68,530,032, forward strand.
CAAACTAGAGTTGGGCAATATCTGTGAGGAAAGCAACACCATGACGCAATTCACTCCTCCAGAAATTTGGAAATGACAAGCAGTACTTTTTGGAATTTATTCGGGCACTTCCAAAACGAAAATTTTTTTTTTGGGGGGGGGGGGGTGAACAGTGCAGAGGATTCGAAAAAAGTTGAGCGAGTTCAATGGTGATTACGAAGGTACAGCAGCTCGGAAGCCTCGTTCTGATAAGAAAAGAACTCCCGATCTGCTATCAACAGATTGTCAATGATATTGAAATTCGATCTAACAGACAAATTAAAGCGACAATTTCTCCAAGCTGTAGTTGTATCAGTGCTACTGTATGGTTGCACCACTTGGACTCTAACGAAGCTAGATGGAAGCTCCACAAGAATGCTGCGTGCAGTCTTAAACAAGACATGGAAACAACACCCAGCGAGAAAACAGTTGTACGGCCATTTGCCTCATATCACAGAAACCATCTCTGTAAGACTAACAAGACACTGCTGGAGAAGCAGGGACGAACACATTAGTCACGTTCTACTATGGAAGCCAGCACATGGGGTCGCCAGTGTAGGCCGTCGAGCAAAGACCTACACTGACCAGCTCTGTGTGGATACTGGATACTGCGTAGAGGACCTCCCAAGAGCAATGAATAATAGGGATAATTGGCGAGAGAT
>CM042166.1:68535711-68593211 GCA_023376005.1 Doryteuthis pealeii
GACACTTTTTCATTCATATACGTCATGACAGGTGGAATGGATAGAGAATAACTTGTATTATGATGATCTGCGCCGGCCATCAAAATAAGGAGATTATGGTTGCTGCCCAATGTTCCCTGAACACTGTAAAATCAATCAGGCATGAACTGGAGAATTGCAACGGAGACTACGAGGCGTTCGTACAGCAGAAATCCTTGAAAGTGTTAGAGGACCCTCAGATGCCTACGAGGAGTTGCTAAACAGTGAAGTCAAGCCCTGGATAACAAGGATAGCCAATGGTAGGCCATATATATGGCAGCAGGATTCGCCCCCCTGTCACACCTCTGGAAAAAGTCAAACATGGTTGTCTATACCAGTCCCAATATTTGGCCTCCGAATTCCCCAGATCTTAACCCATGGATTATTATGTATGTGGCGCTGTTGAGAAAGACACAAATCACTGTGCCTGTACTACAAAAGCCCTGTTAACCGACAGAATTAAGGTAGTTTTTGAGACCCTTCCCAGGGGAACTGTAACATCAGCTTGCTCTAGGTTCCGGAGCAGGATTGAGGCTGTGATCGACGATAATTGCGGTTATTTTGAGTGAAACTTGTTGACAGTAGTGTAATTTCCGTCCCTGTTGAATTTCTTTACAATCCATTAAATTTTGTAGTTACCAAGCGCTTATATAATATATATATATATATATATATATATATATATACGCACACACACAAGGTGTGTCAAAAGAGTATCGAGATTTTTTGTACTTTTTGACACACCTTGTATTCTAAAATAACGTTCCATTCATTGTTCATTTCTATCTTGGTAAATATACCTTCAAACTCGGCACTTTTATGACACATCTTCTATTCTGAAAAAAATTAATGTTCCATTCATTGTTCATTTCTATCTTCGTAAATACAGCTTCAACCTCGATACTTTTATGACAAACCTAATATATATATATATATATATATATATATATATATATATTAGTCAGGATGTGACACATTGTCAATTTTTAAGCGTAGTTTTTACGGGTTTGAATTCAGAGTTTTTCTTCTCCTAAACAAGTTATCGTACAAAGTTTAAAGAACCTAGTCCGCACAACTATTTAACCATAGCTTGATGGCGAATGGTTGGATTCATACCTTTCCCAAGGATACCAATACCATATGAAATGCTGCCAGCCTCGTCCAGGGTTTGAACCGATTTCGCCTTGTCCATTTTCTGCAACGACAACCATGGTATATATATATATATATATATATATATATATATATATGCCCTTGGTGTAATGGTATATATATATATATATATATATATATATATATATATATATAACCTTACACACCTCAAATGCATTCTAATAGAACACGTATTTCCAACAACGCAATCTCGAAAACAAGCAGAAACTAAATGGATTCTAAAATTACAAACTCACGCGAGGGGACTGAACGCTGACATCGGAATACTCCGTTATTATAAATATTTTACAGACGCTGCCACTGTCAATAACAACAGAGACAAAAGCTTCGTTGAACAGGAAAAACAGTCATTTGATAAAGGGTATCTAACGAACCCGAAAATGTATGATAAAAAATAATAAAAAAAATGTGAATCCAATACTCCATAACATCGAGTTCATTCATTTATTTTAGATGCTTCGTAATAACGCCCAACTTAAAAAAAAAAAACATAAAGAGATATATATATATATATATATATATATATATATATATATATATATTATATATATATATGAGTTAAGAGCGAGGAAATGAATCCGACGGTATATGTATAGATAAAAGGGTATGAAAACACAATATTGTTAAAATGAATATATTTTTATATCATTTTCATAGCTAATATTGAAAAATATTTCGATTTATAAAAATCATCTCCAGAGCTTGTTTTTAATCCGGACTCATCGAGAGAGAAGCAGAAAATAATTTAAATTCAAACCGGCAGCATTGTTTTTCCAAAAAGCGACGTTAGCGAAACACGCAGCGGATGTGCAAAGACGAAGCGATCGCATAGCTTACACGCTTTTTGGAAAAAAAACAATGCTTCCGGTTTTGAATTTTGTAATAAAATTTAATTTTAACTAGGGAGTTTTAGAGTTCGGGTTTAGGGCTGGAGTTGGGTTTTCGGGAAAAACGCCCTAAGTTGTTTTTTGGGGTTTTTTTTGTTTTGTTTTGTTTTTTTTTTGTTTTTTTTTTTTTTCAAGTGATACCGCTTCGGCTACGGACTTCAATCGTAGCTGGTGTTGCTTTTTCAGCAGTCTGTGGCTAGCAGTTTTTGATGCAAGAGGCCAGGACGAAACTGCAAAGATTACCATTATTTGTATTATTCAGACTATTGTCATCATCTTCATTGTTATTTGTACAACGTTTCGGCCGATGTACCCTCCGGCTTTCTTCAGGTAATTCTTGTCGGACTCAGGAACCTTCTTGTAATAGGGAACCATCACGGAACTTTGAACCTAACCCTTTATTCAGCCCACTGGGGTATCCTGTTCTCACTCCACTAACCATAGCTGGTGTACAGGTGTTAAACTGTGTTAATTATTATTCTATGTTACTGCTGACCCTGACCAGGATTGAACCTGCAGTCTAGAGATAACTGTCATTTAGAATTGTCTTAAGCTAACTCCTTTAACTACTAGGTTATGTGTCTAATTGGACAATCCAGTGTGATTTTTTTTCAATCGCAAACGTTACAATTTATTTTGTAAAAACGGATTTTAAATACCATCTTGGCAGCATCTTGATCGAAATTGACCGAAAACATCGTTTTAAATGTATCAAAAATAAATTACATGTATAATATTATTTTGCTTTTTTACTGATGCTCATTATGTTACTTTTTCGACTTGGACAAAAATTTGACCTTAAATAATCGGTTTAATAAATTTTAATTCGTTTTTAAAATGAAAAGCAGACGATATTTTGGCAGATCCTATTCTTTTTCCTAATCCCAATCATCTAGCGAGAGCTTAATGGGTGACCCAAACGGGTCACTTTTTGTCTAGTATATATATATATAATCAACCACCCGGTCGAGTTAGATTTCTTAAGTGGGGTTTAACACGTTTGAATTCAGAGTTTTTCTTCTCGTAGACTGGTTGCATAACCAAGGTTAAAGAGACCAGCTCGCTCTACTATTTACCCATAGCTGGAGGGAGAATAGTTGGATGCATACCTTTCCCAAGAGTATTAGTGCTATGGGAAATGCAAACAACCACACACCCACCCACCCACACACACACACACACACACAGAGGGCTGCACCACTTGGACCCCGACGAAACAACTAGAGAATAAGCTAGATAGAAGCTGCACAAGAATGCTGCGTGCAATCTTAAAGTCGTAGAAACAAAACCCCGCGAGAAAACGGCTGTACGGCCACTTGCCCCTTATCACACAGGCTATTCGAGTAAGACGAACAAGATATACTGGACACTGCTGGAGAAGCGAGGACGAACTCATAAGTGACGTTCTCCTGTGGAAGTCTGCACATAGGCACACCGATGTGGGCTGTCAGCAAAGACGTACATTGACCAGCTCTGCGTAGATACTGGATGCTACGCAGAGGACCTCCCAGGAGCAATGAGTGATAAGGACGGTTGGCTAGAGATTGTCATGGATATCTGTGATACTTTCACGACATAATATATATATGTAGGAAGCGCGTGGTGTAATGGTTAAAGTCATGGGAAATGGACTCGTCGCCCCGAGTTCAAAATCCTGAACGTGGTAATTGCATTTCACTTAGCGCTAATACCCTTGGGAAAGGTATGAATCCTACTCTCCCTCCAGCTATGGGTAAATAGTAGGGCAGACTAGGCTCTTTAACCTTGGTTAGGCAACCGGTCTAGGAGAAGGAAAACTCTGAATTAAAACCTGTTAAACTCCGCTTAAGAAATTGGCCTTGTGTCACCTTCTGCTCTCTCTCTCTCTCTCTCTCTCTATATATATATATATATATATATATATATAGAGAGAGAGAGAGAGAGAGTAAAGAAAAAGGCTTAAAAATCGGCTATTTTGCGATTATGGACCCATTTCTACTCACAGGTATCTGAATATACCCACGAGCTTCTTCAGACCGCTAACTTTATTAAAAGTGGTACACAGATAAATTCTGAGGTTTCTTTTATATATTTCTCGTGATCCCTGTGATGGTATCTGGTTTCAATTCATCTTATCTTTTTAGTAGGTGGTTATGTTTCTGATCTGGTGGAAGGTGTTTATCTGGGTGGTTTAAAGCATTCCCATCAGCATAGGGAAGGGCCAGTTGGTCACTTATTGTCTGTTTTGTTGCGGTTTTTCAGTCTGGTCATTTTCAGTTCAAAGTTTTTATTTTATTTTATTTATATTCCCATGTTTCTTACCACGTGGACACATCAATTTTAATCCTTTTTTGAGCACATTAAACTAGAGTAACCTATAATAGACATTAAGTTTAGTAGTTGGATAAGTTCCCAAATTTTAATCAAGGTAATTAAATAACTAAATTTAAGATATCTAAAACCAAACATAACAAGAATTAGATAAAATTTATCAATCCCAACTTATATATGTATATATAAGTAAAGTAAAAGACGTCGGAATGGCCTAATGTCGTTATCAGCCAGACAGCGAGGGAGTCTATTCTCTTTTTACTAGCGCTAGAACAAGGAGATTATTTTAGTGTATGAGGTGGAGCACCACACCTAACATTAGATTCTCACTTTGCCACACAGATCCTTGTGCTACACATACGCTGAGTTTGCGAGGGCCGATATCGAACCAAGAACCTTGCGATTTCTAGCCGAACGCTCTTAACTGACTGAACTAAACCGGCTCTTATATACATCCATATATATATATATAATATATACGTGTGTGTATGAGCTCACACACACACATAAATATACATATACATATACACATATAAAATATGAATAAATATTTTTTACTACATGATATATCCTTATCTATATTTCTTTATATAACCATATTCTAGCTATACCCAAAATGAGCCTAAAATGTGTTTTTGACAAAATGACTTTACCCCCCCCCCCCCCTAGGGAAAATAATTAACCAAAAATCAGGGAATTATCGGATTTTAATGAATTTTCAGTGTTACGTTAAAATTGTAAACAAGCGCCTAAAACCAATGAAAAAGAGGCTGAATGGCGGATCGCGTCGAAATTGACCAAAACAAATCGTTTTAAACCTTTTAAAAATAAACTGCATATGTAATGATATTTTTCTTTTTTTAATGATGGTCATTATGTTACTACTTATCCTTTTAGACAAAAGTTTGACCTTAAATAATAGATTTAATTAATTTTAATTTGTTTTTAAAAACCTAGCAGACGACAAATTTGGGTAACCCTACCTTATTCTTATGCATACCAATACAAATCTAGATATCTATTTAAGGTATTTTTTAAAACATTTTGATTCAGTTTCCTAATTTTTCTAGTTATATTACACAGGATATTAATACCTATCCTTACTAATTCAAATTCAGAATTCCTTAATAAAGATTTTGGTGGCCATATTAATTTCCTTTTAGGAAAATTTTAAGTTGTGAAATATGGTGGTGTATTCCAAATAACTTCACTCTCGAGAGTTTATCGTTAGAATTATTAAAACATAAAATCATTTCTACTTACATTTTGGTTTGAATTTTAAATTTGTCCCAGCACATTTGTATATTCTTTAATTTTTCCTTCATATTACTTTTTTAAGAGGGGTGTGAGATGGGGAAACATGGAAGGCTGCTGTTAGTGTCTTTTAGGATATTTTGAAACTACTTTTATGGCGGCACATCGCCCCAATTTCGTTTCTCTGATTTAGCAGTTTATCTCTTTCTTTATATTTTATAATTTGAATCTTCTCTTCTAGGCATAGATTGCATCTGCCATCCCAGCCCCTAAGTGTTGGGGATCTTTTTAAGATCCTCCATTTAATCTGCGGGTTTAACCAGCTATCTTTCAGCTTCCAAAACTCTTTCGAGAGCGCAGTTTGGTTTCTTTAAGGGTTGTTGGGTAAAGAGTGTCTGTGGTTGTAAAATCTCTGTTTCCAATTTCCCACGGAAATTCCGATATATACTTTTTTGTCCATTTCCTTTTCTTTTGGGAATATACCATAGCAATAAAGTATCAAACAGCAGAAATAACTGCAACTGCAGAGTTAATAATGACTGCCCAGCTGAGGGAGAATGTAATTCGGAAAATGTTGTATACCTGGCGACCATATTCCCTGTGAGTAGAAATAGATCCATAACCGTAAAATAGCCGATATTTGAACCTTTTTCTTTACTAATTATATTGCTCTATTTAAAAAAATCAAACATCGAGCTCTCAAATTGGACCTGAACTCTCTAACATTTGATCGAAAGGACCAGCTTAGAATCATCCTAATACCAAATTACCTGGTAACCCACCTACGTATATATATATATATATATATATATATATATATATATATATATATATATACTAACACTTTTGGACAACTGATTAACGCCTTTCAAGATAATAACATCAAAAGAATTGTTAGGGAACTTAAAAGAAAAAGGAACAAGCAATAAGGATTCTATTATGTTTAACCAAATTTGTTATATATATATATATATATATATATATATATATATATATATATTAACAATGGAAAGGAGTAACTTATTAATTTAACTAATGTAACCCTGAAGAATCAATCGATGAAACTCGAGTAGGTTACTCCTTTCCATTGTTAAAATAAATTTGCTCTACATTGTATTGAGCACTTTGTATTTGTTTTTTCTCAATCTTAACCTCTGGATACTGTGCGCTTCCAACGATCGTACTCATACCCACCGGTAAGTTACTACTTATACATTTACAATATATATATATATATATATATATATTAGATTGACCGTAATTTTAAGTGGTTATGAAAATTTAAGAATTAATTGTATATAAAGATAAATACTTATTATTATTAGACATGTATTTCATAGTTTGAATTTGTCACCTTGAACTTTTAACTTTGGAAACAAAGTAAAATATATATATAGTTAATTAGTGATGGAATTTATTTATGATGGGGGAAAAACTAAGGGAGACGTAATATATACTCCCATTAATGGTTGAGTTCTCTGAATAGGGATTTAATTGCAGATTCACCGTTCTGGCGTCTAGCTAACCCTCGCGTTTGTTTACAAATGTTTGAGGACTCTAGTGAATTCATTTCCGCTTAGAAATGTAGCGATTAAATATTCTCCTATATTTGAAAGCTGCCTCTGGCCGTACAGGTTGAAGGTTTGGCGAACGAAAGTTCATTCGGGTCTCGAACCCGGCCAGAGGTAGCTGTTACGGTATAGCCACACTGATGAAAGGTGAAACCTTGAAACACGTGTCTATCTATTATATATATATATATATATATATGTGTGTGTGTGTGTGTGTGTGTGTGTGTGTATATACTAGCAAAAGTACCTGGTCCATGACCAGACGAAAACATTTCTAGGAACATCAAGGAGTGCTGAGTGACGTCTCTTTTTAGAGTTATAAGTCGACACGTACATACCAAACTTTCATTCATATATATATATATATATATATATTCGGAATCCGATCAACTTAAGTACTGTTGATTGTGAATTCAAGGTTATTAGCGTTTTTGGTTTTGTCTTTCGTTTTTAGTTTTGTTTGTATTTTTTAATTTTTTATTATTTATTTTATTTATTTTATTTTTTCCCTACCGTTTTCACTTTTCAAGACGTCGAAAATCATCGCGCTGCAAAATTAAAGTTACACTTCAAACTTCGATATAAAATGGAGATTTTTATTCCCGAGATGCCTCAGTGTGTGTGTGTGCGCATGCGTATCGTAATGGAAAGGGGAGGTAACCAAATTGTCAATTACCTGATTTCTAATTAATGGACGACAGCGTTAAACTTTTTTCTTTTTCTTTTTTTCTCTTTTTTGTTGTTTTGTTTTTTTTTTTGTCGTTGAAATTTTTGCTTTTTTGAATCACGTACTTTATGGAAAACAAAATAATTTCAAAAAGCAAAAAAAGCAAAAAAAGAAGAAAAAAAAAAAGAATTTCGAATAATGAAGAGAAGCGAGATAGTTATTCTCAAAATAAATTCATCCTAATTAAAGAAATGGTGACTTGAAAAATCAATTTTCTCCCCCCCCCCTCCCGCACATGTGAGAGAGAGAGAGAGAGAGAGAGAGAGAGAGAGAGAGAGAGAGAGAGAGAGAGAGATGAGATAGAGAGTTATATATATATATATATATATAGAGAGAGAGAGCAGAGAGAAAGAGAGTGAGTAGATATATAATATATATATATATATATATATATAGAGAGAGAGAGAGATAGTGTGAGAGACTGTGAAAGAGTGAGAGAAAGAGAGAGTGAGAGAGAGAGAGTGAGAGAGACAAAGAGAATGTGAGATAGTGGGAGAGAGAGAAAGTGAGAGAGAGAGAGAGAGACAGATTGAGACAGACAGAGAGAAGAGAGTGTGTGGCGATTAAAATGAAATCAAAATGAAAAATAATAAACTCCCATGAGCCTTCACACCGGAAGGACCCTCCGAGCATGTCCCTTCCTTTGTCTCTTCCTTTCGTTCCTTGAATTCTTTCAGCGCGACCACCAAATAAGATGGGGTTAAAAAAAAAACCATAGGAAAACGTACTAAAAATAACCAGCTAACTTTTAAACCTAAAACATTAAACCCCTTGACACCTCCACATGTGAGAGACAGAGAGACAGAGAGAGAGAGAGAGAGAGAGAGAGAGAGAGAGAGTCATCCACAGACACTGTGTTTCGACGTATCCCGTCTTCAGTGTGGCTAGACATTTGCAAACTACCACCGGCCGTGATGGAAATCCGATCAATTCATCATCAGCCGGCTGCTAAATCACTCGACCACCGTCACCTACCAACTGGAAGGAGGATTTTAACTGATAAATACACACATCTGTGTATATGTAAAGGCCGCCATAGAGTGATCCATCCCTTTTATAGAAGGTGCTGCCTTTTATATATATATATATATATATATATATATATATATATATATATTGAGACAGAGAGAGAGAGAGAGAGAGAGAGAGAGAGAGAGAGAGATAATGAGAGGTGGAGAGGAAGAGATAGTGAAATATAGAGTTTGAGAGAGTAATATATATATATATATATATATATATATATATATATATATATATATATATATATAGAGAGAGAGAGAGAGAGAGATCATACTTTCCGCATGCGCTTACCAATACCAAGAACATCTTCTTTTTGCTAACGAGATATAAGAGCGTTTCACTGTTGACAATGTCTCTGAATTCTTTTATAAACGAGAAGCAGTCACATGAGTTGGCCGAATTGTAGCTAATTGAAGGAGTATTTTGCGACTTAACATTTCAGTGAAAAAATAAAAGAATAAAAATAATATAAAAATAAAATGAAGCAAACAATTGAAGCTTACTAATATCAGGGTTGCAAATGTGAATATAAGGCTAAAGTGATATGAACGTTACTGGATATCGAGCTTATGGTCCAACTGGTAGCGGCCTTTATGCGAGCAATAATGTATCTGTATTTGTCAGATGTAATAATCGATATATTGGATATTCTGGTTCTTGGAGCACCAGAGTGGTCGATATCGATTCGTGGGGGCAGATGGGTCTATCCAAAGGTCGATAAACGCCTGGAGGTCAGATACGACGGAACTGAACGAAGACGAACATCTTAAAACCTTAATATGGGCCAAATGCGAGACAGTGTCCATTTTTAAGCGGAGTAGCGACAATTCTTCCAGGTCGTAGTTGTACTAGTGCTACGGTATGGCTTCACCACCTGGACCCTTACGAAACGCCTAGAGGGCTGCACAAAAATACTGCGTGCGATCTTAAACAAGACATGGAAAAAACACTCCACATTTTATGTTTTTTGTTTTATTCCTTATTGATGGGTACTACCATTCCGGGTCAGAGTGGACCTGGGAGTAATGGTGATGAAGGAGTACTTTACATTCCCCTGGCCTCCAGAACTGGAACTTTACCATCAGTTTAACGTCTTACCCAGGACAATAAGACCCTCAGTCGTCGCCTTCTTGCACATATAAAAATGGAGGTGCTTGGTGTAATGGTTACAGTCATAGGAAATCGAATCGTCGACCAGAGTTCAAATTCTGTACAATAGCGCTAATACCGTTGGAAAAGGTATGAATCCAACTAACCTCTCTCCAGCTATGGGTAAATAGTAGGGCAGACTGGGCTCTTTAACCTTGGTTAGATAACCAGTATAGGAGAAAGGAAACTAAATTCAAACCCGTTAAACACCGTTTAATAAACTGGCCTGGGTCCCATCCTGCTCGTGGGGAGCGGTTGGTAAATATATATATATGTGATAAAAAGGGCTGTGTGTTGACAATAAGGTTGGGGCAACCATATAGGCGCTAGGGCTTCATGTAACCAGCCGATTGATCGGAGGGGGCCTCCCTGTCCACCAGTCTAGTAAGGGGCAAGTAAGGGACAAAGTGGAGTATTGTATGCCATGGACTGCTCAGACACCAAGATTCCGTCCTTAAGCATTAAGGCCAATAGGTAGCCCCAATGTGTGTGTGGGGTTACCCCTCTGCAGAGGTGCAGTCGGTGTATTCTAAAGCCCCAATCCGGGTTTTCATATAGGAGAGGAAAGAGTATTGTTTAAAGGATTTTAGGAAAAATATACACTTCATTATGAGGAAGCTTTCAAAACTAACAGAAGCAAAATATTAATTGAATGTAATTGTTTGTGTTCGTTATTCACTGTCCCATATTTTCCCTCATATATTGGTTTGTTTTGTTTTGTTTTACGGCATATCAACCTCAGTGGTCATTTAATGCCGATGAAGTTTTGAAATAAATCAATTCTTAATGGATAATACAATGTTTTTATAAATACATTTTTCTATTTAACCCATAGATGGGACCCTAACAGGTACTACCACTCCGGGTCAGAGTGGACCAGGGAGCAATGGTGATAAAGGGGTGCTCCACATTCCCCAAACCTCCAAAACTGGATCCTCACCATCAGATAGAGTTTAACGTCATTCCCAGGACATGTAGACGCTCAGCCACAGCCTTCTAGTATTCATATGATAAAAAGGGGTTGGGCATGCCATAAGGGCAATAGGATTGGGAAAATCATATAGGAGCTAAGGCTTGACGTGGCCAGCCGCTTGATCGGGGGGGGGCTCTCCGAGTGGAGTGTTGCAGGCCATGGACTGCTCATCCACCAAGACTCCGTCCTTAAGCATCACGGGTCGCCACCCACGGCCAACAGGTGGTTCTATTTGGGGGAATCTTATCCCTCTACAGAGGTACAGTTGGTGCATTCTAAGCCCTATCCTCACACCCACCCTACACACGCATTGGTAAAGAAAAAGGTTTAAAAATCGGCTATTTTGCGGTTATAGATCTACCTCTGCTCATAGGTATCTGTGTATACCTGTAGGTAGAAATAGATCTATAACCGCAAAATGGCCTATTCTAAAACCTATTTCTTTACCAATTATATTGCTCCGTTCAGTAATATTGAACATCGAGCTCTCAAATTTGACCTGAACAACTTGCTGGAAGAAAGGTCCAACTTAGAATCATCCTAATACCAACTTACCTGGTAACCCATCTACGGGGGTATATATATATATATATATATATATATATATATATATATATATAATTGGAATAATCATGACAAGCAAATTCGGAGTGCGACGTGAGGAACGCTGTACAGCTGTTTCGACCTAATTTGGTTTCATCAGCAGTGTATACCTACGATCTCCCCCCGACAGTGATTGAACCGGAGAACCCAGGATGCAGAGTCAGAGACTCTACCCCTAGGCCAACCGGACACGCCATACACGAAACTTGCCTAATCAACTTGTCAATGATAAGTGCGCAACTACTATAACATGATGTGACGTTTTAGCAGCATCGTTTCGTTACCTCTCAGAGTCACGTCTTCCCGGCATGACGGCACGCATCCACGTACTCACACCATGCTGAGCACAGAAATATAGGAAATTTTATTTTATAGAGAGAAATTTTATTTGTATAATTGGAATAATCTTGACAAGCAAATTCGGCGAACACTGTACAGCTGTTTCGACCTAATTTCAACATATATATATATATATATATATATATATATATATATATATTGCATTTTTTTTCTCTATTTAACCCATAGATGGGACCCTAACAGGTACTACCACTCCGGGTCATTGTGGATCTGGGGAGTAATGGTGATGAAGGGGTACTCCACATTCCCCTGAGTTCCAAAACTCGAACTTCACCATCAGATAAAGTTTAACCTTATACCCAGGACATTAAGACCCTCAGTCACCGCCTTCTAGCACATATATTATAAAAAGGGTTGGGTGGTTGACATCACTCTGCAAACCAGATTGGTCTTTTGATAATGTATAGTATCTTGTTTCAAATGAAATCTAATCAGTGTTATTATTATTATTATAGCAGTTAAAATTATTCTTTACATTTAGTATATATATATATATATATATATATATAATACATATATATATATATATAATATAATATATATATATATATATATATATATATATAATACAATATTATATATATATATATATATATATATATATATATATATATATATATAATATATATATATATATATATATATATATATATATATATATATAATATATATATACAATATTATATATATATATATATATATATATATATATATAATATGAGAAATCTTGGTGCTCTTGCAATATGTGAACTACCAAAGGTTTGTTTTAGTTTGTTTGGTTTGGTTTGTTTCACGGCACATCAACCTCAGTGGGTCATTTAATGCCGATAAAGTTTTGAAATAAATCAATTCTTGATGGATAATACAATTTTTTTATAAATACATTTTTCTATTTAACCCATAGATGGGACCCTAACAGGTACTATCACTCCGAGTCAGAGTGGACCAGGGAGCAATGGGTGCTCCAATGGGTGCTCCACATTCCCCAAACCTCCAAAACTGGAACCTCACCATCAGATAGAGTTTAACATCATTCCCAGGACATGTAGACCCGCAGCCACCGCACCCATATGATAAAAAGGGGTTGGGGCTTGCCATAAGGGCAATAGGGTTGGGAAAATCATATAGGTGCTAGGGCTGACGTGACCAGCCGATTGATCGGAGGGGGCCTCTCCGACCGCCCGTCTAGCCCAAGATAGGGCCAAAGTGGAGTATTGCATGTCATGAACTGCTCATCCACCTGGGCTCTATCCTTAAGCATCATGGGTCGCCACCCACGGCCAACAGGTGGTCCCATTGGAGGAGTCTTACCCCTCTGCAGAGGTGCAGTCGGTGCATTCTAACGCCCCACCGACAGGGCGGCCAAAGGTTTGTGATCTACTATTGATCTACTATTCATGGCATGTGATCTACTAAGAAAAAAGAAGACAGGGTTAGGGTTAAGGGTTAGTTTAATGGGAAAATAATGGATAGTGAATGGGTAGATCACATTGGAAGAGCACCGAAATCTTTATATATAATAAAATCTTTATATATATGTATATATGAATATAATGTTTTAATATTTCATATATATTTTACATAGTTAAAATTATGATAGTAGTTAATTTTAGTTGGTATAATTATGTTAGATTAACAGTCACTCTGCAAACCTGATTGGTCTTTTGATAATGTGTTGTATTTTGTTTTGTATCAACTGCAAAAACATTTCGACACTGCAAAATATTTTCTACAAAAGATTATCCCATTAAATGAAGAAAGACGTGAAAAAGAAAAGGTAAAGTTTTATTGATAGCTTTTTTTTTCTTTTTTTCTTTTTTTTTTTTTTTTTTTTTTCGTGTAGAGACTTTTTTCCACAGCCAAAAAAAAGTAAATATTCATTGACAAAAAAATGGCGAAAATTACGTCTTTCAGAACTAGTTATCCACAAAAAAAAAAAAAAAAAAAAAATTGTCCACAGATAGAATAAAGATAGTTTCGTAAAGACGTGACAGTTTGAATGGTTCTGTGAAAAAAATAAAATAAAATAAAAATTGCCAGTTTTATAAAATGGTGACATCGTTTCCGTAGAATTTGGGTGGAAGAGAAGAAAAAAAATGGATGAAAAAAAAAAATGTATTCTTTTTCCCTATTTCTTTCTTTCATTTTTTTTCCTTTCAGTTCTTTACTTCCTGTTATGTGTACACATGCGCATATCTGACTATTTCCATTTTATTGACTGAAGATTTGTTTAACGACAAGAGATATGTTAATTTGCAGACGTAGTTAAAAAAAGAGGGATTATTTACTAAAAGCAAATTAAAATATTCTCATCTTAGCCTTTTGTATATTCTCTCTCTTGTCTCATTTAAGGTGATTTAGGCCGCGAAAATATGGTGGTTAAGGGAATAACATAAGTTGGCTGAACTTGCACAACGGTGTCAAAATTAGGGCTACCCAGAAAAAACAGAACCCATAAATCTTGTAATATAACTGTTGATTTTAACTATGGGGGTCTAGGGTTAGTGTTTAGGGTTAGGGTTAGGATTAGGGTTGGGGTTTGGGGTTTAATGGGAAAATGAATAAATAATTTGGGTTCTGTTTTTTTCTGGGTCTACCTGTATACCGGTGACCCAGAAAAAACAGAACCCACACATTTTGTAATAAAACTGTTAATTTTAACTAGGGGAGGTTTATGGTTAGGGTTAGGGTTGGGGTTGGGGTTTAAGGTTAGTTTAATGGGAAAATAAATAAATAATTTGGGTTCCGTTTTTTTCTGGGTCACCCTAATTTTGACACCTTTGTGCAAGTTCATAAGTTAATAACATGAAGCACATAGAACAACTTGGAGTTTCAAAGAATGTTATATTATAGTCTTACAGTACATGCCGTTGCTTAAGTGCTCACCCAATTCAGTTTGGACAGGATCATCGCTGCTTAACTTCGGTGATCTAGCAGGAACCAGTACTTTTAGCGTGACTTAACCGTAATTTGGTTGTTTGATTTAATGGTATATCAACCCTTGTGGGTTATCTAATGCCAAATCGTTTCTCTTTTTTTTTGGGTGGGTGGGGCGTGTATGATTTGTAAGTGAGTAGTTTGTTGTTAAGTATTTTAGTTGGTTAGATTTTACGGCATGTCAACCCTTGTTGGGCTATTCCATACCGAAGTTGCTTTGTTCCATTCAATCTTGTCGGTTATTCAATTTTTTTTTTTCAAAATCAATTTTTTAAAACACATTTTTTGATCTACAAACGACAAAGATACTTTTAGGCTTAGACTTTTATTCTATATTCATAACTAATTCGTTGAGAGGACATTTCGTCGTAAAGCGATTTCGAACTCCAATCGTGCTATTAATTTCCCTTTTGGACAAATACCCTTAGAGTTTACGATCAATTCATATTGAAAGTGTAGGGACTAGAACTCTCCTGTGCCTTTAGGGACAGGAAGTAGAAAAGGTAACGTCCCCTGTCAGGTCGAGTGAAGAAATCTTTTACGGTTTTGGCACCAACCAGGAAGCCTCGTAGAAACGAGCGCTCTTCTCAGACTTTGTGACTGAAAGAAATTCCCCCTCAGTGAGGGAGTAATAACCTGACGACCTGACGCCCCCCTCAACGAGGGAGATATTCTGAATTGTAAGTACTGCCCCTAAGTACTTGTTTTATTGACTGTCGTTGAGTTTGTATGTAAATAAAATAGGTTAAAGGTACATGTGCTTTCCCTTGTCTTTACATTCTGAAAACGTATATTTTGTTCTCTTTAGACTGTAGACAGCCTTTCCTACAAAAGCATCGATTCACCCCCCAGATCATGAAGTTAATCAGCTATGAACCTGTTCAATACTTATGTTGGGATTATCTTCACATTGGCCTGGAAGAGTTATCTTCCCGCTGGGTTGTCGCTTGTTCTCACCAGGGGCTATTGCATTTAAGCGCATGGTTCAAACGCTTTTTCCTCTTTTGTTACATCTCTCGTGCGAGCACATGGGTTAGAGACATTGTCAGACCCTCCTAGGTGGGGGCTTCTGCCCCCAACGCTATGTAACTCTCCTGGGATCTTCGGCCCCCCTCACTAGTAAGTGATTTTGTATGTACGGACTCTCCAGTCCTTTTATCTCTACTCTTGTATGTTTATGTACATGTATTTTATTGTTATTGTATAATGTCTGATTTCTGTACTGTGATATATAAAATGTTTTGTCCCACAAGTGTGTCAGAGTTGTATGTTCATATATTAACCTTGAACCTTACACTTAGATGGGTGACCATTTAAATAACTGCAGTATTGTACTTACCTGGCCCTTGGGTCTGTATCCGATGGCTCCGGCCACTGGACCGGTAATAACGGTGTGATTCCAGGGGACCATCACCCAAGCAACACCTGCCCCCCTTCTGATTTAAAGGGGCAGGGCTAGGTTTATTGCCCAGTGTCTGAGGCGCTCAACTTGAAGGGCAATGCCGAGGGGATCCACGCATTTTTTTGCATGCCATCCCATCGTGGGTGGTCCCACATTAATATGACCTTGTGCCTGACACGCATAAGTGGATGTGTGGTAAATACTTCATACTGTGAGAAACCAAATATCAAAAATGATATAAGAAATACTTAACTCGGAAAGGTATTAATCCAATTATGGGTAAATATTAGGGTAGACTAGGATCTTTAACCTTGGTATAGTAACCAGTCTAGGAAAAGGAAGATTTTAATTCAACCAAAGGAGCTCTCTTTTCGTTCGTCAGAACTACTTTGAACAACTTCTCCCCCTTCCCTCCAATCCTCCTATTTCATTACTATGGGGTCTACTTTAAAAATAAACCGCGGACTCCTCCTTCCCAAAGGGTAAAAATCGTGTATTCAAATATACTAGCAGGACCCGTGGAAGATCAACATTTATCAAAAGTCTTCCGTAATTCACAATTATAATATTATAAATAAAACGAACGTGTTACATAATTATTAGATTCCTAATACTTATGTACAGTAGTGTAGAAACCAAAATGGCTGTTATAAGTTCAACCGGCGGCCTTGAAGGATTGAATGACAAGGCTTGACCTTCAGTCCTGATCCTCCTTCCGGTGGATACCGTGAGAATCGATGGAGAAGACCCTCTTCCGGTTTAGATTAGAAAGAGATTTTAGTCAGATCGGCAAAAACCACGACGGTGGTAAGTCGTGTTATGCACGCTACCGACTCAATCTACGCAGGTAGTCTGGTGGGGATTTCGAAATAAAATATGATCTAAGTAAATCGAAGTCTTGTGTTATTATCTAAAAACTTCCAATGACACAGGGCTTTTGATAAAGAGAAATCCCCAATGGAAGATCAGACACGAAGTCCCCAAGACGAAGCCCAGACGCTGGAAGAAGCACGTAAGATAGAAAAGATGAACAGAAGAAGAATAGAAGTAAGAAAGTAAAAAGAAGAGTATACAACACACGTAACTCCTTTTTTTTCTTTTTCAATTCATTTTAATTTCGTAGTGCATTCAAACGATGCAAGACCATTTGGAATGTTTCATTTTTAAAATTGGGTGAATTGAAATGGGAAAAATAAGAAATCTGCGATTAAGCAACACCAGATAATCTGAACTTACATTTTGGTATTGTATCTTGGACAATTTGAACGATCTCATTCTTGACCAGGTCATTAACGGACGGAAGATTTAGGAACAAGCGTATTAATATATAGATTACTCTTTAGTCTTGTAAATGCATTACAACATAATAGCGAGTTCGATTCTTGGTGGATTCCATATACTTGTGACTTTGTGTCAAATTCTACCCGTGGTGATCTTGATGGGTAAATATTTTTGTTCATCCTTAAGGGAGTGAAAGTATTGAGCTACTTTTATAATAGATTCTTCTTCTTCTTCTTCTTCTTCTTCTTCTTCTTCTTCTTCTTCTTCTTCTTCTTCTTTCTTCTTCTTCTTCCCAGTTATATACGTCTGGCAACCTTACTCTGACCTTACCCCCCTCAGGGAAATGGGGGAAATTTTTTTTGCTTGGGGGACGGATTACCGATCTCTAGACTGAGATAACTGTTTATTCGTGGGATCTTTCTTCTCCGCAACAATTTTTAAGGGCGAGCCCAGTGCCTATCGCACCCCCGGGGTTTAAGAAAAAAAAAGAAAAAAAAAAAAAAAAAAAAGAAAAAGAAAAAGAAAAAAACACACGTGTGTACCAAATTTCAATACGCACCACCCCAGGGCTGTCTCTACCAGCTATTCTCACCCTCAGTTTTTTTTTTTTTTTTTTTCTTTTCGTTTTTGGCCATGGTCCTCTTAACAGCGCTTCTCGGGTTCTAACCCCCTCCCCACCACTGCCAAAAAGGGGATACCAGACAGAAATTGAAACTCACTGAAAGCATCGGTTCCTGCTAGATCTTCGAAGTTAAGCAATGGTGAGCCTGTTCAGTACTTAGATGGGTTCTTGGGAATGAAACACATAAACTTCTCTGGGACTTTGAGATAAAGACGGATCGTCTCATCCCAGTCAGAAGACCAGACCTAGTATTGATTAACAGAAAAAGGGAACTTAGGAACAGCAGTTATTGAAAGCAACCTGAGCTCTGTGTGTTAAGCAAAGGTTACTAAATAACAAGAAAGGAATAAGTTAAGCAATGATGAGTCTAGTCACTACTTAGATGGGTGACCACTTAGTAACAACAACTACTGAAAGCAACTTGAGGACTCTGTTATAGACCAAGCAAAGGTTACTAAATGATAAGAATGGAATAAGTTAAGCAATCATGAATCTAGTCACCACTTAGATGGGTGACCACTTAATAACAGCAGCTACTGAAAGCAACTTGAGGTATGTGTGTTATACTAAGCAAGCGTTACTAAATGATAAGAAACGGAATAAGTTAAGCAATCATTAGTGTAATCACTACTTAGATGGGTAACCACTTAGTAAGTGTAGGTACTGAAAGCAACCTGAGCTGTGTATGTTAGACTTAGCAAAGGTTACTAAATGATTAGAAAGGAATAAGTTAAGCAATGATGGACCTGTACAGTACTTAAATGGGTGACTATTTAATAACAGCATGTACTGTAAGCAACCTGAGCTCTGTGTGTTAGACTAAGCAAAGGTTACTAAATAACATGAAAGGAATAAGTTAAGCAATGATGAGTCTAGTCCCTACTTAGATGGGTGACCACTTAGTTTATTTGTACTGTAAGCAACCTGAGGCCTGTGTGCTAAACTAAGCAAAGGTTATTAAATAACAAGAAAGGAACAAGTTAAGCAATGATGAGCTTGTTCAATACTTAGATGGGTGACTTAGTAACTACTAGTGGATTTTTACCGTTCCAGTGGACCGTTGAGCAAAAATGAAAGAAATCGAAAATGGGATTATGACATTTTGTCTTTGCCTTTGTCTCTTCCTTTTCTTTCCTTGAATTTCTTTTCGCGCGCGCGAGAGAGAGAGAGGGGGGAGAAAGAGCGAGCGATTATGTGTGTGTAAAAGAGTGAGAGAGAGTGATATATATATATATATATATATATATATATATATATATATACATATATATATAGGTCCTTCGTCAATGTCGAATAAAGTGCAAATGAACGGCTTTCAAGATCGGCGATTAAATAGTTAACTAACCACGTATTCTAACTGTTGATTGGCTAAGTTTAATCCACGTGACCACAAGTTTAAGTGGCAATTTCCAGCACACCTTATATACTAAAATAAAAATAAAAGGAAGCGCGTGGTGTAATGGTTAAAATCATGGGAAATGGACTCGTCGCCCCGAGTTCAAATCCTGAACGTGGTAATTGCATTTCACTTAGCGCTAATACCCTTGGGAAAGGTATGAATCCTACTCTCCCTCCAGCTATGGGTAAATAGTAGGGCAGACTGGGCGTTTTAACCTAGGAGAAGAAAAACTCTGAATTCAAACCTGTTGAACTCCGCTTAAGAAATTGACCTTGTGTCACATCCTGCTCGCGCGGAGGTGTTGGTGTATATATATATATATATATATATATATATAATTTAATATACCAAGCGTGTTGGTAGATCCTTGCGGAGAGAAAAAAAACCACCAGAAAGTTTGATTGTAAAAATATACTACCAAACATCAACCAGGAAGAAAAAAAATTTTGAAAAAAAGAAAGGACCAAGATATTCGTACCAACAAAAAAATAATCTATTGGTACAGTATGTGGCCAAAAGAAAAAACAATTTATATGCATATATATGTATATAATATATATATATATTCATATAACCGCTAGGAGAAGTTAATCTGTAAAAAGTGCTCGATACCTAAGTAGAGCCAAGTAATAAAGATAATCTAATGAGTCAGACGAACCTACTATTAGTTTCGCATAAAGCTCTTCGGGGCTAAAATCCGACTAAATTTTTTATTATATATATATATATATATATATATATATATATAGTATGGGATAGTCACCGCTTCAGCTTTCACTGGAATGGTGCGCCAAATTGCAGTAGTATTAGGAGAGTGCTCGATATAAAGAATAGAGCTATTTACAAGGATTTTCCTTGTATTCGGATCAACGACACCTGATAAATACATGCGATTTTGCATGTATGAAACCTAAGGTTGTGACTGTTCTATTGCCATCAAATAAATAGATATGTAATACCTTATATATATATATATATATATATATATATATATATATATATATATATATATATATATACTAAGATAATCCAAATAATGGAAACGGGTCCCAAGGGTCTGTAAAAGGTGTCCGAGTGAACTGAAAACCAGAGGAAGAATTGAAACCCTCGAAACGGGGCATGTCAAAGATGTAACTCGCGGGTCGCATGCGGCCCTCAGCCACCAGCAACCGCACTTGCGGTATGCACACTGACTAGGCCCTCATACGGCACCTTACAGTACCCCAGGGTTTTAAAAAGTTTTTTTTTTCTAAAAGTTCTTGGGCGAAAACGTTTCATTTACTTTCATTAGGACAATGTGTTGTAAAGAAATAGAATTTGTTATCAACGCATTGTCTCTCACCCCTTCCTTTGAGATGCGGAAGGAGGGGGCTAAATCAGTAAATGAAAGGGAGTGAGTCTTTCCTCTTGCCTTCTCCTGCTTTCAATCAACACGTGGCTATAATTGAAAGTGACTGTGGCACTTGTTCGTTTTATTATTTGAACTCGATCAGTAATAGTCTTTTTCCTTTAATTTTAACTAAAATGTTTTTTTTATATATATATTAATTAGCTTTTAGTGGATAATAAAGAAATTAATGATAGCAATCATCACTTTGTTCTGTTAATGTAGAAGGATTTAAATACTTAGTCGTCATATGTGGTCCTCATGACAAACATATGTAATCCATGCGGCCCTCATAACGAAATCTGTGTGGTGACAGAGATGAGACCATAAGCCATTATTAAGCAAATGTAGCAAACTAGCACAACGGGAATACAAAACTGGGCACGACTGGGTTGGGAAGGTGATCCACTGGGAATTATGCAAAAAATTAAACTTTGATCATGCAACAAAATGGTATAAGAATAAACCAGAATCTGTTCTTGAGAATTAAACGCATAAAATTATCTGGGACTTCGAGATAAAGACGGATCACCCTATCCCAGCCAGGAGATAAGACCTAGTGCTGATTAACAAAAGAAGAGAGAGACTTTGGTGGACTTTGCGGTTCCAGCAGATCATAGGGTGAAGGAAAACGAAAAGATAGACAAATACCTGGACCTTGCCAGAGAATTGAAAAAGCTGTGGAATATGGGGTCAAAGTGATACCAATTGTAGTTAGTGCACTTGGAACTGTCCCAAAAAGCTTTGAAAAGAGACTGGAAATCGGAGGAAGAATTGAAACCATCCAGACTATTGCATTGCTGCAATCGGCAAGAATACTAAGAAGAGTCCTGGAGACATGAGGAGACTTGTTGTCACATCACACTCCAGTGAAATACCATTAGCTTAGGCTGGTGTGAAAAAATCACAAGGAGTGAAATAATAATAATAATTATAATACTTCGAGGTACAGACGGATCACCTAATCCCGACCAAGAGACCGGGCCTAGAAAAAAGAGAACCTGTCATCTCGTGGATTTTACCGTCCCCAAACTCTGGAAAAGAATTTGGGTGAATTGGAAATCAGAGGAAGAATCGAGACCATCCAAACTACAGCACTGTTGGGATCGGCTAGAATACTCAGAAGAGTCCTGGAGACCTGAGGAGACTTGCTGTCACTCAGCCCCCAATGAACCACCGGCTAATGTGGGTATGAAAAACTCTAATGGAGTGATAATAATAATAATGATAATAATGATGATGATGATGATGATGATGATGATGATGATGATGATAAAATGTATCTGAGACGCCTCGTTTAAGTATATCCTTTGTCCTGCTCGAGGCAATTTCTTTTTTCCGGGCATCTTTTTTTTCTTCTTCTTCATCTGTGGATTTCTAATGTCTGCACCAGGATCTTTTTTTTTTCCTTCAGTTATTTTTGGGCTGAAACGTCGTCTCCTGTCCTACTTCGCCACCCCTCCCCCTATCACCCCCCCCCCCACTGCCCTCTCGTCCTTCAGTCTTCTTCTTCTTGTGATGGTAGTGGTGGTGTCCATTTTAGAATTGCAAGTGCCAATTTATAAGTGGTTTTCCATTTTATCCCTGTCTGCGGGTTTATTCACCAGACACACAAAAAAAAAACATACATAAAAAAAACATAAAAATAAAAAAAAATAAAAAATCATATACAAAAAAAACAAAAGAAAAACTCAACAGAAACCAAAACCAAAAACCAAAAACCAAACCGTGTCCATTCTATTTGGTCAGTTCAATTCATCTCATCCAAAATCAGTTCTCATACAACGAGACGTTTACAGAATTTATGATGTTAGGATTTACTTAGCAAATATGTCAAAATTTCCATCCACTCTAATGATATATATATATATATATATATATATATACGGTTGAAATAAATTATTGTAATGAAGCAAGTTTAGAGTTTTTTCTTCATTTACTAAATATCTTGCTCTGTCCTTTTACTCATTGGTATTAGGCACATTGAGCTCTCCTTATGGTATACCTGCATCAGCTTGGTTAAACCACACGTTGAAAGATCCTAACTACAGGAAAGAAAAAAAATATATATGTATGAGTAGTGGCTTACCGGTGGGTACGGGTACGATCGTTGGGATCGCAGAAGATCCAGGTGTTAAGACCGTAAAAAAACTAATACAAAGTGCTCAATACAATGTAGAGCAAAATTTATATAAGAAATGGATATAAAGTAACCTACTCGAGTTTCATCATCTGAATCGTCAGGGTTACATCCATTGAATTAATCGAGTTTTCGATTAATATCAGCTGGTACCACGTATGTTTGTTGAAACGGGTCTTATCGTTATAGATGAACGCTGTTTATGGATTTATATATTTATATATATATATATATATATATATATATATATATATATAACCCCCCGCACGAGCAGGTCAATATCTTAATGTAGAGTTAAACAGGTTTGAATTCAGAGTTTTCCTTCTCCTAGACTGGTTACCTAGCCATGGTTAAAGAGCCCAATCTGCACTGCTATTTACCCATAGCTGGAGGGGAGAATTGGATTCATACCTTTCCCAATGGTATTAGCGCTAAATGAAATGGAAACAGCTTCGTCTAGGAATTGAACTCGGGTCGATGGGTCCATTTCCTCAGTGGAAGCCATCACTCTAACCATTAGACCATGCGCCTCTGTCTCTGTCTCTGTCTCTCTGTCTCTCCATCCCCCCCTCTCTGTCTGTCTGTCTGTCTCTCTCTCTCTCTCTCTCTCTATATATAATATATATATATATATATATATATTAAACAAGTGATATTTGCAGGTGTAGGACCATGGTACAGGAGCAGATTGACCAATGCAAGGTTAGTTGACATCCTTCTGTCGTAGTATCAATCTTTTTTATCAGCAACTGCGCGAGTGGTTGAACAGGCCACGTTCTGAATGGCAGTCGCTGGTGCACTGACTGCACACAAACACTGATGCTTGCTGGGGGTGCTGTTGTCTCTCCTTCCTTCTGGCTCTCTTTGCTGTGGAGGCTACTTTTTCTCTCTGTTTTACTTCTTTTCGTGTCTTGTTTGACATTGAGAGGCCAGGCCGCTCGGTCTTCTGCATAAAAACAATTCATAACATCATATAAACAAGACGTGGAAACAACACCCCACGAGAAAACAGCTGTATGGTCACCTGCCCCCTATCACACAAACCATCCGTGTGATACGAACAAGACATGCTGGGTACTGCCGGAGAAGCAAACATGAACTCATCAGTGACGTTCTTTTGTGGAAGCCATCACATGGGCACGCCAGAGAAGGCCGCCCAGCAAAGACATAAAGATCAACTTTGCACGGATACTGGATGCTGTGCAGAGGACCTCCCAAGGGCACTGAATGATAGGGAAGGATGGCGAGAGATTGTCATGGATATCCGTGCGGCCAGCACGACAAGATGATGATGATATATGTATATGTTGAAAGGATAAATAAATAAATTAAAAAAATGTTGAATGGATAAAAATGGTTTAATGAAATGCCAACACGTGTTTCGGTCGAGAGTTTGTCTATGTACTCATTGTATTCTATTTATTACTATTTTAAATATGAAATAAAATAACAATAATAGAAAAATATAAAAGATTTTAAGTATAGAAAGGAAAGGGCCTTCTTAGGGAAAGATGTTTGATATTTAGATAAGAAGGCCGTTTCATACATATTATTGGATTCATTTCCATTTTTCAACTTATATATATATATATATATATATATATATATATGTGTGTGTGTGTGTGTGTGTGTGTATGTGTGTGTGTGAAAAATATATGTATATACATATATAAGCATAATGTGTATATCTTCTTATTATAATGGGGATTGTGTGTTTATCTGTCTGTAACCGAAACTATATCACTTGTCACAATTCCCTTAGTTATTTATAACACATTCTCCATGATTTTACTTTAATTTAAACATCTATTATTAATAAAATTGTTTTACATTATTGATACTGTTGGCCATATCTACATACTAATAACATGCAATTGTATGTATTTATACAACAAAATAGAGATTTACAATGTGAACGGGAAGGTTAATTTGCATATTGATATTAAAACTTTGATTTTAATAAATATGGGCTCAGTATTATTGATTTCAATTTATTTGGGGTACCAAGTTTTTGGTATTAGGATGATTCTAAGCTGGTCCTTTTCTCCAAACAGTATGTTGCTGCAGAGTTCAAGTGACGTTTGACAGCTCAATGTTTTATTTTAATAAACAGAACAAAGTAATTTGTAAAGAAAAAAGACTTAAATACCGGGGGTATAGCGATTATGGTCCATTTCCACCCGTCGGTAATTGAGACCTACTGAGTTTCTTCAGATCACTTTATTCAAACTCTTTTGAATTAGTGATCTGTATATATATATATATCAATATATATGTATATATATATATATATATATATATATATATATATATATATATATATTGGTTAGGAGGTTGATTTAGAAGGCTATCACAATGCAGTTTGGAATAAATAAAAAATAATAATACGGTAACAATGGTGTTGTGTGTTGACCTGTGTTTTTATTCTTTCGTGAATTTTCGAGGTAATACCTCTTTATCAAAAGAATTGAACTGAAGCAGTCCAGTTTCTTCCCAAATGAATTTTTTTTTTGAAAATTCAAGAAAATTCAAGAAATAATAAAAAATACAGGTCAACACACAACACCATTGTTACCGTATTATTATTTTTTATTTATTCCAAACTGCATTGTGATAGCCTTCTAAATCAACCTCCTAACCAAAACATACACAATGCTTCAAGCAAATTATGAAACTCTCTTATATATATATATATATATATATATATATATATATATCTTATTATAATGGAGATTGTGTGTTTTTCTGTCTGTAACCGAAACTATATTACTACTCAAGTCACAATTCCTTCCTTATATACATCACATTCTCCATGATTTTATTCATATTTAAACCTCAAATATTAATAAAATTTCTTCACCTTTTTATTAGTGTTGTCCATATCTACATACAAATAACATGCAATTGTATTTATATATACAACAAAATGGCGGTTTACAGTGTGAATTGGAAGGCTAATTTGCATATTGATATTAAAAATGTGATTTTATTAAATATGTGCTTAGTATTATTGATTTCTAATTGTTTGATTTTATTTTAATGAATATAAGCAAAATCTCTTCAATGAATCTTAAATGAAATCCATTAACAAGAAAAAATAACTGTTATTTTATTCTTTATTTCCTAATTTAACTAAATAGTTAAATACATAAAATTCAGCAATGAAAGACTGGAGTGATGGGAGAGTAAGTTTCATTTCTATTTTTCTATTATACCCCCACTCTGTTACATATCTTTTTATCTGCCTTCTTATTAGACTTTCTAATTTAATACGATATTTCATTACATTAAAACTTAAATACTTGCACCCGGAGGGTGCATATATTTGCTAGTATATATAGTGATTGCCACTTCTTCACAGAATAAGGCCATTTCTACAAGTAGTTTGGTTGTGCGCAAACAGATGGTCCAAGGATGCAGATTTTTTTATGTACCCAATCACATGTGAATCCCTTCCGTCTTCCTCACGTATGCAATGATACGTGACTGAGCAGCCCAGGCCTCGATGGGCAAGCCCTGTCACACAGGTCGGTCAGATGTAGGAGTTGTGTCCGTGACGTCCGTTATGTGCCGCCTGTATAGAGACCGATTCAGGATGGGGTGCTCGATCCACTTTACATCAAACCCAAAATATTTCGGATGACAATCACCCTTTATCAAGGTATTATATGACAACTATGACTCTTTAAAAAATTGTATATATATATATATATATATATATATATATATATATATAATATATATAAAATAGAATTTGATAATTTGCTTTTGAAGCATTGTTAAGTATATTATTATTTGTATTTTTGAAGGCAATTACAATTACAATGCGTATATCGTATAAAATTCCATAATTATTGAAAATAATCATGATAAGAAAACTCGGCGAATAACGTGCGCGACGTGTGGAACACCGTACAGCTGTTTCAACTTTATTATGTCTCATCAGCGGTGTATGCCTTCGATCTCCCTCCGACAGAGATCAAAACCGAGAAACTAGCACGCAGAATTAGAGATTCTACCTCTGAGCTACCGACTCGTCGCACACGAAACACGCCAAATTAACCTGTCAATGATAAACACGCCACTACTATACTTAATACAGTGAGCGTTGAGAGAATCGCAAATTAGGCCTTTGCTTAGGCGTAAGAATGATATAAAGAATGTGAAGTGCTCAATACGTTAGTAGAGCGGATTTAGTAGAAAAGTATATATATAGATAACCTACTTAAGTTTCATCAAAAAAGGATCATCAGGGTTAATTGTAATGAGTTTAACATGAAATTGATTAATTAAAGACAATTGCGAAAGTGAATAATACAATTATGGCCGTTAAAAACAGTTTCGCTGTGAAACTGTTTTTAACGGCCATAATTGTATTTCGTGTTCCGCAACTTTTTTTTTCAGTTCTCAGGCAATGTCCAGGTATATATCTAGTTTTTGTGTTTTCCTTATTTTTAGCCTGTGATCTTCTAGGGCAGCGAAGAGCACTTCCGTTTTTTTGTTTGTTTTTTGTTTTTCTATAACAATATATACTATATATATATTTTTTGTTTCTATAACAATATATACTATATATTTTTTTTTTGTTTTTCTATAACATATATATACTATATATATATTTTTTTGTTTTCTATAACAATATATTATATATATATATTTTTATAACAATATATACTATATATATATATTTTTTTTTTATTATATACTATATACTATATATATACTATATATACATATATATATTTTTTGTTTTTCTATAACATATATACTATATATACTATATATATATTTTTTTCTATAACAATATATACTATATATACTATATATATATTTTTTGTATAACTATATAACTATATATATTTTTTGTTTTTCTATAAACAATATAACTATTATATATATTTTTTTGTTTTTCTATAACTATATATATATATACTATATATATTTTTTTTTTTTCTATAACAATATATATATATATACTATATATATATTTTTTTGTTTTTCTATAACAATATATACTATATATATATATATTTTTGTTTTTCTATAACAATATATACTATATATATTTTTTTGTTTTTCTATAATATATACTATATATACTATATATATATTTTTTGTTTTTCTATAACAATATATACTATATATATATTTTTTGTTTTTCTATAACAATATATACTATATATATTTTTTGTTTTTCTATAACAATATATACTATATATATATTTTTTTGTTTTTCTATACTATATATACTATATATATATTTTTTGTTTTTCTATAACATATATACTATATATATATTTTTGTTTTTCTATAACAATATATACTATAATATATATTTTTTTGTTTTTCTATAACAATATATACTATTATATATTTTTTGTTTTTATATAACATATATACTATATATACATATATATATTTTTTTGTTTTTCTATATATATACTATATATATATATTTTTGTTTTTCTATAACAATATATACTATATATATATATTTTTTATTTTTCTATAACAATATATACTATATATATTTTTTTTGTTTTTCTATAACAATATATACTATATATTTTTTTTTCTATAACAATATATACTATATATTTTTTGTTTTTCTATAACAATATATACTATATATACTATATATAAACAATGCTATACTATAACTAGGTCTAGTCTTCTGGCAGAGACTGATACATTTGTTTTTATTTCAAAATCCCAGTGGTGATGGTGGTCGCGTCGACGTATCATCATCATCCTCATCATCATCATCATCATCATCATCTTCCTCCCCCCTCTTCCTCCTCCTCCTTTCATACCTACATTACACTTTCATTGTGTTTTACAATATCTTATCTACTCGATGGTAGACAGGATACCATTGTATTCAAAACATAAGTTTATATTTAGACGTTGATAAACCACAATGGTTCAATGGTTCGTATCACACACTTACCTACCCCCCCCCCCCAATATTAGATATTGGAGCAAAAGCTTTTCCCAGATGCCCTACGTCTTTCAGTGCAAAAGACAGCGCTCGCACGCCCTGTCCTTATTTCACAGAGAAAAAAGAAATCTAGCATAAGAGGAATTGGTTGGTTGTTTTTTTTTACGGCATGTCAACCCTTGTTGGGTTATTTTATGCTGAAGACATTTGTTTTATTCATTCTTGTTGGGCATTCATTCTTTTTTTAACTCATTTTTTTATGTATAAAGATGTCAGAGTTATAAAGAATATGAAGTGTTCAATGTGTTCGTGGAGCGGATTTAGTAGAAAAGCATTTATAGATAACCTACTTAAGTCTCATCAGAAAAGGATCATCGGGGTTAATTGATCTATTAAGTAATAATACCAAAATTTAGACTTTGAACTTGTACCAATTTTTGAGGAAATAACATCAAATATCGTAGACAAAAATGCACTGAAAAATCATCGGTTTTGCAATATTGGGGGGGGGGGGGGGCATATTTTCAATTTGAACTTTAGTTATAATTTCGTCATTTAATTTCATGTTGATAAAATAAAATGACAACATTCCCTGGTTTAAATACTGAAATTGTTGAAATTTTAAAAGTGCAATTCCTTTTTGTAGGCACTGAGGCAGTTTTTGTATCTCCATGTCATACCAGCTCGCTGTCATGTCGTTGTGGAAGCATTGAATCCTTGTCGATGTTGTTCCAGACTCTCTACACCACTTGAGGACGTTTTGACATCCATGCACGACTAACCATACACTTCTTTTAATTCGTGATGAATTTCAGTTGGTTTAATACCCTTTGCGTTCAGAAACCAAATAACTGTGCGAATTTCACACTTGGTGGTTGTGTCAATCAGGGGTCTCCATCAGAAGCAACTGCCAGTCAAGACTGAGCGTGACAGCGAAGCGCATGCAGACACATGCCAAACGAATACAACAGTATTTCCAATAGCACACAAAAAGTTTCCCTGTTCCTCTAGCTCTTTAGATACCTTACTTTTGAGATTACCCTCATATAAAGGGGTAAGCAAAAGTGAATGCACAACAAACACAACAGTGTTTCCAATAGCCTCACCAACAGTTTCCCTGCTTCACCCAGCGCTTTGTAGACCTTACTTTTGGGATTACTCTTATATAAAGGGGCAGGCACGAGTGACTGCACAACAAATACAACAGTGTTGCCAATAGCCACACAAACAGTTTCCCTGCTTCACCCAGCGCTTTGTAGATCTTACTTTTGGGATTACCTTCATATAAAGAGGTAGGTACAAGTGCATGCACAACAAATATAACAGTGTTGCCAATAGCCACACAAACAGTTTCCCTGTTCCTCTAGCTGTTTGTAGACCTTACTTTTGAGATTACCCTCATATAAAGGGCAGGCACGAGTGAATGCACAACAAACACAACAGTGTTTCCAATAGCCACACAAACAGTTTACCTGTTCCTCTAGCTCTTTGTAGACCTTACTTTTGGGATTACCCTCATATTAGGAAGAAAGATTTAGGATGCAGTTAATTTTTAGCTGAGTTAATTTTTGGCGCAACACAGTCGTTGCCTGGACAGTATTTTGGCAAAATCAAAGATACAAACCCAAGCCAATCTCTATAAAAAAATTAAAAATAAAATTATACCAGCTTCGATTCTCACCCAATTTACCTCTATTTTTTAGAACACGGCCTCGGAATCCACGTTTTTAGACCTGTCCAATCGATGTAATTTTCTTAGACCATAAAACATTTGTACATACGCAGAAAAACTTAGGCAACTGCAAATCAAAAAAACACCTGAAAGGTGAACCTGCCCACATCATCAGTGACGTGATCCATGGATCATTAGATGTTTCGGGTCTTACAACATCAAACACCTTCACTGTGGTGACCCAGCTGGTGTTGATCAAACGCAAGCTTATGATTATGTAACGAGATTTGAAACCGAAAAAAACAAACTATGATGACGGACCTTGAGGCGTTTTATAATGTGTCGAGCACGCGAAACATCCAATCAAATGTGTCTTTGGGTTCTCCCTCTCCCCATCACCAAACCAAGTAAGATACAAAAAGTGAATTTAATCCTCGCTGCATGCTTGTGACCTTGTGTTAAATCCTACCCGTGGTAAACGGGTTGTGTAAATATTATATACCCTACCTATGAACATTAATGGGTATGTCCCAATCCTCATAAATATGGGAGTATTATGCTGACTGGATAGTATTATACCTCTAGCAGTGGTTTACCTTCTTCACGCCGCTGGCGAATATTGTATTTTATTAATGCTATAAAGATTCCATTTCATTTCCAATCTCAATTTGGTTATTTCTCATTTAGTAACCTTTGTTAGTTCACAACAGTCCCAATCCTCATAAATATTAGGAGTATTATGCTGAGATAATCTTATACCACTAACAGTGGTTTACCTTCTTCACGCCGCTGACGAGTATTGTATTTTGTTAATGTTATAAAGATTCCATTTAATTTCTAACTTCCGTTTGGTTATTTCTACTTTGGTAACCTATGGTAGGTTACAACAGAAAATAATTTGTTCCCCCCCCTTACGAGCCTCCTAGCGGTGTTTTTAAATTTCCCCTTCAAAGGGAGATAATCATATTTTGTCTCCTTACAGAAGTATTTAACAACCACGATTAAGAACCACGGATTTACCGGTTCAAATCCTGATGAATGCAGTTGATCTTACAGGTATAAGAATATAATGTGTGGTTCTCATAAAACGTTAGAAGGCTAAGAGTAACCTTCCAACGTAGGTATATACATGTACATAAAATAATCCAAACAAAGATGTAAAACCTAATAAAAAATACAGACTTTATTGTTTGAACACAGAGACGAATGAACAAATACAATGAGATACATACAAAGATACAGAAACAGATAGGACTAAAGTCCTAAAGAAGTAAGAAAGAGTTCATGACGAATAAGAAAGTTACTTATTGATAGTCGGGGGGGGGGCAAAGCCCCACCACTTAAGGACAGAGACACCAAGCGTTTAACCCATGTTAGTGGTTGCTAGACAAAGAGAAAAAAAAGTGAGAATTCCTATTGGCGAAAACCTGGCGGCAAGGGAAGATAACCCCTTTGGACACATGTCTGTTCCAGCAGGGGCGGACAATAACCATATATTATTGCACTATATATATATATATATATATATATATATATATATATATATTGTTGTGGGGTTTTAAGGGGTCAAATAAGAACAAAACGACGGGTAACAAATGTAGGAAAATGTATTAACAAAAGAGTAGACAATTACAGTACAGAGAAGTGGGAATACGTCCGACAATAGAATTACGAGCTGATTCGCATTGGCTTACTCTACAAGCTATAATTGTCCCTGTTACTTATAGTAACCATCGACGCATTCCATTAGTCTATAGGGTATATCACCTATAACTTATATATATATATATATATATATATATATATATATGTGTGTGTGTGTGTGTGTGTGTGTGTAGGAAGGTAGACAAACACGGGATGTTGTACAAAATGGATATTTATTGTGGGTAGTGATGTCGACGTTATAACGTTTCGGTCTGTTAGACCTTCTTCGGGACGTTAAATTGAGTTCTTGCATCAACGGTGAACATTTTCATACTGGTCACGACCTCCTAATTCACCAGTTTGTCAACCTTTCTCCACATACTGTCGGATTAATTTCCTCTTATTTCTCCCATTATATATATATATATATATATATATATATATTATATATTAGATACCACCAAAATACGTCACGTGATCAGTTTAGGCCATATTAAAGAAAGAAACGTAAATATTTCTGAAGTTTTTCTTTTAAAACCTCGCAAAAAAGAAATAACGGACATAACGAATTGCCACAAAGAAAAACAGTTAATTCAAAGATTAAATTATCCGATTGGGGAAAAATTACTCACCGTTATAATAAGTAAAACATTCCGTTTTTTTACAACAGGGTTAATTTCTTTATTGATATTTTTTAGCAGAATTCTGTATTCATGGTTCTTTTACTAAAAAGCTCTCGCATTGAAACTTATAAAAATTTCTGATATAATTATTCAGACTATTATCTTTATAGAAAAAAAAATAAAAATCGTTTTTTGTCGTTCATTTTTTCATATTTTATCAAATAAAATAGGGTGGGGGTAGACCCCGTAAAAAAATATTTCCCCTAATATATTTTAGGAAAAAACTATTTCACACATATTTTCATCAAAAGGTAAGCAATTCTGGAATTTCTCGTGAAAATCGGCCCATTAATTTATTTTTCATAGAATTTTTTTAAAAAAGCCTCTCGTCATAACTTGTTTTTGGCTACGTTAAATTTCAATTGATTTAACGGTGCAAAAATGTAAACATTGTTTTTCGTTCATAATTTTCATTATTTCCGTAAGCTGAATTTGTTTTTTTAATAATCAGGAGTTTGTTTAATGTTTCTTCTTTTGAATGGACAAAAAATTTCAAGGTAATATTAACCTTTATGCAAGTTTCATTGTGTTAAATATAGGGGGTGGTAAATTTCACATGGAAAATTGGTGGTATCTAATACACACACATATATATATATATATATATATATATATATATATATATATATATATATATATATATAAGCTCTATGATTTATATTGGGCGCTCCATATTGCCAAACTTGGTCTACCACTAACTCAGTAAGTGACCTAGTGATAACCATATAATATATATACTTAAATATACCATATTCTCTCTCTATATGTG
Source organism: Doryteuthis pealeii (assembly GCA_023376005.1). Lineage (NCBI taxonomy): Eukaryota > Metazoa > Mollusca > Cephalopoda > Myopsida > Loliginidae > Doryteuthis > Doryteuthis pealeii. The sequence goes on from CM042166.1 coordinate 68,569,634, forward strand.
TGTACTGTTTTTTTGTGTTGTTTTGTTGTTCCTTCATCCTTCCGTAGACTGAAAGAAAAACCTTAGTGTAAGCGAACGCTCTGACCTTATGAAAAGTGTCGAACAAAAGTATTCGGAAAATGTGTCAGCGTGCGTGAGCATCGTAGCAAACTGCTTTTCCCTTTGGCTTGTTGGAGCGTCTCAAATCACTACCAAAGAAAAAGCTAGCTTTGCCTACCGAGCGAAAGAGAGTGAGTGAGAGAGAGAGAGAGAGAGAGAGAGAGAGAGAGAGAGAGAGAGAGAGAGAGAGAGGGGGGGAAGATATATATATGTATGTATATATATATATATATGCATATATATGTATATATATTTTTAGACAGAGAGATAGATAGTAAGATAGAGAGAAAGGGAGGGATATTGATAGTTAGTGAAAGAGAGAGAGAGAGTGGCCTGTAGACGGAAGAGTGAGATATAGATAGATAGTGACTGAGAGAGAAAGAAAAAGAGAGGAATAGAGAGATAGAGATAGATAGATAGATACTGAAAGTGAGAGAGAAAGAGAGAGAGAGAGAAGAGAGAGAGAGAAGAGAGAGAGGGGTGAGAAAGAGAGAGAGAGTGTGTGAGAGAGAGAAAAAAGAGAGAGAGAGGGTGGGTTGGGGCAAAAAAGAGATGAGTGGGGGTTTGTGTCTGAGGGTGTGTTAGTGTTTATAAGTGTTCGAGTTTGTAGGCGTGTGTGTGTTTGTGCCTCTGTATATATGAGTGTGTATTTGTGTGTGTGTGTGTGTGTGTGTTATTGACTTTGAAGGTGTGTGTGTGTATGCGTGTTCGTGACTGTATATATATGTGTGTGTGTGTCTGTGTGTTGCTCACTTTATACGAGTGCGTATGTGTATTTATGCCTGTGTATATATGAGTGTGTGTGTGTGTTTGAGTGTGTGTTGTTGTTGACTTTGTAGGTATGTGTGTGTGCCCGTGTGTGTGTGTATGTTTCTGACTTTGTGGTGTTTGTGCGTGTATATGTATGAGTGTGTGTTTCTGTGTGTATGTGTGTGTGTATATTGTTGACTTTGTTGGTGTGTGTGTGTTTTTGCCTGTGTGTATTATATGAGTGTGTTTGTGTGTGTTGTTGCCGACTTTTAGGTGTGTGTGTGCGTGTGTATATTATTGTATATATATATATATATATGTGTGTGTGTGTGTATGTGTGTGTGTGCGTGTGTGTTTTGTAATTCTTTTTGATAGTGTTTATTATGTTCTGTCTGTCTCTGTGTCTGTGTTATCTAGACGAATATGTTTGTGTGTTCATGTTTTTATGAGGGTGAATGACCGTGTGTGGTGTGTGTATGCGCGTGCACATGCGTGTGTGTGTGCGTGTGTGCGTGTGTGATCAGCTTGTCTCGGAATGGGTCATGTATATATCTGAGTTGTAAATGTTGTGTTTGTATGGTGACATGTTTATGGGTGTACGTACACAGAAATCAGCTAGGTAGGTAGGTAAAGACTGTGAACAAGGAGTGAGGTTAGAGAGCAAAGGGAGTCGTGAAGAGGTGACAGGGCCTCAGACTAGCAGGAAAAAGTAACTGTATGAACGAACTTGGGGGGAAAAGAAAGGAAAAAAAGCCAGAAATGTGGAGATGGAAGGTTGGAGACTGTCAGGTCGAAAGTGGTAGAGGGTTGGGAGATGTCTGTCTTTTTTTCTTTTTTTTGTGTTTTTACTCTCTTTTTTTTCTTCTTCCTTAAATCTAACTTATACGAGGTCAGGCGAAGAGTCTGAAAGATGCTACGTCCTTGTGACATAGTAGACGTCTGAACTAGTCTACAATTGAACGACAAAATGTGTTGGGAAGAAGGAACAACTCCCAGGGATGAAAAGCCACTTAAATATTGAGAGAGAGAGAGAGAGAGAGAGAGAGAGAGAGAGAGAGAGAGAGAGAGAGAGAGAGAGAAGAGAGAGAGAGAGAGAGAGAGAGAGAAAGAGAGTTAGAAGAAAGAGACTAAAGAGGAGAAAAAAAGAGAGAAAAGGACGAGCGAAAGATTAATTAAGAGTATTAAGAGAGAGAGAGAGAGAAGAGAGAGAGAGAAGAGAGGAGAGAGAGAGAGAGAGAGAGGAGATATTTAGAAGAAAGAGACAAAAGAGGGAACAAAATGAAAGAGAAAAGGAAGAGCGAAAGATTAATTAAGGTATTAAGAGGATAGATAGATAGATAGATAGATAGATAGAGAGAGAGAGAGAGAGAGAGAGAGAGAGGGGGGGTAGATTTAGAAGAAGGAGAAAAAAGGGAGAGGAAAGAGAAAGAGCAAAAGAAAATAAATGCTTGAGAAATAGAGTAAGGAGAATGAAATCTTTAGACGAAAAGAATGAATGAATAAAACAAAGTGTCGAATCTCGAAGGGAAGAGTTAAAATGAGACAGTGAAAACGAAACGAAATGAATATAAAACAAATAATCAAATATAATAGATAAAACAAATATCAAATTAAAAGAAGAATGGAAGAATGAATTTAAAAGAAAAACAAAATGAGTAAATGAATGAAAAAGAAATCTTAAAAGAAGACAAACAGAAAGAAGAAACTGTATATTTTAAGAAATAAGGGAGAAAGAAAAATAAAACTCAGAAAGAAAGAAAGAAAGACGGATTAAAGGGATTAAATATACGAGGAGTGAATGAAAGAGTGAATGAAAGAGTGGATGAAAGATAAACATCGAAGAAAGATATTATTAAAAAAATCTGGGAGAAAGAAAATCACTGGACAGAGGGAAGACGAAAAAGGGAATGAAATAACTTGGTTAAATGAATGAGTCAATGAAAATATAAATAAAGAAGAAGAAAGATATATAAGAATTAAAAATTTTTGAAAGAAAGAAAACAAGACGAAAGAATGAATGAAATGATTGAAAGAGTGAATGAGATATGAACTGAGAAAGAAAAAGCATGGAAAGAAAGAAGATGAAAAAAAAAAAGGAATGAAATTACTTGAATAAATGAATAAGGGGATAAAAAATATCAAAAGTGAAGAAGAAAGATATATAAGAATAAAAAAATGGCTTAGAAAGAAAACAAAAACAAAGGAAGGATTACCTACTTTTTCAATGAATGAAAGTGTGAATAAAAATGTCAATAAAGAAGAATTCACGGACAACAAAGTTATATAAGAATTTTTTAAAAAGCTTGAGGCTTGGAAATGAAGAAGAAAAGATAAAAGAAGGAATTAAATGAATAAAGAATGAATGAAACATGAACAAAGAAGAAAGATTTTTTTTAAACTGGGAGAAAGAAAAGGAGTGGAAAGAAAGAAGATGAAAGTGGAATAAAATAACTGAATAAATGAATGAATGAATAAAAATATCAACAGTAAAGAAGAAAGGTATATAAAAAGAATGAAAAGGGTTTGAAAAAAAAAACAAAAGAACGATTAATTAATTCTTTCTTCAATGAATGAAAGATTGAATAAAAAATATCCTAAAAGAGGAAGAAAAAGTATACAAGAACAATGTTTGGAAAGAAAGAAGATAAGACGAAAGAAGGAATGAAATGAATGAAAATGAATGAAATATGAACAGAGAAGAAAGATATTTAAAAAAAACTGTGAGAAAGAAAAATAACGAAGAAGAAGAAGAAGAAGAAGAAGAAGAAGAAGAAGAAGAAGAAGAAGAAGAAGAAGAAGAAGAAGAAGAAGAAGAAATATAGTAATTTGGATAAATGAAAAAGTCAATGAAAATATTAACAAAGAGGAAAGATTTATAAGAATGAAAATTGTTTGGAAAGAAAGGAGACAAGACAAAAGAAAGAATGAAAAAATGAATGAAACATGGACAGAGAAGAAAATATATTTAAACAAACTGGGAAAAGAAAAAGACTGGAAAGAAAAAAAATGAGAGAAAAAAAAGGAAGGAAATTACAAAAGAAAGAATGAAAGAATGAATGAAATATGAACAGAGAAGAAAAGATATTATTAAAAAGAAGAAAAAAACTGGGTGAAAGAAAAAAGACGAGAAAAAAACGAAATGAAATTACAAAAGACAAGACAAAAGAAAGAATGAAATGAATGAACGAGTGAATGAAATATGAACAACAAAAAGATTTAAAGAGACAGACGATAACATTTTTTTTAAATCAGGGAGAAAGAAAAATGAGTGGAAAGAAAGAAGAGAAGACGAAAGAAGGGATGAATAAAATTAAGAGTGAATGGAAGAGTGAATGAAATAGAAACAAGGGAAAAAGTAACATTTCTGAAAAGGTTTTTTAAAGAGAGAGAGAGAGAGAGAGAGAGAGAGAGAGAGAGAGGGGGGGGAAATATATCGGACTCAATAGAATTGCTATCAAAGTGAACACAGGGAAGCAAAACATCTTTTTATCATCAGCAGCAGCTTCATTAAAAAATATAGAGTATGGAAAAGGGGAATCTGCTGTTTATGGAAGGATATAGAATTAGTACTGATGTTACTGAGATGATGGAGATACCTTGGTGTGTGTGTGTGTTTGTGTGTACGTGTTGTGTTTTGTGTGTGTGTGTGGCTGTACGTGTCATTCTGTCTCTGTCTCTCTCTCTCTCTCTGTGCGTTTGTACGTGTGTGTGTGTGTGTGTGTGTGTATGTCTGTCTCTGTCTCTGTCTCTCTCTCTCTGTCTCTCTCTCTCTTTCTGTGTAGCTGTACGAGTCTGTGTGTGTGGCTGTACGTGTGTGTGTGTGTAGCTTTACGTGTGTGTGCATTTGTCTGTGTGAGTGTGTGTCTGTGTGTGTGCGGCTGTATATATGTGTGTGTGTGTTTGTGTGTAACTGTACGTATGAGTGTGTGACTGTACGTGTGACTGAACGTGTGTGTGTGTGTATGTGTGGCTGTACCAGTGTGTATAAGTGACTCTGTGTTTTTGTGTGTGGCTGTACGTGTGTTTGTGTGTGAGTGTGTGTGTGTGTGTGTGTGTGCCTGTACGTCTATGTTTGAGTGTGTGTCTGTACTCGTGTGTGGCTGTAGGTGAATGTGTGTGTCTGGGTGTGTGTCTGTGTGAATTTAAAAATATTTTCCCATGTTTAAATCTGTATGCGTGTGTGTGTAGTTAGAAGGCGGAAGAAGAAGGAACCTGGGTTAAGAACGGGGGTGAAAAGACATTGAGAAAAGAAGGCCAGTGTGTGTGTGTGTGTGTGTGTGTGTGTGTGTGTGAGAGAGAGAGAGACAGAGAGAGAGAGAGAGAAGACAACTAGATATAGCGAGGGGGTGAAAGTCGTGAGCAAATGAAAAAAATAAAACAACACAAGACTAACACAAACAAAAAAAAAAAAAACTCGAGAAATAGGCGGTGTGTATTGAGAATGTAACAACAACAATAAACACTAAAAAACAAAAATAAATTAAAAACCCAGCAAAAAAAGCAGAACGAACGAGAAAAATGGATTTTTAGAAAGGAGGGAAAAAATTGCGAATCACCGGGTGGATTGCGAGCTGTGAAATGATAGAGTTGACAATAAGGAAATATCTTTTATATTCATCGTTTTTTGTTGTTTTTTAAAGATTTTTATCCCTCATTTAAAAATCTCGTGCGAATTCCAACCTTATTTCATATGATAATGTTATTTCGGACTTTTAAAGTGTCGATCTATGGGAAAATTAAATATAATAGCCAGCATTTCATTAAATAAATGAATTATTTTATCTAACAATTTCTAATATATCTACCCTTTATATATGTATAGATAATCTATCTTAATCTATAGTATTGATAGATAGATTATATATAAAGGACAGTTGGTGTGTATGTATGTCCGGAGGTAAATACGAAAATAAAACAATTAATGACAAAGTAAATATATATACACATTCACTATCACCAGGGCTTGGTTTTTATGCAAAAATAATTAAGTTTTTATTTATATATTGGAAGATATTTAAAAATCAGGATTTGAATTGTAAGAAAAAAAAATGTGTATGTCCGGAGGAAACTTCGAAAATAAAACAATTAACGACAACGTAAATATATATATACATTAAATATCACTAGGGCTGGGTTTTTGAGCAAAAATAATAGAGATTTGATTTATATTCGTGAAGATAATTAAAATTTAAATGATAACAGCAATTTAATAATTTAGATAGTAGACATTAACATTTCTTTTCAGAGTTGGATAATGCAAGGTCTATTTTTTTACATAGGGATTTAAATGGGACATCCCACGAGGATTCAAAACGCGATTCAATAATAAGGGATCTGCAGGACTAACTTTAAAAAAATCCCCCTCTACCCAGGTGACACCGGATAGCCGCTGCTAGTACATATATAAAAGGAAGTTTGTGTGTATGTATGTATGTCCGGATGAAACTACTAAAATCAAACAATTAATGACAAAGTAAATATATATACACATTCACTATCACCAGCGCTTGCTTTCAATAAAAGAATAATGAAGATTTTGCTGAAAAAGATGGTATCATTATACCATCTATCTATACATAGATAAAGGGCAGTTGGTGTATGTATGTATGTATGTATGTATGTCCGGATGAAATTAAGAAAATAAAACAATTAATGACAAAATAAGTCGTCGGGGTGGCTTAAAGTCGGTATCAGCCAATCAGCGAGGGAGTCTATCCCTTTTTCACTAGCGCTAGACAAAGGAGATTGTTTTTTGCGTCTGGGGTGGAGCGCTACATCTACCATCAGCTCCTTGCTTTACCGCACAAATCCCTGTGTTACTCATATGCTGAGTTAGCGAGGACCGGTATCGAACTAAGAACCTTGTGGTTATCTAGCCGAATGCTCTACCGACTGAGCTAACCCGGCCCTAAATATATATATACACATTGAATATGAAAGCGCGTGGTGTAATGGTTAAAGTCATGGGAAATGGATTTGTCGCCCCGAGTTCAAATCCTGGACATGGTAATTGCATTTCACTTAGCGCTAATACCCTTGGGAAAGGTATGAATCCTACTCTCCCTCCAGCTATGGATGAATAGCAGGGCAGACTAGGCTCTTTAACCTTGGTTAGGCAACTGGTCTAGGAGAAGGAAAACTCTGAATTCAAACCTGTTGAACTCCGCTTAAGCAATTGACCTTGTGTCACATCCTGCTCGTGCGGAGGGGTTGGTAAATATATATATACACATTGAATATCAATTTGTGCAAAAATTATGAAGATTTGATTTATACTCGAAGATATTTGAAAATTAAAATATACATACATAGAAATAGCATTAAAAATATCCAGTATTTGTGAATCTCAAAATAAACAAATTAATACACCTGGATACGCTGGGTAGCCGCTTCTAGTACATATATAAAGAGCGTTTATGTATGTATGTATGTATGTATGTATGTCCGGAGGAAACTATGAAAATAAAACAATTAATGACAAAATAAATATATATACACATTCACTATCACCAAAGCTTGCTTTTAGACCAGTGAGTTCGATTCTTTTAAGGTGCTCTGTTTAAGGGTACCACGCATTTCATAGCAAGTTAAAATAGATCCTTATTAGTGAGTTCGTTTCTCACTGAGTGCTTCATACTTCTGGCCTTAGGCCCACAACTAAAATTTAAGAGCGCCACGAATGTTGTAATAATAGAACAAACTAGAATAGATCCTTATTAGTGAGTTCGTTTCTCACTGAGTGCCTCATTTTTCTGACCTTGTGCCTCAATTAAAGTTTAAGGACACCTCGCATTTTAGAGCAAATTGAGATTGATCCTTATTAATGAGTTCGTTTCTCACTGAGTGCTTCATATTTCTGGCCTTGAGCTCACAACTAAAATCTAAGGACACCACGAATGGTGTACTACGATAGATTCTTATTAATGAGTTCGTTTCTCACTGGGTGCTACATATTTGTGACCTTGTGCCACAACTAGTTATATACTAAGCTTAGCTTAGTTGTGGCACAAGGCCAAAGTATGGAGCCCTTAGTGATGATCAAAGCTTCAATAACTAAAAAACGTGTAACCGGCTCATCACTTGATGTATTACCAGTGAGTTTGATTCTCACTGGGTGTCCGGTAATTCTGGCCTGCTGCTCCGACTCAGGCAATTTTTGTAAATACATTTTGAATAATATAAAACGTGAGTACTAATGCAGAATAACGCGCAAGAGATAATATCATTAGATTATTACGTGTGAAAGGCATTATATTTCACGGAAATACCCGAAACCTTTGAGATGCTAGGGTGAGGGTTAGTATTAGGATTAAGGTTAGTTCCGGAGTCTCCGGGCTCAGTCGGTAGAGCGTCCGACTGGGAACCATAAGTTTCCGTGTTCGATACCGGCCCTCGCCAACTCAGCGTATGAGTAGCACAAAGCTGATGTTAGATGTGGCACCCCATATCCAACGACGAAACAATCTCTTGGTCCAGCGATAGGGAAAAGGGGATAGACGCCATTGCTGTCTGGCTGATACCGACTTTAGGTCACCCCGACGACTTTTTTTTTAATGCTGTTTGTACGTTATAGGGCCGGGTTAGCTCAGTCGGTAGAGCGTTCAGCTAGAAACCACAAGGTTCCTGGTTCGATACCGGCCCTCGCCAACTCAGCGTATGAGTAGCACAGGGATCTGTGCGGTAAAGTAAGACGCTGATGGTAGGTGTGGCGCTCCACTTCAGACGCTAAGATAATCTCCTTGGTCTAGCGCTAGTGAAAAGGAGACAGACTCCCTCGCTGAATGGCTGATATCGACATTAGGCCGCCCCGACGACTTTATTTTTACTTTATACGTAAAATGCGATTCAAATGATATTATCTCTTACATGCTATTGTGCACTTGTACCAAAACTTGGCTTAACTTTAGTGAAATAGATCACTAACTAGTACTGAGCCTATTCTAGTAGTGACCACACCAAGCGGAGTTCAACAGGTTTGAATTCAGAGTTTTCTTTCTCCTAGACTGGCTGCCTAACCAAGGTTAAAGAGCCCAGTATACCCTACTATTTACCCATAGCTGGAGGGAGAATAGTTGAATTCATAAAATATTTTATCTAAATTTAAATAATTAAAAAAAAGATTGAAATAAATTACTAAGTAGGCCTGAGCCTATTCTAGTAGTGACCACCCCAAGTGGAGATTTAAGAGATTTGAATTCAGAGTTTTCCTTCTCCTAGACTGGTTGCCTAACCAATGTTAAATAGCCGAGTGTACCCTACTATTTACTCAAAGCTGGAGGGAGAGTAAGATTCATACCTTTCCCAAGGGTATTAGCGCTAAATGAAATGCAATTACTATGTCCAGGATTTGAACTCGGGGTGACGAGTCCATTTCCCATGACTTTACACCATGAGATATCTAATTCCTCTTTAGCGCATTGCCTGATGTTAACAAGCTAGGCTATCAAATCATTGTTAGCGTGTTCGATTCTCACTGGGTGCTCCAGACTTCTGGCCCTGTGCCACAGTTTAAGTCAAGCTACAGAGCGCTCTTGTATAATAATAGTTACTGCAAGTTAGAATTGTAGATAATAACTCGTGAGTTCGTTTCTCACTGGGTGCTCTATACTTACGGCCATGTGCCACAAGACTAGCTAAAGGACGCCCTCGTGGTGTAATATTAGTTTAGAGCAAGTCAGGGGAGAAGATAATTCGTGAGTTAGTTTCTCACTGGGTGCTCCTTATTTCTGACCATGTGCCACAAGTCCAGCTAAAGGGCGCTCTCGAAGTGTAATAATAGTTACTACAAGTTAGGACTGCAGATAATTACTCGCGAGTTCGTTTCTCACTGGGTGCTCCATCCTTCCGGCTCTTGTGGTGTAATGATAATTAAGAGCGAGACATGATTGCAGATGATTACTCGCGAGTTCGTTTCTCACTGGGTGCTCCTTATTTCTGGCCTTGTGCCACAAGACCAGCTAAAGGTGTAACAATAGTTAAGAGCAAGCCGGTATAGAAGATAATGACTCGCGAGTTCGATTCTCACTGGGTGCTCCATACTTCCGGCATTGTGCCACAACTTTGTAGATAAGTAAAGTAGTCGGTGGCCTCAAGTTGGTATCAGCCAATCAGCGATGGTGTCTATCCCCTTTTCACCAGCGCTAGAACAAGGAGATTATTTTAGCATCTCAGGTGTGTGGAGCTCCACACCTACCATCAGCTCCTTACTTTACCGCACAGATCACTGCGCTACTCATACGCTGAGGTGGCGAGGGCCGGTATCGAACTAGAAACCTTGTGGTTTCAGCGAGGGTGTCTATCCTCTTTTCACTAGAGCTAGACCAGGGAGATTGTTTATTGCGTCTGAGGTGGTGCGCCACGTCTACCATCAGCTCCTTACTTTACCGCACAGATCTCTGCGCTACTCATACGCTGAGTTGGCGAGGGCCGGGTATCGAACTAGAACCTTGTGGTTTCAGCGAGGGGTGTCTATCCTCTTTTCACTAGAGCTAGACCAGGAGATTGTTTATTGCGTCTGAGGTGGAGCGCCACGCCTACCATCAGCTCCTTACTTTACCGCACAGATTCCTGCGCTACTCATACGCTGAGTTGGCGAGGGCCGGTATCGAACTAGAAACCTTGTGGTTTCAGCGAGGGCGTCTATCCTCTTTTCACTAGAGCTAGACCAGAAAGATTGTTAATTGCGTCTGAGGTGGAGTGCCACACCTACCATCAGCTTCTTACTTTACCGCACAGATCACTGCGCTACTCATACGCTGAGTTGGCGAGGTCCGGGTATTGAACTAGGAACCTTGTGGTTTCAGCGAGGGTGTCTATCCTCTTTTCACTAGAGCTAGACCAGGGAGATTTTTTTTGCGTCTGAGGTGGCGCGCCACGCCTACCATCAGCTCCTTACTTTACAGCATAGATCTCTGTGCTACCATACGCTGAGTTGGTGAGGGCCGGTATCGAACCAGGAACCTTGTGGTTTCTATTCCTTTATTTTAGTCTTTCTTGATTCATTCATTCATTTTGTTTAAAGATTCTTTAAAAAAGACAAGTCCTTTCTTATAATTATTTGAAAGAAACAATCTTTTTTTTTCTTATCACATTATTATAGTTTCTCTTGTATTATGTTTTGTTTCGTGTGTTTTTTTTCCCTCTCTCTCTTTACTTAAATAAATCTATTTCGATAGTATACTAATTTTTTGTTTCCTTTATTTATTTATTTATTTATTTATTTTTTTGATAGTCTGTATTCTTATTTCGTCATTTTTCAGTAGCTTTTTAGTACACACAGTTTTCCTCAGGAACAACGAACGAACACAGACGCGATCACACAGACACAAAAACAAAAAATTGAAAACCTACTTCTTCTCCGACTCCCTCTCCTCCCATCTCTCTCTCTCTCTCTCTCTCTCTCTCTCTCTCTTTCTCTCTACTTCTTTCTGCGCACGCGCACGCACGCACAGAAAGAAGGCGCGCTCACACACACACACACACACACACAACATATATAAATTATCAGAGATCATATGTTTCTCTCTATCTGTCCTTTTTACAAACTTGTCTACAAGCAGAAAACATATGAAAAGGTTTATTTATACACGAATATATTATTTCACGGAAAATTCTTTCTTTCTTTCTTTCTTTCTTTTCTTATTTCTTTCTTTCTTTCTTTCAGATCTAGACGACGCGCGCGAAAGAAACGCATATCTTCTTCTTCTTCTTCTTCTTCTTTCTTCTTCTTCTTCTTCTTCTTCTTCTTCCGTCATTGATATTCTTTCTTTTTTTCTTTCTTTCTTTCTTTCTTTCTTTCTTTCTTTCAGATCTAGACGACGCGCGCGAAAGAAACCGCATACTTCTTCTTCTTCTCTCTCTTCTTCTTCTTCTTCTTCTTCTTCTTCTTCGTCATTGATCTTCTTTCTTTTTTTCTTTCTTTCTTTCTTTCTTTCTTTCTTTCAGATCTAGACGACGCGCGCGAAAGAAACCGCATATTTCTTCTTCTTCTTCTTCTTCTTCTTCTTCTTCTTCTTTTTCTTCTTCTTCTTCTTCTTCTTCGTCGTCATTGATATTCTTTCTTTTTTTTCTTTCTTTCTTTCTTTCTTTCTTTCTTTCAGATCTAGACGACGCACGCGAAAGAAACCGCATATTTCTTCTTCTTTCTTCTTCTTCTTCTTCTTCTTCTTCTTCTTCTTCTTCTTCTTCTTCTTCTTCGTCATTGATCTTCTTTCTTTCTTTCTTTCTTTCTTTCTTTCTTTCTTTCAGATCTAGACGACGCGCGCGAAAGAAACCGCATATTTCTTCTTCTTCTTCTTCTTCTTCTTCTTCTTCTTCTTCTTCTTCTTCTTCTTCTTCTTCTTCGTCATTGATATTCTTTTCTTTCTTTCTTTCTTTCTTTCAGATCTAGACGACGCGCGCGAAGAAACCGCATATTTCTTCTTCTTCTTCTTCTTCTTCTTCTTCTTCTTCTTCTTCTTCGTCGTCATTGATATTCTTTCTTTTTTCTTTCTTTCTTTCTTTCTTTCTTTCTTTCTTTCTTTCAGATCTAGACGACGCGCGCGAAAGAAACCGCATACTTCTTCTTCTTCTTCTTCTTCTTCTTCTTCTTTATTGTTATTCTCTCTTTCTTTCTTTCTCCTTTTTCTTTTTACATATTTCTAAAATTCTCATCATGCATGGATGAGAAAATAAAAAACGACACATCATAGCGAGGTTTTGGTAGAGGAAACGTTTAGACAAGGCAGAGGCGATGACTGATATAGATGGGTCAGCGGAGTGGCCTATTGTCGGTATCAGTCGGGCAGCGAGAGAGTCTATCCCCTTATCGCTCTGAGGTGGAACGCCACACCTACCATTAGCTCCCCACTTTACCACACAGATCAGATTACTCAATATCTGCTACTCGTGCGCTGAGTTGGCAGGGAGCAATATCGAACCAGGAACCTTGTAATCTATGGGGTATAAGTGGTTTTGGGTGTTTTACAGGTTCAAAGGCAGCTTTATATTCTTGATTGCGCGTGATCTAATGGTTAAAGTCATAGGAAATGGATTCGTCGATCCGAGTTCAATTCCTGGACGAAGCATTTCACATTGCGTTAATATCCATGGGAAAGGTATGAAACCAATTCTCCCTCCAACTATGGGTAAATAGCAGGACAGACTGGGCTCTTTAACCATGGCTAGGTAACCAGTCTAGGAGAAGTAAAACTCTGAATTCAAACCTGTTAAACTCCAAGAAATTGACCTTGTGTCGCACCCTGCTCGTGCGGAGAGGTTGGTAAATATATATTCTTGGTTGCGCGCTCTTAGAGTTTTTATGCTTCAACCCCATCTCACTTGGTAGGTGCGCTGAAAAGAAGGCATTTAAAAAACGAAATGGAAAGAGACAAAGGCAAAAGGTGGCTTTATGACTTAGGCTTCATTGACCGGGTCATAGTCGACCGTGGCAAGGGGACATGCCCCTGGCCAGGAAGCGACTACACTCAGTTAAGGCCTGATTCGAAATGGCCGAGAGATTCTTTTGGGATCGAAGCACAGTCTTTTTTGTCGGACATGCGCAGAGGGTTCTTCCGGTGAAGGCCCCATGGGCGTTTGTTGGGGTTTCATTGTTTTTTTTTATTCTAATTTTATTTTCGTTTTATTTTAATCCCCACAATTACACTTTAAACAGTGAAAATAGAAACTTCCTGATCGTCAGAAGTATCCATCTCTCTCTCTCTCTCCTCTCTCTCTCTCTCTCTCTCTCTCTCTCTCTCTCTCTTCCCTATCAGTCATCGCCTCTGCCAGGTCTTTTGCTGGTCTGCCCACACTGCTGTGTTGATGTGTAGTTGTACACAGGAGAACGTCACTTATGAGTTCGTCCTTACTTTCTCCAGCAGTGTCAACCATGTCTTGTTCGTCTTACTTGGATGATTTCTGTGATAGGAGGCAAGTAGCCAATCAGCAGCTTTTTGTGGTGTGCAGCTACTAGGATTTGTGCAAGTCACCACGCAAGATAAGTATTCGTCTAGCATTTTCTCCAAGGGTTTGAGTCCAAGTGGTGCATCCATACAGTAGTACTGTCACGACTTCAGCTTGGAAGAATTCTCGCTTTATCTTATCAGAGAGATTATATTTCTATATGATCGATAATTTGTCTATGGCAGTCCATACCTTTCTTATGCATATATATTAACATTGCTTTCTGTAGATGAGATATTATTACCTAGGTATGTGAACTTTCTGTAGGTGAGATGTACTATTATATTGAATTTTGGAGGTTTGACGTATTAGTGTCTAAGATTTAAAATCCTATGCGAATATATTGACATAGCTTTATGTAGATGAGATATTACTACCTGGCTATGTGAACTTTCTGTAGGTGAGATATGTATTTGTATTTAAAACGTTAATTCTATAGAATACAGTATGATAAATTTTCATGATCGATAATTTGTCCATAGCAGTCCATGCCTTTCCTATAGACATCTCTTTCTATAGATGAGATGTTACTACCTAGGTATGTGAACTTTCTGTTTGCACTATTATGATGTATTTTGGTGATTTGATGTATCAGTGTCTATACGTGTGTGTGTCAGAGAGAGAGAGAGAGAGAAGAGAGAGAGAGAGAGAGAGAGAGAGAGAGAGAGAGGGTGAATGAGAGAGATTTCCATATGATCGATAATCTATCAATAGCAGTTCATGCCTTTCCTATGCATCTATATTAATATCTCTTTCAGTAGATGAGATGTTACTGCCTAGGTTTTTGTGAACTTTCTGTAGGTGAGATGCACTATATAAGTGCATGTTACAGTTTGGGGGTTTGATGTATTTGTTTGTAAGACGTTAATTTTGTAGTTCATGTGTGTGTATGTGTGTGTGTGTGTCAGAGAGAGAGAGAGAGAGAGAGAGAGAGAGAGAGAGAGAGAGAGAGAGAGGGGATTTCTATACGATCGTTAATCTGTCAATAGCAGTCCATGTCTTTCCTATATTGACGTATATTGCATCTCTTTCTGTAGATGAGATATTACTACCTAGGTATGTGAACTTTCTGTCGGTGAGATGCACTATTATGATGTATTTGGTTTTTTATGTATCAGTGTCTATACGTGTGTGTGTGTGTGTGTGTGTGGTTCTGTGTGCGTGTGTGTGTGCGTGTGCGAGAGAGAGAAGAGAGAGAGGAGAGAGAGAGAGAGAGAGAGAGATAATTTTCATATGATCGATAATCTATCAATATCAATCCATGCCTTTCCTGTGCGTATATTGACATCGCTTTCTGTAGATGAGATATTACTACCTAGGTATGTTAATTGGTCTACTAATTTGAGGGCCAGTGTGGAGATGTCTCAGTCTTGTTTATTTATCTATTAATCTATTTCGTTAGTCCTTCTGTTGTTGTTGTTGCTGTTGTTGGTAGTGATGTAGTTGTGGTGGTTGTAGTTGTTGCTTAAGCCGATCTATTCTTTTTACGTCAAATTAAATTACTGGTATTCTCAACAAAGAGAAATCTTAGGGCGAGCCTTAATCGTGCATGAATTTACTCGAGGAATTTACTAAATCATGTAGTCAAAACACACACACACACACACACACACACACACACACACACATATATATATATATATAAATATATATTCATATATATAATATATGATATATATATATATATATTTAATAGATAAATAAACATATATATATATATATATATATATATATATATATATATATATATATATATAATAAATCTGCTCTACTTACGTATAGAACACTTTATATTTGTTATAACGCTGACTTATCCGAGTAACACTTGTACCAACCAAATATTGAGACCAACCCAATATTTTTACCGGTAAGTCATTCCTTATATATATATATATATATATATATATATATATATGGTGATTGCCACTTCTTCACAGAATAAGGCCATGTTCGGTTGTGAGCGCGCAGATGTTTCAGGAGTCCAGCTTTTACGCGACCTGTTACAAAAATGCGACATGAGACCCCCGACTTCTCTCGTATGGGACCGTACGTGACTGAGAAGCCCAGCCCTCGATAGGCAGGCCCTGCCACACACATCACATATGTGGTCAGGCGTAAATGTAGGGAACATGTCCAGGACGTCCGACATGTGCCGTTTACGTAGGGCCCACCTCAGGATGGAGTGCTTGAGTCGCCTTGCTTCAAACCCTTTACAGCCACCATAAACAAGTCTCCTCCAACCCACACGATTTAAAGCCAGTCAGCACTTCTATTTACCCATAGCTGGAGGGAGAATAGTTGGATTCATACTTTTCTCAAGGGTATGAGCGCCATGTTTAGAGCAAACAGCCTAGGATTTGAATTCGCTGCATGCATTTCCTATGACAGTAACCGTTACACCACGCGCCTCCAACGTGTAGCCATATATATATATATATATATATATATATATATATATATATATATACCAACCCCTCCGCACGGGCAGGATGCGACACAAGGTCAGTTTCTTAAGCGGAGTTTAACAGGTTTCAATTCAGAGTTTTCCTTCTCCTAGACTGGTTACCTAGCCATGGTTAAAGGGCCCAGTTGCCCTGCTATTTACCCATAGCTGGAGGGAGAATTGGATTCATAACTTTCCCAAGGGTATTAGTGCCATGGGAAATGCAAACAGCTTAATCGAGTTCATTTCCTATGACTCTAACCATTAGACCATGTGCCTTTCCTTATTTTTTGGTATATATATTTACCAACCCCTCCGCACGAGCAGGATGCGACACAAGGTCAATTTCTTAAGCGGAGTTTAACAGGTTTGAATTCAGAGTTTTCCTTCTCCTAGTCTGGTTACCTAGCCATGGTTAAAGGGCCCAGTCTGTCTTGCTATTTACCCATAGCTGGAGGGATAATTGGATTCATACCTTTCCCAAGGGTATTAGCGCCATGTGAAATGCCAACAGCTTCGTCCATGAATTGAACTCGGGTCGACGAGTGTATTTCCTACGACTCTAACCATTACACCACGCGCCTCGTGTAGCCACATATACGCCATCGACAAGAAAATCCCAGGGTGAATAGACAGTTATTATCCATAATTGATTGAAATGGCAATGGACTCTCTCGTCGATTTTGATGCATGAAGATTCATCCAATGAACAACCTACAGAGTGATCTGTTTATAGTGGTGAAGGCTTGTGTTGGACCATTCCGCACTTTTTGGCACAATCGACAGGAAGGAATTGGTGCATAAGGAATGCCACAAATCCAATCAACGACTGACCTCAGGTTTTTCAAATTCAGAGTTTTCCTTCTCCTAAACTGGTTACCTATCTAGGTTTAAAGAGCCCAGCCTGCCCTACTATTTTACCCATAGCTGTAGGGAGAATATATGGATTCATACCATTCCCAAGGGTATTAGTGCTATGTGAAATGCAAACAGCCATGTCTAGGATTTGAACTCGGGTCGACGAGTCCATTTCCTACGCCACGCGCCTCCATAATTGATCACTCTGCCATTACCTTTCGTGCCGGTTTATTCCACGCTGTGTTGTTGATTATGGGCATGCATTTATTCACCCCCACCCCGCTATAAACAGGGTGCGACAAACGTCATACCCAGAACACTAGGACCCTCAGTCACCGCCTTGTAGCACACATATGCTAAAAATAGTTTAGGTTTGCCATAATGTTAATTGGATCGGGACAATCATATAGGGGCTACAGCTTGACGTGGCCAGCAGATAGAATTCTTTTAAATATTTTATTTATATATTCTTGTTGGAAAAATACCGTATTTGACAGCATATAGGACGCAAGTTTTTGCTAAAAATATTGCCCTGCGTCTTATACATCGTATGTGAAGTTTGAGACCTCCCGTAGTCATAGGCTAATCTTCTCTATGATGCTCACTAACCCAGCTTAGGCTCAGTACTTTTACCTACCCTAAACTGCCAAATTGCTTTTATACAGCTATGTTTCTGCTTGTGTAATGCACAGCTAGACTGTTTTCAACAATATATGCTTAAATACACTAAAACTTTTTTTTTCCTGAATCTGACCTGCTGAAATGGGGGTGCGTCTTTTTATGCCGTCAAATATGGCAATTCCCTTGGCAAAGGTATGCATCCAACTACTCTCCCTCCAGCCCTGGGTAAATAGTATGGCTGTATGGGCTCTTTAACTTTGGTTAGGCAACCAGTCTAGAAGGGAAACTCTGAATTCAAACCTGTTAAACTTCGTTTCAGAAATTGACCTTGTGTCATATTTCACTGGTGCGGAGTGGTTGGAAACTCCCTGTACATTTCACGTGATATTAGATTTTATATACAAAGTTGATATAAACAAAATATAAAATGTATTAAAAGACATTAAACAAATTGAATGAAAAACATTAAAATATATCATAAAAAAGTACCGTAAATCCTCGAGTATAATCCGCACTTTTCCCACAAAATTTAAAGGTCAAATCCCTAGTGCGTACTATATACGGGGTTAAAAATGAAAAATATGGTTATTTCCTATAAGTCGGTAATTATGAACTTTAGTTGGCCAAATAACTAACATAAAATTGTGCGTGCGCATTATCTCTCTTAACAAATTTGCTTGTATAGTTTTTCTTATAATATTTTCTTAAACAATTGAATGAATAAAAATTTCATTCTTATCAACACATTTTTGTTTGAAAATTATTGTTGATGTTTACAACGTTTCGGTTACTGAATACTAGCTCAATCAGTAGAGCATCCGCATTGGAACCACAATTTTCCGGGTTCGATACCGGTCGTTACCAACTAAGCGCATTAATAGCACAGCTTGGATCTGTGCGGTAAAGTCGGGAGCTGATATGTAAATGTAGCGCTTCACCTCAGACGCAAAACCAATCTCTCTGGTCTAGCGCTAGGGAAAAGGGGATAGACTCCCTCGATGTCCGGTTCATACCAACAATAAGCCTACTTATTTTTTTATTGATAATCTTTATTAGAGATTCAAATGTTGCCTAGTGATGTTGGCGTATTTATTTATCCCTTTCTTCTTCCTCTCGTTTCTTTCTTTCTTCGCTTTATTTCTTCCTTCTGTTCCTTATTTCTTTCTTCTTTCTTTCCTTCCTTCTTTTTTTCCTTCCCTTTTCTTCTTTCCTTCTTTCTTTTCTTCTTTCTTTCCTTCCTTTTTTCTTCTTTCCTTCCTTCCTTTCTTCTTTCTTTCCTTCCTTTTTCTTCCTTTTTTCTTCTTTCCTTCCTTCCTTTCTTCTTCTTTCCTTCCTTTTTCTTCTTTTCTTCTTTCCTTCCTTCCTTCCTTCTTTTCTTCTTTTTTCTTCCTTCCTTCCTTCTTTTCTTCCTTTTTTTTTCTTCCTTCCTTTTTCTTTCTTCCTTCCTTCCTTCCTTTCTTCTTTCTTTCCTTCCTTCTTTTCTTCCTTTTTCTTAATTCCTTCCTTCCTTTCTTCTTTCTTTCTTTCCTTCTTTCTTTTCTTCCTTTTTTCTTAATTCCTTCCTTCCGTATTTATTTATCAAGGAATAATATCTCTTCCCATCTCACCTTCTTTTTTCTTTCTTTCTTATTTCTTCTTTCTTTTTTTTTTTTTTGCTTTCTTCTCTCTCTGCGTATAGCACGTTTTTTCTTCCTTTCTTTCCTAACAATTACAACGCTATGGTCCATCATTTATCTGAAGTGATGACAGGGTATAACATTTGAACACATGCATTCATATCCTACTAGCAGGACCTGTGGATATACCACAGTATGATAATTTGATTATTTCAACGCTAGATATGTTTATTTAATAGCTATATATTGAAATAATAGTTCAATATGGAAAAAGTATAATAATCTCTGACGCTTTCTTAAAAGTGGCGTTGTAAAATATTTACATTGATTTGCCGAAAAACTTTGGAGAATCTTTTAAAATATCTACATTTATTTGCCGACAAAAAAGTGACAAAAACACGACTCAGTAAATATCTAAGTTGGGCCGGAAATTCGCCTAACCCTGGCTTGCTAAAACATAGCGTAAATTAAGGCAGGGGGCCGGGACGACACAAGATTAAAATTACTGAAATAACTAATAACCAATTTCAATATTACAAATAAAACAAACATGTATCTTCTTTTTATTTTCTTTTTTTTTTTTTCAATTCCTTTTCATTTTACGTTGGGCATTTAAGCGACACAAGACCATTTGGAATGTTTCATTTTAAAAATTGGGTGAAATAAAATGGGACAAATAGGAAATATGCGATTAAGCGACACCAGATAATCTGGATTTACATTTTTGCATTACATCTTGAACAATTTGGACGGTCTCATTTTTTAACCAGAGGGTGGGTGTTGCAGGATGATAACGGACGGAAGATTTAAGAACAAGCGTATTAATATATCCTATGAATCAAAACGGAATGGTCCATTATTTTTCCGAGGTGATAAGAAGCTGATAGTAGGTGTGGTGCTCCACCTCTGACGCTAAAATACTCACCTTGGTCTAGCTATATATATATATATATATATATATATATATATGTTTTTTTTTATGTTGAAGTTGGGCGTTATTATGAAGCATTTAAAAATAAACGAAGGAACTCGATGTTATGGAGTACTGGATTCACTTTTTAAAAATCATTTGTTATCATAAATTTTCGGGATCGTTAGATTCCCTTTTTCAAATGAATGTCGCTCCTGTTTAACGGATGCTTTGTCTTTGTTGTTATTGACGGCGGCAGCGTCTGTAAAAATAT
Organism: Doryteuthis pealeii; assembly: GCA_023376005.1. Classification (NCBI taxonomy): domain Eukaryota; kingdom Metazoa; phylum Mollusca; class Cephalopoda; order Myopsida; family Loliginidae; genus Doryteuthis; species Doryteuthis pealeii. The sequence continues at coordinate 68,590,147 of CM042166.1, forward strand.
TTGTAATAACGGAGTATTCCGATATCGGCGTTTAGTCCCCTCACGTGAGTTCGTAGTTTTAAAATCCATTTGGATATATATATATATATATATATATATATATATATATATATATATATATATATATATATATAAAGTTGTCTCGTCGGCTAAATGTGCCTCTATTTTTACTATGTACTTTGATTTCCGCATCATGACCTCGTCGCCGCTTTTGTCGGTGGGGGATATGACGATATCAGGGCTTCAAGAGACACATAGAAGCCTTCGTTACGATCAACCAAAAATCCTGATATCGTCATATCTCCCACCGACAAAAGCGGCGACGAGGTCATGATGCGGAAATCAAAGTACATAGTAAAAATAGAAGCACATTTAGCCGACGAGACAACTTAGACACCAACAAATATCACCAACACACACACACACACACACACACACATATATATATATATATATATATATATATATAAGTAAAAAGTAAAGTTGACGGGGCGGCCTAAAGTCGGTATCAGCCAGTCAGCGAGGGAGTCTATCCCCTTTTCAATAGCGCTAGACCAAGGAGATTGTTTTAGCATCTAAAATGAAGCGCCACACCTACCATCAGCTCCTTACTTTACCGCACAGATCACTGTGCTACTTATACGCTGACTTGGCGAGGACCGGTATCGAAGTGGGAATCTTGTGGTTTCTAGCGGAACGCTCTACCGACTGAGCTAACCCGGCCCCTTAAAGGGTGGAAATGGACCATAATCACTTAATACCCGATTTTTAAGCTTTGTGTCTTTACTAATTACTTTGCTCTGTTTATAAAAAATTAAACATTGAGCTCTCATATCGAACCTGAAATTTTCAACACCGTATCGTTGGAAGAAAGGACCAGCTTAGAATCATGCTAACACTAAAGTACTTGGTACCCCACCAAAGAATATATATATATATATATATATATATATATATATATATTATATATATAAAGTTAAACCTAATGAGCCAGATATACCTACTATGAGTTTCGTTTAGTGCTCTTCAGGACAAAGATCAGCTCTAGTTAGGTATCGAATGCTCTTTACTTTTTAGCTTTAAAATATCCTGGCGGTTTATATATATATATATATATATAATATATATATATATATATATATATTATTGTTTTTTCTTTTGACCAAGTATTATAGTATCAACCGATTATTTTCGGTTGGTGCGACTATCTTGGTCTTTTCTTTTAAATTTTTTTTTTCCCCAGGTGATGTTTGGTAGTATATTTTTACAATCAAACTATTTGCCGGGATTTTTTCTTACTGCAAGGGTTTACCAACAAGTTTGGTATATTACAATATATATATATATATATTATATATATATATATATATATATATATATATATATGATGATAGCACTTCCAAGTGCCGAAAGTTCTCGGGACATGAACTTTGGTGGACTAATCCACGAATTCCACCCAAATATTAAAAAATTGGCCAGAAAACTTGAAAAGATCGCAAATAAAATTGTTAAACAGGAGATGTGTCTTTTGTTTAAGTCAACATGCATAAATGAAAAAATTCTGCCCAAATATATATACACACACACACACACACACACACATATATATATATATATATATATATATATATATATATTATATTAAGAAATTTGAAAAAACAAGTGTTCCGAAAATAGGATGAATTTATTCATCGATGTTTAAACATTTCGGTTTCTTTAAACCTTCATCAGGATGTATTATGGGGTGAAGAAATTGATGGATGTTTTATAGATGACAGGAGATGAAAATGTTTATAAAATCTTTTTTGTTATGTAACTGTGACATAACAAAAAAGATTTTATAAACATTTTCATCTCCTGTCATCTATAAAACATCCATCAATTTCTTCACCCCAAGATACATCCTGATAAAGGTTTAAAGAAACCGAAATGTTTAAACATCGATAAATAAATTCATCCTATTTTCGGAACACTTATTTTTTCAAATTTTCTTAATATTGTCGGATTTATTTTCCATAATTACTCCCATATATATATATATATATATATATAGTTTTTTTCCGTAGTCAGGGTCTTTTCATGTGTGGTTTAACCAAGCTGATGCAGGTAGACTATAAGGAGAGCTCAATGTGCCTAATACCAGTGAGTAAAAGGACAGAGCAAGATATTTAGTAAATGAAGAAAAACTCTAAACTTGCTTCATTACAATAATTTATTTCAACCGTATTAATACGGCATCTTCAGGTAATCACAAGAACATGTCTCTTACTGTGTCATGTTCTTTTGATTACCTGAAGATGCCGTATTAATACGGTTGAAATAAATTATTGTAATGAAGCAAGTTTAGAGTTTTCTTCATTACTATATATATATATATATATATATATATATATATATATAATACCCCGTACGATGCAACGATACTGAACCAACTATTGTTCTTCTACAAGAACATTAGAACGAGTCTTGTAATCTTGTTACCAACGCAACACTTTGGTTTTCAAATCACCGACTCGAAGGTCACAATAAAGATGTCATATTATCTGAACAGGTTTGTTTCCGTTGAGCGCTTTGGCCGTTCAATAAACTTAACAATGTACGACTGATATTAAATATTTAATGACTTTCCGATTATTTGACCGACGAAAATCGGTCTCGTGTGCGCATGCTCGTGTGCGTATGTGTGTGTACGCGCGGGCGTGTACGTGTGCGCGTGTGTACTGTCTAAATTCACTCGTCCAGTTGCGAATCATCTTTTGTGATGTGTAAACAACATATTTTTCAATAATTCACCGTCACCAAGCAAGGGGGTGGGAGTGCTCTTGCTCGCCTCTACACACAGACACACACAGACACACACACACACACACACACACACACACACAGAGTATAGATAGATCAGAGGAACGCGGGGGTAAGGAATCCAATTCTGCAATATGTGCAAAATAATACCCGAATGATTTGCTGTGGGCGTGTTGTTAAAAAGCGACGGGGGTGGAGTGTGTGTGTGTAGGGGGTTGGGGCGTCAAATGGAAATCAATTTTGTCATATGGTGATGTCATTGC
>CM042166.1:68595711-68598717 GCA_023376005.1 Doryteuthis pealeii
AGAACGAAACCGGTAACCCAGTACGTAGAGTCAGGAAGTTCCACGTGGCGCACGTTATTCGCCGGGTTTGCTTCTCATGATTATTTTCAATAATTATCGAATTTTATACAATATAAGCATTGTAATTGCCTTCAAAAATATAAATAATAATAATAATAATAATAATAATAATAATAATATATATATATATATATATATAAGGTTATCCAAATGACTGGTAAGTAAGGGATGACTCTATTTGGGATCATCGAAATTTCACTGTACAACCATACAGGTAACAACAACAATAGCTAGATAAAAGGTAACTGATGAGAATATACCACACAATTAACAGAAATCATATATATATATATATATAATATATATATATATATATATATATGTGTGTGTTTGTGTGTGTGTGTGTGTGTGTGTTTGTGTGTGTGTGTGTGTGTGTGTGGAGAAAAGTAAACAAACACGGAATGTAGTACTGGATGGATGTTTATAGGTAGTGATGTCGACGTTATAACGTTTTGGTCTGTTAAACCTTCTTCAGGACAGTGGATGGATTTCTTGTGTTTGAAGGATGCCGTTCTGATACTGACGAGAGTCTTGAGGTCGTGATTGGGGAGGGGTGGTCAGTTACTGATGCCTACTGGGTATTTTTAGGATGGCTATTGGTGGATGGTACGATCTTTTCAAGAATGCAGCTGATGAGAAAATGTTTCCTGTTTTGGAGCGAGTGATTTAATCTTTTTACTCCCATATATATATATATATATATATATATATATATATATATATATATATATATATAGTCTGCGAGCCTCAGCTTTTGGTATGTGGCCGCTTTTGCTGATATTCAAATATGTGAAGAAAAAAAAACATTTATTTATTTAAAACTAGCCGAGGAAGGTTTGTTAAACAAACCGAAACACTGCAGCGTCGGCTTATTAAGTTAATTCATATATATATATATATATATATATATTATATATATATATATATATATACATTGTTTTTGTTGAGGGTGTACACAATTTATAAAAATACTTTGAACAACTTCTTCAGGCGTATCTTGTTGAATTCGGGAACCTTCTCTGCGTACTCGAACTCTGAAGACTTCATGTCGTAATCGGGAACCTTCACTTAACTTCGAACCGAACCCTTTATTCAATCCATCGTGGCAGACTTTTCTCATTCTGTTAACCATAACCGGACCCAAGTGTTGAGATATGTTAATATTCTATGTTATTATCAACCTTAGCTAGATTTATTCTGCAACCTACAGGTGATTGTCAGTTAGAACTGTATTAACTCAACCCTTATATCCGTTGCACCGTGTATCCAACTGGAAGAAGGATGGGGGGACACATGGGCCGAAAGGTTGTTTATATAACAATAAAGATGAGGACAATAGTTCGAAAATTCCAAATAATACAAACTATCAAGCCTCATCTCAAAATTCAGACAAATAATTTGTTCAAGTATTTGAAAAAAAACAAAAAACTATTGATGCATATCTTGTCTGATTTGTGCCGTTGACTTCAGTGTGAACTACTTTAGTGTCTTCAATAGGTCCCACCCACAGATTTTGGAAACTGTTTACATAAGAATTCTAAAACCTCCTCTCTTTGGGGCTTTTGGGAATTGTGAGTATATAGTTTCTTTCTTTCTTTTTTTCTTTTTTTTCTTTTCTTTTCACAATTAAAAACAATCCAACTCCAAACTTTAATCTATGACGAGATGACGAGAGAGGAACGAAAGCGCTTAGAAGATTTCCTATTTTTGCTGGTATATATATATATATATATATATATATATATATATATATATATATATGTTTAATTATATATATATATATATATATAATATATATATATATTGTGTGTGTGTGTGTGTGTGTGTGTGTGAAAGCGAAACAAAAGCTAAGTATGTAAATCTTTCTATTAACGGTTTTTATTTATTTGTTCATTTTTGTTTTTAAATTTTGACATGTCTTACACGGTCGCAACATATTGGCAACATTTTACCGGATGTCAGCCTTGTTCTCAACAGACTTTTAAAAAAGAAAAAATAGAGAGAAATAAGAAATTACAGTTATTCGCCCATTTCATTCATAAAGGAGGAGAAGAAGAAACAGAGGAAAAAAAGGAGAGGAAAAGGAAATAAGAAGAGAAATTATAACCACACAAATAAAAAAACATAAGCACGTCATTTCTGAAAATAAACTCTGATGATGAAGCTCTAGCTTCGAAATCGATAAGATATATAAAACATCTTTTTGTCTTTATTTTTTATACGCATTGTATTGCCTTCGAATTTTATCATTATATATATATATATATATATATATATATATATAGAGAGAGAGAGAGAGAGAGAGAGATATTTTTAAAAAATAATGACATATTTTTATTGAGTCTAGCCTCATCACGGGTTTAACAAATACCTAGTGATGGAAATGGAATGTTTTTGAGAGAATATCCGGAGTAATCTTCTGGATCAAAAAGGTATTCCCAGTAAATGCAACGCGGTATGAAAAAGTTTTTCGTGTTAGAATAAACCAGAGAGAGTTCAACCCAGTATATATATATACATATATATACATATCAACTCAGTATATAATATTTATTAGCGATTTTGTGTGAAGCATGGGCTGTGAAATGAATAAGAAACTCAGTTGGTGTTTAAGTGTTAAGTTTCATTTTATTTCATTCTATATTTCGGAAGTTCGACCTTCCTTTGTCAAGTTAATCTAGACTGTTTTGTGTAGTTTAGGCGCTTTTATAGCTGAGGATGCTGGTGGTCTGTGTCTTGGTTGGCTGGGGACACCACTCGACCCAACCAAAATCCGCCAAAATAAATATTATAGGTATATATAAAATACATATATACAAATATGATATATTCACACTGAGAACTAGACTTCCGATATATATATATATATATATATAATATATATATATATATATAATTATATATGAGATAGGAGGTTGGAGGTAAAATCTGACAGTATTCTCTCCT
>CM042166.1:68598817-68653817 GCA_023376005.1 Doryteuthis pealeii
TTGAGATGTGGGCGGAAATGGGTATGATAGAGGAAAGAAAGTGAAAGAGCACCATGAGAAGTGTGAAAGAATGAGTCATGGACACGAATGGTTGAGAGAGCCAGATGTACTCTCACACAGTTGTAACTACTGGGGGGAAATAAACACATCTCAGAAGAAAAAGAAGTGACGCTTATGTCTATTAACATAAAAACTCTAGAATGATACAAATGTCGGCAAGATGTTCCCCCTGCACCCCAACTGTGCTTACTGCAATTGACTATGTAAGTGGTATTTTATCGGCCTAACCGCCCTCCAAATACACGTAAGTGTATGTTAGACGACGAGTCGTACATATTTTAAACAAAAGTATGCAAGCCTGGTTCTGAATTCAGTTTTCCTTCTCTCGGTTGGTTGCTTAAACATTGCTAAAAAGACTAATCTCCAATTAATAGAGTAGTTTTCCATATTTATTTAATTCATTTTAAAATGCATTAAACGATCCATGTCTCATTGGTCTGTGAGTGTGTCACATAATGGGGGCGGGGTGAGCCAGGAATGTAACCTGACATGTAAATTAGCATGGACATGTTTTATAAGGAAAATAAGAATTACGTGTTAGATTAGAATGGAAAAATTTTAAGGATAAATCATCATAATGTTCCATAGCATGTTTTTTCTATTGGTCAAGAAGTGTCACGTGGCGAAGTGGGAGAGAGGAGGTTTGAGAGGTAAGAATGTGAGTGAATCTGACACGTTGCGTTGAAAGAGAGCCAGACAGTTGTGAAAAATAAAAGTCTCATGAGAAAAAGAAGTGGTCTTGTGTTATTACTAAAATCTCTGAATGGCACTAGTCAAGATGTCCCCCAGCACCCCAAGATGGTTTCCAGTCTCCAAACATCCAGGAATTGTCAGCCTAACAACCAATATTCGAAAATCTCCAATCTAGTACCGGTCCATAGATAAGTATACTAATATTTCATATCAACATTCCGAATAAAAGAGTCATGACCCGCCCTGTCGGCTGGGGCGTTAGAATGCAACGACTGCATCTCTGTAGAGGGGTAAGACTCCCTTAATGGGCCACTGGTTAGCCGTGGGTGGCAACCCATGATGCTTAAGGATAGAACCCAGGTAGTTGAGCAGTCCAGGACTTGCAATACTCCACTTTGGCCTTTTCTTGGGCTAGACGAGCGGTCGGAGAGGCCCATTCCGATCAATCGGCTGGTCACGTTGAGCCCTAGCACCTATATGATTGCCCCAACCCTATTGCCCTTATGGCAAACCCCAACCCCTTTTTATCATATGGGTGCAAGAAGGCGGTGGCTGCGGGTCTACATGTCTTGGGAATGACGTTTAAACTCTATCTGATGGTGAGGTTCCAGTTCTGGAGGTCTGGGGAATGTGGAGCACCCCTTCATCCCCATTGCTTCCTGGTCCACTCTGACCGGAGAGGTAGTACGTGTTAGGGTCCCATCTATGTGTTAAATAGAAAAATGTATTTATAAAAATATTGAGTATCCATTAAGAATGAATTTATTTCAAAACTTTATCGGCATTAAATGACCCACTGAGGTTGATATGCCGTAAAACAAACCAAAAAGAACCATAACATAACAAACGTTGATACGTCATCTCTCCATTCCGAAATGAGAGCGTAACGTTACACCGTAAGTAGCGTCCTTAGCAACCACCTTCAGAAACAGTTAAAAGCAACAAAATCAATCTCAAAATATAGTCCTTAGCTTAAATAGCGTCCCATAGCCTCCTTCCCGAGCAAGAATAGCGTCACCTAGCAACCATAAACAGCGTCCTTAGGAACCTCCTTCAACAACAGCAAATAGCCACATTCTAATTAACAATAGCGTCCCTAGCAACCGTAAGTATATTCTCAAACCCAATATGTTGAAGATTTGTGCTGAACCAACCATACTTTTTACATTTGATATTAAAAGAATTGTGCACTAGTATTCGGGCCACACTCCTCACCTTTTGATTTCAGAATCTTTCATTCACCTGGATTATTTCCTATAAATCTAACATAAACAAAGGGGAACCACTCTTGACTGATTAATTATTTATTTATTTTCCGATTAAACTAACCCTAAACCCTGACCCTAAACCCTAACCCCGTCTTCTTTTTTCCTAGTAGATCAATAAATAAATAAATAATTTATCAGTCAAGAGTGGTTCCCCTTTGTTTATGTTAGACTTATAGGAAATAACCTAGCACCATAACAATAAAACGTGACTTAACACTTCTATATATTAATACTCTTGTTTTCTTGGTGGATGAGCAGTCCATGACATGCAACACTGCACTTTGGCCCTTACTTAGGCTAACGTGTGGTCGGAGAGGCCTCTTCGATTAATCGGCTAGTCACGTCAAGCCCTAGCACCTATATGATTGTCCTCAACCCTATTACCCTTGTGGCAAGCCCCAACCCTTTTTATCATATGGGCGTTAGAAGGCGGTGGCTGTGGGTCTTTATGTCCTGAGTATGACGTTAAACTCTGATGGTTAGGTCCCAGATCTGGAGGTCTGAGGATGTGGAGCCCCTCTTCATCCCATTGCTCCCAGGTCTATTCTTACCCAGAGTGGTATTACCTGTTAGGGTTCCAACTATGGGTTAAATAGAAAATTTGTTTACAACAAAAAAAAAACAAAACACAAACATTGAGTTTAAATAATTTTCTTCCAAACTATCGCTACGAATCTTTCAAAATTTTGCCGGCATTAAATGACCCACTGTGGTTGATATGCCATAAAACAAAACAAAACAAACAAACGAACAAAAAACAAAAACAAACATACTCTTATTTCTTAATCTTCCGACCGTTATCATCTTGCAACACCCTCTGATTAAAAATGAGACATTCTAAATCGTCCAGGATGAAATGCAAAAATGAAGACCCTTATTATCTGGTGACGCTTAACCGCCGAATTCTTATTTCTTATGAGTCTCAGCAGCTCTGCTAAATAATGGACCATTTTGTTTTTTTTATTATAAAGAAAGAACGGGAAGAAAAGGGACATGCTACACTGAAAAATATAATAAGAAAGAAAGAAAGAAAGAAAGAAAGAAAGAAAAAAAAAAGAAAGAAAGACGGTATGGGGAAAGATAGAATGAGGGGGTGAGCGCGCGGGAGCGATTACGCTAATCTGTTTCAATCGAACATAATGAAAAGATGAAAAGGAGGAAAGAAAGAAAAAACAATAGAGTGAGAGAAAGTTAAGTCAAGATTTATTATACTTTTCACACATTGAACTATTTAGCAATAGCTCTTAAGTAAACATATCAAACGTTTCAATGATTAAATTATAATACTGTGATATATACACAGGTCCTGCTAGTAATCAAGATTATTATACATTTTACATATTGAACTATTTGACAATTGCTCTTAAGTAAATATATTAATCGTTGTAATAATTACATTATCATAATGTGGTATATCCACAGGTCCAGCTAGTCAATATTATTATACTTTTTACATATTGAACTATTTAGCAATAACTCTTAAGTAAAAATAGTAAACGTTGTAATAACTAAATTATCATACTGTAGTATATTCACAGGTCCTGCTAGTCACAAAATTAATATTTAAAAGAAATCCATAGAAAATAATATAATCAGAGACATTCAAAAGAAAGATTGAAAAAAAAATTGTCAACAAAGATAGAAAGGGAAGAAAAAGAACATGTTATATAGGAAAAATATGATAAGAGAGAGGTGGTGAGCGCGTGGAAGCGATAACACTAATCTGTTTCAATCAAACATAATGAAAAGATTAAAAGAAAAAAAAGAAAAAAGAAAGAGAAAAAAGGTTATCGTACTTTTTACATTGAACTATTTAGCAATAGCTCTTAAGTAAACATATCAAACGTTTCAATGATTAAATTATAACACTGTGATATATACACAGGTCCTGCTAGTAATAAAGATTATTATACATTTTACATATTGAACTATTTGACAATTGCTCTTAAGTAAATATATCAATCGTTGTAATAATTAAATTATCATACTGTGGTATATCCACAGGTCCTGCAACTCAAGATTATTATACTTTTTACATATTGAACTATTTAGCAATAGCTCTTAAGTAAACACAGTAAACGTTGTAATAACTAAATTATCATAATGTGGTATATCCACAGGTCCAGCTACTCAAGATTATTATACTTTTTACATATTGAACTATTTGGCAATAGCTCTTAAGTAAACATATCAAACGTTTCAATGATTAAATTATAACACTGTGATATATACACAGGTCATGCTATTAATCAAGATTATTGTACTTTTTACACATTGAACTATTTAGCAATAGCTCTCAAGTAAACATATTAATCGTTGTAATAATTACATTACCATACTATCCACAGGTACTGGTAGTAAGTATTATATTTCTATTGTACATTAAAACAATTAACGTAAAGTTTTTTTGTTTTCTCGGGGTGAGCTATTCTATACAAGCGGCAAACATTTATTTATTTATTTCATTTGTTTGTTTATTTTTACACAAAGAACGAAGCTGGATATAATTGTAAAATAATGGCCTGATAGCTGTCAATTTAATTGTATGTAAGCGCACAGATCAATGTGAACATGAGAGCGTATTATTATTTTGTATACAAACAGCAAATGCTCACTCGGCGTTAGATATTGTTTCCATACGGAGGAACACACATAGTTTGATTGATATAGTCGCATTGAATATCAATACTATTAGTAATAATTATAATGAATTGGTTGATGAAAAAGAAAAAAGGCTACTGTAATGGCAGATTGTTTTCTCGTTTTATTCAACATTCCTCATGTTTATTAGTAGTTCTTTTTTTTTGGCGGGCTAAAGGGGGTGTCGGGGGGGGGGGCGTTCTCGGTCTAATGTGAATGTTGGGTATTAAGAAGGCTGACAAATAATAAAGATCTGGTACATTGTTAAAAAAATGAGATGGGAGAGGAGGGGGAAGTTTTAAAGTTGTGAAGAAGAAGAAGAAGAAGAAGAAGAAAAGAAAATTTAATAGATGGAGATAGATAGAGAGAAAAGAAAGGGAGAGAGAGAAAGTGAGAGAGAGATAGGGAGAAAGAGAGAGAAAGAGTGTGTTTATGTGTTTATGTGTGTGTGTGTGTTGAGAGAGAGAGAGAGAGAGAGAGATGGGGGAGAGAGAGAGCTTAAAGGATCAATTACAATGAATAATGAAAAAGGGAAATAAAGAAAAGAATATTCAATACGAAGAGAGAGAGAGAGAGAGAGAGAGAGAGAGAGAGAGAGAGAGAGAGCGATTAAAGGATAAATGAGAATTGAAATAAAAAAGAAGAAAGAAGAAGAGGAAAAGAAAAAGAAAGAAGAAGAAGAGAAGAAGGAAAGGAAGGAAAGAGAGACGTGAAGGAGAGAAGGAATGAAAGGACGAGAGTAGAGAAGAGAGGAAGGAAAGGAAAGAAAGAGAGACGTGAAGGAGAGAAGGAATGAAAGAACGAGAGTAGAGAAGAGAAAGGAATGAAGGAAAGAGAGGCGTGAAGGAGAGAAGGAAGAAAGAACGAGAGTAGAGAAGAGAGGAAGGAAAGGAAGGAAAGAGAGACGTGAGTAGAGAAGGAATGAAAGAATGAGAGTAGAGAAGAGAGGAAGGAAAGGAAGGAAAGAGAGACGTAAAGGAGAGAAGGAATGAAAGAATGAGAGTAGAGAAGAGAGGAAGGAAAGGAAAGAAAGAGAGACGTAAAGGAGAGAGGGGATGAAAGAACGAGAGTAGAGAAGAGAGGAAGGAAAGAAAGGAAAGATAGACGTGAAGGAGAGAAGGAATGAAGGAGACAGAAGAGAGGAAGAGGAAGGAAAGGAAAAACGTGAATGGGAGAAGGATTGAAAGAACGAGAAAAGAGAAGAAAGGAGGGAAAAGAAAGAAAGAGACACGTGATAGAGAGAAGGAAAGAAGTAAGTAAGGTATGAAGGCGGAAGAAGGTATAGCAACAGATGAGATGAGAAAATAAAATTGTGAGAAAAAAGAAGTGAAGAAAGGTTTGCGAAGAAAAAGACAAATGAAAAAGGGATATTTAATACAAGTGAGATAGATAGATAGATAGATAGATAGAGAGAGAGAGAGAGAGAGAGAGAGAGGGAAGAGAGATTAAAGGATAAATGAGAATTAAAGAAGAAAAGGAAGAAGAGGAAGAAGAAAAAGACGAAAAAGAAGAAGAAGGAAAGTTCAATAGAGAGAGAGAGAGAGAGAGAGAGAGAGAGAGAGAGAGAGAGAGAGAGAGAAGTGGTGTGGTAATAGGGGAATAACGAAAGAATTGAAAGAAAGAATTATGGAAAAGGGGGAAAAGATGAAAGAAAGAAGAAAAAAGAAGAAAAGAACGAGAAAGGGAATAAGTGAATTTGAAAAAGAAGAGAAAGATTAGAAAGAAAGAAAGAAAGAAGAAAGAAAGAAAGAAAGAAAAAGAAAGAAGGAGAAAGTAAAAGGTAGGAATGAACAAGAAAAGTGTTAGAAAATATAGAAAGATGGTAAGGAAAGGAAGAAACGAAAAGAAGAGGAGAGAGGAAGGAAAGGAAGGAAAGAGAGACGTGAAGGAGAAGAAGGAATGAAATAACGAGAGTAGAGAAGAGAGGAAGGAAAGGAAGGAAAGGAAGGAAAGAGAGACCTGAAGGAGAGAAGGAATGAAAGAACGAGAATAGAGAAGAGAGGAATGAAAGGAAGGAAAGAGAGAAGTGAAGGGAGAAGGAAATGAAAGAACGAGAGTAGAGAAGGAGGAGGAAGGAAGGAAAGAGAGACGTGAAGGAGAGAAGGAATGAAAGAACGAGATAGAGAAGAGAGGAATGAAAGGAAGGAAAGAGAGACGTGAAGGAGAGAAGGAATGAAGAACGAGAGAAGAGAGAAGAAAGGAAGGAAAGGAAAGAAAGAGAGACGTGAAGGAGAAAGGAATGAAAGGACGAGTGAAGTAAGAGATGAACGAAAGAAAAGAACGAGAGAAGAAAGGAAGTAAATGAAAGAAAGAGAGAAGAGAAGAGAAGAGAGGAGTGAAAGAGAAGAAAAGAAAGGAAAGAAAAGAAGGAAAGCGATGAAGGAAAGAAGTAAGTAAGGTATGAAAGCGGAAGAAGGTATAGCAACAGATGAGATGAGAAAATAAAATTGTGAGAAAAAAGTAGTCATGAAGAAAGTTTGCGAAGAAAAGGCAAATGAAAAAAGGAAGGAGAAATAGAAGAAATGAAGAAGAAAATTGATGAATGAGGAAAGAAGCGAAGTAAGGAAGGAAGGATTTGAAAAAGAGAAAAAATTAAGAAAAGAAGGAAAAAAGTAATGAAAGAGTTGTAAGTAGAAAATAAGAACAAAATAGGAAGCGAAAGAAGAATAATAAGTGAATGAAAGAAGGGAAAAAGAGGAATTAATGAAGGAATGAGTCAGGAAGAAAAGAAAGAGCGTGAAAGAAAGAAAAATGAAAGAAAGAAAGAAAATAACGAGAAAAGGAAAAGAGACAAAACAATAAGAAAGAAAGAAAGAAAGAAAGGAAGGAAAATAATTGAAGGAATGAGAAAGGAAGCCTTGAGGGGAAAAGAAGAGAAAAGGAAGAAAGAAAGAAAAAAGGAATAATTAAAAAGAGAGAAATGGAGGTAGAATGCAAAAGAGAAATAGTGTGTGTGTGTGTGTGTGTGTGTGTGTGTGAAAGAGAGAGGGGGAAGGAGTGAAAAGAACGAGAGAATTGAAGAAAGGAAGGAAGGAAAAAATGACGGATTAAAGAAGCAAAAGGAGGGATGAGAGAAGAATAAAGAGAAAGAGATTGAAGAAGGACAGAATGGAAGAAGAAGAAAGAAGAGAAGAATAAGAGAATTGAAGGAAAGACGGAAGGAAAGAAGGAATGAAGGAAGGACGAAATAAAGAAGCGAAAGGAAGTGTATGGTTGAAGAATGACAGAAGATATGAAGAAAAGAAGGACAAAAGGAAGAGAAGACTGAGTGAACGAAGACGAAGAAAAATAAAATAAAGAGAGAGAGAGAGAGAGAGAGAGAGAGAGAGAGAGAGAGAGAGAGAGAGAAAGGGGGAGTAGAAAGGAGAAATGAGAGAAAGAAAGAAAGAAAGAAAGAAAGAAAGAAAGAGACGAATGAGAAAAAAAGATTGAAAGGAACAAAAGAAAGAGACAAAGAAAGTGAGTACAGGAAAGAACGAGTGAAGAGGGGAATGAAAGAAGAAGAGAAGAATGAATGAGAAAAGTGAAAGAAGGAAGGAATGAAGGAGAGAAAGAAGAATTAGAGAAGGAGAAAAAGAAAAAAAAAGAAAAGGGAAAGAAAGAAGGAAAAAAAAAAGAGAGAAGAGGATGGCAGAATATAAGGACTGAGTGAGAAAATTGAAGGATGGAAGGAAAGAAAGAAGGAAGGAAGAAAGGGAGTACGAATTAAAGAATAAAAATGAGGAATGAAAACAATAAAGAGAAAGAAATTGAAAAATGAGAGAAGATATGAAGAAAAGAACGACAAAAACGAGAGAATGTGAGAAGAAAGAATGTGAGAAGAAAGAATGTGAACGAGAATTGAAGGAAGGAAGGAAGGAAGGAAGAACGAGAGAAAAATATAGGAAAGTAAGAAGAATGACAGAAAATATGAAGAAAATGCGAAAAGAACGAGAGAAAGGAAAAAGGAAGGAACAAACGAATGAATGAAGGAAGGAAGGAATGGCGTATTAAATAATTAAAAGGAGGAATGAAAGAAATAATAAAGAGAAAGAGATTGAAGCATAAGAGAATGGAAGAATAAAAGAACGAGAGAATTGAAGGAGAAAGGAAGGAAGGAAAGGGGGAAGGAAGAAATAAAGGAATAGGGAATGAGAGAAAGAATAAAGAGAAAGGGGTTGAAGGATGGGAGAATGGAAGAAGAAAAAGCTAGATAATTGAAGAAAGAAAGGTAGGAATGAATGAAAGGGGGAAGGAACGAAGGAACGAAGGAAGAGCGAATGAGAGAAAGAATAAAGAAAAGACATTGGAGCATGGGAGAATCGAAATAAGGAAAGAAGGAATTAGAGAAAGAATAAAGAAGTGAGAAGAAGAAGAAGAAGAAGAAAGAGAGAAGAGAGAAGAGAGAGAGAAGAAGAAGAGAGAGAGAGAGAGAGAGAAAATTGAAGAAGTAAGTAAGGAAAGAAGGAAGGATTGAAGTAAAAAAGCAGAGGGTACGTATTAAAGAAGAAAAAAGGTGAACGAGGGAAAGAATAAATTGAAAGAGATTGAAGTATAACAGAAAGGAAAAAAGAAGAAAAGAACGAGAGAATTGAAAAAGGAAGGAAAGAAAAAAAAAGAAAGGACGAATTAAAGAAGAGAAAAAGAGAAAGAATGAAAGAATGGAAAAAGAAAGAAAAGAAGAGCGGGAAAATTGAAGGAAGGAATGGAGGAAGGAAGGAAGTACGAATAAAAGAAGAAAAGGGAGGGACGAAGGAGAAAAATAAAGAGAACGAAATTGAAGAATCACAGAAGATATGAAAAAATGAGAAAAGAGCGAGAGAATTGAAGAAAGGAAGGAACGAATGAAGGAATGAACGAACGAAGGAAGAAGGAAGAACGAAGGACACACTAAAAGGTGAGAATGAAAGAAATAATAAAGAGAAAGAGATTGAAGCATAAGAGAAATGAAGAAGAAAAGAAAAAGAGAATTGAAGGAAGAAGGAAGAAAGGAAGGAAGGAAGGAAAGAAAGAAGGAATAAATAATGAAGGACGAATTAAAAAAGAGAAAGAGGGGATGAGAAAAGAATAAAGATAAAGAGGTTGAAGAATGAAAGAATGGAATAAGAAAGAAGAGAAAAGTGGGACAATTGAAGGAAGTAATGAAGGAAGGAAGGAAGGAAGGAAGAAGGGACAACGTATTAGAAGAAAAGGATGGATGAAAAAAAGAAGGAAGGAGTGAAAAGAACGAGAGAATTGAAGAAAGGAAGGAAAAAAGGAATGACGAATTAAAGAAGCGAAAGGAAGGATGAGAGAAAGAATAAAGAGAAAGAGATTGAAGAAGGACAGAATGGAAGAAGAAAGAAGAGAAAAATGAGAGAATTGAAGGAACGACGGAAGGAAGGAAGGAAGGAAGGAAGGAATAAAGAAGCGAAAGGAAGAATAAGATTAAGGAATGACAGAAGAAATGAAGAAAAGAAAGGAAGAGAAATGAGTGAACGAAGACGAAGAAAATAGAGAGAGAGAGAGAGAGAGAGAGAGAGAGAGAGAGAGAGAGAGAGAGAGAGAGAGAGAGAGAGAGAGAGAGAAACAAGGTAAGTATTATTGACAGATAGCGAGACGAAGTAAAAGTACAAAATTAAACGAAAAGAATTCGTGAAAACAGAGATAAAAATGACCGCCCCCCCCCGAAAAAAACATAAAAAAACAAAGAAAAAGGAAAAAGTCAAAAATACGAATGATGTCAGTTAATGCAAAAATCTGGAATTTATTTAAATCGGCATAGAGATAATAACGAAACAAGCATCACCGTTTTCAGGAACGTAAGTTCCATTGCTGACATGTCTTATTTAATGGAATTTTTCATGAAAATATTTCATCATACCTTAGAAAAATAAATAAATAAAAAATAAAATAAAAACACAAAACAAATAATAAAACAAAACAAAACAAAAAAGTCATCACAATAATAAAATATGTTAATAATAATTATTGCTATTGAATCTACCGGCTTTTTTAAAAAAATCAAGAAGAAGAGGAGGAAGAAGAAAAAAAAGAAGGAGGAGGCTCAACACACGGCTTTGGAATCAGTTTTCAACCAATACATACAATAATATATGATAATTATTTAAGTAGTTGAAAACGAAAAAAGTACAAAATAAAAAAAAAAAATAATAATAATAATCAGGGCAGCTAGATGTTGACAACTACTGAAAAACCGCCCGTGCGCGTGCGCACACACACACACACACGTACAAAAGAGACAAGGAAGGAGAATTAGTTTTTGCAGAGGTTTCTAAAGGTAGCAGCAGCAGCAGCAGCAGCAGCACAAGAAAAAAAGAAAGGGAGAAAGAGAGGGAGAAGAAAGAAAGAGAGAGAGAGAGAGAGAGAGAGAGAGAGAGAGAGAGAGAGAGAGAGAAAGAGAAAGGGAGTACAAGACAATCCACTAAGGATGTTTGAGACATGCCAATGCAATAATCAGATATAATTTTCCACCCTTTCTTATACCCAGATCTGCTACCAGCGAATAAAAGTGCTTGCTTTGCCCAGGATCGCATATATATATAATATATATATATATATATATATATATATATATAATATATGTGTGTGTGTGTGTGTGTATGTATGCATGTATGTATGTATGTATGTGTGTGTATGTGCATATATGCATATATATGTGTGTATTTATATATATATATGTGTATATATGAGTCTGTATATACATGTATATATGCGTGTATATATGCATGTATATATATATATATATATATATATATATATATATATATATTATATATATATATATATTATGTACATGTGCGTGTGTGTGGAGCCTATCCATTCATTTACCTGAAAACCAAGATGTGTCTGTGTGTGTATATATATATGTGTGTGCGTGTGTGTGTTTGTATATATATATATATGTGTGTGTGTATATATATATCTATATCTACACACACACACACACACACACACACACACATATATATATATGTATATATATATATGTACTCGTGCGCGCACGCGCGTGTATGTGTGTGTGGAGCCTGTCCATTCATTTACCTGAAAAGCAAGAAGATGGTATCTGTTCGTTTTGTAAAAGCAGGCGATGTATGTGTGTGGGGGGTGGCTGGGGCGTGAGGGGGAAAAACGCACCCACGGACTTAGTGAAATAATTGTAGTAGCTGTATATTTTTCTGTGGATAGAGATAGAAATTGACAAAAGTAATAAAATAAAAAAAAGCGAAACGTATCGAAAACGAAACGAAAATAAAAAATATGTTCTGCGAAAAGCAGTTGCAAAAAGGTAGCAGTGCAGAATTTGGTGACTGATGCTACACTGGTACAACAATCATTTTTTGGCTTAGAGCACTATGAAAAATTTGAATTTTCAACCCAAGCGAAACGAAGATATCTTACTCACTCCTCCTTCTCTCTCTCTATCTCTCTCTCTTTCATCTCTCTCACACTCTTCCTTCTCCCTTTCTCACGCTTCCTTCTCTCTTCCTCTCTTTATCCCGTTTTTTTCTTTCTTTCTTCCTTTCTTCATACCGTCCTTCGTTTCTTTCTTTCTCTCTTTCTTTCTTTCTTTCTTTCTAAGAATGTCAAAATCATCTCTTTACTTTGAAGGAATGCAATCTCTCTCTCTCTCTCTCTCTCTCTCTCTCTCTCTCTCTCTCTCTCTCTCACACACTCTCTTCACCCTTTCTTTCTTCTCACTGTTTCTTTCTTTCTTTCTTTCTTTCTTTCTTTCTTTCTTTCTTCTTTCATTGGATTGTCAAATCCTTGCAGCATTTGAGAGGTATGCACATCTCTCTCTTTCTCTCCCTCTCTCCCCTCTCTCTCTCTCTCTCTCTCTCTCTCTCTCTCTCTCTTCCTCTTTCTTATTCTTTTTTCGTTCGTTTGTATTTCCATCTTATCCTTCCCTTCATTACATTATTCCTTCGTTCCTTCATTCCTTCATTCCTTCATTCCGTCTTTCCTTTCTACACCCAAATCTATCTCATTTCCCATTTCCATCTAATTCTTTCTTTCTTTCTTTCTTTCTTTCTTTCTTTCTTTCTTTCTTTCTGCTTTCAAATCATCGCTACACCTAAGAGAAATTCAACTCGTTCACCCCCCCCCTTTCTTTCTTTCTTTCTTTCTTTCTTTCGTCTTTCTTTCTTTCTTTCTTTCGACCCACTCTTTCTTTCTTTCTTCAGGATATTTAATGTTCATGTAAAAAAAAGAAGCTGAAGAAGACTGAACGTAGATAAAGAAAGGGACCACGAAGAAGAAAAAGAAGAAAGAAAGAAAGAGAGAAAGAAAGAAAGAAAGAAGGAAAGAAAAGAAAAGGGGGCACTGACGATGTGTGTTTGACGTCACCAAGGCGACGTCCTACGCAGTGGTAATTTTTAACTGTCACACTTATATACAGCAACCATATTACACTGATAATTCCTCCCATCTAACTTCTCCTTCTAACACACACACACACACACACACACACACACACACACACACACACAATCACTAACACACACATACGCACACTCACTCTCTCTTATATATATACACACACACACACACTCACGAACACACACACACATACAAATACACACAGAGACTTTCTCTCACTCTCTCACTCACTCACTAACTCAAACACACACACAGTTGCTCTGCTCTCTCCTCTCTCTTTACCTCTCGCTCATCTTCAACCCCCCCTCCTACTCTATGTGTGGGTGTGTCTTATCCCATCCAAGTGCTGCACTCTGGCCACCCCACATATCCCCCACCCCCTAGTGATGAGCGAATTCTGAAACAAAGACGGCAATAGTGATCAATAGAAAGTAACAATAAGTCGAATAGTGGTCCAGGTATCAAGTGACTAGGCGTGTGTATTGGCTGTGTGATCGTGCGTACGTGTGTGCGCAAATACGTATGTGCGTGTGCGTGTGCGTGTGTGTATATACGCGGGCGACGCTGCTAAAAGTTGTGTGAATGTTTGTAACACAATAAAAGCAGCTCAAGACAACATATGGCTTGTTTGAGTACTTCGTATCACTCTCTCCTTCTCTCGTTCGTTCGCTCTCTCTCTCTTTCTCTCTCTCTCTCTCTGCATCTGTCTGTCTCTGTCCCCCTCTCTTTCTGTCTGTCTGTCTGTCTTTCTCTCTATCTCTCTCTCTCTCTCTCTCTCTCTCTATATAATATATATATATATATATATATATATATTGGTATCTCATTTCTATCTTTTTCGTTTTCTTACTCTCTTTCTATTACTCTCCTTTTCTGCCTCTGTCTCTGTTTCACTCTCTCTGTCTGTCTGTCTGTCTCTCTATATATATATCGCTCTCTCTCTCTCTCTCATTTCTATCTTTTTCGTTCTCATACTCTCCTATTACTCTCCTTTTCTGCCTCTGTCTCTGTCTCACTCTCTCTGTCTGTCTGTCTGTCTGTCTCTCTCTCCTTTTCTATCATTCTCTTATCATCTTTCTAACTCTCTCACTCCCCCTTCTTTTACATCTTCACTGTCTCTATCTCGCTCACTCTCTTTCACTCTCTCTCCCCTGTCTCTGTATAATTCTCTTAATTCAGATCTCCTCTCTCTCTCTCTCTCTCTCTCTCTCTCTCTCTCTCTCTCTCTCTCTCTCTTTCTCGTTCTCTTTCTCCCTTCAAGTCTGACTCTTTCTCTCTGTCTATCTTTCTCAATCTCTGTCTCTCTCCCTCTCTCATTCTTTTTCTCCTCTCTCTCTCTCTCTCTCTCTCTCTCTCTCTCTCTCTCTCTCTCTCTCTCACTCACTCTCGCTGATTCATGGTCGAACTTTTTAGTTTTCATCTTGCTTTTATAACAACACTAACAAGGATGCCAGTATGTGCCCGTGTACGCCAACAACAACATGTGTGCACGCGGATGAGTGCGTGTGCATGTATGCGCGCGTATGTGCGTGTCCGTGTGCGTGTGCGTGTGCACTGATGACAGCTCATCTGACAAATGTACATACGCACAGAAATTAACTAAAGTTACGCATTTATATCGAGAGGAATATTGTTGGCATGTGTGCAGTTTTCTGTATGCACACACACACACACACACACACACACACACACACACATGTATGCATGTACACACACATGCATATACACACACATACATGAAAACACACATGCATGCATACACACACATATTGCACATATAATAATGAACAGGTACTGATAGTTATAAATGATATAGATATGTACAGAGATTTAATTAATGTGTGCTTTTGTATATAGAAATGGACACATCATATATAATATATATATATATATATATATATATATATATATATATATATAATATATATATATATATATATACACACACACTCACAGACATATATATATATATATATATATATATATATATATATATATATATATATATATATGTCTGCGAGTGTGTGTGTATGCACACACTAACTATATCTATCTATCTATCTATCTATCTATCTATCTATCTTACACTAATATATATGCGTGTGTTATAAATGCATAAAACTGCTATGTACATCTATCTATCTATCTATCTATCTATCTATCTATCAACTAACTAACTAACTAACTAACTAAGGTACGTACGTAGGAGCTATTCATGTGTGTATTACATAAATGCATATACTAGCTATACACATAAATATCTCTCTACATCATGCTGTTCATATCTATCTATCAATCAATCATCTGATGCACACACAAGCATATATATATATATATATATATATATATATATGTATGTGTGTGTGTGTGTGTGTGTGTGTGTATGAACACACTATCTATCTATCTATCTATCTATCTATCTTTCTAATACATACACCAACTATATATGTATGTATTACATAAATGTACATTCTAGCAATATACATAAATATCTATCTATTCCGGTATGTTCACATCTATCTATCTATCTATCTATCTATCTATCTGATGCATACGGGAACTAATTCGCATCTATCTATCTATCTATCTATCTATCTATCTATCTATCTGATGCACACTCGAACTAGGTGTATTACATAAATGCGCATTATAGCTATATACAATCTCTCTCTCTCTCTCTCTCTCTCTCTCTATATATATATATATATATATATATATATATATATATATATATATATATATATATATACCCTAGTCTGTTCACATCTATCTATCTATCTATCTATCTATCTATCTATTTTATGCGTGTGTAGTTCTTGTCTATGCACGTATCTCACGTTAGTATTTAATAATCATAAGCCCTGTGTATATGCGTTCACTGATGCGCTCATAGCGACAGATAGGAAGTTATAAAAATGCAAAAATGTGTTTGTTTTTTTGTTGTTGTTTTTTTGGGCAAAGAAGAAGAAATAGAAGAAGGAAAAAATCCTCGACATTCGGAATGAAAGGTGGGTACCAATAATTTAGTTATGGCAGTAACAGGGAGGAGCAAAAACTAGAGAAGCGCCCGTTGATACTGTGGGTTGCAACCATCTCCACTACCCAGAACAACAACAACAACAACAACAACTAAATCTACGACTGCAACTTGAGGTTTTAATAGCAACACGGGTGGTGGCGGCGGCGGCGGCGGTGGCGGTGGCGGCGAAAGAGGAAGAGGAGGAGGAGGAGGCGGTGGAGGAGGTGATGGTGACCTACCTCTTTAGGAACAACAGCCCTATGAGCTTGTTAGATAATAGCTATATCTGACGACTGTAACAATATTATGTAAAATTATTTGAACAGATTGTGTTCTTCTCTTTCTCTTTCTCTCTCTCTCTCTCTCTCTCTCTCTCTCTCTCTCTCTCTCTCTCTCTCTGTCTTCTCTCTCTCTCTGTCTTTCTCTCTCTTTCACCGTCCTCTTCCTCCTCTTCTTATTCTTCTTCTTCTTCATTTTCTCCATCTTCTTCTTCTTCTCTTCTTCTTCTTCTTCTTCTTCTCTTCTTCTTCTTCTTCTTCTTCTCTTCTTCTTCAGCACCATAATGTTCTCTTCCTCCTCCTCTCTTGTTCTTCTTCTTGTTTTCATCATCACTCCTCCTCCCCTTCTTTTCTCCCCTCTTCATCTTCTTTTCCCAGTTCTCTATAGTTTTCTTCATCCTCGTCGCTATCCTCATCACCTTCTTCTTCTTCTTCTTTCTTCTTCTTCTTCTTCTCTCTCTCTCTCTCTCTCTCTCTCTCTCTCTCTCTCTCTCTCTCTCTCTCTCTCTCAATATATATATATGTATATATATAGGATTTTTTCTCTCTTTCTCTCTCTATATATATAGTTTATATATATATATATATTATATGATTATTCTCTCTCTCTCTTCTCTCTCTCTCTCTCTCTCTCTCTCTCTCTCTCTCTCTCTCTCTCTATATATATATATATATATATATATATATAATATATATATATATCCTCTAATCCTTTTTATTCGTCTCCTTCACCTTCCAACTCAAACATCTTTAATTGTTAACTCTTTCTCAACACACACACACACGTCCCCTCAACCCTCACCCTCCAAAATCGCAATCCCCAACCCCCTTCCCCTTTCTTCTCTGTGTCAAATAAGCCGACACACAGTTATTTATGCGTTTGTACTTCTCAGCCCCCCACCCCTACCGCCCCTTTTCAATTCTATTCAGCAGCTTGGCTCAGTTAATCTTTTGTTGTCAACTTCTTCTTCTTCTTTCTTCTTCTCTTCTTCTTCTTCTTCTTCTTCTTCTTCTTTCTTCTTTCTTTTCTTTCTTCTCTTTCTTCATTCTTCTCTTTTTTTCTTCTTTGTATGCTTCTTTATTTTCTCCTTCTTCTTCTTCTTCTTCTTCTTCTTCTTCTTCTTCTTCTTCTTCTTCTTCTTCTATGTAGCTTTCTTCTTCTTCTTCTTCTTCTTCTTCTTCTTTCTTCTTCTTCTTCTTCTTCTTCTTCTTCTTTCTTCTTCTTCTTCTTCTTCTTCTTCTTCTCTTCTTTTCTTCTTCTCTGTAGGCTTTCTTCTTCTTCTTCTTCTTCTTCTTCTTCTTCTTCTTCTTCTTCTTCTTCTTCTTCTTCTTCTTCTTCTTCTTCTTCTTCTTCTTCTTCTTCTTCTTCTTCTTCTTCTTCTTCTTCTTCTTCTTCTTCTTCTTCTTCTCTTCTTCTTCTTCTTCTTCTTCTTCTTCTTCTTTCTTCTTTTCTTCTTCTTCTTCTTCTTCTTCTTCTTCTTCTTCTTCTTCTTCTTCTTCTTCTTCTTCACTCCCATACACTTTGGACCTACTTATCAAACCCTTCCCTCTCTATTATTTACACAACAAACCTTATGCTATTGTGATGACAGATTTATACAAAGACGATTAGCGCTTTGCCTTTTCAAAAATTTCTAATCATTAACAAATCACGCAAAATTAAATCCATCTGAGCGTCACCATTTCAGCCATTTTACATCTTTTGCAATTACTCGTCTCGCTTTGATATGAAAATAACAAATAGAGCAAATTACATACATTATAGGACTCACACTATCAATCTTGTATTAATTCCTGACTACTGACAATTTCGACCTGCTGGTTTTTCAGTGCTTGTTCTATAGTAGAAATGCTGATAGGTACACGTCCTGCGTCCATGACGCACAAAAATCTAAAAGGACGCAGTAAAATCGTGTCCCAGTGTTTTTCTGTTTTCTTCCCCCACCATTTCAAGATAACTGCAAAGTTTAAGCATTACTACAATATATATTATATATATATATATATATATATATATATATATATATACAGAGATGCTGATAGGTACCGTCCTGCGTCCCTGACGCAAACAAAATGTAAAATGACGCAGTTAAATATCCATGCGTCCCAGTGTTTTTCTTTTTCTTCCCTCACCATTTCCAGCTAACTGTAAATACATTTCAATAGTTCTTAGAAACGAATTACACAGTACATTATTTTATGTACTATACATGAGCCTTTGATGAGTTGTGGTACACCTGAGTCGCAAGAATTCTTCCAATATAACAGTGCTATTGTATGGCATATGCTCAGGAAATCAAAATTTACACAGAGGACCTAAATGGATTGTCAACCATGCTATCAGCATGATGATGATGATGATGATGAATGATTTTAATAATTGGGTTGTTTTGTTTTACGGCTATCAACCTTCAGTGGGTCATTTTAATGCCGATAAGTTTTGAAATAATCAATTCTTAATGGATAATACAATTTTTTTATAAATACATTTTTCTATTTAACCCATAGATGGGACCCTAACAGGTACTACCACTCCGGGGCAGAGTGGACCAGGGAGCAATGGTGATGAAGGGGTGCTCCACATTCCCCAAACCTCCAAAACTGGAACCTCACCATCAGATAGAGTTTAACGTCATTGCATGTCATGAACTGCTCATCCACCTGGGCTCTATCCTTAAGCATCATGGGTCGCCACCCACGGCCAATAGGTGGCCCCATTGGGGGAGTCTTACCCCTCTACAGAGGTGCAGTCGGTGCATTCTAACGCCCCACCGACAGGGCGGTAATTAGTAATGTATATACATCTGTATCTATATATTCCGTCCGTTATTATCCTGCAACACCCTCTGGTTAAAAATGAGACCGTCCAAATCAGCCAAGATGCAATGCAAAAATGTTAATTCAGATCATTTGGTGTCGCTTAATCGCAGATTTCGTATTTGTCCGATTTTATTTCACACACATATCACATTTTGCAATTGAATTATTATACTGAGGTATATCCACAGGTTCTGTTAGTCTATATATTAATATGCGTGTTTCTAAATAAATAAAAATTGAATACCCAACAAGAATAAATAAAACAAATTGTCTTCGGCATAAAATAACCCAACAAGGGTTGACATGCTGTAAAATACAACCAACCACTCTACCAACCAAGATAATTTATGTGTTCACGGGGTTATGTTTTGACCATTTCTATATTCGTCACACACCTTTCACCTTTGTATGGGCCTCACCTGCACGGAAATTAAGGCAGAAATACGATTTTCTTCATACAATTCCCAAGTGTATTACTCCAAAAGTGAACGTAATAACGCAATTGGGGTTCGAACTCGCTTACTACGGTGTCGCGGTCCAGTAAATTAGCCTCTACACCACGAGGACTACCCCCTTTTTCTTTGTGAGGTTTAGGAACTTTTTGAACGAACCTCGTATAATAATGATAATATTAATAGCCCTCTTCTATCTGTAATACTTCCATTCATTCCTGACCATTGACAATCCCTTTTTGACTTTGCATTTGATTGGCATAACACGTTTTCGTATCTCATGAACAGACTTAAAAATAGCCGCTTACCTTCTTGCTACTCTTGGTGGTTCTAAGAACCCCACTGCGCCAGATCTTGAAAAAATTCTTGGTAGTGTAGGTATTGAGGCTGAAAATGATAAAATGAAAGTTGTTGTCTCGGAATTGAAAGGAAAAGATCTTGAAGCTCTTGTTGCTACTGGTCAACGGAAGCTTGCCTCAGTCCCATCTCGAGGTGTAGCTGTGGCTGATGGTGCTCCTTGCTGCTGGTCAACAGAAGCTTGTCTTAGTGCCATCTGGAGGTGTAGCTATGGCTGGTTGTGCCCCTGCTGTTGGTCAACAGAAGCTTGTCTTAGTCCCATCTGGAGGTGTAGCTTTGGCTGATGGTGCCACTTGCTGTTGGTCAACAGAATCTTGCCTCTGTCCCATCTGGAGGTGTAGCTGTGGCTGATGGTGCCACTTGCTGCTGGTCAACAGAAGCTTGCCTCAGTCCCATCTGAAAGTGTAGCTGTGGCTGGTGGTGCTAATTGCTACTAGTCAACAGAAGCTTGCCTCAGTCCCATCTGGAGGTGTAGCTGTGGCTGGTGGTGCCCCTGCTGCTGGTCAACAGGGGCTTGCCACAGTCTCATCTGGAGGTGTAGCTGTGGCTGGTCGTGCCCCTTGCTGTTGCTACTGAAACAGCCGCATCAGCAAAGGAAGAAGCCAGGAATAAGGAAGAGTCTGAAGAATCCGATGAAGACATGGGTTTTGGTCTCTTTGATTAAAATATCATCATCCCTCATCTTAAAATTTTCATTTCTATATCAAAATCAGAGAGGAATGTCAATTTACGCCTAAGAAAGGCATGAACTCAAACTGACAAATTATCGATTATTTGGAAATCTGATCTCATTGATAAGATTAAGCGAGATTCTTCCAAGCTGTAGCCGTGTCAGTGCTACTGTATGGTTGCACCACTTGGGCCCTAACGAAATGATTAGAAAAAAAGGCTCTTTAATCTTGGTTAAACAACTCGTCTAGGAAATGGAAAACTCCGAATTCAAACCAAAGGTGTTCACTTCTTGTTAGTCAAAAATACCTCCCCCTCCCCTCCTTCTCCTCACCATCCTCCTCACCATCCTCCTACTCTCATTTGAAATACATTAACAGTATCAGAAATTACAACCCTTCTTGTTTTTCAATGCATTTCTATAATAAAGTGTCATTAGCAATGCATATACTTCTAAATATTAATACTCGTGTTCATGATAACTATACAAAGTTCCTACTGTAATATATTGCACCCGGAGACCGGGCTGCACACAGGAAGTGCGTGGGTGTCAAGTGCGGGCCTGGAAACAAAACAGGATTGAACTGATCTTTGGCACCTAAAGATGCAGGCGTACATTTGACACTGTGTAGGCACAGAAAATCTGTAGGCGTAGTCCATAACCAATGAAAACAGTCTGCGTGGGCGAATAGGCGTGTCTACAGAAAAACAAACTGCGTAGGTGCCCGTTCAAAAGGCGTGACACCGTGAGTTGGACCATAATTTTAAAAAGTCCGTGGAAATTAATTCAGCAGACAAGAGAACTCCCGAAGGCTCCATGTTTGTGCAACCCCTTGCTAACGACTCTCAGTCTACACACAACCGAGGAAATAAAGATATAATCTTATATTTTTATAAATATAAGTGTTCGTGTTCCTTGACGGGTCCAGTATATAACACTACATGTTGTCTTGAATATATCCTGGAATCTGCACCCTACAAAATATTAACTGTAAAGCCACTTGCCTCCTATCACACAAAGCATTCGGGTTAGACGAAGAAGACATGCTTGACACTGCTGGAGAAGCAAGGATGTGTTCATAAGTGATGTTACCTGCACATGGACATACAACAGTGTGGGTCGGTAGGAAAGACTATAACGATCAGCTCTGCACCGACACCAGATGCCGTTCAGAGGACCTACCTAGATCGATGACCGATAGGGACGGATGGCGCAGAAAAGTCATGGAGATCCATGCTGTTGGTGCGATCTGATGATGGATAAGTAAAACTTGCATTAATTCCTGACCACTGACAATCCCTTTCTTCCTGATTTTCAATGCATTTCTATAATAAAATTGTTATTAATGCAAAAACAATATAATAACCCTGTTCTACCAGTAACGCTTGCGTTAATTCCTGACCACTAACAATCCCTTTCTTTCTGATTTTCAATGCATTTATATAATAAAATTTATTAGCAATGTATTTATACAATATAATAACATATTTCTATCAGTAATGCTTGTATTAGTTCCTGACCACTGACAATCCATTTCTTCCTGATTCTCAATACATTTCAAAGGGGTTCATAGGAAAAAATGGGTTGAGGACTACTGATTTATAGTGTTGTATGTTTGTGTAGGCTTGACCCAACGTGTAAAGGAATAATTGATTTTTTTAGGAATATGATTAAGCGAGAAAACTTGAAGAAAAGACAAAGTCAGTGGGCAGGAAATTTAAAAAATGAAACTGCCAATGTATTCAAAATTCTTGTAATTTTTACTGCAGTAAATGTTTTTTGTATTTCTGGGGAGTGTGTAGTACTCCTTCATTGCCATTACTTCCAGGTCTACTCTGACCCGGAGTGGCAGTACCTGCTAGGGTTCCATATATGGGTTAAATAGATTAAAAAAATAGAAATGTGTTTAGTGATGGTTCTCTAATTTCCAGTTCCCCCATCAAACTTCAATTCAATTAAATCAAATTCCCTTCATATCTAGATTGGTTGGTTAGATTTTACGGCATGTCAACCCTTGCTGTGTTATTTTATGCCAAAGATATTTTTGCTATATACTTTCTTGTTAGATATTAATTTTTTTTTCAGATCCACTGAACCCACAGATGGGACCCTAACAGGTATTGAGTGGATCTGGGAGTAATGGCAATGATAGGGCACTCCCCACTCTCCCAGAGTTACAGAATTGGAACCTCACCACCAGATGCAGTTTAGTGTCATACCCAGGACATGAGGACCCTCAACCACCACCTTATAGGACATATGATAAAAAGGGTTGGGGGTTTGCAATGAGAGCAATACGGTCGGAACAATTGTATAGGTGCTAGGGTTTAACGTGACCAGACGATTGATCTGAGGGACCAAAGAGCCCAAGTAAGTAATTTGAACACTTAAATAACCCCTTATAATGCCTGAAAATCACAAATTTCATGACAATGCTCGGTGTCGGTGTTATAGGTCCAGAAGAAATCACCTATTTTTGAAAGTATTCAAAGTTTCGATATATTTGGTTTTTCTGGTAGATTTCGATGCGTAGAATTCATTGATGCCAAACAAAGCGATCAATTCTAAGAATTGGCGGAGATATGAGCACTTTAATCACCTATTCTAGTGTTGAAAAATTTTCGAATTTCATTGAAATATTAGATATGGATTTCAAACACACCAATTACAGTTGCTATTACCGCTACCTTCATGTTCCACAATTTTCCAGCCCCCTGGCAAGATCCTGGTATTTGTCTGTTTCGTAAAGAGCGATGACTGATTGGGGCGGGTGGCAGGAAACCCATGCTGTCAGCACGACTTGATGATGATGATGATGATGATGATGATATACGTAAGAGTTTGAGTGAATAAAAGGTTTGATGTGGTATTTACCCAACCCGTTCGCCATGGGTAGGCCATGACACAAGGTCGCAAGCATGGGACTTCCAACAAGGATCAAACTCACTATTCAATAGTAACGGATCTGCGAGACTAGCTTGCTAACCATTATGTTAAGATTGGACACGCTTTTTTATTTATTTACCCAACCCGTTCGCCACGGGTAGGATGTGACACAAGGTATCAAGTATGGCATATCCAGTGAGGATCAAACTCGCTATTAAGTAGTAACGGATCTGCGAGATCAGTTTGCTAACCATTACACCACGATTAGACGCAAAAAAAAGAGAAAAAATCAATACTACATCAGCTGGGAATCGAACTCGGGTCGTTCACGAGGCAGGTGGGTATTCTAACACTGAACCACTGATCTGAACAAATAAAAGTCCCTGTCTGCAGATGCTCCTACTCCGGATTATAGTGGACCTGGAAGTAATGGCAATAATTGGGTACTCCACATTCCCGAGAGCTCCAAATCTGTAATCTCACCGCTAGATGCAGTTTAACATCATACCTAGGACACTAAGACCCTCCTGAGGGGAGAATGCCGACGGGATCAACGCATTTTTGGCGCCCGTCGCCCATGAGCTTCCATTCGGGGGTGGTCCCACATCAATAGGACCTTGTGCCTAACCCGTACACGTGGGGTACGTGGTAAATATCTAGTATATAGATATGGTCAACATTATTAATAATGGGATACAATTTTATTAATAATTGAGGTTTAAATAAAATGGAGAATGTGATGTAAATAATAAAGGAAATTGTGACTTGAGTAGCGATATAGTTTCGGTTACAGACAGAAAAACTCACAATCTCCATTATAATAAGACTTGCTGTCCATTGTATCCGATAATGACACCACGCAAATTCTTTTCCTCCAATAGATTCAATCTCTGGTTGCGTCTTGCCAATTGCCTATGGGGATGTTCAAGTCCTTCAGGTTTCTCTTGGTGTCTTTGTAACCTGAGCTTTGGTCTACCGATTCCACTTGATCCCTCTTTCAGTTGAGAGTACAGAATCTGCTTTAGCAATCTGTCACCCTCAAGTCTGTCTAAGTGGCCAGCCCATCTCAGGTTGCACTGAACAAGTATTTCATGCATGCCAGACAGTTCAGTTCTCTTCAGGATGGTCCTGTTTGAAACATGCTGCCACCACTTGACATTTAACACTAGATGCAGTTTAGCATCATACCTAGGACACTAGGACCCTCAGCCATCGCCTTATAGCATAAATAAAATAATTGATTTATGTATTTGCAATCTTCGGACCGTTATCATTTTACAACACCCTCTAGTTAAAAATGAGACCGTCCAAATCATTCAAGATGAAATGCAAAAAATGTAAATACTAATCATTTGGTGTCACGTATCCGCCAAATTCTTATTTCTTACAAGTGGTGTCACCCCAGCTAAATAACGGACCATTCCGTTTTTATTATAA
The DNA here is from genome assembly GCA_023376005.1 of Doryteuthis pealeii. NCBI lineage: Eukaryota > Metazoa > Mollusca > Cephalopoda > Myopsida > Loliginidae > Doryteuthis > Doryteuthis pealeii. The sequence continues at coordinate 68,623,756 of CM042166.1, forward strand.
ACAAAGAAAGGACATGCTACACAGAAAAAATATAATAAAGAAAGAAAGAAAGAAAGAAAGGAAAAGAGAAAGAAAGAAAGAGAGTAGGAGAACGATAGAGAGAAGGGGTGAGAACGCGAAAACAATAACGCTAATCTGTTTCAATCGATGATGAAAAGAAGGAAAGAAAGAAAAAATTGTGTGTGTGTGTGTGTGTGTGTGTGTGTGTGTGTGAGAGAGAGAGAGAGAGAGAGAGAGAGAGAGAGAGAGAGAGAGAGAGAGAGAGAGGGGGGGAGTTAAATCATGATTATTATAGTTTTTACATATTGAACTATGAGAGTACGTAAATAAACACTGTGTTTATTTTATATGGCTTTTAGCCGACAATTTTTACATTTGAACATATAAGTCCGCCTAAATTCATTAATTATTAACTAATTAATTTTCAAAAATTAGGTATGACTTCAATTAAGCACATATTCTCCAAAAATATTGAACCATGTGGCAATAGCTTAGCTCTTAAGTAAAAATATGAAATGTTGAAATGATTAAATCATCATACTGTGGTATATCCACTGGTCCTGTTAGAAGTAAAATAATTTCCACTGTTTCTTTCTATAAATGCTTTTAGTATTAGCAGAGACTTTAATCGTGATTTTCGGTTTGGTTTGGTTTGGTTAATTTGTTTAAGGGCATATGATGCTACGGGCTGTCTTGAACAACTTCTGGAAATAGCAAACGAATACCCGGATCTTGCCTGAGAGCTGAAAAAGTTGTGGAACAAGAAAGTAACGGTGATAGTAACTGTAGATTTAACAAAGTAAGGTGAAGGAAAAGCAGTAACATAAAACTGTATTTTTCCCCAGACTAGTGGATATTTTTTAGCATTGTTATGACCGGTTCAACTAAATATGTAGTATACCGTGCCATAGTTCTCTCAACCCTCCTGTACGACGCGGAAGCCTGGATGGCGTACAAAGCGGATGGACACACAGACTACATATCTGCGTCACTTGCATAGTATATTAAATATCAAGTGGTGGCAGCATGTTTCAAACAGGACCATCCTGAAGAGAACTGTCTGGCATGCACGATATACTTGTCCAACGCAACCTGAGATGGGCTGGCCACTTAGACAGACTGGGAATGACAGACTGCCAAAGAAGATTCTGTACTCTCAACTGAAAGAGGGATCAAGTGGAATTGGTAGACCAAAGCCCAGGTTACAAAGACAACACCAAGAGAAACCTGAAGGACTTGAACATCCCCATAGGCAATTGGCAAGACGCAACCAGAGATCAAATCTATTGGAGGAAAAGAATTTGCGTGGTGTCATCATCAGATACAATGGACAGCAAGTCTTATTATAATGGAGATTGTGAGTTTTTCTGTCTGTAACCGAAACTATATCGCTACTCAAGTCACAATTTCCTTTATTATTTACATCACATTCTCCATTTTATTTAAACCTCAATTATCAATAAAATTGTATTCCATTATTAATAATGTTGACCATATCTAAATACTAGATATTTACCACGTACGGGTTAGGCACAAGGTCCTATTGATGTGGGACCACCCTCGAATGGAGGCTCATGGGTGACGGGCGCCCAAAATGCGTTGATTCCGTCGGCATTCTCCCTCAGGAGGGTCTTAGTGTCCTAGGTATGATGTTAAACTGCATCTAGCGTTGAGATTACAGATTTGGAGCTCTCGGGAATGTGGAGTACCCTATTATTGCCATTACTTCCAGGTCCACTATTATCCGGAGTAGGAGCATCTGCCGACAGGGACTTTTATTGCTCAGGCACTGGGCAATGAACCCAGCCCTTTTAAATCAAGGGGGAAGGATACCAGTAGGTTGGTTAGATGTTATGGCATGTTCTTAAGTATATTAAATAACTTCAAAGATGTCTGCAAGAAAAGTATGAAGACATGCCCATCAAATTATGGGTGTTTGGTGCAGAAAACTGAGTCGCCTTGCGCCTCTTATCAAACAAGACACGAAAAGGAAGTGAAACAGAAAGGAAAGTAACCGCCACAACTATGAGAGCCAGAAGGAAGGAGAGACAACAGCAGTCCCAGCAAGCGTCACTATCTGTGAGCAACCAGTGCACCAAAGACTGTCACTCAAGGTTTGGCCTGCTCAGCAACTTGCGCAGATGCAGATAAAATCTTTTTTTTGACACTACGCCATCGCCTTAGTGGAGGGAAAGGTGCCAACAACAATTTCTCATCTTTAAATCTTGCTTGAAATATTTCATCACTCTACAATTCAATGAGAGAAAGAAACCCCATAAGAGAAATACGATTGGGACAATCATATATGTGATAGGGCTTGACATGACCAGCCGATTGAGTAAACCCTCTCCGACTACCCGTCTAGCCCAAGCAAGAGCCAAAGTCGAGTGTTGCATGTCATAGACTGCTCAGCCGTCAGTATTCCGTCCTTAAATATGACGGGTCGCCACTCACGACCAACAGGTGGCCCCTAACCGACAGGGTAAAAAGTAGTCCGGTGATAGAGGCGCTTGGTTTAATGTTTACTGTCGTAGGAAATAGACAGTTCAAATCTTGGACGCGACTGTTTGCATTTCACATAGCGCTATAATACTATGCATGTGGGGGTAGGGGTGTATGTATAATACTATGCATTGTGCATGCATATGTGGCTGCACAGTTAGTTGTATATATAATTCTAGGTAGTTATGATACATAGGTAGTAAGTCAAACCACATATATGTGTGTGTGTGTGGTAGACCGAATAAGTAGTAGTAAAACCCATATATAAGATAAGTATATATGTGTGTGTTCAAGTAGATCATGTGTGTGTATGTATATATAGATATAGATATATATGTGCGTGTGTATATATACATGTGTGTGTGTCTATATATATTGTATGTGTAAAGTAGGGTCAATGATAAGTTAAAGAAACCATTAAAACTCCAGGAAGATCAAGAAGGATGATAATCCCTTCTTAGGGGACATAGAGTCTGGGTTTTCAATAACTTTGAGAGTTGACCGTAGGTTAGGGAGCAATAAAATATGACCTAGATTAAGAACAAAGAGCTTTTTCAAATAACGCGGGGTTTAGACACAAATCTCGCAGACGAGATTTGATATGAGATCTGAGGAATTCTGGGAGATTTGAAAAGTTTAGTCAGTTAGTCTCTGGGAGTCGAGGAAGACAGACGAGTTAGTTTTCTGCAGCCGGAGAGAGCAGATGAGCCTTGGACACTGAAGAAGTTAAGATATTAGTTGTCCACTAGAAACCAACTTTAGAAGAGGTCTCCAAAAGGAACGGGGGGTGTATCCCCCCCCTCTCGACAGACATAGATAAATGAGAAACTGATGGAGTGACTGGAGATAGCAGCAATTAGAAGGAATGCAAGAGTCCATATACCTCTCTGACCATTCGAATGTTCACCTGACTGATTTTGTCTTCGTTGTTTATTCTCTCTTTCTCCATGTGATACTCGTTTGTTTGTACACCCCTTTGGCGGGGGGCCCCTGTGAGGCGTTTTGAGCATACATGTGTTTGCAACGTGGACAGGTCCTAGAAATAGCCAGCAGACTTTAGGAGTGCAGAAAAACATGCAGAGAGTGCCTGAGAGATGCGGAAATGTGCAGGAACCTTGCAGCCCGCCGGTGGTGTTACAGCGCTTAATACCCTTGGGAAAGGTACGAATCCAACTATGGATAAATCCAGCTATGGATGAATAGTAGGACAGACTGGGTTCTTAACCTTGCTATGGCAACCAGTCTAGGAGAAGGAAAAACTCTGATTTCCAACTTAGGGGTCTCTCTTCTCGTTAGTCAAAACTACTTTGAGGGCTCCCCCCCTCTTCCTGCTTTGAAATACATTTGCATAGTAACATTATTTGAAAATTATCATCCATTTTGTTTTTCGGTGCATTTTGTGGAGGCTCGTTGTACAATGGTTATCACCGTAGGAAATGAACACGGCGAGACGGGTTCAAATCGTGGACGCGGCTGTTTGCATTTACTAAACTAAAGGGTCTCACTTCTCACGTTTGTCAACTACTCGTTCTCCTCCTCGTTCTATTACTACTACTACTACCACTACTCTTCCCTCTCCCCCTCCTTAAGCAAAGGTGGGGACCGGAGGGTACGACGGCCGAAACGTTGTAAGTTCAAAAACAAAGACGAACACGATGAATAGTCCGAGACGTTTAGATGGCGTAAATAACATCCAACGCCTCATCCTACAATTGTTTTTTTTTTTTTGGTTGGTGGTGGTGGTGGAGGGGGGGTGTTTAAATAATGCTGTATCAGCGTTCCGCTTGTGTCACGTGACGATACGCGCCATATTGTTGATGTTGTTCTCGACTCGGGCGAGATTTTTTTTTCCTTCCTTATTTCGTGTTCACATTCTGCTATTATTTCAGAAATATAATATTTTTCTTTTCTTTTTTTTTCTTTCTTTCTTTTTTTCTTTCCCCTTTTTTTTTTTTTTTTGTAAGTGGATTTCAAGAGGTTTACCATTTTAAAGGAAAGAAAAAATATTTTTTTTAAATAAAAAAATAGAAAACAATCAAACAAAAAAAAACAAAACAAAACAAAAAACGAAGCGATCTGTCCTGGAATTATATTCGCCTTTCTCATAACACATGGTTGTCATCCTTACGTCTCCGAAAGACGATCGCGTAGTGTCCAATTTTTTTTTTTTTTGGGGGGGGGTAACTACGTAGCCTAGGCGGGTTGATATGGAGGATGTGCTGTAGCCCAATCAGCAGATCCCCTCTCCCCACTCTGCCGCTGTGGCCCAAAGGAAAGGTAACAAAACAATGCAGTTTAGCAACGGCAGGGTCGTGGAAGTTGCTGTGTAGCACTGAAGTTCAGCGTTACTCCATCTTAGAGACTACGGCTCACAAAACATACAAAAATGAATAAGGTCGCGGAAGGTCGTGATAGTCGTAATAGCCGTTGTTCATTCAATTTCAATCTTATTATTTTCATCTATTTATGTATTTATGTATTATTTTTTTTTATTTATTTGATATATGTATATATAGTAAAATATACATAATATGCACTATATACTATGAGGAACGTGTAATTTAATACAGTATATATAGTAAAATATACATATTATGTACTATTTATTATGAAACAAACGAAAGATAAAAGATTTATTATAAACACAACGAAAGATTTCAAATGTTGTTCAAATAATTTGCCTGCGTATGTATCCTGTAATTAAAACAAACTAGCAAATATATGCACCCTCCAAGTGCAAGTATTTAAGTTTTAATGTAAAAAAAGTAATGTCGTCGGGGTGGCCCTAAAGTCGGTATCAGCCAATCAGCCTATCCCCTTTTCACTAGCGCTAGACCAAGGAGATTGTTTTCGCGTCTGAGGTGGAGTGCCACACCAACCATCAGCTTCTTACTTTACCGCACAGATCCCTGTGCTACTCATACGCTGAGTTAGCGAGGGGCCGGTATCGAACTAGGAACCTTGTGGTTTCTAGCCGAACGCTCTACCGACTGAGCTAACCCGACTACCGACTGAAATAAATGTAAAATATTACATTAAATTAGAAAGTCTAATGAAACTAAATAAGAATGCAGATAAGAAGATTTGAAACGGAGGAGGGTATAATCGAAAAATTGAACAACTGAAACTAACTCTTCCATCACTCCTGTCTTTCCAAATTTAACTATTTAGTTAAATTAGGAAGTAAAGAATAAAATGACCGTTATTTCTTCTTGCTAATAAAACCAAACAATTAGAAATCAATAATACTCAGCACATATTTATCAAAATCAAATTTAAATATCAATATGCAAATTAACCTTTCCGTTCCTACTGTAAACCGCTATTTTGTTGTATATATCATAAGTATGTAGATAAGGCTAACAGTATTGATAATGTAAAACAATTTTATTAATAATTAAGGTCTAAATAAAAATACAATTATGGAGAATGTGACATAAATAACAAAGGGAATTATGACTTGAGTAGTGATATAGTGTCAGTTACAGACAGACAAACACACAATCTCCATTAAGCTGTATCAAAATTTCCATGCGGTGTCACAGCAAATATCAAAATAAATTCTGTGGAAAGTATCTTACTATAGAAATACGGTAAAGTGAGGAGCTGATGGTAGGTGTGGCACTCCACCTCAGACGCGAAAACCATCTCCTTGGTCTAGCGATAGTGAAAAGGGGGTAGACTCACTCGCTGTTTGGCTGATACCGACTTTAGGCCACCCTGACGACTTTATGTACTCTTAAAGTCCGTTAGTTAGTTTCTTGTGGAACACATTTCTTTTTTAGACTTATTCTAAAAAGGTATAATATATCTGTTTTTAAATTGTTTTCTCCGTATGCAAAACACACATACATTTTTTCAGTTACAATGTCTATAATGAGGTTAAGTAAACAAACAAATGTGTTTATTTTTATATGGCTTTAAGCCGACAATTTTTGGAGGATGTGTGCTTAATTGAAGTCATGCCTAATTTTGAAAATTAATTTGTTAATAATTAATGAATTCAGGCGGGCATATATGTTCAAATGTAAGGCTAAACAAATCGAGAAAATGTCAATCCCTGAATGTACATTTCGACCTATTCAGGGATTGACATTTTCTCGATTTGTTTAGCCTTACATTTGAACATATATGCCCGCCTGAATTCATTAATTATTAACCTAATTAATTTTCAAAATTAGGTATGACTTCAATTAAGCACACATCCTCCAAAAATGTCTATAATGTAATGTAGTATAGTTTAGTGCTACTAAAATATTATTAACATATTTTTGTCCAATGGACGTCTGTCTGCGGACCGTATCTTTTAGGACCATATGACCTTTAGGCACCCCTTTTACTTTGCTGATTCATAAGTACATTTTTTCATTTACACCGTCAACATCCGGTTGTTTGTTAACAGACGATTTTTAGAGTTTTAAAAAAAATTATAACCGTAACCCCTAACTAACAACCGGGTTGACGGTGTAAATGAAAAAAATGTACTTATGAATCAGCAAAGCAAAAGAGGTGCCTAAAGGTCATATGGTCCCTTTTTTTATTCTTAATTAGATTTTTTACTTTCAGGGGAATTTGGTGCCCTGGTCTAGTTTTTTTTACGCCTTTATAGCACATTCCGGGCGGCACGATTTGAAGATGTAAATGCATTCCGAATCCTATGAATGATTTTATACAGAAACCAATTAAGTTTATAATTGAAAATAGTAATCTTCCTATATGCGTTCTTATTTAATTTCGTTATTGTTTCTAATATATCTAATTACATTAAACTTAAATACTTACGCCCGGTGGAGAGCGCATATTCTTGTAGTATAATTCTTGTAAACATAGTCACATGTGTATAAGGTAGTTTTTTTTTTCTTTTTAAACACGTTCGGCTTTGTTGTTATCGGAGAGTTCGTTGGGACCACCCAGCCAATTTCTATACTTTTCCGAGCTTTCTGAGACGATGAGAGATGGTCAAATGGTCCAACATTGAAGTCTTCAGCCAACATTCTCGTTATCAAGCTTTCGTCATCTTCCACAGCTGCTAAAAGTGCCTGGTGGTTGAAATGTGATGGTCGATCCCTTCCTTCTTCATCTGCGAGGTTTGTATCGCCAGTCTCGAAAGTCTTGAACCATCTTTCAAATTGGCTTTTGCTGATTGTTCCTTCAACAAAAAGTTCCTTTGAGATCGCGAAATGACTGTGCTGCATTCTAACTTTCTCAAAGTGTAGAGCATAAACGACGAATGTGGATTGATTTTCGATACGCATTCTGAAAAGAGAAGATTATTTTTATTAAACAAACCATCAATTGTTATTGTTTTTGTTGAATAAATTTGTTGAAAAAAAAACCTGTAATAATTATACCCCAACCCAATACATCTATTCCTATTACTAGCCCAACCCCCCACCAACCAAAAAAAAAACACCTTCTGGGTGTTGTAAAAATAAATTTGTGAAAGATATTGCCTGAGGGTGGTGGGAAAATTAAGTAAATGAAAATAAAACTTTTATATTTTTTCAAAATTAATTACTTACTTAAAAAGCATTATAAGCAATCCACTCTACTGATATTTTGTTTTGTTTTACGAACAGTAGGACCTCCAAAACGTTTCTAAAATTTTTCTGATTTAAATTATTCAGACTCTATTTTTTAGAGAAAATTTGAAAATCGTAACGAGTAAAATATATTTTGTTCGAATTTCATAAAATTAAAATAAGGGGTAGGGACGATCTAGTAAAAAAAAACAACATTTCGCCAATTGTATTTTAGGAAAATAACTATTTTAAACATGAATTCATCTAAAGGTTGATTTACCTTTAGATTAATTCATGTTTAAAAATAGTTTTTTTTCTTTTCGAAAAGTATCGAAATTTTCGTGAAAATTTGACAATTAATTGATTTTTTCATAGAATTTTGATATTTTTATGTAGTAGATAATGGGATTAGAGAAAAGAGAGTTTGCAAAGTGAATTATTTTTTTTTAAATACGGCCGAAAAAATACGAGTGAGAGACGGGTCAGTTTTTGACTTAATTGCAAATTACGACTAATTAGAACCAATTAAAATGGAATTTTATTTTCAAACATAACTCAATCCTAAAACCAAGGAATATTTTAGTACGAATTTTGTGTTATTAAACTAAACAGGAGACAAACAGTCAAACATTGTTTAGCTCAGCTTTAGTAAAATAATAGATATGTGGGTTACATAGTACCACAACTGTTCTTCTTTAAGGGTGGTTATGGCATTGAATAACCCACAAATGCTGATATGCCATTAAACAAAGAAACCATACCAAACCAAACCTAATACCCTGGGGGAAAGTTTTTGAAACCCCTTATCCCCAAGTTCGGGTTTAATAATTCCCCTATTGTTCTTCTACAAGGATGGCTTTGGTATTAAATAACCCATGAAGGTTGATATGCCAATAAACAAGAAACCACCAAAACCAAAAGAAGTTGTAAAATAGTACCACTACTTGTTTCTTCTACAAGGAAGGCTTTAGCATTAGATAATNAACACATGAAGGTTGATATGCCATTAACAAAGAAACCAAACCAAACCAAACCAAAAGAGGTAGCCAAATAGTACCACTACTGTTCTTCTACAAGGATGGCTTTCGCATTAAATAGCCCATGAAGGTTGATATGCCATTTAACAAAGAAGGCAAACCAAACCAAAAGAAGTTGCCAAATAGTACCACTACTGTTCTTCTACAGGATGGTTTTGGTATTAGATATTCCATCAAGGTTGATATGCCATTAAACAAAAAAAAAAACAAAAAAAAACAAACAAAACAAAACAAAAGAAGTTGCCAAATTGTAACACTACTGTTCTTCTACAAGGATGGCTTTGGCATTAAATAACCCATGAAGGTTGATATGCCATTAAACAAAGAAACCAAACCAAGTCTACGTATTTGAGCAAATAGTGCTGTATCAGCGTTTGTCTTGTTATGTGACGACGATACGTGAGTTCTTGTTGATGTTATTTTTTTTTTTTTTGTAAATTAGACACAATTTTTCTTTTCGTTCTCTCGTATCTTGCATTGTGAATGTAACCCATAAAAATCAGGACAATAGATAGAGACTAGCAGGACCTATGGATATACTACAATATGATAATTTAGTTATTACAATATTTGATATGTTTACTTAAGAGCTATTGCTAGATAGTTTAATATGTAAAACGTATAATAATCTTGACGAGCAGGACCTGTGGATATACTACAGTATGATAATTTATTTATTACAACATTTGATATGTTTACTTAAGAGCAATTGACAAATAGTTTAATATGTAAAAAGTATAATAATCTTGATTAGTAGGACCTGTGGATATACTACAGTATGATAATTTACTTATCACAACGTTTCATATGTTTACTTAAAAGCTATTGCTGAATAGTTAAATATGTAAAAAGTATGATAATCTTCATTTAACTCTCTCTCACTCACACAGATTAACGTTATCACTTCCGCTCGCTCACCCCCTCTCTCTATCTTTCTCCTACTCTCTTTCTTTCTTATTATATTTTCTGTGTAGCATATCCTTTTTCTTCCCTATCTTTCTTTATAATAAACACGGAATGGTACATTACTTAGGTGAGGTGAAAAAAAAAAAACTCTTAAGAAATAAGAATTCGGTGGATAAGCAACACCAGTTAATCAGGATTTACATTTTTGCATTACATCTTGGATGATTTGGACGGTCTCATTTTAAAGCAGAGGTTGTTGTAGGATGATAACGGTCGGAAGATTCTCTGAAATTGGTCCTAGTAACTTGGATAAAACTAGACAGAGTGCACGGTATGTTCTTCTAGGATTGAACCCGGATTACTACTGATGTCCTCAAGAAGAAAGAAAGAAAGAAAGAAAGAAAGAAAGAAGAAAATGAAGAAAGAAAGAAGAAAGATAAAAAGGAAGAAAGAAAGAAAGAAAGAAAGAAAGAAAGATAAAGGAAGAAAGATGGAAATGAAGAAAGAAAGAAAGAAAGATAAAAAGGAAGAAAGAAAGAAAGATAAAAAGGAAGAAAGAAAGAAAGAAAGATAAAAAGGAAGAAAAAAGAAAGAAAGATAAAAAGGAAGAAAGAAAGAAAGAAAGAAAGAAAGAAAGAAAGAAATGTTACTAAAAAAAGTATTATTGTCATTTCAGTCTCGGAAGACTATAATATAGTTCTTGTGTCCCTGAAGTTACAGTGCCTCCCATGACTGTAAACTTTTTATCATATAGGTGCTAGAAGGCAGTGGCTGCGGGTCTACATGTCCTGGAAATGACGTTAAACTCTATCTGATGGTGAGGTTCCAGTTTTGGAGGTTTTGGGAATGTGGAGCACCCCTTAATCACCATTGCTCCCTGGTCCACTCTGACTTGGAGGGGTAGTACCTGTTAGGGTCCCATCTATGGGTTAAATAGAAAAATGTATTTATAAAAAAATTGTATTATCCATTAAGAATTGATTTATTTCAAAACTTTATCGGCATTAAATGACCCACTGAAGTTGATATGTCGTAAAACAAAACAAACCAAACCAAATGACTGTAAAGTCCAATGTTTGAAAAACATTCTCAACCACAGATGTCGCATGTGAAGGCTGTCCCTGAAGATGTTGATGTGCCGGTGAAGTATGAAGTATGCAGACGATTAAGCCTTTAATTTTTCAATTGAAATTTCGATGCTATTCACAGAATTCCGCCCCCGCTCCCCTGCCTTAAAAAACGCTAGGCGGTGATAGCTAAAAAAACAACCCTCACTAAATAAAATAGAAATACCGAAAAAATGTTTCGATTTTTTATTTGTAATTGATTGTCAAAAAGAAAAAAATGAAAATACCGAAAAAAAAAAGAAGATATTTTTTTACCGGAATGAAGGGGTTTTTAACGCCATTTCTTTTTCAGGTAAGCCATGTTTTTATCGATAAGTAAATGTAAATATTTAGCCCCCTCCCTTAGCGAAATATCAATTGAATTTAGTTGCTGTGTTGTTATATCCACTTTTTCCTCTATATACAACCACATTTTGTCGGATTCACTCAATCCTTCACTCCCCATATATATATATATATATATATATATACTAGACAAAACGTGACCCGTTGGGTCACCCATTAAGCTCTCTCTAGATGATTAGGGAAAAGAGTTGGATCTGGCAAAATATCATCTGCTTTTCATTTTTAAAAACGAACTAAAATTTATTGAATTGATTACTTAAGGTCAAATTTTTGTCTAAGTCGAAAAGTAGTAACATAATAAGCATCAGTAAAAAAGCAAAATAATATTACACATATAATTTATTTTTGAGATATTTAAAACGTTTTTTCGTCCATTTTGATCAAGATGCCTGCCAAGAGGCTACTTAAAATCCGTTTTTACAAAATAAATTGTAACTTTTGCAATTGAAAAAATTCACACTGGATTGTCCAATTGAACACATATCCTAATAGATAAAGGGGTTAGATTAAGACAGTTCTAAATGCCAGTTATCTCTAGACTGCAGGTTCAATCCTGGTCAGGGACAGCAGTAACATAGAATAATAATTAACACAGCTTTCATGATGGCTCCCAATTACAAGATGGTTCCCGAGTCCGACAAGAAATACATGAAGAAGGCCGGAGGGCACATCAGCCGAAACTTTGTACAGATAACAATGAAGACGAGAACAATAGTCTGAATAATACAAATAATGGTAATCTTTGCGGAGTTCCGTCCTGGCTTCCTGCATCCGAAGCGGTATCACTTGAAAAAAAAAAAAAAAAAAAAAAAGAACCAACTTAGGGCATTTTCCACTGAAACCCCCCTAACCCCCCCCCAGTTAAAATTAATTGTTTTATTACAAAGTTCTTTTTTTTTCTGGGTCACCCTCTATACAGGGTGACTCAGAAAAAACAGAGCCCAAATTATTTATTTATTTTCCATTAAACTAAACTTAAACCCCAACCCCAAATCCTAAACTCTAAACCCTAGTTGTTTTTGTTTTTCACGCCGCTTCCGCTACGGACTTCAATCGTAGCTGGTGTTTTTTTTTTTTGTTTTTTTTCAGCAGTCACCGGCAAGCATGTTTTGAGGCAAGAGGCCATGACGGAACTCCGCAAAGATTACAATTATTTGTATTATTCAGACTGTAATATCGGAGTGGTATATATTTGATTGATACTATTTTCTGCATAAATGAAAAGACTAAAGACAGAGTTTATTTTTTTAAAGCCATACGTAATTAAAAACAACCTTAATCCCCTAAAACCGTAACCCAATTCGCAAAATGTTAATTCATAGACTGTAGTTAAACTGTCATTGGGTACCAGCAAAAAATTTTCCGTTTTAATTTTCCAACCTAAGTCAGAAGTCAGTCCTACATTCTATGAATTAACATTTTGCGAATTGGGTTACAATTTTAGGGGATTAAGGTTGTTTTTAATTACGTATTGCTTTAAAAAATAAACAACAACAAAACACAAATTACTATACATTTAATTAACCATTGAAATTAATTATTGAATCTATTATTTGTGTTAATATAGCAATGTATAATTTCAATTAAACTTAGTTTAAAAAATATTTTTCAACATTAAATGTATAGTAATTTGTGTTTTTTGTTTATTTTTTAAGCAATACGTAATTAAAAACAACCTTAATGCCCCAAAACCGTAACCAAATTCGCAAAATGTTAATTCATAGACTGCAGTTAAACTGTGATTTGGTACCAGCAATAAACTTCCCGTTTTAATTTTACCGACCTAAATCAAAAGTCAGTCTAGTTTGTTTTAGTTTTAACTAAAACAAACTTTTAAGCCCGAAGAAAACTACCCCCACGGTAGTCAATGTTTGCTCATTTGAATTCCATAATATTTAAATATATAACTATTTTTTTTACCCAACATGAAATATTTTTTAAAGTAAGTTTAATACTCTATGAATTAATAATTAAAGTAATTTATAAAAATCTATTTTAAAGCATGATTTCAATTTCGTAAAATTTACGCTCAACTAAAATTGAAATCATGCCGTAAAAAGATTCTTTTGTTTTGTTTCTCTGTGGTCTGGAGAAAGGGAGGGGCGAATCTACCTAGAGTTCTCCTAACTCTAGGTAGATTCGCCCCTCCCTTTCCCCAGACCAGGCTGCTTGCCTGTAAAAAATCAGCAGGCACTCCCACTCTGTATAAACTCGACTACTCACAATAACTCTCCCCCTCACCATAACTCTATATAGAGGGAGAGTGCAAGAGAGCCAGGTCTGATTTAGACAGGGATTGGTCGGTCGTTGACTTAATTGCTAATTACGCCTAATTAAAACCAATTAAACTGAATTTTTTTTTCATACACTTTGTAGTGCTAACACCAAGGAATATCTAAGTATAAATATTGTGTCCATAACATAAATAGAAAAAAATCCTTTAGCTGGAGAAGGTTGATGAACTCAGCTTTAGTATAATAATAATAATAATAATAAATAATAATAATAATAATATATATATATATATATATATATATATATATATATATATATATATATATATATATATATATATATATTCAAGAATAAACCATAGATGTTTTTAACTTCAAATAAACAGATGTTCCATTGTTTTCCGTGTTTCTCTTCTAGGACACTAAAATTTGAATTACGTCATTAAATGAAGTAATTCTATTGGTTCAGTCGTTGACATGACAACGTGCCACATTAACTACGCTGTAAGTTTTAATCGGTTTTGAAAGATATCTGGTTGGGAACAGTGTGTTTACTAATAACTAAAATTAGTTAAAACACAACTGCACAAGTTAAAAGGTATCTTATTTGTTGTTGATTTTCTTATGCATACATCTATACATATATAAAGGGCAGTTTGTGTGTATGTATGTCCGGAAGAAACTATGAAAATAAAACAATTAACGTCAAAGTAAATATATATACACATTCACTATCACCAGATTTTGCATTTTGAGCAAAAATAATGAAGGTTTGATTTATATTCGTGAAGATAATTAGAAAAAAATAAAATTTAGATTATAACAGCTTAGATTTTATTTCTCTGAATGTTTGAGATGAGGCTTGAAGATTAGTATTATCTGCGTTATTCGGACTATTGTCCTCATCTTCATTGTTATCTGTACAACGTTTCGGCCGATATGCCCTCCGGTCTTCTTCAGGTATTTCTTGTCGGACTCGGGAACCTTCTTTTCGAACTCGGGAACTTTCTTGTCGTAGTCGGGAGCCACCAAAGTTCCGTGATGGCTCCCGAATACGACAAGAAAGTTCCCGAGTTCGAAAAGAAGGTTCCCGAGTCCGAGAAGGTTCCCGAGTCTGACAAGAAATACCTTAAGAAGGCCGGAGGGCATATCGACCGAAACGTTGTACAAGTAACAATGAAGATGGGGACAATAGTCCGAATAACGCAGATAATACTAACTTAGATTTTTTTTTGGATTTAATATTTTAAATTGTAGACATTGATTTTTCTTTTCAGAGTGGCTGGATCAACGCAGGGTCTTTTTTTTTTATATATAGGGATTTTAATGGGGCATACTACCAGGATCCAACTTGCAATTCAATAATAATGGATCTGTGGGACTAACCTTTTTTTACATCCCCTCTACCCAGGCGACGCCGGGTAGCCGCTTCTAGCATATAAATAAGGCGCTTTTTGTAATGCTTATTGTTGTGATGCTAATCCAACAGTAAAAAAGAAGTCAAGTCGAGGTAGGGTAAAATAAGACAAGTGTATTTACAATAATGGTACAGGAACGGCTAGCTTGCCGTTAAACGGTAACAGTACAACCTTTTCACTCGGTGTCTCACTATTTATAGTGAGAACCGGTGTATATTCTCCACTGTAGGAACGGCCGGTACAACACTTATCGTCAAAGGAAATGGAATCGACGATCCGAGTTCAAATCCTAGACGGAAGGTTGATAGCACGCCATATAAGCAATGCTCTTATGGCGGGAATGTATCCAACCATTCTCTATCCAACTATAGATAAAATATAGGACAGACTAGGTTCTTTAACCTTGGTTAGGCAACCAGCCTACGAGAAGGAAAAAAATCAAACCAGCTCTACTCCATTTAAGGGATGAACCTTGTGACATATTATACCCGTGGTAGATGGTTAGGTAAATAAACACACAGATCAATTTAGGATATACTGGGTTCTTTAGTGTTGGTTAGGCAACCAATTTAGGAGAAGGAAAACTCTGAAATCAAACCGCAGCACACACACACACCACACTCTCTCTCTCTCACCACATAGAGAGAGAGAGAGAGAGAGAGAGAGAGAGAGAGAGAGAGAGAGAGAGAGAGATTTATCAGTCAATTGGAATGGAATCGACGATGCGAGTTCAAATCCTAGAGGGAGTTTGGTAGCACTTCATATAGCAATGCCCTTCTCTATCCAGCTATAGATAAAATGTAGGACAGACTCCCTTGCTGCAATTGTCTGATGGCCCAGTGGTTAAGAAGCCTGTATGATATAAATTTGTTCGTGTTTCGGTCCTCTGGTGAGATCAGCGCATACTTTTTTCAAACTTTAGAAATTTCTGCTAGTTACAGTAATTCAGATACGATGAATCTGAATATCATCAGCAGGAGCTTTGGGGATTTAAATAAAATAAGATTAAATAAAAATTAAATAAATAAATAAAAAGTTCTGAGCGTCTGTACTCTAGCGTCCAGAGTTAACGGTCGAATAAAAAAAAAGTCTCCATCTATACTTCAAAACAGTTGTGTCTTTTTATTTCTCTTCATCACATCATTTCATATTCCCTATAAATTGGTGATCTACCGATGTGATTTATATAAATAAATAAAAATGAAATAAAACTTAAAGGTTCATCGCAGATTTTATTATCAAAATATCACATCATGGAAGCCGCACCACATCGAAGAGAATGCCTCCCACTACAAACAGCAACAAAAAAAAATTGACACTGATTTATATGAAATGTACATCGAGAAGAAGAAAAGAAATAAGAAACTAGAGAAAATATAAATTACGTAGAGCTTACCGACAAAAAGAAAAAGAAGAAAGGAAAAGAAAAAAGAAAAAGAATAGGGACTATCAAACGGAGTCTAAAATTCGTTTTTGTCAAAATGACTTTAGCCCCCTACGGAAAATAATTTACCAAAAATCAGGAAATTATCGGATTTTAATGAAATTTTTGAGTGTTTATGTATCAATGAATGATCTTTATAATGCATTATTTATTTTATTTAAAAACTTTCTCATTTTTTTCAGGTCCTTAATTTTGACCCCCCTTATGTTGGGGGCGTAAAATGTTTTGCAAGTTGATCATTTTGATACTAATTACAGTATAAATAATGAGATAAAAGACCGAACTTATGAATAGAAACAAAACAAATTTTTTTACGGTTGCGCTTTTATGAGAAAATAAGTACCGAAAATCGAAAAATAAAATGCAAAAAAATAATAATTAATTTTTTGGAGATTTCTTTTTTACTCATTTCGATAATTATTTAATTGGCTATTATTTTATAAAAGAAAAAATTATACATCGATGTGTTTTCTGCTTAAAAGGGGGAGGAGGTACATTTTCAATCGAGTTTTTCTTCAAAACTTATTACTTTTGGCGCCTAAAATAAGGTTTGCATTAAGTAGATATTTATTTTTAGAATCTAAAAATATAACATTTTAAACTTAACATCGGGATTTTCATATTTTAAATGAATTTTATATAGTAATTTTTCATAGCAAAAATACTAAATTAAAGTTTTGAAATAAAATAATTAATGCATTATAAAATTCATTAATTGTTAAATCAATACTGAAAATTTCATTAAAATCAGATAATTACCTGATTTTTGGTAAATTTTTTTGCAATCGCGAATGTTACAGTAAAATTATAAACAAGCACTTAAAACCATCGAAAAAGAGGCTGAATGGCGGATATCGTCGAAATTGACCAAAACAAATAGTTTTAAATCTTTTAAAAATAAACTGCATATGTAATTAAATTTTTCTTTTTTTAATGTTGGTTATTATGCTACTACTTATCGATTTAGACAAAGTTTAACCTTAAATAAAAGTTTTAATTATTCTTAATTCGCTTTTAAAACTCGTAGTATCCGAATTTTTTTGCTAGTCCCTAAAAAAGAAAAAGAAAATGGGGGCGGATAAAAAAAAAAATTAAAATTAAAAAAAAAAAATAGCAAGTAAAAAAAAGTGAGTAAATAATTACAATTTGTCCTTTCACATACAAATAATAACATAAAATTTTGTTCCTTCTTTTACTGTTTTTTTTTTCTCTTGACTTCTCTCGTTGCGGTGTTAACCTTAAAATTTAAAAAAACAAAAAAAAAACAACATATTTTTTCCTCATTCACAATATATATATATATATATATATATATATATATATATATATATATATATATATATATATATATAAAAGAAAATTGTGAGTAAACAACATTTTTATATTTTTTCACATTCACCAAAAATGATTAAAAAAAAATTGAATGAACTCATATTACTTACTATTTAATCTTCTACCCACTCACTTCCACCACTACTAGCGAAATTCTGAAAACTGTTATACACATTCACCTTACCCGACTTAAACATTTTTTAATGAACCTACCGCAACCTTCATACTACTAAAGTCAACCTAGCAGGGGATTGAATTCAAAAATAATAAAAAAAGAAAAATTTTAAAAAGAAAAGAAAAGGTCAAGTAATCGTGTCTCTTTTGCGTCCATACTAAAGTTTGCACAAAAAAAAACAACAAAAAAATGAAGACAGGAGATTATATAAAGAAAGAAAAAAAAAGGCTCAAGTTTTATTTTAAAATTCGTCACCACGCAAAACGCGTGTAAACGATTAAAAAAATTCAGCCATAATTCTCCGTCGTGACGACTTGACCAAACACACACACATAAAAAAATTAATTCTCAAGGACAAAAGAGTTGGACAATAACCCTCTTGTTTCTTTAAAGGATTCGTTTGCACCAAAGAAGCCAAAGAAATAATTCAACGAAGAAATTAACCGACGCCCCCCCCCCAAAAAAAAAAAAAAAACAAACCCCAAAGCAACCAACGAACGAACGAGTCCTTTCTACGAAACCAAAATGACAAATAAAACAATTAAAAATAACACACACTTTTGACTTTCCCCATACATACAAAATTGACTTTCCACATACACAACCCTACAGAGGTATAGCTGGTACTTTCTAGACAGGGAGGAATTCCCTCGCTACAGTCCACTATGACCTCGTTAAAATAAATCCAGATTAATAAAGCCACCTCTGCCTTCTTACATACACAACACTTCAGAGGTATAATTGGTCCTTTTTAGCCAGAGAGAAATTCCGTCGATATATATATATATATATATATATATGCACCAAATATATATATACATGTATATATGTATATATTTATCCAAATACATATATGTATATATATTTATTCAAATATATATATATATTAATATATATATATATATATATGGGTAAATATATATATGCATCCATATATATATATATATATATATATATATATGTGTGTGTGTGTGTGTGTGTGTGTATTGTATATATATATATATATATATATATATATTATATATATATATATATATTTGGATTCATAAATAGTATATGCATCCAAATATATTATAGATATGTGGTGATTGCCACTTCTTCACAGAATAAGGCAATTTCTACAAGTTCGGTTGTGAGCACACGGAGCCCCGGCGTCCAGCTTTGTTTTTTTTCTCACTGTCATACTTATGAACTCCTTCCTCAGTTTCCTCTCGTATGCGACTGTATGTGACTGAGAAGCCCTGCCTTCGACAGGCAGGCCCTGCCACACACGTCACATATATAGTCGGCTTAAATGTAGGAAATGTGTCCATGACATGAATAATTGCTTCGGGAGTCTGCTGTCTTCCATTCTAGCAAGATGTCCAGCCCAGCGCTTTTCTATGATGCGCTTTTCTATGCTGGACGCATTGGCTTGTTGCAGGACTTCAGCGTCTGACGTGAGGGATTGCCAATCTACGTTTAATATCTTTCTGAGTCTTTTCAGATGAAATCTCCCCAAGGCTTTGATGTGTCGACAATATGTAATCCACGTTTCCGAAGAATACAGAAGTATGGGCAAGACATATGATTCATACACACTGAGTCTCGACCTAATGGTAATACCTCTATCCGACCAAACACGTTTTTCAAGGCCACCGAAGGCACTGCTTACTCTCTAGATCCTTAGGGAAATTTCAGAGTCAAGAGATCCACACCGGGAGAGTATGCTGCCAAGATAGACAGACGAGTCAACCACCTTCAATCTGATTCCCTTAACGTAGATGTTGGGCTCCACATACCTCTGTCCGGGTGGTGGAGTGAGCATCACCTTCGTTTTCTCCAGACTGATGGTGAGTCCAAAGGCAGTACATGCTTCAAAGAAGAGATTCATTATTTCCTGCATGTCTTCCTCAGTGTGGGCAACGAAATCCGCATCATCAGCGTAGATCAGCTCACGGACGAGGTCTGGAAGGTCTTCACCCTGGCATTAAAACGAGCAAGATTGAAGACCCTGCCAGTGGGACGGGATCGTATGAGGACACCGGTGTCACAGTTCTGGAAGGCATAGGATAGAGACATCGCAAAGTAGATAGAGAATAGTGTCGGTGCAGAGATATCACCCTGCTTGACACCGTTGTCGATGGGTATTGGCTCTGAGAGTGACCTGTTGAAGTGCCTTCATGCCCTGATGGAGTTGTTCAAACATATGAATGAATCCCGGTGGGCATCCGAGTTTCCTGAGAATAATCCATAGCGCGGGTCTATTCACCGTGTCAAAGGCCTTTCGTTAGATCCACGAAAACCTGGTAGAGTGCTACCTGGTGTTCGATGCATTTCTCCTGAAGTTGCCGAGCAGAATAGATCATGTCCATCGTTCCACGACCAGGTCGGAAGCCGCTTTGGCATTCTGGGATAACCGAGGTATAGACCCACCCAGTGAGCCGGTTGAGCAGGAGCTTAGCAAAGACCTTGTCCACTGACCTGAGAAGGATTATGCCCCGGTAATTGCCACAGACTGACCGCACACCTTTGCCCTTGTATAGCGAGACCAAGATTGAGGTACAGGAGCGCCCAACCATACATCGAAGATAAGATGAAGGATCTCCGCGGCGATCTTGTCACCACTGTAGCGGAGAACTCAACAGGGATGCCATCAAGACCGGGTGCTTTTCCAGTATCTATTTCCTTAATTGTATCACGGATCTCACCGATGGTGGGGTGATCCATCATTTCATGGGTCGTTTCCCTTTGAGGCAGGATGCCAATGACACTGTCGTCGATAAATATATATGTAAGGTATCCAAATGACTGGTTGTAAGGGATGATTCTATTTGGGATCTTCAAACTCTTACTGTGTAACCATACTGTATGCTCTTGCAGGTGCAAACACACACACACACACATATATATATATATATATATATATATATATATATATATATATATATATGTATATATATATCAGTAAAAGTAACAGAAGATTTAAGCTAAAAATCTAAATCTCAATCTTCTATTATTTTTTACAGATATAATTTTGTTCTGTGACTCTGACAATAAGAGCACACATTGAGCTCTGCAAACTACGACATTGAAAAAAATACTACGTCGTATGGAAGATTTCTTCACCTGATCTTTGGATTATATATATATATATATATATATATATATATATATTTAAAAAATTTTTTAAACAGACTGAATGACAAGGACTACCACTCGTTATTCTGTGATAAATAATTTCTTATTTTATGCCCTGAAGATGATCTAATTAATAGATCGAAACACTGCAGCGTCGGCCAATAAACTCACCATTTACCCATTTAAACCTGTGTTTTTTTCATTTTTCTTAATATACTATATATATATATATATATATATACGTGACATGTAAATGAATGAACACATAAGCAAGACTACTTAACGGAAGAACATTAAATTTTAATTGCATATCGTGGTGTAATGGTTAACAATCTCGTAAATCCATTCCGGCTGAATTGCTGTTTGCTGGATGTCCCATATTTGTGACCCTGTGTCAAATCATTCTCGTGATGAACGGGTTGGGTCACATCGTGAAGAACGGGTTGACTAAATAATTTCTTAATGGCGTCTCGTCATGGTTAATAATCTAGACTGAATAGCAAGATCGATGCCCGCTGGATTACCCATACTTGTGACCTTGTGTCACATCCTAAACATGATGAACAGGTTGGGTCACATCGTGGTGTAAATGATTAGCAAGCTAGTCTCTCAGATCCAGTACGACTTAGTAGCGAGATTCTTGCTCGCTGGATGCCCCATACTTGTGTCAAATCCTAACCGTGACGAACGTGTGGGATATAAAAAGGCGTCCCATCGTGGTGTAATGGTTAGCAATCTAGTCTTGCTGGATCGTTACGACTGATTAGCAGGATCGACCCTCACTGGATGCCCCTTACTTGTTTCAAATCCTACCCGTCCTGAACGAGTCGGGTATTTTTTTGTTGAATAACGTTCTCTGGTTAATTTTGAGAACTGTGTATGGGGGTGTTTAAAACGTACATTGTAGCCCCCTAAAAAAAATCCCTAACAACCACATATGAAATTAAACAAACAAAATCGAGTTGGATGAGGGGGGGAGAAGAGAGAGAGAGTGAGAGAGAGAGAGAGGATGTAGGCAATTAGAGAGAGAGAGAGAAAGAGAGAGAGGGAGGGAAGTAGAGGAAATGAGAGAGAGAGAAAGAGAGAAAGAGAAAGAGTGAAAGAGAGAGAGAGAGAAAGAGGAGAGAGAAAGAGGGAGAGATGTAGGGAATTAGAGAGAGAAGTAGAGGAATGAGAGAGAGAGAGAGAGAGAGAGAGAGAGAGAGAGAGAGAGAAAGAGAGAGAGAGAGAGAAATCGGAAGAAAAAGTCGATATCACCAATTTTGATTGTGCCCTTCCTCCTCCCCCTTGCGTTTTATTCTTAATCTCACCGCCCCCCTATCACAATTTTGGCTTCCCCCTCCCCCTCCTCCTCCTTCTCCTCCCACTCCTCTCGGTCACCCTTTCTTTCTCCTCCCCCTTTCCTTGTTACCTAATTAAACAAAGACTTTCAACTGCTGTGTGCGGTCAGGACGATGAACTAATAAGGGGAGCACTAAACAAAAAGCCGATAGTCGGCTGGCTTTGGTTGATTTTTCCCCGGTATCGCCCTCACACCACCGAAGAAGAAGAAGAAATAAAAAACTTTACCCCCCCCCCTACCATTTGAACCGGTAGGGCAGGTGGTGTGAAATACGTTCTGCAGTGATCGCTTAGCAAACGGGTATTTTGAAAGAAAGCCGGGTATTGTTGAGAGAGGGGGTGATGTGGGGATGCAATGTATGGGGGGACAAAACAAGCAGATGGATATATTGGCTTAAGACAAAGACTGAAAACCTAAATAAATAAATAAATAAATTTCTTTTTCTTTTTTTTCTACCAAAAAAAAAAAAAATAAAAAATAAAAATAAAAAAATAAATAAAAATGAGGCAGGGACAGGAAGCGTAGCGGCAATGAGACAATTAAAATATTAAACACTACTATCTCACCCTTTATTAATTCACTAGAAGCGGCTACCCAGTGTCGCCCTGGTAGAAGGGAGGGGGGAATACTTGGCGTATTGATTTGTTTACTTTAAGATGTACAAATGTGTTTACTTATTTAGAAGGGAAAGTAAGTTGTAAACAATCACTCAATCCAAATCGTGTAACAATATATTTATTTGAGTCGCATTAAAACACCAATTATTAGAGTTAAGTAAAGACAACCAAGTGGACGCACACACACACACACACACATTAGCACAAACACATACATACACACACAGACACACACACTCACACGCACGCCCACACACATATTGACACAAGTTGATAAGTTCTCATGAAATAGTCACGAAGTTAATGCCTCCATTTAGTCATTCTCTCTTTCTCTCTCTCTCTCTCACACACACACTCACCCCCCACACACTCTCTCTCTCTCTCTCTCTCACACACACTCTGTCTCTCTCTGTGTCTGCCTCTCTCTGTGCCTGTCTCTTTCACTCTCTCTCTCTCTCTCTGTCTCTCTCTCTGTCTCTTTGTCTCTCTCACACTAACTCTCTCTCTCTCACACTAACTCTACCCCCCTCTCTCTCTCTCTCTCTCTGTCTGTCTGTCTGTCTCTCACCGTCTCTCTCTTCCTCTGTCTCTAACCCTTTCTTATAATATGCCACCCTTTTACTTTCTTTCTTCCTTTCTTTCTTATAGCTCCTCGTTGGATGTCCCGTACTTGTGACCTCGTGTCAAATCCTACCCGTGGTGAACGGCCTGGGTAGATTTCCTATCTCTTTTTCTTTTTTCTTTCATTCTTTCATTCTTTTGTTCTTTCTTTCTTTCATATCCCCTTCTTCTTCTTTCTTCTTCTTCTTCTTTTCTTTCTTCTTTCTTCTTCTTCTTCTTCTTTCATACCCCCTTTCTTCTTCTTTTCATTCTTTCATTCTTTCTTCTTTATTTATTTCATATCCTCCCTCTCTTCTTTCTTCTCTTCTTCTTCTCTTCTTCTTCTTCTTCTTCTTTTCTTCTTCTTCCTTCTTTCTTTCTTTCTTTCTTTCTTTCTTTTTCCCTTTCTTTCTTTTTTGTTTGTATAAGAAGATTCAATTGGTGTATATATTGGTATATGTCCTGGTAGTATATTTCTATTAAGTGCTATATATATATATATATATATATATATATATATATATAAACCTAGCCCACTAAAGATATGCGATAGAGCAGAGAAGTACTGTATGTGGATGACAGTATATATGCTCCCCATCCCCGGTCGGTTGAGCTCTCTGGGTAGGAAATTTGCCGGTGGTTGCTGATTACGCTAAAATTACAAGGCTCTCTCTTAACAGATTCTATGTATGTATATACTTATAGCAGTAAAATTCTCTTCCTTAAAGTGGTTTGTGCTCACGACCCGGTTGGTTAAGATCCTGACAGGAAAAATGGGTCAATTTTCGATCCTGGCCCAAGGCAAGCTGCAAAGGCTAGCTGCACTGAAGAGCTGTGATTTAGCGTAACAGTACCTTATGTGTATCACAATATATATATATATATATATATATATATATATATATATATATATATATGGTGATTGCCGCTTCTTGACAGAATAAGGCCATTTCTACAAGTAGTCCAGATGCGAGCAGTTGTGAGCACGCAGATAGCCCACGGATCCAGCTTTTTTTCTTTTTTTTTTTTATGTACCCCATCACATATGAAATCCTCGACATACAGGCGCTGCCACACAGGTCAGACTTCAATGTAGGAAATGTTTCCATGGTGTCCGTCATGTGTCGCTTCAGAATGGAGGGCTCGAGTCACCTTACCTCAAACTTCTTACAGCTATCATCCATGAGGATGTGTATTGAGACCTCCTGTCAATTGGACCTTATAGCTGGAGCTGATTTCCGCAAGGCATCGGTGTCTGTCCTTATCAAGATACTTCCCTGTCACGATGCAAGTATGTAGTTTGGGTTTTCCCAATCTCAAGATATATATATATATGCGTGTGTGTGTGTGTGCGTATGTGTTTATATATATGTAGAAAAAATATTTCGTAAATAACTCACCATTTCACCACGTGTCTTGATGAAGGTTACAAAAACCGAAACGTTATAACGTCGACAATTACCATCTTAAGTTAACTCATCTTTTCGAACACTTCGTGATTTTCTATTTTTTATACATACTATCGGATTTAATTCTACATTTTACTCACACACACACACACACACACACACACATATATATGTATATATATATATATATATATATATGTATATATAGAGAGAGAGCGTCCGACAAGGAACCACAAGGTTCCTGGTTCGAAATCGGTCCTCGTATGAGTAGCACAGGGATCTGTGTGGTATAGTGAGGAGCTGATGGTAGGTGTGGCTCTTCGCCTCAGACGCTAAAACAATCTCCTTGGATTTAGTGAAAAGGGGATAGACTCTTTCGCTGTCTGGCTGATACCGACTTTAGGCCACCCCGACGACTTTACTTTTACTCATATATATATATATATATATATATATATATGAGTAAAATTGATCCATTGATACCTAACAGGTACTCCCACTCCAGGTCAGAGTGAACCTGGTTGTAATGTCTATGAAGGAGTACTCTACACTCCCCAGAGCTCCAGATTTGGAGCCTCACCATCAGATGGGTTTTAGTGTCATACACAGAATTCCCAAAATTGTTATGTTCGATTGATTGATTTTAATGGCATATCAACCCGTTTACGGTTATCTTATGCCTAGAGGTTATGGAATTGCGTTCACTTTACTTTGATATTTACATTTTTTTGTTTCTCAAGTTTTTTTAATGCTCATAGTTCTATCGAATATCATTAATTTTTAAACAGATCTATTTAACCCATAGATGGGATTCTAAAAGATACTACCACCCTTGCTCAGAGTGGACCTGGGAGTAATGGCAATGAAGGGGCACTTCATACTCCCCAGATCCCCAGAACTGGAACCTCGCTATCAGATGCAATTCAATGTGATACCCACAAACGCTGTTACGCTCACTTTCGGACTAATACCCTTAGGAAATGTATAAACTCCTCATTCCTCCAGATATGGGTTAAATACTACTGTTCTTCTACAAGGATGACTTTGACATTAAATAACCCATGAGGGTTGATATGCCATTAAACAAAAAAGACAAACCAAAAGAAGTTGCCAAATAGTACCACTACTGTTCTTCTACAAGGATGGCTTTGGTATTAAATAACCCATGAAGGTTGATATGCCATTAAACAAAGAAACCAAACCAAATCAAACAATTTCGAAACGATCTTTGACTTTCTGACATGCATGTACACAAGTTATTTTTCCCTTATTTTTGTTCAAACTCCAGTTGTGCTATTTGTATTTACTACAACCACTCACCAGGTTAGGATGTGACACAAGGTCTTTTTAACCGGGAAAGCTACGCACAAACCGAAGCTCATACGATGGTTATTCAGAAAACGCGTAGATCCCATCGGTATTCCCATTTTGGGGTGCCTCAGGCACCCGGAAATAAACCCAGCCCTGTCCCTTTAAATCGGGGGACGGTCTTGGAGCTTGGGAGGACGACCCCCTTGAACCAGTTGTGCTATTGAGTTCACATTCGGAGTTTATACCTTTCCAAAAAGGTATAACTCCCATGATTCCCCAAGCTATAGATTAAATAGTACGACTACTATTCTTCTCCAAGGGTGGCTTTAGCATTAAATAACCCATGAAGGTTGATATGTCATTAAACAAAGAAACAAATCCTAGTTTGATTATTACATTATACATTACTTGGCATTAAATAACCCATGAAGGTTGATATGTCATTAAAAAAAAGAAACAAAACCTAGTTTGATTTTTACATTATACATTACTAGCAAGAACTGTGGATATACCACGGTGGGATAATTTAATTATAACAACGATTAAAATATTTACTTAAGAGCTATTACTAAATAGTTCAATATGTAAAACGTATAATAATCTTGATTTAACTCTCACTCATTCATTCTTTTCTTTCTTTCCTTTTTTTATCTTTTGATTTTATTCGATTGAAACAGATTAGCGTCATCGCTTCCGTGCGCTTACCTCCTCTTTTCTATATATGTCCTTTTTCTTCTCTTTCTTTCTAATAAAAACGGAAAGGTCCATTATTTAACTGAGGTGACGACACTCAGAAGAAATAAGAATTCGGGAGAATAAGCAACACCAGATAATCAGGATTTACAATTTTGCATTTCATCTTGGACGATTTGGACGATCTCATTTTTAACTAGAGAGTGTTACAAGATGATAACGGTCGTGCTTTTAAGGAACACGAGTATTATTAGTTATACATTATACATTATTATTTCCTCAACGCAAGTGTAATAAGATACAAAGCCACAAGCGCTACCTCTGGCCTTGTGTCAGACGAAGCTAGGCCTAATAAATGCCCATTCAAACCAGGACTAACAGCGTTATCAAGTTATCTTGTCCCTTATATAGCCCCCCCAAAAAAAAAAAACAAAACATTACCGTGCACAATAGTTACAATGACTATTGGAAGTTTTTGAAGTCTTGACCCCTTGAAGTCGTGACCCCTTGATGTTTTGACCCCTTGATGTTTTGACCCCTAATTTTTCTGTGCAAACCTGAACAAAGAATGATAATAAGAAGGTTGTCCCCTCTCTCCTGCAGGGTCACGTGTGAGTGAGACTAGCCGAAAACGAGGCCATTCACAACAAACAAACAATGGGGAATGGGGGGGCGAGAAAAAAAAACGGACACACCTTAATCCCAACATCCCCCAAATTATTGTTAGCGGCATATAACTTATAGTGTCTCATAAACATCTCTCTCTCTCTCTCTCTCTCTCTCTCTCTCTCTCACACACACACACACACACACACTCACACAGACACATAATACATATATGTATCTATATATATATATATATATATACTAGCAAATTTATGCACCCTCCGGGTGCAAGTTTTTAAGTTTTAATATAATAAAATATCATGTTAGATTAGAAAGGCTAATTAAATTGAATAAGAATGCAGATAAAAAGATTTGGAACAGAGGGAGTATAATCGAAAAATAGAACAACTTTGAAACTAACTCTTCCATCATTTTCCATTACTCCCGTCTTTCATTGGTAAATTTTCCTAATTTTAGTTAAAATAGGAAGTAAAGAATAAAATTACAGTTATTTTCCTAATTTTCCTAAGTTTAGTTAAAATAGGAAGTAAAGAATAAAATTACAGTTATTTCTTTTTGTTAATGGATTTCTCTTAAGATTCATTGAAGAGATTCTTGCTTATATTCATTAAGATAAAACCAAACAATTAGAAATCAATAATACCTAGCATATATTTATTAATATCAATTTTTTAAGATCAATATGCAAAAATTAGCCTTCCCATTCACACTGTAAACTGCTATTTTGTTGTATATATAAATACAATTGCGTGTTATTAGTATGTAGATATGGTCAACAGTCTTAATGATGTTAATTTTATTAATCATTGAGGTTTAAATAAAAATAAAATCATGGAGAATGTCATGTAAATAACAAAGGGAATTGTAACTTGTATACAAATATAGTTTCGGTTACAGACAGACAAACCCACAATCTCCATTATAATAAGATATATATATATATATATATATATATATATATATATATATATATATATATGCAGTGATGCTGATAGCTTTTTGATTTAGTGCATCCTGGGACGCACATATTTGTTTCGAATGAGTCCCCGGGAAAATTTATCAGTCCCAATTAAAGTTTCTTAATAGATTGGAGGGTTTGTATTTATGATCTAGGGAATCAACAAAGCCGTTTAGCTTCTACCTTGTAACCTATCCTGTGTACTTCGTTTCTAAGAAACAATTGAAATTTATTTACAGTTAGTTTGAAATGGTGGGGGAAGAAAAGAGACAAATACTCGGACGCATGGATATGATTCTACTGCTTCCTTTTTTTTTTTTTTTCTATTAAGTATCTCTGATAGGTACCGATCTCTTTAGGACATATTTCTCTTCGTATTCGTGCCTACTAGCAGGACCTGTGGATATACGACAGTATGATAATTCAATTATTACAACGTTTGATACGTTTGCTTAAAAGCTATTGCTAAATAGTTCAATATGTAAAGTAAGTCGTCGGGGCGGCCTAAAGTCGGTATCAGCCAGTCAGCGAGGGAGTCTATCCCCTTTCAATAGCGATAGACCAAGAAAATTGTTTTGGCGTCTGACTACCATCAGCGCTGAGTTGGCGAGGACCGGTATCGAACTAGGAACCTTGTGTTTTCTAGCCGAACGCTCTACCGACTGAGCCAACCCGGCCCGTTCAATATGTAAAAGGTATAATAATCTCTCTCTCTCTCTCTCTCTCTCTCTCTCTCTCTCTCTCTCTCTCTCTCTCTCTTATTTCTTTCTTCTTTCCATCTTTTCATTATGTTCAATTGAAACAGATTAGCGTTATCGCCTCAACAGGCTCACACCATTTCCCTATCTTTCCCCAACTCTCTTATTATATTTTTCTGTGTAGCATATCCTTTTTCTTCTCTTTCATTCTTTTGCTGACACACTTTTTCTTTTTTGCATGAATTTTGAATCTTTATTTTAACGATAACGCTAACCTGTTTCAATCGAACCAAATGAAAAGATGGAAAGAAGGAAAGAAAGAAAAAAAATACAGTCAGAGACTGTTAGATCAAGATTATTATACTTTTTACATATTGAACTATTTAGCAATAGCTCTTAAGCAAACGCATAGGAGTTAGACGACTTGAGTTGTTTCCCCAGATCATGAATAAAAAACCCTACAATCTATTAAGAAACTTTAATTTGACCCATGAATTTTCACGGGGATTCATTCAATGCAAATATGAGCGTCCTAGGACTCACTAAATCAAAAAGCTCTCAGCATCACTGCCTAACCAGTCTACAATCCTCGCCCTGTTTGGTGATGATACCTGGATCCGCTGCCGATTTAATAAAATCACTCCC
>CM042166.1:68656317-68663817 GCA_023376005.1 Doryteuthis pealeii
CATTAATAAAATGGAGATATTTTAGCTGAATAGATTCAATCCCCCGATTATATATTCGTTGGCATTCTTCCATCTGTGAAAGACGATGGAGTAGTGTCCAAAAAAATATTTTTTGGAACTACGTAGCCTGGGCGGCTAGATATGGAGGATGTGCTGTTGCCCAACCAGCAGATCCCCCCTCACCAGACTGCCGCTGTGGTTCAAAGGAAAGGTAAGAAACCAATGTAGTTTGGCAGCGACAGTGTCGCAGGAGTTGCTGTGTAACGCTGAAGTTCAGCGTTACTCCATCTTAGGGAATCCGGCTCCGGATTTGTTTTCGGGGTTTACTCCCCCTTGGGATTGTATATTAGCGTGTTATAAACAACATTTGCAATTTTATTTTGCTAGTTTTATGCGGTTTTACACAAGTTTTTCGTTTTTTCTAATACATAGAGAAAATAGATAATAATAATAATAATAATAATAATAATAATAATAATAATAATCCTACTACTACTACTAATAATAATAATAACGAAAAGATGGACAAATACCTGGACCTTGCCAGAGAACTGAAAAAGATATGGAATAGGAAAGTCAAAGTGATACCAATTGTAGTTGGTGCACTTGGAACGGTCCTAAAAAGCCTGGGAAAAAGACTGGAAAATCTGGAAATCAGAGGAAGAATTGAGACCATCAAGAATACTGCACTTCTGCAAACTGCCAGAATACTCAGAAGAGTCCTGGAGACCTGAGGAGACTTGTTGTCACTCAGACTCCAGGGAAATACAATCAGCTAATGCAGGTGTGAAGAACTCAATAATAATAATAATAATAATAATAATAATATAATAATAGATTCGGACGTGTTTTCATTAGATTTTGATATACATAATTTTTTTTTTTTTACCTTTTTCCCTACAGTTTCAAGTTACGCACTTATCAGATATAGTGGAATTATATATTATATATCCCCTGATTATATTGGAGTCTTTTAAACAATTCGTCAATTCGTTTCTTAGCATTCTCAGATTGCTCACAGTACCTGCTGGCATTTATAAAGATTTAGGTAGATAATTCGCCTAGGAACCACAAGGTTCCGGGTTCGATACCTGTTGTAGCTTGCTTATCGAAATAAATAACACAAGTAGTCCAGCTGACGTTAACCAGCGAGAAGAAATCACTTCCGCCTTTTATTCACAATAACAAAAGATGGCCGAAACGGTGCTTCCGTTTCTTAACAAAACAATGGCCGAAACGGTGCTTCCGTTTCTTATTAACCAATGTACCACAATACCGCTCTTCGACAACCCAGCGCATATATGTGCATAAATATGGTGAGCTGATGGTAGATGTAACGCCCGAACTCAGACGCAAAAAAAAACAAAAAACAAAAACAACAAAAACAACAAAAAACGATGTCCCTGGCTCAGCTTGGATAATCCTATCCAAGCGACAAAGTGGGGAGCTAATAGTACGTGTGGCGCTCCACCTCAGACCCTGTCAACTTTACTTTTAGGGCCTGGTTAGTAGAGTATCCTACCAGGAACCACAAGGAAGAAACTGTAAATGCCAAGTTTCCTATAGCTGGAGGGAGAATACTTGGATTCATAACATTCCTAAGGTTATTAGTGCTACTAACAAATATATGCACCCTCTGGGTGCAAGTAGGTATTTGCCTCTCATCCCACTTATGAGGGCTGGACACAAGGTCTCGTTTTTATGTGGGCGCATAAAAATTGCATCGATCCCGTCGGCATTCCCCCTCAAGGGGGTGCCTCAGGCGCTGGGCAATAAACCCAGCCCTGCCCCTTTAAATCAAGGGGGCAGGTGTTGCCTGGGGATCGACGCTATTAATTTACTTTACCGGTCCAGTGGCCGAAGCTCACTGGACCCCCGACTGGGTCAGGCAAGGGTTTTTGCCTCTCATCCCACTTTGAGGGCATGACACAAGGACATTTTTTATGTGGGCCCACCCACAAGCCGAAGCTCATGGGTGGTAGGCACAAAAATGCGTCGATCCCGTCGGCATTCTCCTCAGGGGGCACCTCCTGGGATCGACGCTATTAATTTACTTTACCGAAGCTCACTGGACCCCCGAAGGTCGGGTAAGTATATAAGTTTTAATGTAATAAAATATTTAATAAAATTAACTATTTAGTTAAAATAGGAAGTAAATAATTCAACTATCTAGTTGAAATAGGAAGTAAAGAATAAGAATTTTTTAAAAAGATTTATTTAAGAGATTTTTGCTCATATATTCATTAAATAAAACAAAACAATTAGAAATCAATAATACTAAGCACATATTTATCAAAATCAAATTTTTAATATCAATATGCAAATTAGCCTTCCTGTTCGCACTGTAAACCGCAATTTTGTTGTATATATAAATACAATTGCATGCTATTTGTATGTACATACAGTAAACAATATTAATAATGTAAAACAATTTTATTAATGATTGAGGTTTAAATAAAAATTAAAATCATATAGAATGTGACGTAAGTAATTAAAGAAATTATGACTTGAGTAGTAATATAGTTTCGGTTACTGACAGAAAAACACACACAATCTCCATTATAATAAGAGGTGTGAAATGCGAACAGTCTCGTTCAGGATTTTGATCTCGAGTCACCAAGTCCACGTCCTACAACGATAACCGTTACACCCCAAGCGTCTCCCTTGACTTTTAATCCAGAAGTTAGTTTTCAGGTTCAACGACATTTCTTATTAAAAAAAAAAAGAAAAAAAAAGAACATCACACAAACAAATTAGACGCGTAGAAAGTCTTTCAATATGGCCGGAGAATCGATCGACCGAAAATACCTGGGCAACAATGGCGTCGTTACAATTGAATCGATATTCGCATTTTCTTTCTCGTTCGACTTAACCCCCCCCCCCAAAAAAAAAAAATAATAATCTCGGTGAACTTATTTCGAAGCAAATAAACTTTTTATCATCTAGTAACGTTTCTGCTAAATCTACACCCCTGTCGGTTGTGGCTTTGTCAAACAAACAGACAGACAGACAGACAGATAGATAGAGACAGACAGACAGACCAGACAGAGACAGACAGACAGAGACAGAGAGAGATAGACAGACAGACAGAGATGATTGGAGATGATGATGATGATGGTTCTTATTATTTACTTTCTACTTACTGGTTCTAACTCGTCCGCCATGTTCTTCCGTCGATCTAGTGGTCGTCTTGTTATGGGTTGGTTCTTCTTTCTTGTTTTCTTCATGTTGGGCTGGTCATTCTTGTTTGAATTAATCAATTAACAAGACTTGGGTGTTTTATGATAAAGCTTTAATTTTGCAACCCAGCCCATATTCACCCGCCGCAGATCGAGAGCAGCTCAGAACGAGCGACCCAAAAGTCATCCAATCACTCTGAATTCTTTGCCGATTCTGATCCAAAACGCGTCCAATCGCGTCTACCGGAAGAGGTGAAGTTGGAGTCTTCTTCATGCCAATCATAACCCCAACGGCTATGGGAAATTCCCCACCCCGATTTTAAATCTGACGAACTTTATCTAAATTAGCAAATATATGCACCCTCCGGGTGCAAGTATTTAAGTTTTAATGCAATAAAATATTGTATTAAATTAGAAAGGCTAATGAAACTAAATAAGAATACAGATAAAAGATTTGAAACAGAGGGAGTATAATAAAAATGGAACAACTGAAACTTACTCTTCATCACTCTCGTCTTTCATTGTTATTTTTTCTAATTTAAGTATTTATTTATAAGAGGAAGTAAATATAAAATGACAGTTATTTTATCTTGTTAATGGATTTCATTTAAGATTCATTGAGGAGATTTTTGCTTATATTCATTAAAATAAAACCAAACAGTTAGAAATCAATAATACTAAGCACATATTTGTTAAATTCGATTTTTTAATATTAATATGCAAATTAGCCTTCCCGTTAACACTGTAAACTGCTATTTTGTTGTATATATAAATATAATTGCATGTTGTCAGTATGTAGACATAGTTAACAGTATTAACAATGTCAGACAATTTTATTAATAATTGAGGTTTAGATAAAAATAAAATCATGGAGAATGTGGTGTCAATAACTAAGAGAATTGTGACTTGAGTAGGATTATAGTTTCGGTTACAGACAGAAAAACACACAATCTCCATTATAATAAGATATTCTAACTACAGTTATGTACATGATTTATAAGCTGCTCATACATTATATAACGGTTTTAAAATACATCGACTGCACCTCTGTAGAGGGATAAGTGTTATACTCTGCTGGGTATATATTCTGATAGCAGTCCGTTTCTATTCTATTCTTCTTATGAAAGACACCCATGGTTCTGCCCTCATATTTAATATTCTATTTCTTCTGTTATGGGATGAGAGATATTCATCATTGGAGATATCCGTGGTTAGATCTCCCATATTAAATCTTCTACTTACTTTTAAGTAGCTCTCTTCATGGTTGGTATTTCTTCTATCTTTTGTTTCTTCTATCTGGTCTGGTGCTGGCTTCTTCTTTTGACTGGTCCAGTAAGGTCCTCTCGTTATTAAGATACACCAAGGTTGTCATAGTTCTTAAAGACAAACTCAAGACGTATAGTTCTTTTGTGATCATATTCTATTCAAAACTTAAATCTTAGGAGTTTCTCCACCACATGCGGAGATAATGCCAAGTCCATCCTTACATCATGAGGGCTTGCGGCGGACTGCTTAACTAACCAAAGAGCCTTTTTGTTCTCACCGTTTGCGTAACCGGATGGGACTATGGGTCAGATCGAGGTTACTAAACATCAATCAACCCAATGGTTTCAACACCTGAATTTAAATCTACTTCTATACCAAAAAAAAAAAAATGACCGTACCCATCAATATACAGGATGTCCACAAAGTCTTTGCAATAATCTTAAAATTGAACATTTAATAGCTCACATTGTACAAATGACAAACATTTCATTAAAAAAAAGAACATAAAAGTTCAACACTTAAAGTTTTATTATTGATATAATTTTGAACATGACCGCCATTCTTGTTGAAAGATTTTCGACCTGCAGCAGGACTTTATGGACAACCTGTATAACATAAGACCTCCCAATGGGGTCACCTGTTGGCGGTGGGTGGCGAACTGCGATGCTTAATTGATGTAACCCTGGTGGCTAAGCAGTCCCTGACATACAACACTCCACTTTAGCCCTTACTTAGGCTAGACGGACGGTCGGAAAGTCTTCTCTTATCAATTGGCTGGTCACATCAGGCACAAACATGTATATTATTGTCCCAACCCAATTGCCTTTATAGCAACCCCCGGTTCTTTTTATCGTATATGTGCTACAAGGCGGTGGTTGAGGGTCTTTAGTGTCCCGGGTATGACGTTGAACTCTATCTGGTGGTGAAGTCGCCATTATAGGTGTTCAGTTCTATTGTTCACAGAATTCAGTGGGTTAATCCTATTCTGTAGGTTTCCTCGTAAAAAATAAATCTTGCCGGTAGAAAGTTCAACTTGTAATTGATTTGAGGACAGTTGCAAACGATCTTAAATGCTTTCTATCCTAGTTTCTTATTGGCTAATTTTTACCAAATATGCCTGTTGATATTGGGAAAGTTCATAAATAGAAGTGACGATTTTGCGTACATCTTTTACCCAGGTAATCCAATATGGAGGATTTAGATTTTTCCTCTGATTTCCAATTCCGTTATCCCCCCCCCACCAAAAAAACCCTTCGGAACCGTTCCAATAATAATAATAATAATAATAATAATAATAATAAGAAGAAGAAGAAGAAGAAGAAGAAGAAGCCAAGCAGGAACAATAACAAAAAAGAAAGAAAGAAAGAAAGAAAGGAAGAAGAAGAAGAAGAAGAAGAAGAAGAAGAAAGAGAGGAAAATAAAACGAAACAAAGAGAGATTAAAAAAAGCACACTGTATACAAAAGAGGGGAAAAAGAAAGAAGAAAAAAGACAAAGACAGAAAAAGAAAGTAGAATATAATAAAAGAAAGAAAAAGAAAGAAAGAAAGAAAGAGAAAAGTTAGAACAATAGAAACAAAGAAAGAAAGAACAAAGAAAGATAGTATAAAGAAAAAGAAAGAAGAAAAAAGAAAGAGAAAAGTTAGAAAACGATAGAAACAAACAAACAAGAGAAAGAAAGGAACAAAGAAAAGAATAATCTACAAAAAAAAAAAAAGAAAGAAAATAAACAAAATGAAAGAAAATAATTTAAAGAAGAAAAAGAAGAGAAAAACAGACAAACCGAAAAGAATGAGAATTTTAGATTTTTAAAAAGTACAGAAAAAACAAAACAAAACAAAAAAAAACAAACAATGACAAGAAAGAGGAGAAACCAAGATCCGATGTGAATATGTTGAATTTTGAAGACAAAGTGAGACAACAGGAAGTAAATCACACACACTGAAACGGGGTTAGAGAGTGAGGAGAGGAGAGAAAGTAAGAGAGGGGGGAGACAGAAAGACAGATAAATAGATAGATAGCGAGAAAGAGTGATAAATAGATAGAGAGAGAGGGGTAGACAGAAAGACAGATAAATAGATAGAGATAGATAGATAGATAGAGAGAGAGAGAGAGAAAGGGGGAGAAATAGAGAGGGAAAGTTTGTGTGTCTGTGTGAGATAGAAAGATTGATAGAGAGATAGATAGATAGAGGAGAGACAGACAGTACAGACAGAGAAAGAAAGAAAGAGAGAGAGTGCGTGTGTGAGAGAGAGAGAGAAAGAGAGAGAGAGGAGAGAGAGAGAGAGGGGAGAGAGAGAGAGAGAGAGATGTTTCTTTCCATTGAATACTAAAGACCAACGAATCCAGCCTGGCGTTGTTTTTCTATTTTCTGGCATAAAATGTCTTCTTCTTCTTTCTTCTTCTTCTTCTTCTTGTGTTAGTTTTCTTCTTCTTCTTCTTCTTCTTCTTCTTCTTGTCTCCCTCACGTCGTGTCGCACCCTCCTCCTTCTGTTTTTTCCATTGCCCTTGGTCCATTCATCTTTGTCCGTACACGTGTGTCCGAGTGCCTGCCCGCACAACGACCCCAGAAGCGACGGGTCACACACGTTCTCACCACCCCCCATTATAATGCGTGTGTGTGTCTCCCCCTCCAGTCTCTCTCTCTCTCTCTCTCTCTCTCTCTCTCTCTCTCTCTCTCTCTCTCTCTCTCTCGTAAAATTTGTCCTTCTATCTCCACTGGTAGTTCGCCTCTATTGTGAAATGTCGGCGTGTGCAGACGTGAATGTATGCTCGTGTGTGCGTGTGTGCGTTCATGTGTGTATGTGTGCGTGTGCGTGTGCGTGTGTGTGTGTGCGTGTGTGTGTGTGCGTGCGTGTGTGCTTGTCCCAGATCTTAAAGCTTTCTTCTTCTTCTCTCTTAAAATATGGAGTCATACCCAGCTGCTCCCTCACACTCGCACGCGCGCGAGCGCATAAGAGAGAGAGAGAGAGAGAGAGAGAGAGAGGGGGAAGAGATAGAGAGAAAGAGATAGAGATAGAGATAGAAAGAAGAATGATAGGAGAGTAGGTAGGTAAG
>CM042166.1:68666317-68696317 GCA_023376005.1 Doryteuthis pealeii
ACAGAATTGAACATAGAAAAAAAACTCTCTTGACTAATAGGGGAGGCGAGGGGTAATTACCTACTCGGTAGCATTATAAAAGAGGAGGCGGCAAAGTCAAAACCCGTTTTCATTCTTCCTGTCCCGAGAGAAGTAACGAAGCACCAGTTGTATCAGACATGTTCCGACCGTATTCTTCAAATTGCTCTTATGGTAAACACCCAAACCTTTTTATCGAATGGGTGCTAGAAAGTGGTGCCTGAGGGTCAACCACCAGTTTATTAATTCTACCAATTTATTGATACACATGAATATTATTTCAAGTACTTTATGAAACCAAGCCGATATTTACCTAAAACTATTTGCTTAAAAATCATATTAAAAAAAGAATAAGCAAGATTTGGTATTGAATAGCCCACAAAGTTTGATATGCCATTAAACAAAATAACCTTTATTTGTTTAACGACACATCAATCCGTCTCTCTCTCTCTCTCTCTCTCTCTCTCTCTCTCTCTCTCTCTCTCTCTCTCTCTCCATTTGTCTCTCTTCAAAGTTGTTTTCTTTTCTTTCATCTCCATCCGACCTTGTTTCTCTCTATTTTCTATCCATTCACGTATCTTGCTCTCTATTTGTAATACCAAAATTTCTTTATTTTGTAAATGTTTGATTGTAATCACATATACACACCTTTTCCAATTTTTTTTTTTTTTTTTGGGGGGGGGGGGGTAGTTTATTTCTTTAACGACATATCAACTCCCTATGGGTATTTAATGCAAAAATTCGATTCATTCGTAAATGTTTGATTATAATTATATATTAGTATTATTTGGATTATTCGGACTATTGTCCTCTTCTTTATTGTAATTTGTACAACATTTCAGCCGATGTGCCCTCCGGTCTTCTTCAGGTATATCTCGTCGGACTCAGAAGCCTTCTCGAACTCGGAAACCTTCTTTTCGAACTCGGGAACTTTCTTGTCGTAATCGGAGGCCATCACGGAACTTTGAACCCAATCCTTTATTCAATCCACGGGGTATCCTTTCTCACTCCGCATAGCTGGGGTACAGGCGTTAAGCTGTGTTAATCATTATTCTATGTTACTGTTTCCCTTGATCAGGATTGAACCTGCAGCCTAGAGATAACTGTCGCTTAGAACTTTCTTAACCCAACGCATTTATTCAATATCCTATGTGTCTAATTGGACAATTTAGTGTGAAGGTTCCAGAATTCGAAAAGAAGGTTCCCGTGAGTTCGAAAAGGCCTCCCGAGTCCGACAAAAGATACCCGAAGAAGGCTGTGCAAAAATTATGAAGATTTGATTCATATTGGAAGAATATTTAAAGATTAAGATATAATAGAAATAGCATAGAAATTCTACTTAAATGTCTAGGATTTGTAAATCTCCCCCCCCTCTACCAAACTGATGTTGGGTAGCCACTTCTAGTGATGATTAACTCTTAAAGTCCTATACCTCATTCCACCCGTCACAAGTCAACCTTATAGGATGCTCTGGACTTAGAAAATTCTCAACAGGATGTTAAGAGTTAAGTCGTAAAGTCACCCTCATCACCGTGGCAGGGTTGTGACAACGTGGTATTGTCAGAGCTAAGCGCCCAGAACTCAAGTTCCTGGTTGGGCCTCCCAAACCGGATTGGTGTGTCATCCAGTCACAACCCAGTAAAAGAGTTCTAGTTTTGAATAATGGAAGAAGAAAAAAAGGTATAAGTAGTTAACAGTACTTAACTCTTTACTAACCTCGTAGTTGGTCTCTGATTGGTCAGAGCCAAGCGTGAGAATAGAAAGATAGTT
The DNA here is from genome assembly GCA_023376005.1 of Doryteuthis pealeii. Classification (NCBI taxonomy): domain Eukaryota; kingdom Metazoa; phylum Mollusca; class Cephalopoda; order Myopsida; family Loliginidae; genus Doryteuthis; species Doryteuthis pealeii. The sequence goes on from CM042166.1 coordinate 68,668,106, forward strand.
AGAAAGACAGTTTTTGGCTGGGTGACTGAACGGAACCGATGTAATGGCGTCTGCCGTCCGTAGACCATTTCTCCTCGCGTGTTGTTCTTATTTGGGGGGCTAAAGATGTCTAAAAAAAACAATGTCAAGTCGTGTGTTCGTTATTAAAAACAGTAACGGACACAAAGATGAGAAGTCCCAAGAAATCCCAAGAAGAAAAAGATCAGAAGAACAGAGAGAAGCCATGCCATATCCATACAGAGTTGGTTGGTTGATTGGTTGAATTTTACAGCATGTCAACCCATCAGGTTATTTTATGCCGAAGATGTCTTGTTTTATTCTTGTTTTATTCATTCTTGATATGTACTCGATTTTTAAAAACTCAAATCAAAGTATAATCTTTTTATTTGCGTTCTGATTTAATTACATTAGTCTTTCTAATTTAATACATTTCATTACATTAAAACTTAGATACTTACGCTCGGAGGGTGCATATTCTTGCTAGTGTGTGTAAATTTTCATCACGATTGGCTCACTGGTGTAGGTCCCAACTGTTTATACACAGACCGACAGAAATTGTCATTTATGTTAGTAGATTTCAAAGGTTAACATAATTTCGGCGTCGGGTCAAAATGGCTAGCTTTTATTATGACACGAACAATTTGAGCGTCAAATTGATTAAAATTTGTTGATAGGAAAACGCGGCAAAAATAAGGCGGGAAAAAAGAAATGGAAAAAATATGAAAAGCAAAAACAAAAACACAAAAAAAACAGTTTTTGAAAATATTTTTGATAAAAGGTGGTAATTAGGCCCCCCAAAAATAGATGTTTGCAAAAAGTTTGCGAAAAATAATTGGAGCTAATTTTGTATTCCAAAATTGATCAATATGTCTGTAACCTGTCACATATAGCTATTAGTGAAATTTGGATCTGAAATTTTTACTGCGTAATGTTTCTTCTATAATAATATTCCTCATAGCTGGTCCTCCGCCGGTCCGGAGCCGGTCCGTAGAATACTACCTGCCGGTTCACAGGTGCCACACATGATCTAATTTTTGTAAATTTCAGCTTTCAATATGCTTCTCCCATTTCCATGAACATACCTATGCGAGGTTGCTTTTACGGGAACAATTTGAATATTCGAGAACCATTGCGTGTGACATTCTCTTCTATCAAGCCAAGACTTGACAAATTGACAAATAAGAAGTAGTCTTACTGTTCCCATTGACTGTACACTGAGGGTCATTTTATATTGATGATAGATTTCTATATTAAATAAAGCTAATTTTAACTTGCCTGCATAAACAGTAAAAAAGTAATGCCATTTTTGTTTAGAACAAGTATAATTACCAACACAGGAACATGTATCATACATCAAAATGAGGCTGTCCTCTGTGGATCACATCTCTACTTCTCCACATAGTCACCGTTTATCTCAATAGCAATGTGCCACTTTTGAATGAGAGCATGTATCTCTGCCCGGTAAAATTCTGTTGACTGTTTTTTGAAACACTTCTTCACTACAAATTTCACTTCCTCGTCACTGGAATAATGTTTACCTCTCTTCGGCCCCATGAAAGATGGTTTGAGAGGCAGACATTATTCCAGTGACGAGAAAGTGAAATCTGTAGCGAAGAAGTGGCTCAAAGAACAGTCAACAGAATTTTACGGGGCAGGGATACATGCTCTCAGAATTAGAACCTTACAACGAGTTTAGCATCATACCCAGGACACTAAGACCTTCAACCACATAAATAATAAAAAGGGTTTGGGTATTGTTATATGAACACTACGGTCGAGACAATCAAATATGTGCTAGGGCTTGACATGACCAGCTGATTGATCGGAGGAGGCCTCACTAGTTGGCCGTCTAGCCTAAGTAAAGGACCAAAATGGAGTGTTGCTTGTTATGGACTGCTCAGCCACTAGGATTCTGTCCTTAAGCATCACGGGTCGTGATCCACGGCCAACAAGTGGCCCTACCGTAGTGCGGAGTAGTCTTACACTTCTACAGTCGGCGTATTCTACTGTCCCAACCGACAGGGCGGCTTTAAAGTGTCAATAGTTAAAGTTGGTAGGGTGGCCTATTGTCAGTAACAGCTGGGCAGCGAGGGAGTATATCCCTTTTTCGGTAGCGCTAGACCAGGGAGATTGTTTTTGCTGAGGTGGAGCGCCGCATCAACCGTCAGCTCCTCACTTTACCGCACAGAGCAGAGTACACAATTGTACTACTCATGCGCTGAGGTGGCGGGTACCGGTATCGATGCAGGAAGTTTGTAATTCCTTGACGGATGCTCTACCGACTGAGCTAAACCAGCCCCTTAATTATCAATAACCTGCTCAAGTTATATCCAATTCCTGTAAATAAATTAATTTTCTCTGAAGTGGTAATGTTTTAAGAGGTTTGAATTCAGCGTTTTCCTTCGTCTAGAATGGCTGCCTAACCAACGTTAAAGAGCCCAGTCTGCCTTACTATTTATCCATAGCTGGAGGGAGAATAGTTGGATTCATACCTTTCCCAAGGGTATTAGCGCTATGTGAACTGTGGCTTCGTCCAGGATTTGAACTCGGTTCGACGAGTCCATTTCATACGACTCTAACCAGTATGCCACCACGCTCTCCATTAATTCGATCTCTATTCGTCTGTAACCGAAACTACGTCACTGCTTACTACGGCCCCTTAATTATCAATAAACTGTCTCAAATTATACCCAATTCCTGTAAATAAATTAATTTTCTCTTAAGTGGTAATGTTTTTTAAGACGATAGTATATCGAAGTCGTAGTGGTTAATAAATAGTTAAGCTCCGTCTAACGGGAACCGGCTAAATAATAATAAATGTGTGTGTGTGTGTGTGTGTGTGTGTGTGTGTGTGTGTGTGTGTGTGTGTGTGTGCGCGTGTTGTGTGCGTGTTATGCTTGTGTGCGTGCGTGTGCTTGTGCGTGTGTGTTTATGTGCTTATGTGTACGCCTGTGTGTGTGTGTGTGTGTTTGTATACTTGTGTGTGTGTGCCTGAGTGTGCGCTTGTAATGTGTATGTGCATGTGTTTGTGTGTGTGTGTGTGTGTGTGTGTACTTATGTGCGTATTATGCTTGCGTGCGTGTGCTTGTGTGCGTGTTATGCTTGTGTGCGTGCGTGTGCTTGTGTGTGTGTTTATGTGCTTGTGTGTACGCCTGTGTGTGTGTGTGTGTTTGAATGCTTGTGTGTGTGTGTGCTTGAGTGTGCGCTTGTAATGCGTATGTGCATGTGTGCGTATGTGCGTGTGTGTTTGTTGTGTGCTGTGCTTGTGCTTGTGTGTGTGTGTGTGAAAAGAATGAAACAAAAATTAAAAAAAAAAAACAAAACAAAAACAAAAAAATATGTGATAAAACAAAAACAAAAAAACAACACAAAAAAGCCAGTTCATACCATTCTCTAAAGTAAGGGTTTTCAAACTATGGGTCCGACCCCCAATAGGTCACAAAAATAGATAAGAAAATAAAAAGAAATGCACATATATGCTCCCCACCCTTGGTAGGTTGAGCACTCTGGAGGGTATTTATCAGTAAAATTCTCTCTCCCACTAGTGGGTGGGCTGATAGCCCGGTATTAAGGGACTAATGAAAAATCGGTCCGGTTTCAATCCCGGCTGGATGTACCGGGGGAATTTTCTAAGTTTTATATGTAGAAAGTGCTAAATACATTTATGCTAAATGATCATGATCATGGCTATATATTATATATATATATATATATATATATATATATATATATATATATATAGTCATAATCATGCTCTACTTAATGTATTTAGCACTTTCTACATATAAAATTCCCCCGGTATTTTTTTTCTTTTGGCCACTACATACGATACCGATGATTATTTTCAGAACGTACGAATGTACCGGTTTAGCACAGTCGATAGAATGTTCGGCTAGGAATCACAAGGTTCTTGGTTCGATACCGGCCCTCGCCAACTCAGCGAATGAGTAGCACAGGAATATGTGCGGTAAAGTGAGGAGCTGATGGTAGATGTGGCGCTCCACCTCAGATTCTAACATAATCTCCTTGGTCTAGCGCTTGTGAACAGGGGATAGACCCCAACGACTTTACTTGACTTACGGGTGTGCCGGTCTTTAAAAAAAAAATCCCCAGAGGTCAGTTTGAAATTTTCAATTTATTTTGAAAAACTAAATTACCTGGGTTTTTTTCCACACCGGTAGAGTTTAGAAATACTTTATATATATATATATATATATCATCTCTCCCATTCCCTCTCTCTCATTCCCTCCTTCTCCCCCTCTCTCGTCCCTCCCCCCCCCTTCCCTTCTCACCCCTCCCATGGTGTAGTCAATTGTAAGCGTTTCATTATATAACTTGTGACTTCCACTTGTGGCGTAGGTCACTCGTAAGCGGAAAGTTGGGATACCATTCTACACGCACACGCGCGCGCACACAGACATACGCATACACACGTACGCACACACATGCGTGTGAGTACATGTACACGGTGAGTATACGCTCGAGCACACGCACACGGTGATGTTACTTATTTTTAGGAAGCTGAATAGATTTCTTTGAAGATTCAAATCTGTTTCATCGTTTATTTAATTGATTTCTTCTTAAATCGATTTTTATTTTTCTATCTTCGATATTTTAAGGTGATTGGTGTGTGCACAGAAATATATTTCGTGTGTGTGTGTATGTGTGTCTGTGTGTATGCGTGTATGTGTGTGCATGTGTGTGAGCTTTTGGGTGTGAGTGTGTGCGTGTGTCTGTGTGTGTGTGTGTGTGTTTGTGCGCGTGAGTGCGTGCTTTTGTATGTGTGCTTGTGTGTCTGCGTGTAAGTACTTGTGTGTCTCGCTGTGTGCATGTTTGAGTGTGTGTACGTGCTTGTGTGTCTCCATGTGTGTATGTGTGAGTGTGTGTGGTGAGTGTGTGTTGTGTTGTGTCTGTGCTTGGGTGTCACTGTGTGTATCTGTGAGTATGTGTATGTGTGCATATTTGTGTGTGCGTGCTTGTGCATGTGCGAGTGTGCCTATGTATGTGCGTGTGTGTGTGTGTGTGGTGTGCGCGCGTTCCGTGTCTGTGTGTATGTGTGTGGTTGTGCTTGTGTGAGTGAGTTCTTTTGAGTGTGCGTTGCGCTTGTTGCTTGTGTCTCTGTGTGTAGTGAGTATATGTGTATGTGCGCGTGCTTGCGAGTGCGTGCTTGTGTGTGTACGTGTACGTGGCCTGTGTGTGTGTTGTGTGTGTGTGTGTGTACCTGTATGTGGTTGTGTGTGTATTGTGTGTTTGTGTTGTGCCTGTGTGTGTGTGTGGTGTGTGTGTGTGTGTGTATGTGTGTTTGTGTGTATGTGTGTAGCCTTTGTGTGTGCCTTGTGTGTGTGTGTGTGTGTGTGTGTGTGACCTGTATGTGGTTGTGTGTGTATGTGTGTGAGCCTTGTGTGTGCCTGTGTGTGTGTGTGTGTGTGTGTGTGTGTACCTGTATGTGGTTGTGTGTGTATGTGTGTGAGCCTTTGTGTGTGCCTGTGTGTGTGTGTGTGGTGTTGTATGTGTGTGTTGTGTGAAGATGTGTATGTGTGTGTGTGTGTATGTTGGAAGAGTTATATCATAAGAGAAGAATGAAAATGAGGGGAGTAACGGGAAAGGGAGTGAAATTAAGAAAAAGAAAGAAAGAGGACAGGGGAGAAAGAAGAATAAGAAAGAAAGAAAAAAAGAGAAAGAAAACAGAAAAAAAGCTTAGAAAAAGAAAAAAAAAGAAAAAAAAAAAGAAAGGGAAATATGAAAAAAAGAGGAAAGAAAGAAAAAAAAGAAAGAAAAAGAAAAGAAAAAAGAAAATAAAGAAACAAGAAAAGAAAAAAGAAAAAGACAAAGAAAAAAAAAAAAAAAGAAAAAGAAAAAAGAGAGAAAAAAGAAAGAACGAAAAAAAGAAGACAAAAAGAAAAAAAAAAAGAGAAAAGAAAAAAGAAGAAAGAAAGGAAGGAAAAGAAAAAAGAAAAAGGAAAAAGAGAAAAAAAGAAAAAACAGAAGGAAAGAAAAGAAAGAAAAAAAAATGAAAGAAGAATGAAAAAGGAAAGAAAAGAAAAAGAAAGAAGAAAAGACGAAGAAAGAAAGAAGAAAAGAAGAAAAAAGGAAAGAAAGAAAGACGAGAAGAGAAGGAGAAGGAAAGAAAAAAAGAAAGAAAGAAGAAGAAAGAGGAAGGAAAACGAATGAAAAGAGAAAGAAGAAGAAAAGGAGAAAGAAAGAGAAGAAGGAGAACGAAAAGAGCAGAAGAAAGAAAAAGAAAGATGGGAATGAAAAAAGAATGAAAAAAAAAAAAAAAAGAAAAGAAAAGAAAGACAGAAGAAGAAAGAAAGAAAGAAAGAAAGAAGAAGGAAAGAAAGACAGGAGATGAAGGAAAAAAAAGAATTAAAAAGAAAAGAAGAAAGAAAAAAGAAAAGAAAGTACAGGGGAATGAAAAAGAATTAAAAAGAAAGAAAGAAAGAAAGAAGAAAGAAGAAAGAAAGAAAGAAAGACAGAAAAAGAAAGAAGAAAGAAAGTACAGGTGGAATGAAAAAGAATTAAAGAAAGAAAGACAGAAAGAAAGAAAGAAAGAAAGTACAGAATGAAAAAGAATTAAAAAGAAAAAAAGAGAAAGAAAGACAGAAGAAGAAGGAAAGAAAGAAAGAAAAGAAAGACAGAAAGAAAGAAAGAAAGAAGACAGAAAGAAAGAAGAAAGAAAGAAAGTACAGGTGAAATGAAAAAAGATTAAAAAAGAAAGAAGAAAGACAAGAAAGAAAGAAAGAAAGAAAAGAAAGAAAGAAAAGAAGGAAAAGTACAGGTGGAATGAAAAAAGAATTAAAGAAGAAAGAAAGAAAGAAAGAAAGACAGAAAGAAGAAAGAAAGACAGGGGAATGAAAAAGAATTAAAAAGAAAGAAAGAAAAGAAAGAAAGAAAGAAAGAAAGAAAGAAAGAAAGTACAGGTGGAATGAAAAAAGAATTAGAAAGAAAGAAACAATGAATGAATGAAAAAGAAGAAAGAAAGAAAGTACAGGGAATGAAAAAGAAAAAAAAAAAGAAAGAAAGAGAAAGACACAGAAAAGTACAGGGGAATGAAAAAAAGAATTAGAAAGAAACAAAGAAAGAATGAATGAATGAATGAAAAAAAGAAAGAATGAGAGAACAACAATTATTGAATAGAGATGAAGGGATGAAGAAGAGTAGAATGAAAAAAAAAAACGAAAAAAAAACCCTACACAGATCGAAATAAGATTATGGGGTGGGGGAGTGATTCTTTAATCGCCCTTCTGCTAATGAGGGAGAGACAAAGAAGGAAACAGAGAGAGAGAGAGAGAGAGAGAGAGAGAGAGAGAGAGAGAGAGAGAGAGAAGAGAGAGAGTAAGGTGCCTGGTGGTGCCCGGGCTCGTAACAAGAACGAATCAAACGCCGCTTTTGCCTCGAAGCACTGTACGCATTCGACACGCCACCACCGCCACCATCGCCGTCGCCGTTTCTATCATCCCCTATTTCTATCCCTTGCCTAGACTGCGCGTATTGAAAGGGGGAGATGGGAGAAACCCCCCTCTATTTTTTGCCCCCTCCCCTGTTTCATCTCATCAAATTGTTATTTCGCGAATCCGTGGAATTCGTCGAATATTTCGCAGACCGCATTGAACTAATCAAAATATCAATTGCTTTTCGGCATACCCCCACCCCCACCCCACCAAAAAAAACCTTATTCTCATTCTCTGCCCCCCCCCAATTTGTCGTAAAACGTCTTTCTCAGTTTTCAAATTGAACAATGTCTTTCGCGTTAAGATTTCTCACACAATATAAGATTTCACACATAAATTTAGATGTAACTACAACCTCTCTCTGTCTTTGTTCTCTCTCTTCCTCTCTCTCTCTATCTCTCCGTCTCTCTCTCTCTCTCTCCCCCCTCTCTCTCTCTCTCTCTCACTGTTGGTCTCTCCCTTTCTCTATATGTCTGTTTTTATCTCTCTCTTTCTTTCTGTGTCTCTGTCTTTGTCTGTGTCTGTGTCTGTCTCACTGTCTCTCTCTCTCTCTTCTCTCTCTCTCTCTCTCTCTCTCAGTTTGTCTCTCTCAGTTTGTCTCTCTCAGTCTGTCTGTCTGTCTGTCTCTCTCTCTATAATATATATATATACATACATATATATGTCTCTGTTTTTCTGTCTTTATCTGTCTCTTTCTCCATCACTCTGTTTCTCTCAATCTTTCTTTCTATGTCTCTCACCCTCTCTTCCTCTCTGTCCCTCTGAATCTCTGTCTCTGTCTCTGTCTGTCTGTCTGTCTCTCTCTCTCTCTCAGTGCCTCTCTGTCTTCATATATATAATTATATATATATATATATATATATATATATATATATATATATATATATATTTACGGAAAAAACTTAAAATTTGCTTCGTTGTAATAAATTATTTCAACTGCATGATTACAGCATCTTCAGACATGAGCAAAAGCATGTTTGAATGATGCTGTAATCATGTAGTTGAAATAAATTATTACAACGAAGCAAATTTAAAGTTTTTTTCCCTAATTTATTCCATTATATTGCTCAGTCCGTCCACTTACTGGCACTAGGCACATCGATCTCTTACAGTTAAACAACGCATCGAATGATCCTCATTACTACAAATATATATATATATATATATATATATATATATATATATATATATATATATATATATATATATGGGATCAAGAACGGTAGGAGTAAAGAATAAAATTGCTTTTATATGCAAAGACCAGGACGGAATTGGACAATCCTGATTGTGCTGCAGCATATAAGCCCTCAATGTTCTCCATCATGGCAACCTCAACCAACGAGTTACACCTAGCTGTACTCGAGGCCCTCCTCATCAACAAATTCCGTCCTGGTCTTTGCATACAAAAGATATAAAGATATATATATATATTCATTTATGGGTACTACTATGTGAACATAGCGTAAGTAGTTAATCCAATAGGGCTCAATATCTTCTTATTATAATGGAGATTGTGTGTTTGTCTATCTGTAACCGAAACTATATTACTACTCAAATCACAATTCCCTTAGTTATTTACTTCACATTCTCCATGATTTTATTTTTATTCAAACCTCAATTATTAATAAAATTGTTTTACATTATTAATACTATTGACCATATCTACATACTAATAACATGCAATTGTATTTATATATACAACAAAATAGCGGATTACAATGTGAATGGGAAGGCTAATTTGCATATTGATCTTTAAAATTTTATTTTGATAAATATATGCTTAGTATTATTGATTTCTAAACGTTTGGTTTTATCTTAATGAATATGAGCAAACATCTCGTGGATAAATCTTAAAAGAAATCCATTAACAAGAAGAAATAACTGTAATTTTATTCCTTACTTCCTATTTTAACTAAATAGTTAAATTAGGAAAATTTACCAAAGACAGACGAGAGTAATGGAAAATGATAGAAGAGTTAGTTTCAAAGTTGTTCTATTTTTCAATCATACCCTCTCTGTTCCAAATCTTTTTATCTGCATTCTTATTCAGTTTCTTTGGCTTTTCTAATTTAATATGATATTTTATTGCATTAGAACTTAAATACTTGCACCCGGAGGGTGCATATATTTTCTAGTATTGTGAATATAGAGCATTAACAGTCGTAGAAGAAGTTATTTCCCGACCGCGGTTTCGGTGTTACTCTAAACCTTCATCATCCCCCCCCCCCCTGATGAAAGTGTTAAAGTAACACCGAAACCGCGGTCGGGAAATAACTTCTTCTACGACTATATATATATATATAGCTAAAGAAAAGGGATTAAAATCGTCTATTTTGCGGTTATATATCTATTTCTACCTGTGAGTTTTCCGTTATTGGAAGAAAGGTCCAGCTTAGAATCATCCTAATACCAACTTACCTGGTAACCAATGAAAAAAGTCTGACAATAATCAGCTTTGTATGGATACCGGATGTCGTGTGGAGGACTTATTATTAATATTTTGATATTTATATCGTGTACGATTAATTACATTTTAATGTAGCTAATCGCACTTGATTTAAATGTCCAAAGTCCACAAGAAGAATTTAATGAATAGTCTTACTAAATTAGATATATTTACTTAATTGAATATTACTAATTAAGTTTATAGATAACTGGTAAACAATTATGTAGCAATATCGCTTAGTCAGTACTAACAATGCAGACAAAATAAATCGATAAATCTGTTCAGGTTCAATCATTAAAGCGATGGTTCTGAACCTCTTAAATCTCCTTTTCCTCTTAATTTTTTTGTGGACCCCCATAGCCAATCCACAGAAAGAAAAGCTTCTTATATTTTTCACTAATAAAAAAGTAAAGAAATTGTATCAAAAATTAAGAGAAATAGTAAATGATTATACTTTATTTTAAAGGAAAATTAATTAATTGCAAATAAACATATTTAACAATTAAATTCTATATAGCATGTACACTAGTAAATAATTCATAATAAACTATTTTAAGATAATAAAAAAACGCCATTCTTGTAGAAGAACAGTAGTGGTACTATTTAAACCAGTGGGTCCCAACCTTTTTTTAAAACCCATAGACCCCTTTTTTCTCTTAATTTTTTTGTGTATCCCCATAGCCATTCCACAGGGGGAAAAGTTTCTTATATTTTTCACTAATAAAAAAGAAATATTAAATGATTTTTCTTTATTTTGAAGGAAAAATAATTTATTGCAAATTATTTAACAATTAGATTTTATAGAGCATTTATGTAGACTAGTAAAAAAAGAAGAAAGAAATGAATAACGATCATGTTTGATATATAACAGTGGTTCCCAACCTTTTTAATGAATGGTTGTTTTTTCCTCTTAATTTTTTTGCAGACCCCCCATAGACATCTCACAGAAAAAAAGCTTCTTATATTTTTCACTAATAAAAAAACTAAAGTAATTGTATGGGAAATAAAAGAAATAGTAAATGATTATTCTTTATTTTGAAGGAAAAATAATTTATTGCAAATAAACATATTTAACAATTAAATTCTATAGAGAGTTTATGTACACTAGTAAATAATTCATAATGAACCATTTTAAGATTTAAAAAAGCAACAAAAAAACGCCATTCTTGTAGAAGAACAGTAGTGGTTGTATCTTATTATAATGGAGATTGTGTGTTTGTCTGTCTGAAGCCGAAACTAAATCACTACTCAAGTCACAATTCCCTTAGTTATTGACGTAACATTCACCATGAATTTATTTTTATTTAAACCTCAGTTATTGATAAAATTGTTATACCTTATTAATACTTTTGACTTTATCTACATTCTAATAACATGCAATTGTATTTATATATGCAACAAAATAGCCGGTTACAGTGTGAACAGGAAAGCTAATTTGCATATTGATATTAAAAGTTTAATTTTATTAAATATGCGCTTGTATTAGATTTCTAATTGTTGCTTTTTTCTTAATGAATATGGGCAAAAAACTCGGGGATAAATCTTAACAGAAATCCTTTAATATAAAGAAATAACAGTAATTTTATTCTTTACTTCCTAATTAACTAATAGTTAAATTAGGAAAATTCAGCAATAAAAGGAGGGAGTGATGAAAAATGATGGAAGACTTAGTTTCAAAGTTGTTCTATTCTTCGATTAACCCCTCTGTTTCAAATCATTTTATTTGGATTTTTATTTAGTTTCAAAAGTATTTCAAATTTAACATATTTCATTACATTAAAATTCAAATACTTGCACCCGGAGGGTGCATATATTTGCTAGTTTAAATAAAGAAATTGTATCAAAAATTAAAGAGTAAATGATTACATTTTATTTTGAAGGAAAATTAATTTATTGCAAATAAACATATTTAATAATTAAATTTTATATAGCATTTATGTAGACTAGTAAATAATTCATAATAAACTATTTTAAGATAGGGCTTAGCGAGTAATTAAGAAAACAGTTTTGAGCCCCCGTCAGCCCTTAAGGTAGACATTTGTCATGCATCCCGCTTATGCAGGCGTGACACAAGGTCATTTTTTGATGGCCCACCCACGAGCCGAAGCTCATGGGTGGTAGGTGCAAAAAATGCGTTGATCCCGTCGGCATTCCCTCTTAGGGGGGAAGGGTGGCTCAGGCACTGGGCAATAAACCTAGCGCTGCTCCTTTAAATCAAGAGGGCAAGTATTGCCTGGGGGGATACCCCCTCCAGGGATCAACGCTGTTAATTAATTCATCGGTCTAGCGGCCGAAGCTCACTGGACCCCCGGCTAAACCAGACCTTAGATAGATTATAATCGCTCTTTGACCTTTGTCAGAGAGAGAGAGAGAGAGAGAGAGAGAGAGAGAGAGATAGAGATAGATAGAGAGAGAGAGAGATAGAGAGATAGAGAGAGAGAGAGAGAGAGAGAGAACAAATATCTAAGGTCGCTGTCTGCTACCTGAAAAAAACTTACCTGGACTGATGTAGGGATCAAAGTGTAGTATCTGTTCCAGATTCTATGCTTTGAAACTTACCTTCTATACCCGGCCTCGGCTGGGGGTCCAGTGTGCTTCGGCCTCTGGACCGGTAAGTATACAATTATTAGCATCGATCCAAGGGGGCCATACCCCCCAGATCCTTGCAATTTTTATGTGCCCACGTAAAAACGAGACCTTGTGTCCAGCCCTCATAAGTGGGATGAGCAGGCAAATACCCTGCTACCTGAAAAAAAACGGTGATTTTTCACCCTCGTTTGTTCGAGGTAACTTTAGAATTTACAACACTGTTAAATGTTTAAAAAAAATTGTTTCTTCTTCTTGATTGCCATGAATTTTTCCAACCCGTAGCTGTATCAGTGCTACTGTATGGATTCACCACTTAAGTCGTATTTGTTCATGTCGATGTAGCAGCAATGTATACCGTATTTGACGGCATATAGGATGTACTTTTTTCAAAAATTTGGCTCAAAAAATTGCCCTGCGTCTTATACATCGTAGGTGAAGTTTGAGACCTCCCGTAGACCTAGGCTAATCTTCTCTATGATACTCACTAACCCAGCTTACACTCAGTACTTTTACCTACCCTAAACTCCATGCATCCTTATTTTATTGCTGGTATTGTTATAATCAAGGTTAACAGAAGCGTATGGTGGCGAAGAAAAAAAACAAACACTAAAAACTAAACTAAAATATGACCTGCTGAAATGGGGGTGGGGTGTCTTATATGCCCGTGCATAGGAAGCGCATGGTGTAATGGTTAAAGTCATAGGAAATGGACTCGTCACCCCGAGTTCAAATCCTGGACGTGATAATTGCATTTCACTTAGCGCTAATACCGTTGGGAAAGGTATGAATTCTACTCTCCCTCCAGCTATGGGTAAATAGTAGGGCAGACTGGGCTCTTTAACCTTGCTTAGGCAACCACTCTAGGATAAGGAAAACTCTGAATTCAAACCTGTTAAAATCCGCTTAAGAAATTGACCTTGTGTCACATCCTGCTCGTGCGGAGGGGTTGGTAAATATATATATATGTCGCCAAATACGGTATATGCCGTTTAGACGAGTCGATTCTTTACTAGCAGGTGTAACTGTCCCTCATATACAAACTGGGGAGACATCATATGAGAAGACATTGCTAAGAAGAGAAAACCCAAAGAGAGAAATTGAATCTCTCATAATTGCGGCTTTTGGCGTACTTGTCACTGCTTCTGTGAAAAATCTGCGGCAAACAAGTGCATCTCCTTCCCCTGACTGGGATATGCATGTGGGGTTTCGGGGACTGCTTGTCAATTTTATATTCCCTTGTTAGGTATTTACCTCATACCCCACTTGTATGGGCTGGGCACAAGGCCTCGTTTTAACGTGGGCCCACCCACAAGCCGAAGCTCATGGGTGGGAAAGAACAAAAATTGTGTCGATCCCCTGGGCATTCTCCCTCAAAGGGGGCGCATCAGGCGCTGGGCAATAAACCCAGCCCTACCCCCAAGGGGGCAGGTATTGCCTGGAGGTATAGCCCCCTATGATCGACGCTATTAATTTTTACTTAACCGGTCCAGTGGCCGAAGTACCCTGGACCCCCGCCCCGAAGCACGAGAGGGGTTGTTAACCCTTCCATGAATTCACCACAGGGGAATTCGTTGGATGGAGCTGGCTCAACCATCCCAGGGTGAATGACGTCACAGAAAAACAGCAGAACAATACAATGCCATAAGCACAATGATGATGATGATGGTGCTGGTAGTGCTGGTGGTGGTGGTGGTGCTGCTGCTGATGATGATGGTGATGATGGTGATGATGATGATGATATGTAAGTACCTTCCTATTGAGAGAAGCCTGGGAATGCTTACATTGGAAAAACGATTTGGTGGACGTGTATTTTTTTTTAATGAATAATGAATTGTCATTGTTTTAGACATTAACATACCAAGGCGCCCGAAACTTCTGGCCTTGTACCACAACTGAGCTAAGCTTAGTAAATTACTTAACATACCAAGAAGAAAAAAGAGACGTTGATGGCTTTTCCTTTCAAAACGTCCCATACTTTTACCCCGACATAAAGTGTTTCCTTCACAGCCCCCCACCCCACCAAATCCCACCCCACCCCACACGTCTCACTGCTTTAATTATCCTCTCATTAGGTATAACAAATATTAATGATTATGACACAACAGCTTTCCTCCACCCCCACCCCCTCCGCTACTCCATCCCCACATAGACTTATGGGCTTACTGACAGTGTTTATTTCCCTGTCAGTTTCACGCACATGCGTACACGCCTACATCCGCTCATGCGCACGCGGATATATTCACAATTCACTCAAGGACGCTGTCTTTCATATCCGGCGACAAGATAGCGTTACTGAGGCGACACGTTACCATTCGAGGGGACCGTAATTATCTTTCAAAATGAATAAATAAACGAAACAGAGATGGACAGGCTTATATGGGAACAATACGACAATGAAACGATTACGTGGCACCAAATAGTTGAAATAGATGTTAACTTTTAAGCTATTCGAGTGCGGCTGACGAGATATCTCGCGGAGAACCTTTCTGCTCTCAAATCAGTCGATGAGATATCTCGCGAGAAATTTATTTGCGAGAAATGTAGGTAAAAGTAAAGTTGGCTGAATAGCCTATTGTCAGTATCAGCCGGACAGCAATGGAGACTATTATCCCTTTTTCGCTAGCGTTAGACCAGGGAATTTGTGCCACTCATGCGCTGAGTTGGCGGGGACCGGTATCGAACCAGGAACCTTGCGATTCACACACACACACACACACACACACACACATATATATATATATATATACTAAAGCTGACCGAATCAATGTTTGTCTCCTAAAGGCTTTTTTACAGTTTAGTTTAATGACACGAAAGTTATACTAAAATATTCCCGAGTTTTAGGAGTCAGTTATGTTTGAAAAAATATTCACTTTAATTGGTTCTAATTAGCCGTAATTTGCAATTAAGTCGAAAATTGCACCGTCTCTTACTACAGTTTCTGCCTGTCACTTCCCCCCTCTCTATGTATATCTTGATTACCTCCTCGTTATATATGTTAGTTTCTCAGTGAGTGAGAGATATTGGAAAGTCATGAATCGTATTTGTATGTTACGT
Source organism: Doryteuthis pealeii (assembly GCA_023376005.1). NCBI lineage: Eukaryota > Metazoa > Mollusca > Cephalopoda > Myopsida > Loliginidae > Doryteuthis > Doryteuthis pealeii. The sequence continues at coordinate 68,683,646 of CM042166.1, forward strand.
TTCATAAACAGCCAGTAGGGCCAACATTTTGGCTATTAATAAATTTAAATTAGGTCAAACGTTTCCTTTCTTAGAAATCTTACAAAATGATTTGAATGTTTTTTTGTTTGTTTTTTTTTTTTTGATCGTATTTATTAATTTTTTATTTATTAAATTCGCTTTGCAAACTCACTTTTCCCTAATGCCAATTATCTACCGGGAGCTCAATGGGTAACCAAACGGGTCACGTTTTGTTCAGTATATATAGACGTTTTGTATATATAACCACCCCCAACTACACCCCCCCCCTACTGACGACCTTCCGTTTTCAGCATTTTGAGAATTTCCATCATTGGAGTAAGAACTATATCCAAGTCCTGAAGATGGTCTAATAAGAGACCGAAACGTTGCACCGTCGACAATAAACATCAAGTTTCCATAACATCCCGTGTTTGTCTACTTTTCTCCACATATATATATATATATATATATATATATATATATATATATATATATATATATATATATATTATCCAATTGCCGCTTTTAAAGTTTAAAGAGTAGGTTCCCAAGTTTGACAAGAAAGAACTGGAAAAGGCCAGAGGGCATATCCGCCAACAATAAAGATGAGGACAATAGTCCGAGTTCGACCAGAAGGTTCCCAAATTTAAGGAGTAGCGTTCAACCGTTATCACCCGAAAAATATCTTTAATTCAATTAAGGAATTACATCGACTTAGTTAACGTAGGGTAGGGTCCTGAAGAAATCATCTCAATTTGATTGAAACCATGGTAGACCCTTTATTTTCTCTCTAATAATAATATTATTAGTATTATATATATATATATATATATATGAGCGTCGGTTTGTGCGTGGCTTCCCTCGTTAAAAAGACCTTGTGTCATATCCTAACCTGGTGGGAGGTCTTCGTCAATACCAAGAATGACTGTTTTTAGCGGAGAGGACCGGTTGTCCGTGCCAGTCTGATAATACTGCCAAAAACGCAGGACGATATGAAGACACGAAGAATTTGGGGTTTTTTTAACAAAAATATCCCATCATTCAGGTGAAAAATACCAAGAAAATTTAATACAGCCATGGGGGAAATTTTGGTAGGCAAAGAGTTAAATTATTGTTATAGGTGATATACCCTATAGACTATAGTGGAATGCGCCGACGATTACTTTAAGTAACAGGAACAATTATGGTTTGACGGAAGCCAGTGCGAGTCAGCTCGTAACTCTATTTGTCGGACGCAATTCCCACTTTTCTTACTGTAATTGTCTACTCTTTTGTTAATATATTTTCCTACATTTGTTACCCGTCGTTTTGTCTTATTTTGACCCCTTAAAACCCCACAACAATTATATAACTCTGTAGAGATCATTATGACGGTGATTCAACTAGTAATGCCATTTTCTTTATTTCAAATGTAAAAATGGCAAACTTTGAGGCCTAATGAGGCTCAGAGCAAAAATCCGACGAGTAAGACCCAACTTGCCAATCGGCAATGTTTTCTTTCTACATGACAAATGCTCAACCACGCACACGCATCAGGACAAGGGAGACAATCGCCTCATTCGGGTGGACAACTTTACCGCATCCTCCATTGTATTTACCTCGTACCCCACTTGTACGGGTTAGGCACAAGGCCCTATTAACGTGGGACCATCCACAAACCGAAGCTCATGGGTGGCGGGTGAAAAATTGCGTCGATCTCGTCGGCATTCCCCCTCAAAGGGGCGCCTCAGGCGCTGGGCAATAAACCCAGCCCTGCCCCTTTAAATCAAGGGGGCAGGTATTTCCTGGGGGCATGGCCCCCTGGGATCGACGCCGTTAATTATAGCAATCCCCACCCGTTGGGCGGGGCTGCTTTACCGCATCCTCCATACTCACCAGATTTAGTGCCTTCCGACTATCATCATTTCGGTCCCATGAAAGAGGGTTTGAGAGGCAAACATTATTCCAGTGACGAGGAAGTGAAATCTGTAGCGAAGAAGTGGCTCAAATAAGAGTTAACAGGGTTTTATGGGGAAGGAATACATGCTCTCATTCGAAGGTAGAACATTGCTATTGAGAGAAACGGTGACTATGGAGAAAAGTAGAGATGTGATCCACAGAGGACCAGTTTCATTTTGATGTATGATACATTATACCTGTCCTAAACAAAATGCTCCACCCTGTCGGCTGGAGCGTTAGAATACACCGTGCATCTCTGCAGAGAGGTCGGACTTCCCCAATGGGGCCTCCTGTTGGATGTAGGTATGTTGAGGACGGAATACTGGTGCATGAGCAGTCGATGGCATGCAACACTTCACTTAGGCCATTACTTGGGCTAGAAGGGAGGTCGGAGAGGCCCCCCTCTGATCAATCGGCTGGTCACGTCAAGCCCTAGCGCCTATATGATTGCCCCAACCCTATTTCCCTTATGGCAAGCCTCAGACCTCCTTATAATATGGGTGCTAGAATGCGATGAATGAGAGTCTTCATGTCCTGGGATTGAAACAAACTATCTGATGGTGAGGTTCCAGTTTTGGAGGTTTGGCGTATGTGGAGCACCGTTTCCTCACCATTGCTCCTTGCTCCTCTCTGACCTGGAATAGTAGGACCTGTTAGGGCCCCATCTATGGTTTAAATAGTAAAACATGAGTTTTTAAAAAATTGAGTATCTATTAAGAATTAATTTATTTCAAAAACTTTACTGGCATTAAATGACCCACTAAGGTTGATATACCGTAAAACAAAACAATCTAAAAAAAAACTAAAAATTGAGTATCTATTAAGAATTAATTTATTTTAAAAACTTTGCCGGCATGAAAAATTGAGTATCTATTAAGAATTAATTTATTTTAAAAACTTTACTGGCATTAAATGACCCACTAAGGTTGATATACCGTAAAACAAAACAATCTAAAAAAAAAACTAAAAATTGAGTATCTATTAAGAATTAATTTATTTTAAAAACTTTGCCGGCATTAAAAATTGAGTATCTATTAAGAATTAATTTATTTTAAAAACTTTACTGGCATTAAATGACCCACTAAGGTTGATATACCGTAAAACAAAACAATCTAAAAAAAAAAACTAAAAATTGAGTATCTATTAAGAATTAATTTATTTCAAAATTTTGCCAGCATTAAAAATTGAGTATCTATTAAGAATGAATTTATTTTAAAAACTTTACCGTCGGATTCTTTTACCTTTCTTTTAACACACACACACACACACACACACACACACACTGAGGTTGATATGCCGTAAAACAGAACAAACTAAACCAAACTAAACAAAATGGCATTACTTTTTGACCCAGCCTCGTAGTACTGAAACGCAAGGAGGGAAATAATGAATATTCACATTGATACTACATCTGATATAACCGGATTTCAATAGAATTCAAAAAGACTAAATATAGAACAGGAAGAAGCGCGAGTCGTATTACAAGATTGTATTTCAGTGAATGTTTAAACGTTATTTAAAAAAAAAATGTTCGGTCAACGCCTTTTCGGTTGTTGTTTTTTTAAAAACAATGAATTGAGGCTCGTGACAATCACTTCCGTGATTATTGAAACAATTAAAGAACTGGACACCAGAATGTATTTTTATCATGTTAAATTTCATAAGCAGCAACCCGTAGCTTAACTTAGGTTAAACATTCTCTTTCTTAGCAATCTTACAAAATGATTTTAATGTTGTGTCCAGTCGTATTTACTTATTTTAAAAAAATTCAATTCGCTTTGCAAATTCACATTTTGTCTAGTATATATATATATATATATATATATATATATATATATATGTGTGTGTGTGTGTGTGTGTGTGTGTGTGTGTGTGTGTTAAAAGAAAGGAAAAGAATCCGACAGTATAAGTATAGATAAAAGGATATGAAAACAACACAATATATATATATATATATATATATATGTGTGTGTGTGTGTGAAATATTGTTCAATATTAGCTATGAATATGTTATAAAAATGTTTCCACTTTAACAGCATATTGTGTTGTTTTCATATCCTTTTATCTATACTCATACCTTCGGATTCTTTTAACACACACACACACACACACACACACACACACACACACACACACACACACACACACACACATATATATATATATATATATATATATATATATATATAAAAAGAATCCGACGGTATGAGTATAGATAAAAGGATATGAAAACAACACAATATGCTGTTAAAGTGAAAACATTTTATAAAATATAGCTAATATTGAATAATATTTCATATATATATATATATATATATATATATATATATATATATATATATATATTACTCCCATTTGCTACTTCCTCTACTCAAATCTCTCTCCAAGAAAGGCTACTCCCCTCCCCTATTAGGTATTTCTCACCATTCATTTTTTCTACCTACTTCCCTCAACTCTCTTCCCATCTGATTTCCTTCTCATCTTCCCCAAAGATGTCCCCTATAACCAATCAAATCTTTACCTCACCACAAAACTTACCCACCTACCTACTTCCCCCTTCTATATCACTTGTATGATCCGAATAATTCAATTAAAGCTGAAGAAGCCGAGTTCAAAACTCCAGCAAAATATACTACACATTCCTTATATTTTACCTCATTCTCTCGGATTCACTCCAACCCCCTTTTCCTCATATATATGTATATATATATATATATATATATATATATATATATATATATATATATATATATATATGCAGTAACATTTCAACGTCGTTAAAAGCCTTGTCGGCTAGGGCTTTAGAATACACCGTGAAAGTAACGTGAGTGGCGACCCGTGATGCTTAAGGACGGAATCCTGGTGGATGAGCAGTCCATGACATGCAACACTCCACTTAGACCTTTACTTAGGCTAGAGCTGAACAGCATGTGATTGTATGTAGAAAAAAAACGAAGTACTACAAAAGAAAGAACTTTACTCTAATAATTTCTCATCTCTTATTTTCATTTTGAGAATGAGGCTTGATAATTAGTATCATTTGGATTATTCGGACTATTGTCCTCATCTTTGTTGTTACCTGTATAACGTTTCGGCCGATGTGCCTTCCGGCTTTGTTCAGGTATTTCTTGTCGAAGTCGGGAACCTATGAGAAGGTCCCCGATACGTGAGGTTTGATAACATTTTATATTTACTCAATGCATGAAGGTCTGCTGGGTCTGATGTTAAACTGTATCTAGTGGTGAAGCTCCAAATCTGGACCTATGAGGAGTGTGGGGTACTCCTTCATTGACATTACTCCCTGAACCAGAGTGGTAGTACCTCTATGGGTTGAATAGAAAAAATGTGTTTTAAAAAAATTGAATTTTAAAAAATTTCAATACCCATCAAGAATAAATAAAACAAAATGTATTCGGCATAAAATAACCCAACAAGGGTTGACATGCCGTAAAATCTAACCAACCAAACCAGAAAAATTTACCTTGGGTGACATTCTGCTCATGGCGAGGGCGTTGGGTATGCCCTGGGCGTCCCATAGTGGTGTAATGATTACCAAGTTAACCAAACAGATACACTGCTACTGAATAGCGAGTTCGATACTCCCTGGATGCCCCATACTTGTGTTGTATACCCATTTACTGAATCGGATATATATATATATATGTGTGTGTGTGTGTGTGTGTGTGTGTGTGCTCCCAAAATCCGGTAGAGCTCTCTAGGGGCGACTTAAATTAACTTACACCGCCAGCATGAAGCAATAATCGTTTGTTTACAGACTCGATCTCTCTGGTGATCGTAAAAAATATATAAACAAATGTATGTATTAAATAGTTTAAACAGCACTCCTTAAATGGTAGCTGTCAAATGGCCGAGAGGTTAACGAATCGAGCTGATGAAAATCAGTCGGATTTCGCTTCTGGTCAGAGGTAGTTGTTGTGTCTAGCCACACTGAAGAGACATGAAACGTCGAAACACGGTGTCTGTGGATGCCTTATATATATATATGTATCAAAAATGGACGACGGACATAGGATTAAATCACTGGACCTTTAACAATACGCAAGATAGGACTTATTCGCAGGATAGGACTTATTCGCTTACCAAAGGATTCCATAATTCAGGACTTACTTACTTTAAGCCCTTTTTAACTGGCCAAGGATGGCATTTAAAAACTTAAAAATCTTCACTGTAAAGTGCTCTTACTGAAAGCCTAAAAATGGCCACAAAAATTGTAACAGTAACTATATACCCCGGGTCTGAGTGGACCTGGGAGTAATCGCAACGAAGGAGTTAACTCCACTCTACCCAGAGCTCCAGAACTGGATCCATGCCAGCAGATCCTGTTTCGTGGTCTACCCAGAACGACCTTTTGTTTTGTTTTTATGGGGGTGGAAGTTTATTACAGCAATGAGGAGGGGGGGCATTTGGCGTATTTAATACCTAGCTGACAGGGCTGGACATTTTATGCACTACTGATGTATGCGTGTGTGGGTGTATTCGTAAAAGCATGTTTGAAGTTTGGGGACGGGGAGGGGGTGAGTTTAATTTGAATGAAGATCGTTGCCGTCTGACAAGCGGTGTAATAACCAGCTGGTATAGGCGTTGTTTTTTTTTTGTGGTATTTACCTATTAATAAAAATTCTCTGAAGAACATAAGACGTCCTTAAAAAAAACGTTTAAGCGAATTTCACAGTGTTTATTTGACCAATAAACATTAACACGATTAGATATTCTCTACGTGATAATTACAGTATCAATGTTACATAGTTCGGTGGTTAGAGCTCTGGGTGGTTACTGATAAGGGTGTAGGACAGTGGTTTCCGATTTTTTTTACGCGAGCGCCCCTTGACTACCTACGCCACTTGCGGACGTTTTTGACATCCATGCACGACTCGACATACACTACCGTTAATTGGCGATGAATTTAAATCGGTTTAATGCATTTTGAGTTCAAAAACCGAATAAATGCCCGACCTTTATACTTGTGGTAGCGTCAATCGGGAGCTCCATCAGGTGTATATACATGCACTGGTACAACAAACATAAAATGTTGCCAATAGCCGAACGAACAGTTTCTCTGCATCCCAAGTGATTTAGAGACCTGATTTTGGGATTACCCTCGTATAATGGGTAAGCCCAGATGCATGCACAACAAACACAACGGTAATGCCAATAGCCGCACGAACAGTTTCCCTACATTCCCAATGCTTTGGAGACCTTACTTTTGGGGATTACCCTCGTATAAGGGACAGGCACAAAGGCATATGCACAACAAACATAACAGTGTTGCCAATAGCGGCACGAACAGTTTCCCTACATTCCCAGTCCTTTGGACACCTTACTTTTGGGATTACCCTCGTATAATTTCGAAGTTGCCATTGATTTATGTAGTAGAATGTTTGAAATTCCGAACCGCTGGTATTTTTGAAATTCTACCAAAAATCTGCAACCTACAGATGATTGTCACTTAGAACTGAATTAACTCAAACTTTTATATCCATTCCGCCATTTATCAATGTTTTCAATTCTAATTCATAGTGGTAAGCGTTTTGTTTTACAGCACATCAACCCCTGTGGGTTATTTAATGCCGACAAAGTTTTGAAATAAATTCATTCTTAATGGATACTTATATATATATCTACCAACCCCTCCGCACGAGCAGGATGTGACACAAGATCAATTTCTTAAGCGGAGTTCAACAGGTTTGAATTCAGAGTTTTCCCTCTTCTAGACCGGTTGCCTAACCAAGGTTAAAGAGCCCAGTTTACCCTACTATTTGCCCATAGCTGGAGGGAGAGTAGGATTCATACCTTTCCCAAGAGTATTAGCGCTAAGTGAAATGCAATTACCACATCCAGGATTTGAACTCGGGGCAACGAGTCCATTTCCCATGACTTTAACCATTACACCACGCACTTCCTACGAATGGATACTTATATATGATAAAAAGGGTTGGGGCTTGCCGTAAGGGCAATAGGGTTGGAGCAATCCTATAGGTGCTACGGAGTAAAAATGAAAGAAAGCAAAAGGATTAACAAATACTTGGACCTTGCCAGAGAACTGAGAAAACTGTGAAACATGAAGGTGAAGGTCGTGCCAATTGTAATTGGTGTCCTTGGAGACGGTCTCCAAGAGTCTGGAAAAGGAGTTGGGAGATTGGAAATCAGAGGAAGAATCGAGACCATTAAAACTACAGCATTGTTAGATACTCAATGTTAATACTCAGAAGAGTTCTGAAAGACCCGAGAAAACTTGCTGTCACTCAGCCTCCAGTGAACCACCAGTTAAGGCAGGTGTGAAAAACTCGAATGGAGTGAAATAATAAGAATAAACAACTTAAAATCAAGAATTTCTTATTATAATGGAGATTGTGTGTTTGTCTGTCTATAACCGAAACTATATCACTACGCAATTGGGACAATTCCCTTAGTTATTTACGTCACATTCTCAATAATTATTATTTTTATTTAGATCTCAATCATTAATAAAATTGTTTTACATTATTAATACTGTTGGCCATATCTACATGTTAATAACATGCAATTGTATTTATATATACAACAAAATAGCGGTTTACAATGTGAACGGGAATGTTAATTTGTATATTGATATGAAAAATTTGATTTTAATAAATATGTGCTTAGTATTATTAATTTCTAATTGATTGGTTTTATCTTAATGAATATGAGCAAATATCTTGGGGATAAATCTTAAAAGAAATCCATTAACAAGAAGAAATAACTGTAATTTTATTTTTTACTTCCTAATTTAACTAAATAGTTGAATTAGGAAGATTTAGCAATGAAAGACAGGAGTGAAGGAAGAGTAAGTTTCAGTTGTTCCTATTTTTCGATTATACCTCCCCCTCTGTTCCAAATCTTTTTATCTGCATTATTATTTAGTTTCATTAGCCTTTCTAATTCAATATAATATTTTATTACATTAAAACTTAAATACTTGCACCTGGAGGGTGCATATATTTGCTAATATATATATATATACATATATATATATATATATATATATATATATATATATATATATATTTGCAATTTGATATAAAAAATTTGATTTTATTAAATATGTGTTTGGTATTATTGATTTCTAGTCGTTTGGTTTTATCTTAATGAATATGAGCAAAAATCTCAGGGACAAGAAGAGATAACTGTAATTTTATTTTTTACTTCATATTTTAACTAAATAGTTAAATTAAGAAAATTTAGCAATGAAAGATGGGAGTGATGGAAGAGGAAGTTTCAGTTGTTCTATTTTTCGATTATACCCTCCTTCGTTTCAAATCTTTTTATCTGCATTATTATTTAATTTCATTAGCCTTTCTAATTTAGTATGATATTTTAATTACATTAAAACTTAAATACTTGCACCCTACGGAGGGTGTATATATTTTCTAGTATCAAGAATAAAAGATAATAAAACAAATATATAGAAAAATGATTTATACCAATCTATACAAATGTAGATAAGTTTTATTTTTAATCTTTTAGATCCGGGACAATACCGGGAAGTTATGTTAGTAATTGATAAGATACGCCTGTCACCAAGTTATTAGCAATGAATGGCGCATATTCAATTTATTTTCCTTGACTAAAAACCCGTGTAAGCTACGATTTAAAAAACGATTTTTAAATTAAAATATGGAAGAAAATACTTGTCATAATTATTGATAACAATGCTAGATGACTCGTGAACTTTCTCGCCCGTTCCTTTAGAGCAGTGTCCAGTAAATTAAATTAAATTAGTGAAAAATAGATCACTAATTAGGACAGCCTATTCTAGTAGTGACCAACCTAAGCAGAGTTTAACAGGTTTGAATTCAGAGTTTTCCTTCTCCTAGAACGATTGCCTAACTGTTATAGGTGATATAACCTATTGACATAAATGGAATGCGCCGACGGCTACTATAAGTAATAGGAACAATTGTGGCTTGAGACGAAGCAAATGCGAGTCAGCTAGTAACTGTATTGGTCGGACGCAACCTGCACTTTCTTTGCTGTACATTTCTACTCTTGTTCAATACATTTGTATACATTGTTACCAGTCGTTTGTCTTATTTTTGACCCTTAAAACCCCAAAACACTAACCAATGTTAAAGAGCGCAGTCTGTCCTACTATTTACCCATAGCTGGAGGGAGAGTAGCTTAGATTCATACCTTTCCCAAGGGTATTAGCGCAATGCGAACTGTAGCTTAGTGTTACATAATTATTAGATACCTAATATTTATGGCAATAGTGTAGAAATCATAATGGCGATTAGTGCAGCTGATGGCCTTGAGAGTGAGTGACGGCGCTTGACTTCACTCTCACCTTGCCTTCCGGGGATAAATCGTGAGAACCGGAAGGCATAGAAGACCCTGTTCCGGTTTAAGGATAGTAAGTAACTCAGTCAGTTAGAAGTTAGAAGCCGAGCTCGTAGGATGTAAGGATCTGCGCAAACGTCTGGTTTGGGGATTAACAATAAAATAAGATCAAAAGTAAATCGAAGTCTTGTGTTTATTACCTAAAAACTAACAATGACACAGGGCTTCTGATAAGGAGAAATCCCTAACAGAAACCAGACACGAAATCCCCATAGAAGACCAGACCTTAGAAGATTCCAGACCCAGACGCAAGATGTTAGAAGATATACCAAGTCAAGATGATAGAAGAAGCAAAGCCGGCCAGAAGAATAGATGTCCAAGATATAGAAGCAAGTAAGAAGTAAAGAAGTAATGAAGGGTATGCAACATTAGTCCAGGAATTGAACTCAGTTCGACGAATCCATTTCCTATGACTCTAACCATTAGATCACGCGCGCCTCCAACTCAGTGAATCGTTATAACTTTAAAAATAAAACCATTAAGCGATAGATGGGTTTAAAAAACGTTTTATTGTGAATCGATTATATCATTGAGAATTTGCTTGAAAGTGTTACTTTATCTATTGTTCTCACACCATAAGAATTTGCAAAGATATGAATCTTTGTAAAATATAACAACAACTGTTTAAAACAATTGTTTCGTCGTTATTCATTCAAACATTTGATTGTACGATACACTGGATATATAATCAGCTCTAGATTTGATCACCCGACAATTTCAAGATACTGATTTGAAACCTAAAATTAATAGATCCCTTCATACAAAATGGCAACAACACTGGGATAACAACATCCACAATAAACTCTTCCTAATCAAACTCACTTTGGGAGGCTGCAGACCAACTTTAAGGAAGTCTAGAAATGAACAAGTCATTGTATCCCGATTACGCATTGGTCATACAAGACTAACGCACTCAAACAAGAACAACAACCACAATGTGGAACATGTCAAACACCATTGACAGTTAAACACTTATTCATGGATTACAGGTTTTTTGCTCATATCAGAAACCATTATTTTAAAGCAAACAATATGAAAGATCTGTTTGAAAACGTCAACATGGAGGACATTCTGTCCTTTTTGAGGGAAATACAATTATACCATAGAATATAGACATGAAGCAAATCAATACCGTACAACATAATCCCCAATAATGCTAACAATTACTAAAAAGTAGAAATATAAATACACGATATGTATCACTTCTTAACCGTTAGGCATGACATAACCCCAGACGGGTTCATATGCCGTTAAAATCAATAAACAAACAAACTGGATATATTTTTTTTGGGGGGCCTCACATCAGTGTTCAAATAAAACCGTTGAGAGAAAGGCCCTGAAACGGTGCACACTCTCTCCTGATGACACCAAAACCTAATACAAAACCAATCAAAACAAATTTTACAAAACAATCATGGATTTGAACTTCTTGTCGGTTTTACTATTGGATCGGGGAGCATTCTACAGTCCGCTCTCTTTCTAGTAAATTTCAGTTACTTATCAAATAACTTTCTTCTTCAACAACGAAGTTATAGTAGCATTAGTATTTACACTCAGATATTTTCCAGTATTCAGTGTGAGTACAAGTTCCCCGGCCTCTAAAAGCCAGGCTCATATATTATTAGAGGTGGTAAATTGTATAGTTTAGTGCTCCTTGTAGAAGTCCCCATTACTTAAGGGGACAGTTCAATTCAGCCAGGGTCTTATATATTATTAGAGGAGATAGATTGTATAGTTTAGTGCTCCTTGTAGAAGTCCCCATTACTTAAGGGGACAGTCCAATTCAGCCAGGCTCTTATATATTATTGGAGAAGGTAAATTGTATAGTTTAGTGCTCCTTGTAGAAGTCCCCATTACTTAAGGGGGCAGTCCAGTTCAGCCAGGTTCTTATATATTATTGGAGAAGGTAAATTGTATAGTCTAGTGCTCCTTGTAGACGTCCCCATTACTTAAGGGGACAGTTCAATTCAGCCAGGCTCTTATATATTATTGGAGAAGGTAAATTGTATAGTTTAGTGCTCCTTGTAGAAGTCCCCATTACTTAAGGAGGCAGTCCAGTTCAGCCAGGCTCTTATATATTATTGGAGAAGGTAAATTGTATAGTTTAGTGCTCCTTGTAGAAGTCCTCATTACTGAAGGGGGCAGTCCAGTTCAGCCAGGTTCTTATATATTATTAGAGGAGGTAAATTGTATAGTTTAGTGCTCCTTGTAGAAGTCCCCATTACTGAAGGGGGCAGTCCAGTTCAGCCAGGCTCTTATATATTATTAGAGGAGGTAAATTGTATAGTTTAGTGCTCCTTGTAGAAGTCCCCATTACTTAAGGGGGCAGTCCAGTTCAGCCAGGCTCTTATATAT
>CM042166.1:68701317-68718817 GCA_023376005.1 Doryteuthis pealeii
TGTGCAGATACTGGATGCTGCGCGGGGGACCCGCTGAGGACAATGAGTGATAGGGACGGTTGGCGAAAGGTTGTCACAGATATCTGTGCTACTGGCATGACATGACGATGATGATGATATATATATATATATATATATATATATATATATATATATATATATATATATATATATATACCAACCCCTCCGCACGAAGAGGATGCGATGCATGGTCAATTTCTTAAGCGGAGTTTAACAGATTTGAATTCAGAGTTTTCCTTCTCCTAGACTGGTTACCGAGCCATGGTTAAATTGCCCAGTCTGTCCTACTATTTACCCATAGCTGGAAGGAGAGTAGTTGAATGTATACCTTTCCCTAGGGTATTAGCACTATGCGAAATGCAAACAGCCTTGTCCAGGATTTGAACTCGTGTCCACGTGTCCATTTCCTACGACTCTAATCATTACCCCAGGCGTCTCCTAGCAAGATCACAAGTATGGGAAATCCAGTGAAGATAAAACTCGCTATTCAGTAGTAATCGATCTGCGAGACTAGCTTGTTAACCCTTACACAATGATGGGACGCCTTTTAATTACCCAACCCGGTCGCCACGAATAGTATGTGACACTTCATCCAGTGAAGATCGAACTCACTATTCAGTTGTAATACGTCTGTGAGACTAGCTTGCTAACCAATACACCACGATGGGACGCCATTCACATTCATTTAGAATGTAAAAAGAAAAATGCAAAAAAATGTTATTGCGTTTTTAGGAAGTTAACATCCCATTAATAACAAATTAAAAAATACCCCAGCCCATTTGATTATGTGTCGCGTTTAAGGATGAATATGTGACAGCTGACGTCATAGTTACGTCACTGAGTTTTTTTTGTTTGTCCTTGCGTTATTTTGAATGCGTAACGTCTGAAGCGATTATTTATATCTATCTATCTATACATATATAAAGGGCAGTTGGTATGTGTGTATGTGTGTCCGGATGAAACTACGAAAATAAAACAATTAACAACAAAGTAAATACATATACACATTAAATGTCACAGGTTCTTGCTTTTTGTACAAAAATTATGAAGATTTGATTTGTATTCGAAGATATTCAAAAAATTAAAATATACATAGAAATAGCATTGAAATTCTACTTTAAAATTTCCAGCATTTGTAAATCTTAAAAGTTAAAAAAATAAATACACCAGTTTTTTTGTTTTTTTTTGGTTTTTTTTTAATTCTTTTTATGGGCTATAAAACACTGGGTAGCCGCTTCTAAAATTATATATAACTACCAAAAAAAAACGCCCTCCAGGCGGTGTAAAAATTAATTTATGAAAGATGTTGTCTGTGGGGGGGGGGGTTAAAAATTCCATAAGAACTGTCTAAGGTGGCATACCCAAATTTTGACCACATTTTCTCGTCACTGGAATAATGTTTGCCTCTCAAACCCTCTTTCATGGGGCCGAAGAGAGGCAAACATTATTCCAGTGACGAGGAAGTGAAATCTGTAATGAAGAAGTGGCTCAAAGAACAGTCAACAGAATTTTACGGAGCAGGATACATGCTCTCATTCGAAGGTGGAACATTGCTATTGAGAGAAATGGTGGTTATGGGGAGAAGTAGGGATGTGATCCACAGAGGAGCAGCTTCATTTTGATGTATGATAAATGTTCCTTTGTTGATAATTGTACATGTCCTAAACAAAATAGTATACCCATTTTTTCGTCTGCTTTTCATTTTCAAAACGAATCAAAATTAATTAAATCAATTATTTAAGGTCAAATTTTTATCTAATTCGAAATGTAGTAACATAATGAGCATCAGTAAAAAAAAAAAACAAATAAATCTAAGCAAAAAATCTAAAAAAAAAAAATAATACTAGACATGTAATTTATTTTTAATACATTTAAAACGATTTTTCGGTTAATTTTGCTCCAATATGGCCGTAAACGCTGTCTAAAGATGACTTAAAATCCATGTTTACAAAATAAATGTAACCCTTCCAATTAAAAAAAAAAACAAAACAAAATCGGGAATTATACGATTTTAATGAAATTTTTAAAGTAGGTTTATCAATAAATGAATTTTATAATGCATCAGTTATTTTATTTCAAAACTTTCTGATTTAATTAGGTATTTTTTCTTTGATAAATTAATATATAAAATTCATTTGAAATATGAGTATCATGATGTTAAGTTTAAAATGTCATATTATTAGATTCTAAAAACATATTTTTTAATCACCACTTTACTTTAGTATCTATTTCTAATAATTTTTGTCGAAAACCCCACTTTTAAACAGGACAAATATTGATGTATATTTTTTTTTCTTTTATAAGACAATAGCCAATTAAATAATTATCGAAATGAGTAAAAAAAATCTCCAAAAATTATTTTGTTAGTTTTTATTTTCATTTTATTTACCGATTTTCGGTACTTATTGTCTACCAGAGTATCATCCTTAACTTTTTTTTCTTCTATTCACATCTTCGGTCTTTTGTCTTTTTATTTATACTGTAATTAGTTTCAACTTTATATAACCCCACCGATATTTTGTCCCCTCAAAATAAGAGCGGCGGTCAAAGTTAAGTAACCTGAAAAAAATCAGAAAGTTTTGAAATGAAATAACTGATGCATTATAAAATTCATTCATTGATAAATCAACACGGAAAATTTCATTAAAATCGGATGATTCTCTGATTTTTGGTATTATTTTTTTAAGCGGAAAGGTTAAATTTATTTTGTAAAAACACGATTTTTCGACAAATTGAGTATATTTACAAAATAGTATTATAAGCAATTGGTAATTTGCTTGAAGCATTGTTAAGTATGTTATAATATATTAATATTTTGAAGGCCAATACAATGCGTATGAAAAATAAAAACAAAAAGATATTATGACAAAAATAACATCTTTTAGTTTTTATTTTTTTCATACGCATCTAGTAATAATGCGCACTAATCACAATCATCAATGGACCCACAAACCACCACTAACACATAATAAGCCTAATTAACCAATGCTTTATTCGGTGTTGGAGCATGGAGTCAAAAAATAATACATCATTAATAATTATAACTATATTATAATTTTAACGGCCAATCACATTTTTGATATTTGTCTATTTATTCAAAAAGAATAAAAACAAAATTAGAGATGCATTATTTTTGTCGATCTATAATAGGACGAATACGATACTAATATTATATTGTATATATTTTGTAAAGCCAAATACTAAGATTGCAGTTATTTGAAAATTAATTTTGAACACACTCACAACTCTGTAGCCAATATATAAGTGATGTTATATATTGCTTTGGTGTACGTAATAAATATTTGGTTTTTGTTTGGTCCTTTGGTATAATGTTAATTTTCATTGAATACTGCATTGGGTGTGTGCTCTATTTTTCCTATTCTTTCTTCGCAAAATCACTGAATGGAGTTTATTTAGTTATTGAGAAGATATCTATTAGCGAACGCAATTTCTTTAAGTCTATATATTTAGCAATTAGTGCGTGGTTATCAATTGACTATGTGTTAATATTTAAGTATATACGAAGACTTGTGCATTTTAGTGTAACAGAATTCCAAAGGACTGTGTTTGGATGTCAAATAATTTAAACCTTTAACCGCTTAAAAAAATAATCATAAACAATATACATAAATCGCGATATATAAACTATTTCAAATTACCAAACGAACTAAATTTTCAAATGAATCATCTCTTTTGTATGTTGATATTTAGTACATACACCTGAATTTCCTTTCTAGATAGAGAATCTTATGGTAATTTTCTCAGCTCAATTTTCCCTAATTTTCCAAGAATACTACTTCTGCTATTTTTTTTCAGGTTAGCCATTGCACTCCTTAGAGTATAGGGAATCCCTGCCGCATTATCTCTGTTTAGCTGGCAGTGGTGCAGCACCCGGCTTATATTTTCGGTTGGGTGTTAGAGTTTAAAGGCACTAATAACCTAATAAAACGGGTAATAACCACTAATATAAGATGTAAACACAACATCACTAATAGAGCGGACGCATTTGGAATAGAAGAGGAAAAAGAACAACAGTTTAAGGATTACGCAATACTACACAAGTATATGATCCAATAGCTTACCCTTCAGAGTAATTGCCCCAGGAGTCTAATGCGAGGATCTCGGTGCTAAACACTCAATAGTATCCTTCGTACTGACACGCAATTGACCACACTAACATATATTTGTATGCTGGATGATGGTGAGAATTTATGTCAGAACACACCATATTCGACTAATGTAGTATTACATTAGGTTATGTGGTCGATAGTTAATGGCTGTTTGCAGAAAATCCAAAGAAAATGAAAAATCATCTTCGGAAAATTGATCTCACTGGGCGAATTTGTAAGGACAAGCTCGGAGGTTTTTCGAATCAAACAAATGAACGCATCGAGACAAGATTGTAATCTGAGCCACTACTAAGTATCTACTGGCTTCGTCTGCAGTCGTAAACAAATACGTTTTTAGAATCTAATAATATGACATATACTGTATAGCAAAACGTCTCAACAGCTACCAGATTCGAATCACTCATATTTTCATTTGTAGATGAATTATCATGTATATATGGTTGATCGGTTGAGATAGAGATCAAAGACAATAAATAGATAGCTATTGGTAGTAAATTTGGGTCTAGAAAAATGATTTTGAATATTTATATGACAACAGTATTATTATTGTATAATAACTCTATTATATCTGACAATAAAATTCATCCTTGTATATATGACTAAAGCCTAACATTGTTAAATATTTACTCTAGATTTTAATAAATTCGGAGTTTGAATAAAAGTACACTTTAATAATTTTGTTTTTAATGATATTTTTAAATTATATATTGCAAAGGGATAGAGAAAGTATGGATTAGTATGAGAGATAAAAGGGAATTCACGTAAATGTGATGTCTTTAAGTTCATCTTCTTTAATTGACACCATGGGCGTTATTGTTTGATTCTGTGTCATCAGTTAACGTGGAGAGAACTTATATCTCGAGAACATAAATTCGCTCTCTCAAAGATGCATAAATTTATAAACTTTAGATTTACATATGATACCGAGTTATTATATTTTGTTTCTTTTCGCAAATTATATTTTTATTTTTGTCTATTAAGAAAACTCTTAATATTGTTTATAATTAATATTTTTTTAACATTAGTTAATATGCCTTCATGATTTGTGATTTATTATAACTATATCATTCGACTAAACTTAAACGATATACAAAAGTATTTTGACTCACTGACGCTTAAAGTAGAATAGATAGAATAAGAAATGTAACATAATTTGATAAATATTAGTATTTTAGATAAATCTAAATGTAAAAAGACTAGATAAACACGTAATGATGAAATTTGGTATATTTATGAATGCTAAAATTTTTTTTTTGATTCTAAACATGGAAATTATTTCACTCTGAATTTGAAGGATACGCAAATGCGTCATACCATTTGATTGCCGGAATAGCTAATTTTTTACACAAAGATAAAATGACAGAAGCTACCACATCTCGCCATCTACGTTGAGTAATTTCGCATCTTCAACTATACTTATCTATCTCATTTTTTATCCACCACTATCTGCATTTTCCTTTCATCATTTTTACTTCTAATTGTTCCAACCTTCTCGACATATATCGCATCGCATATATGGCATTCGGTATTTCATTTTTGCCTAATTTGTCCATTATAATTTTATCAATTGTGAGTATTAGTATCATTATTCTCTCATAGCAGACAACTACGTCGGTTTTCACTCAATGTCAATTACGGAAAGAGTTCTCAACACTTCCTTTTCGACTCGAGTATTTGGATATTAAAATGTTAAGCCCCTTTACTCTTCTTGAGCACCAATATATAGAGTTGGGTTTTGAATAATGGCTAAGATCATGTCACTTCCAGTTGAAGCGAATAGATAAATATATGATGTTCTAGTCTTATAAACTTTGGATTTTTATCTGGGATATGATAGTCTCCACGCAGTCATAGACAACAGTTCAAATGTATGGATAAAGTTTTAGATACACACCCCCTCAAAAATTCAACAATCCATTACAAGACACTACAATCACGTATATATCTATAAATAATTAATTTTATTCTTTACTACTCTCATACCCGTCTATGCGGGTAGATAGTTTTTTAATATTTTTGTAATCGTTTATATAATTATATAGTTCAGAGAAAGCGCTACCCCGTTGTTTTAATGAGTTTAGGCCCATAAAAAAGAATTAAAAATAATAGGGAAGATAGATAAAAGATCAGTATAATCAAATAAATATAAAAAAATCTCGTGATATATAATTTCGATTTATATAAACTTTTAAAGAATTTACAAATGCCTCGGAACCAATTTTAAAGAAGGCATGTCTGTTTCCAATATCGAACCACTTCTTTTTTATCTGCATATGCTTATTTAGTTCATTTAGCCTTTATCTAATTTTGAATATATTTTATTACATTTAAATTAACAACTTAAAATATTTATTAGAATTATTGCCTCGAATGTACACCCGAAGGTGCATATAATTTGCTAGCGCTATTTATTTAAAGAATTATATACCAAACTTTATCAAAAAAGATAATATTGGAGTATATGTACAAAAAGCAGAAAACCTGTGACATTTAATATGTGCTCTCATCTGCTATTTTACTTTGTTTGTATGGTTGACCCTTTTTTACGATTTCGAATTACTTTGGTTGGCGACTAATGTTTCATACTCTCGGAACTCATAATTAATCCCACCACAGTACAAAATACAGTTGTTAATTGTTAAGGTTTCATTTTGGTGTTAGAAGGTTAATGGGGTTATGGGTAGCTAGGTTAGGGTTAGGGTTAGGTTAGGGTTAATGGGGTTAGATTGATTTGTTAAATTAAAATAAAATTATATAAAAGTCTCGTTCCACATGTTAACGAGAACCACCTGGTTAATCTCGTGTTTTTTGACTCACGGTGGTCAAACTGGAAAAATGTTCCACGGACATAGAAATCGCAAAAGGATCATATGTTACCAAAAAATTTAAATAAACGGAGACAAAGGATTAACATCCACTTAGACAAAAGTTAAAACACTCCACATAGATTGAACATACTAGGGACGTGCAGGTGTAGCGGAAAAAATATTTGAGTCAAAAAAAGATGAACATTTACCCTGTTAAAACAGGGCC
The DNA here is from genome assembly GCA_023376005.1 of Doryteuthis pealeii. Lineage (NCBI taxonomy): Eukaryota > Metazoa > Mollusca > Cephalopoda > Myopsida > Loliginidae > Doryteuthis > Doryteuthis pealeii. The sequence goes on from CM042166.1 coordinate 68,708,502, forward strand.
CGCACGAACGCACGCATAATAACACGTAGTCTCAAGAACGGGTAATATTTGAATAAAGGTGTTGGATTCCGGGAAATGAGCTGAGACACGGTTTGGATCTTATTTAAATCTAATGGGTTTTTTTTGGGGGGGGGGGAGCATTATGAAAAACTGTAATTTGAATTTGATTGAATTTGATAGATTTTTGAATAAGCGATTCTATGATGATTTTTTGCTTCTCAACCACTTCCGGAATAGAATAGATTTCATGTTTGAACTGGTTTTCGCTAATAATAAACTAACAGGTGAGTCTCGCGTAAATTAAATGCAGACATATGTTGCGCAAGAGATAATATCTATTAGATTACTCAGTATAAAAAACATTAATTCTATATGGTTACTAAAGCAGAACTCACGCCATGTTATTATAGAGATGAAATTCCTCTATATAAATTGGAATGTGAAAGAGGTCTCTGGTATTAAACCCAAGCATTTACATCTGTGCATTAAATGTCGAATGGTTACTGGGTTATTACAATGCTCAGAGTAGTCGGATCGGAGTACGAATATCATTAGATTACATAGTTATAAGCGTTGACCTTCTTGCATTTGTAAGAGAAATAGGTGCTAAGAATAAATCTTTTGATGATGCGGAGTGAGACGATCACGGTGAGGGGTTTGGGGTAAGGTTGTTAGGTTAGGGGGTTGTAGTCCTTATATAGTGTCACATATGATGTAGTGAGTTAGGGTTAGGGCTAACATCAGAGGTTTCCTGTATTCTAATGAGATCTGAATTTTACTATGAGGATTATCTCTAACGATATTATCTCTTGCGGCACGCATACTTTGTTGTGTGCTATTGTGGGTGACAGCATTACTTTGGTGTACCTATTTGTCGTGTGATAGTTTGTTAGGTCGGGTGAAAGTAGATTGGATCAGACGTGTAAGCTCGAGGTTTTAAAATGGGCACAAAGGTCTGTATATTGCGATCTTCAGTCATAAGTGACGAGTAAAGTAAGCACTGTTCCAAGAACTGTCTGAAAGCCACATTTCATCTATCAGCCATCACTTATCCAGCTATGGGTACACTAGTAGGACAGACTGTGGCAATTTAACCCCCATGGCTGGATAGAAATCCAAGAGGTCCAGAACGAAAGCGTGCTAGGGAAGAACAAAAGCAACCGAGAGGAGGCTCTTGTATTCTACATACAACACTCTGGTTACAAGGCACACGCTATATGCACAAACTTGACTCATATGCAGTAGGGTAGTTGCCGTCCTATATTCGTTGAAGGGTGTGGGTGTTCCAAAAGGGACTTTGTTGTACTAGTCACAGGAGCGCTTATTAACTTCTAGGGAAGGCATTACAAGAACTATATTATAGTTCTTTACCAGAGCTTAGCAAATGGCACATAGATGATGAATATGAGTGTCAATGTATAAGTAGGTTATGTGGCAAGAGTAAATGGTGAATATAGGGTTATAGGTATTACTTCAATCTCCAATCATGGTCTGTTCATTCGGTAAACTAATAGCTTAAGCACATTGAATTATATACATTGAAATTCGATTCTAAGGAATACATAACCTCTTTTTCGCGCGGCGTATAACTCCGCATTCTATCAAAACCCTCACTGCAAAAATCAAATGACATACAAACAAACAAAAAAACAAAAACACGGAATACACAACAGCCGCAGCACACAAGGAAGATAAAATCTGAATAATAACAAAAACCTAAATGTACAAAAAACAAAAGCAAAGCAGAGCAATACACCTAATCAACGGTGTTAAGAACAAAATACGAATCCCAAAAACGCTAAATATATTCTAAATTCCTCGCCACGTTCTACATCGTATTCTTAATACAAGGAGTCTTTTTTTGCGCGTCTACTGATCTGCATCTTTCTAACTAAAAAACAAAAAAAAACACAGAACACACACACAAGAAAAACTACCCCCTTCAACCACCAAAAGAAATCTAATATTGCAAGTAGACATTACCATAATGACACACACAAATACAATTCGATATAAACTTTCAGTAAAAAATTAAAAAATCAAGACATGTGAGAGATAAAACACTATATACAACACGATTAATCCATCAAATACAAAACAGAGCAACTTCTTATAAAGACCTCATAACGTATAATAAAAAAATACAATATAACACCATAAAAACCAGGACCCAGGTGATTGTGTAATATGGGTAGAATATTCATTGAATTAGTACGTAATATCATTAACATTATCCAATAATTAATTACAACACATATATCATAGAATAAATTACAAATTATAACGTAACATGAGGAAGGCTGGTTATTCGTTCGCACCGCAGGGCAGAGTAGGTTATTGGCTCCTCGGGTCACATGGGGGACCAAGGGTTTTACCAGGGTTTGGCTACTCTCAGGGGAAAAAAAAAGAGAGAAAAAAAAAGAAAAGGTGAGGCACATAACAAGTTAGAAAGAGAGAGTGCTGGCTGCAAGGTGGTGCGCCCGTGCCTACGCGCGAGGTCGGCCGGTCGAAGGGGTATGCGATTATCCTTCAGAGAGATCTGCAAACTGTCAGAATATAATATGACATGTATTTTAGCTATTCTCACGCAGGCGAAAGTAGGCTTATTTTCCTTACTTCAAACGTGAGGACGAGTGGGAGAAAGGGAACCACTCTTCGAGCGGGTAAAATCACCCACAGCTTGGCCCTTAAGTCAAGCGGAGACTTAGGTTTATTTTGTCATTTTTGATTAAGGGGTACTTCAGACGCTACTTTAAGATATATAAATACTTTGAGAACCGATCGCGCTTATTAAGGGGTTATTGGTTAAGTAAGCGGTCTGGTATAGGAGGCTCACGGGGTTAGGGTAGTTAGGGCTACCTTGGGTGGTTAGGGTTTTCGTGAGAGTTCCTACCATCTGACTTACATTCTTACACAATATTAGTGAGTTATATATATGAGAGGTATAAAATATAATAATATATATTATATATGTTGTATAATATTGCAGCGAGAAATGGTATTGCTTACTTCATCATATTTACTACCTTACTTGTTTGGTTTGTTTGGTTGTTTTACGAGGCATTGATGATAGTCACATCACAGAATGTAGTGGAGATGTGACAAGTCTTGTAATATTACCGATTAAAGAATTGTAGAGAGAAATGAACATGAACCTAGATAACGTTAAATTTCTTTTATCAGAATACATAGGTGTAGTACTTAAAAAGTGATGGGATGAATTTGCAAGTCTCTCTTGTGAATTTACCTAATCTAATAATAACAAATGACATGAAAACGTCTCATATCATTTTTCTTCGGAATACAAGTGTCGTAGTCTAACCAACAAGAGGAAACAAGAGGAGACACACTATATCAGAAGTACTCTACCACGCTTTGGACACGGGATTCTAATATGATGGACCAGCTAAGTCAATATGATTTAGTATGTTGGGGTATGACTTATTACCATACAATTTCCACTCATAAACCTTCAAACGCAATTCAAGGAGATGTGTTGATTTCTTTTATATCCAGTAGTAGGTTTTAATTTTCCAAAAGGGTAAGGTTTCTAACGGCATTTAGTTTGGCGGCGATATCACGACAAATAAATGCCGTAGAACCCACCACACACAACACACACACACAGACACACACACACAATATATATATATATATATATATACTAGCAAATATATGCACCTCCGGGTGCAAGTATTTAAGTTTTAATGTAATGAAAATATCGTATTAAATTAAGAAAGTCTATAGAAGCAGATAAAAAGATATGTAACAGATGGGTCATAGAAAAATAAAATGATACTTACTCTTCCATCACTCCGTCTTTCATTGCTGAATTACTTATTTAACTATTTAGTTGAATTAGGAATAAACAATAAAATTACACTTATTTTTTCTTGTTAATGGATTTCATTTAAGATTCATCTGGAGAGATTTTGCTTATATTATTAATAAAGCAAAGTTAGAAATCAATAATACTAGCACATATTTAATAAAATCACATTTTTTATATCAATATGCAAATTAGCCTTCCCGTTCACACTGCAAACCGCTATTTTTTTGTATATATAAATACAATAGCATGTTATTAGTATGTGATATGGACAACACTAATAAAAAGGTGAAGCAATTTTATTAATAAAAATTGGGTTTAAATATATAATAAGAATCATGAAGAATGTGATGTAAATAACTATGTTAATTGTGACTCGATTAGTAATATAGTTTCGGTTACAGACAGAAACACACAATCTCCTTATATTATAAGATTATATATATACATATATATATATATATATATATATAATATATATATAGAGAGAGAGAGAGAGAGAGAGAGAGAGAGAGAGAGGAGAGAGAGACCAGGGAGATCGTTTTTGCGTCTGAGGTGGAGCGACACATCAACCATCCGTCCTCACTTTACCTTAGCTGTGCTACACATGTGCTGAGCTGACGGATGCACTACTGACTAAGCTAATCAATAGCCAATAATTCTTATAATATTTACTAATATTGATGATTTATTTAAAAAAATTAAATTTAAAATATGAGGTCAATTAAAAAAGAGCTCCATTTCCTAATTCAAAGATTGTCCCGACCCTATTGCTCTTATGGAAGACCCTCCCCCAATCCATGTTATCATATATGTGTTAGAAAGCGGTCTTAGTCTCCTAGATATGACGTTAAACTGCATATAATGGTGAACTAGGAATAACTATGAAAGGTTGATTAGAACCCTTCACCCCTTCCTAAATAGAAGCATCAATATCATCATGGACAGCAGTTAACTATGAAATGCTAATCAGAATCTCTCACCCCTTCATAAATAGAAGTATCAATATCATCACGGACCGCAGTAACAATTTAGAATCATTCACCCCTTCCTAGATAGAAGCATCAATATAATCATGAACAGTTGTAACTATCAAATGCTAATTACAATCCCTCACTCCTCCTTTGACAGAAGCATCAATATCATTATGGACTGCTGTTAACTATGAAATGCTAATTAGAACTCCTTCACTCCTTCCTAAATAGAAGCATCAATATCATCATGGACAGCGAATAACTTAGAAATGCTAATCAGAAACTTTCACCTCTTCCTAAATAGAAGCATCAATATAATCAGGGACAGTTGTTTACTATCAAAGGCTAATTAGAATCCTTAAACTCTTTCTAAATAGAAGCATCAATATCATCATGGACCACAGTTAACTATGAAACGCTAATTATAATCCCTCACTCCTTCCTAAATAGAAGCATCAATATCATCATGGACAGCCGATAATTTTGAAATACTAATAAGAATATTTCACTCCTTTCTAAATAGAAGCATCAATATAATCAGGGACAGTTGTTAACGATGAAATACTAATTACAATCCCTCACTCCCCCTTTGACAGAAGCATTAATATAATCATGGACAGCTGTTAACTATGAAATGCTAATCAGAATCAATCACTCCTTCCTAAATAGAAGCATCAATCATGGACAGCCGATAATTTTGAAATACTAATATTTCACTCCTTTCCTAAATAGAAGCATCAATACATCATGGATAGTTGTTAGCTATGAAAGTCTAATTAAAAATCCTTCACTCCTTCCTAAATAGAAGCATCAATATCATCATGGACAGCCGATAATTTTTAAATGCTAATCAGAATCAATCACTCATTCCTAAATAGAAGGATCAATATCATCTCGGACAGCTGTTAACTATGAAATGCTAATTATAATCCCTCACTCCTTCCTAAATAGAAGCATCAATATCATCATGGACGGATGTTGAGTCTGAAATGTTGATTAGAATCCTTCAACTCTTCCTGAATAGAAGCACCCATACCATCATGGACAGCCGTTACAGCGTTAACCCAACGCTGTCTGAAATTAATAAAAAGTGAAATTGCTTTTCCTTAAAGCTATTTTCAAACGAATAATCTCGTGGTTTTAATGCTTAGTGTTTTCCTTCTTTCTTTCTTTCTTTCTTTCTTTCTTTTCCTTCCTTCCTTCTTTCATTCTTGATTGAAAGAGTCTTTTAAACCTTCCAGGAGTTAATAATATTTATAAGTGCTATTATTAACCACCACTCTTCGCTGTGTGTATACATTTTATTGAGCGAGCTCATCTTGTATTACAACTTCCCGCCAATAATCAATGTATCATACGGCCATGTTTGCTAATAGATAAAAAGAAAGATGTTAGATTTGGGGGAAAATATTTGTCCGTCCCGTTCTTTACTCTCTTCTGTCACTCGAAGCAGCTATTCATCTGATTTCACTGTTGTCGTCTCCGCCCTCCGCCTTCCCCCGCCCCTCCTCCAACTGACAGGATGAAGATGAAGAAGAGGAAGAAAGAAGATGAAAATCCCTGTTTAAGTGTATTCACGCCAAAACCGGTCTATATTTTAAACTAGAAGCGACTACCCGGCGTCACCTGGGTAGAGGAGAAAACAAAACAAAAACAAAAACAAAAAAAGTGGTATAATGGTTAGCAAGCTAGTTTTGCAGATTCGTTACTCCTGAATAGCGAGTTTAATCCTCGCCGGATGCCCCATAAATGCCCCATAAAAATACCCCATAAAAATCCCCACGTAAAAAAACTTATATTAATTCTGAGCCCTGAAGAGCACTAAGTGAAACTTTTAGTAGGTTTATCTGACTCATTAGATTTATCTTTATTATTTGCTCTACTTAGGTATTGAGCACTTTCTACTTATTTAGCTTTAGTTTCCTGGCGGTTTTGTGTGAATATATATCTTATATATATATATATATATATATATATATATATATATATATATATATATGTGTGTGTGTGTGTGTGTGTGTGTGTGTGTGTGTGTTGTGTATAAATTATTTTTTCTTTTGCCAAATATCGTACCAATAGATTATTTTTGGTTGGTACGATTATCCAAAATTTTTTTCTCCCCGGTTGATGTTTGGTAGTATATTCATACAACCAAACTATTTGCTGGGTTTTTTCTCACCGCGGGGATTTACCAACAAGTTTGGTAAATATAAATAAAACAATTAATGACAAAGTATATATATATATATATATATATATATATATATATATATATATATATATATATATATATATATATATATATATATATATAGATTTATCCAAAACTTGGTAGTAAGGGATGATTCTATATGTGATTTCTGTACTAATATTGATGATCCAGTATGTATAAATACAGCGAATCTTTAAATCACTGAAGAGAGCTCAATGTATAATAACCTTTTAGATTATATACAGAGCAATATTTACTTTGTCATTAATTGTTTTATTTTCGTAATTTCCTCCGGACATACATACACACAACTGCCCCTTTATATATGTCTAAATTAGAGTCATTGAATGTTTCTCAGTTTGATATACGTTTGTTTTTTTCTTTTTAAGTTGTCCTGAGAAGAGACCAGTAGGTCTGTAGCCTGAAATAGCTGAATTTAGATATGATATTTTCACTGTATAATACTCGGTATTCAATACTGAATTAAGCGAATTAACAACGAAGGAAATTTTTTTTTTTTTGGTGGGGGGAGAATATGTGCTTAATTGAAGTCATACCTAATTTGAAAATTAATTAGTTGATAATTAATGAATTAGGTGAATATATCTGTTCAAATGTAAAGCGTAAACAAATTGAGAAAAAGTCAATCTCTGTATGTACATTTTGGCTTATTATGCCTCATCAGCAGAGTTTTAGACTTATGTGATGAGGCATAATAGGCCGAAATATACATACAGAGATTGATTTTTTCTCGATTTGTTTACGCTTTACATTTGAATAGATATATTCGCCTAATTCATTAATTATCAACTAATTAATTTTCAAATTAGGTATGACTTCAATTAAGCACATATTCTCCCAAAATAAATTGTCGGCATAGCCATATCAAACAAACTGTTTGCGTACTTATATATATATATATATATATATATATATATATATATATATATATATGGGAGAAATAAGAGGAAATTAATCCGACAATATGCGGAGAAAGGTAGACAAATAAGGGATATTGTACAAAATGGATGTTTATTGTAGGTGGTGATGTCGACGTTATAACGTTTAACATTCCGTGTTTGTCTACCTTTCTCTCTCTCTCTCTCTCTCTCTCTCTCTCTCTCTATATATATATATATATATATTATATATATAATATATATATACCCATTCAATCTTCTTATACAAACAAAAAAGAAGAATCAAAGCGAAAAAGAAGAGGGTTATGAAAGAAGAAAGAATGAAAGAAAAAAAGAATGAAGTTAAGAAAAGAAAAAGAAAGAAGAGATATCAAAGAAAGAAAGAAAGAAAGAAAGAAAGAAAGATTAAGAAAAGAAAAAGAAAGAAGAGATATCAAAGAAAGAAAGAAAGAAGAAAGAAAGAAAGAAAGAACTTAAGAAAAAGAAAAAGAAGAAGAGATATCGAAGAAAGAGAAGAAAGAAAGAAAGAAAGAAGAAAAGAAAAGAAAAAAAGAAAGAGATATCAAGAAAGAAAGAAAGAAGAAAGAAGAAAGAAAGAACTTAAGAAAAGAAAAGAAAGAAGAGATATCGAAGAAAGAAAGAGAAAGAAAGAAAGAAGAGATAAAACATGAAAGAAAGAAAGAAAGAAGAGAAAGGAAAGAAAGAAAGAAAGAAGAGATATTAAATAGAGAAAGAATGAAGAGATAAGAAAGAAAGAGAAAGAAAGATGTGAAAATAAATGTCATTTTATTTCGATCAATAGACCCATAGACTTGCAAATATAAGTAAAATTGGTAGAGTGGCCTATTGTCGGTATGAGCCGAACAGCGAGGGAGTCTATCCTCTTATCGCTAGTGTGGAGATTCACCGCACAGATTAGTTAACCCAATCTGTGCTACTCATACGCTGAGTCGGCGAGGGCCGGTATTGAACCTGTAACCTTGCGATTCCAACACCGGCCACCGAGATTTGTAGATATACGGAGGTAAAATTATCAATGATTGAATTTTGATCTGACATATTCAATATATAATAATCAATATCTAATACTGGATAAGGTGCATTGACAAGAAGGAAGGAGGGAAGGAGGGAAGGAAGGAAGGAAAGAAAGAAAGAAGGAATCAAGGAGGGAAGGAAAGAAAAGAAAGAAAGAAGGGAGGAATGAAGAAAGAAAGAATGAACGAACGAAGGAAGGAAGGAAAGAAAGAAAGAAAGAAGGAGGGAAGGAAGGAAGGAAGGAAGGAAGAAGGGAAGGAAAGAAAGTACAAAAGAAATAAAAAAGAAAAAATAAGGAAAGAAAGGAAAGAAAGAAGGAAATAGGGAAGAAAGAAAGAAAAGAAGGAAAGAATGAAAGAAAGAAGGAAGCAAGAGAGAGAGGGGGGGAGAAGGAAAGAAGGAAAGAAGGAAAGACGGAAAAAGGAAGGAATGAAAGAACAAAATAAAGAAAGAAACAAAGAAAGTAAGAAAGGAAGGAGAGAAGGAAGGAAGGAAGAAAGGGAGAAAGGAAAGAAAGAACGAAAGAAAAAAGAAAGGAAAGAAAGAACGAAATAAGGAAGGAAAGAAATAAGGACTGAAATAATGAAGAAAGGAAAGAAGGAAGAAAGGAAGGGAGAAAGAACGAAATAAAGAAAAAAAACAAAGAAAGAAAAAAGGAAGGAGAGAAAGAAGGAAGAAAGAAAGAAGAAAAGAAAGAAAGAAAGAAAGAAGGAGGAAGGAAGGAAGGAAGGAAGGAAGGAAGGAAGGAGATGACGTTGAAAAATGAATATGTAATTTTTTGTCAATAAACCGCGGATTAGTTGATATTTGATCTGGAATTCTCACTGCTTAATGTTCGATCTATGTGAATAACATTGACTTCTGGATTCAGTGCATTTACAAGGAGGAGACTATGTTGAAAAATAAACATCTGTTGTGTAAAACAAATGTTTCTTCTGCACCCTGTCAATCTACGAATTTATGACGTTATTGAATGTCGTTTTGATTATTATTGTCAAAAGATTTAAGTTGAAAAAAATGTAACAGCACACACACACACGCACACACACACGCGCGCACACACACGCACACAAAACACACATATATATATATATACCAATAATGTATACAAAGTAAAAGACTTGGTGGTGTGGTCTATTGTCGGTATTGGCCGGAGAGCGAGGGAGTCTACCCCCTTTTCGCTAGCGCTAAAACCAGGAAGGTTATTTTTGCTGAGGTGAAGCGACACACCTACCGCCAGCTCCCCACTTTGCCACACATATCAGATTACCCAATCTGTGCTACTCATACGCTGAATTGGCGGGGACCGGTATCGAACCAGGAACCTTACGATTCTTAGGCGGCTG
>CM042166.1:68721317-68726317 GCA_023376005.1 Doryteuthis pealeii
ATAAAGGGGGGGTATTCGCCCCCTCCTCCCGTGTACGTGTGCGCGGGCTTACAGTGTAGGTGCGTATGTGTATATCAGTGGGCTGTGTGTGTGTGTCCGTTTTGTGTTAATGGTATGTAGGTGTACGTGTATGTGATGTTTATGGTGGGGATGCGTGTGTCTGTTTCTCTACGTGCGTGTGTGTATGTGTTTGGTGTACATTTGTGTGATTTGTTTTTATAGTATGTACATACGTGTACGTGCATGTATGTGTACGTGTGTGTTTGGTTTTTTATAGTATGTACACACGTATGTGTGAATGTGTGTGTGTATGTGTGTGTGCATGTGCGCGTTTATGTATATCTGATATATCATATATGTCTTCGTCTCTGTGTGCGATACGTCTGTGTGTCCACATATGTGTGTGCGGAACGTCTCTGTGTGTCCACGTATGTATGTGTGTGTGTACGTGTGTGTGTACGTGTGTGTGCGCGCGCACTTGCGTCAGTCGAATGGAGTGAAAGAAGACGAAAAAATTGAGAAATAGTTTATTGCAGATGATAGTGTTATACAAAGTCGAAGAGAGTGGGGCGTCAGGGTGCTGAGGGGTGGGGCAAGCAATAAGCAGTGATGAAAATGTTTCGAGGGTGGGGGGGGGTTCGGGAGAGAAAAGGGAGAGCAAGGAGGATGAGGGAGGTTGTGAGGAGGCAACTGGGAGGAGACACTAGCAAGAGAGAGAAGGGAAGGTGGAGAAAGAAGAAAAAAAAGGGAAGAAATATGAGAGAAAGAGGTAGACATCCTCACTGTAAAAAAAAAAAAAAAAAAAAAAAAACGTGGTGAAAAGATGTGCTTAGTTTGTAATAGAGATATATCGGATAGAGAGTTAAGGCGTAGGGGTTGACGCTCAGGGGGGACAGAGTGAGTGAGAGAGTGACAGACAGACAGAGACAGAGAGAGTAAGCAAGTTTTCTTTTTTTTGTTTTTGAGGGAGGGATTGCAACCGGCTGTATAGACAACAACAGCATCATTAGCATCAACAACAGGAGCATCAACACAAACAACATTAACAAATAAAAACCGAAATGTGTGATGTTGTATTGTAGAATTAACATCCCTAGTCAACACTGATAGGTTTATACACATACAGCAATTCTTTAATACGCGCCGAGCGTGTTACACGAGTGTCGACCTGATATGATTGCTATGTTAAATGCGCAGTCAAGGTGCGTTTGCGTCGATGTCTAATGTGTTATCAAATGTGTTTTTAACGTGAAGTGTGTACACACTCACGACTCTATTGTTCAAAGTGAATTGACATTCACTAATCGGGCCATATTCGTTACGTTCGCCAGTCTGATACTCTGTCTCTAACAATAATACTTTGTTTGTTTGTTTTACGACATATCAACCTCGCTGGGTTATTTAATGCCGACAAACTTTTGAAAGATTCGTAGCGATAGTTTAGAAGAAAATTTTTCAAACTTATTTATTTATTTATTATTTTTTTTTGTAAACAAATTTTCTATTTAACCCATAGATGGGACCTTAATAGGTACTACCACTCCGGTTCAGAGTGACCAGGGAGCAATGGTGATGAAGGGGTACTCCCACATTCCCCAGACCTCCAAAACTGGAATCTCAACATCAGTTAGATTTAACGTCATACCCAGGAGATGAAGACCCTCAGTCACCGCCTTATAGCACCCATATAATAAAAAGGGTCTTGCCATAAGGGCAATAAGGTTGGGACAATCATATAGGTGCTAGGGCTTGATGTGACCAGCTGATTGATCGAAGTGGACTTCTCCGACCGCCAAAGAGTGGTGTTGCATGTCATGGACTGCTCATCCACGAGGATTCCGTCATTAAGCATCACGGGTTGTCACCCACGGCCAACAGGGCCCCATTTGGGGGTTCTTATCCCTCTGCACACAACTAAAAAAAGTAAAGTTGGCGGAGTGGCCTATTGTCGTTATCAGCCAGGCAGCGAAGGAGTCTATCCCCTTTTCGCTAGTGCTAGAAATTGATATTTTATTGATTTGGAGCGCTACATCTACCGTCAGCTCCCCATTTTCAGATTACCCAATCTGTACTTCTCATACACTGAGTTGGCGGGGACCGGTATCGAACTCAGAACCTTGCGATTCCTAGGCGGGTACTCTACCAATTGAGCTATACCGGAATGGCGATAATAATAATCTGGTCCAGTTCTAGGTTTCTCCTCCATCAAATCTACGATAGCCACCTCCGTCTAGGATACGCCCCTCACTCTACTGCATGTCAATTTTTATAAGTAGTATTCATAGAAAATATAGGGATACTAGTGCTACTGTTAAGGTAAAGTGTTAGGGTTAGGGTTAGGGTTGGTTTACTTTGGGAGTTTTCAACATTTAATACTATTTATACGTAAAATGCGATTCTAATGATATTATCTCTTGCGCGCTATTGTGCATGAGTACAAATATAGGAAACCCAACTTTCAGGGCCTCCTTGATCGGGCTTTTTAGGCGGGTGGTAGAACAGGCCGGCCTTAATAATAATAATTGTAATAATAATAATAATAATAATAAAAGAAAAGGGCTTGGAAAGTTTGGATATCAGAGGAAGGATTGAAACCATTCAGAACACTGCACTGCTGCAATCTGCCAGAATACTCAGAAGAGTCCTGGAGACATGAGGAGACTTGCTGTCACTCAGACTCCAGTGAAAGACCATCAGCTAACACTGATGTGAAAACTCAAAAGGAGTAAATAATAATAGTGATACCAATTGTGGTTGGTGCACTTGGAACAGTCCCAAAAGGATTAGAAAAGGGTTTGGAAAGTTTGGATATCAAAGGAAGGATTGAAATCATTCAGAACACTGCACTGCTGCCAGAATACTCAGAAAGTCCTGGAGACCTGAGGAGACTTGCTGTCACTCAGACTCCAGTGAAAGACCATCAGCTAACACTGGTGTGAAAACTCAAAAGGAGTGAATAATAATAATAATAATAATAATAATAGGTTCGATGAACTGAAAATTAGAGGAAGATTTGAAACCATTCAGACCACGGCAGTGTTAAAATCAGTTAATATACTCAGAGGGGACCTGGAGATCTGAAGAGACTTGCTTTCACTCGAACTCCTGTGAAGGAAAAACTCACAAGGAGTGTGATAACAACAACATCACCATTCAACTGATGCACAATAGTGCGCAAGAGATAATATAATTAGATTACGTATAAAAAGCGTTACATTTCATTACATTTCACGGAAATACACGAAACCTTTGAAACGCTACGGTTAATGTTAAACCGGAATCTGTCCTAGAGAACAAAACACACAAAATCCTCTGGGATTTTGAGAAACAGACAGATCACCCAATCCCAGTCAGGACAGCAGACCTAGTGTTGATCATCAAGAAGAGAACTTGTCATCTCGTGGGTTTTGCCGTCCCGGCCGATCACCGAGTGAAAGTGAAAGAAAGCGAAAAGAGAGACAAATACTTGGATCTTGCCAGAGAACTAAGAAAACTGTGGAACATGAAGGTGAATATCGTGCCAATTGTAATTGGTGCCCTTGGAAGGGCCCCCGGGGTCTGGCAAACAGTCTGTATGAACTGGAAATCAGAGGAAGAATCGAGACCAGTCAGACTATAGCATTGTTGAGATCGGCTGGAATAATCAGAAGAGTTCTGGAGACCTGAGGAGACATGCTGTCACTCAGCCTCCAGTGAACCACCGGCTACGACAGGTGTGAAAAATTCGATAATAATAATAATAATAATAATAATAATAACCTGGGATTTTGAGATAAAGATGGATCATCCTATACCAGCCAGAAGACCAGACCTAATATTGATTAACAAGAAAAAGAAAATTTGTCAAATGGTAGATTTTGCAGTCCCAGCCGATCACAGGGTGAAGATGAAAGAAAACGAAAAGATGGACAAATACCTGGACCTTGCTAGAGAATTGAAAAAACTGTGAAATATGAGGGTGAAAGTGATACCAATGGTAGTTGGTGCACTTGGAACGGTCCCCCAAAGTTTAGAAAACAAACAGAAGGAACTGGAAATCAGAGGAAGAATTGAGACCATCCAGACAACAGCATTGTTGAGATCGGCTAGAATACTCAGAAGAGACCAGAATATATGAAGAGTCTTGTTGTCACTCAGACTCCAGTGAAAGACCTCAAGCTCACGCTGGTGTGAAAAACTCGGAAGGAATGAAATAGTATTGTATTAGTAGTAGTAATAGTAGTAGTAGTAGCAACAGCAGCGACAGAAGCAACAGTAAATATGGTGAAGTGGGCTATTATTGGTATTAGCCGGACAGCGAAGGAGTCTATACCCTTTTCACTACTACTAGGGAAATTGTTTTTGCGCATGAGGTGGTGCGTCACACCTACAGATCCAAGCTGTGCACCTTATGTGCTGAGTTGGTGAGAGCCGGTGTCAAACTCAGAACCTTGTGTGTAGTAGTAGTAGTAGTAGCAATAATAATAATAATAATAATAATAGCTGTGAATATGACGGAAAAGTGGTACCAATTGTTGTTGGTGCACTTGGAACGGTCCCAAAAATCTTGGGGAAAAGACTGGAAGAACAGGAAATCAGAGGAATAATTGAGACCATCCAGACTAGTGCATTGCTGCAATCGGCTGGAATACTCAGACGAATTCTGGAGACCAGAGGAGAATTGTTGTCACTCAGTCCCCAGTGAAAGACCATCAGCTAACTCTGATGTGTGAAAAAAAAAACCTCACAAGGAGTGAAATGATGATGATGATGAAGATGATTTATTCAACACAGATTAGTAATAGTGTTGGGGAGGGGGATGCAAGATGGCTCTGTTGTGGAAAGGTACCGGTGATTTGAGAGGCTGCTATCTCTTGACCCCCACCTCACACACACTACCATATACCTGATGTTTGATAATAGTATAAGAATTCAATTTGGAACTGTGCCCAAATCGAGATTATTTGAGAACGAAAGAACTGTAGGGCTGCGAGGAACTGGAGGTCACTGGAGACTTGTTG
>CM042166.1:68731317-68738817 GCA_023376005.1 Doryteuthis pealeii
AAATCCTTTTGATATATATATATATATATATATATATATATATATATATATATATATATAAATGTTATTTTAAAACAGAACATTCATATATATATATACCAACCCCTCCGAATGAGCAGGATGCGACACAATGTCAATTTTTAAACGGAGTTTAACAGGTTTGAATTCTGAGTTTTCCTTCTCCTAGACTGGTCACCTAACCATAGTTAAAGAGCCCAGTCTGCCCTGCTATTTACCCATAGCTGGAAGGAGAATTGGATTCATATCTTTCCCAAGGCTATTAGCGCCATGTAAAATGCAAACAGCTTCGTCCAGGAATTGAACTCGGGTCGACGTGTCTATTTCCTAGGATTCTAACTATTAGACCATGCACCTCTAAAGTCCTTTTAATATAAGGTTGATTACTGTTGTTGCTTAAATAGATATGAACATATTGAGATTGATAGATAGATAGATAGATGGTTGGTTGTTCGTTGTTTTTTTTTACGGCATATCAACCCCTTTCGGGTCATTTAATGCCAAATCAAATTATTTTGACATCAGCTAGCTTACAGTATATGCTATTGCTTAAATGGTCACCCGCTAGTATTGAACAAGCTCATTGCTGCTTAACTTCAGGGATCTGGATAGATAGATATGAACATATTGAGATAAATAAATAGATTTTCTCTGAATTTTTGAGATGAGGTTTGATAATTAGTATTATTTGAATTATAGTTCCGTGTTGGCTCCCGATTACGACGAGAAGGTTCCCAAGTTCGAAAAGAAGGTTCCCGAGTCCGACAAGAAATACCTGAAGAAGGTTGGAGGGCACATCGACCGAAACGTTGTACAGATAACAATAAAGATGAGGACAATAGTCCGAATAATCCAAATAATATGAATATATAGGTTTTGTTTTACGGCATATCAACCCTTTTCGGGTCATTTAACGCCGAATCAAGTCATTTTGATATCAGATTGCTTACAGTACCTGTTGTTGCTTAAATGGTCACCCATCTAAGTATTGGACAGGCTCGTCGCAGCTTAACTTTGGTGATCTAGCGAACCGGTGCTTTCAGTATAACTTGCCTGTACGCTGTCAGTAACCGAAACTACGTCACTGTTTACATCACAATACCCTCAGGAATTGCTCAAGTTTATAAATGAGTGACAGGTGTAAAAAAATGCGTTGATTCCGTCGGCATTCCTCCTCAAGGGGACGCCTCATGCACTGGGCAATAAACCCAGCGCTGCTTCTTTAAGTCAAGGGGCAGATGTTGCCTGGGGGGGGGATAGCTCCCTGGGATCACAAGTTAATCTAACACTAATAGTCCAGTGGCCGATGTCACCGAACACCGGACCCAAAGGCTGGGTTTTAGTGCGATTAAAATCCTACAAAGTGTGTTATATAATATAAAACTAGGAAACATAGGTTTACATAATATATGGTGTGGTTACTTTGCATACTGGTTTTAACAAAACCGGATTTAATAAATAATTACTTTGCGTTATTGATCCCTAATATTATTGTTATTCTCCAACATATTAAAATCAGTCCTATGAATAATTTTATATAGAAACCAAGGTAAAGAAGAACAATTTCTTCGTAAATTCCTACCATAAAATAAAGTGAACCCTCATTTTTATGTCCGTGTTTTTTTCTATAAATGTTTTATTTTTCTTGCACCCGTTATTTTACAATACTAAATATATTTTCTTTAATTGTTAAAGAATAAAGAATCAAGAAAATATATTTAGTATTGTAAAATAACGGGTGCAAGAAAAATAAAACAT
The DNA here is from genome assembly GCA_023376005.1 of Doryteuthis pealeii. Lineage (NCBI taxonomy): Eukaryota > Metazoa > Mollusca > Cephalopoda > Myopsida > Loliginidae > Doryteuthis > Doryteuthis pealeii. The sequence continues at coordinate 68,733,094 of CM042166.1, forward strand.
TTATTGCAAAAACACGGTCATAAAATGAGGGTTAACTTTATTTTATGGTAGGAATTTACGAGGAAATTGTTCTTCTTTACCGAAACCAATTAAAATATAATTAAAATAAGTGTAATTTTTCATATACATTCTTATTTAATTTCGTTATTCTTTCTAAATTTATATATTTCGTTACATTAAAACTTGAATACCTAGGCCCGGCGGAGGGCGCATATTCTTGCTAGTAAGAATAATTCGCAGATACATTTGAAAACAAAATGAAGACATATCAATTAAACAAGTCAAATCTCTTTTCAGCCGGTCACCCATTCAACGTCTTTTGTATTCAGTAGTTAGGTCAATTATCCATAGTTCCAAGCTTAGCCTTGAAAGGATGTTAATAGGAACGACTTACATTTAGCGCCAGTGTGATCAGGCGGAAGATATTTAGTATCAAAACAATAAACACCTATTGAAAGAGCTCAGATGATGTTAAAAGCATTAAAAAAGGTATACGAGACGAAGATAGATTATTAAGTCAGCTTAGTATAGTCTAGTGCAAATCTCCTCGTAACAATCGAACTCTCTACAAAGTAAGGTAGATTTATTTAAACTTAAGGAAAAATTATATGCTTAATAATTTTAAAAAAAAATCAATATTAAGTTAATATTGATTAAAAAAAACCCCAAAAAACAAAGACCCCACTTGTTAAAAGGTATCTAAATTAATATCTAAGTTAATATCCTAATTAATTAGATTTAATTAAATTTTCTGAGTTTATTGTTGATTTTATTTATTCATGAAAAGTTTACTTATTTTATAAAAAAGAAAAAAGGTTGTTTTTTTAAAGTACATTCAACCGATTTTTAATTTTATGATATATTAAAGATGTTTAAAATTATATACCACGAGAGAATTTAAATCATTTAAAAAATTAGTTCGAAGAAAGTTAATACCATTTATTTAAATTTTCTGAATTATTTATTGATTTACTTGATTTTACTTATTTGCGGAAAGTTTATTTAAAAATGTAAAGTATACCTATGTCAACATTTTTAAATTTTACGATATATCAATTAAATATCTATGAAAGATACTTATATGTTAACAAAGATAGGTCAGTGGAGAATTTAAAGCACTTTACTTTCTTTTTTTATTTATTAATTAAAGAGTTAATTAAATGTCCCGAATCAGAGAATTAAAAACTGCAATAAACGTTTATTCAAGTCACTCTCTAGCTTCTAAATATTAATTTATGATAGACTGTGAATTCAGCGTTGTTATTTTAAGGGAATTGAGATTATAAACTTATCAAGTCCTTAACTGAAAATTACTATTCACTGATAAATTTGCCGAATATCTAACGATATTTTTTATTTCAGAATAACAATGATAATAATAATAAAAAAGCACTTAAAATAGTTCACTTTTGTTGTTTTGAGGTAAAAAAAAAGTGTATAACTGAATCACTACGCAACAACTTTAAATCTATACATCAATTAATGATGTCCTTTAATAATAAAAAAACAACAACTTATGAATGAATTATTGTATTTAAGTTGTTTTCCTTAGAGTTATATTTTTATTAAAATTTATTAATTCCAGTTAAGAATATATATATATACATTGGACTTTATTTCATATTCCACTAACATCTGTCCGGTAGACTGGTAAGAATTTACGCCCCTGAATTCACAGTCTACCTAATTTATTTATTTAGTGTCAATGCCATTAAATAAATCCTTTTCTGATTTATTGACGTAAAATGTTGATGGCTATAACAGCTTTAGTCAGGTATTTAACAGCTACGTTCTACTAATTCGACCGACACCTAATTCATAGTCTATAACGAGTTATTATATATTTACTTACTTACTTAGTTAAGCAATCAATACGCTTTATTGAAATTTATTTAACAAATTTGTATCTTTATCCGACTAGACAAGTAGAAATTAAATAATTTATGTCGTAGTGGGAGAGAAAGGAGGGTTGGATATAAATCGTATTTTTACTAAAAACTCAGTCCCCCCGGTAACTGAACGAATAGAGGACGATTCTATAGTTTCGTATGAAAAGGAGAAGGGGAGGAGAAAGAAAATGAAGACGCGTAGGAGAAGGAGGAAGAGAAAGAGGGGAGAAAACAATAGAGATTTCATCCCGGTTAAGCCTGAAGAATTGGCAAAAATACAAATAAAAGCTACAGACTGATTGACTGACATATGATAATGAAATGTGTGTGTGTGTTCGCATGCGTGTGTGTAGGTCCTGGTGCGCATGCCCGTGTGTATGTCTCTAAGACTTTTTACATGTTAGAACATGATGAGTGTCTTTGTGTGATTGTAATGTGTGATATTGTGGATAATACGGTAACAACGTTTGTATTTAAGGAAGAGCTAGATTGAAAGAAAAGAATAAAGAAAAGAAAAAAATTAAAGAAATAAACACTTTAAACAGATATAGGAAGGAGGGGGAGGAAGAAAGAGTGAATATATTAAATTGAAAAGCTATAAGATTGGAATTGATTTGGTTGGTGCGCGCGTGCGTGCGAGAGACAGAGAGAGACAGAGAGAGAGAGAGAGAGAGGGGGGAGACAGACAGACAGACAGACAGACAGAGAGAAAGATACAGAAGCACACACACAGAGCTAACTCTCAAAAACCAAAGAAAAAATGGCTAAAAACGAAGAGTTCTTTTAGAATAGATCCTAAACAACAGAAGAAAGGTTTGTACAAAAATGGGAAGATACAGAAGAGAGATATCAGAGACTTGACTAAGAAGAAGTAAAAAGAGATGAAGATGTTCGGGCCGAATCTTCTATCATTAGAAATTCAAATAGGTTGGCGAAGCTAGAGAAAAAGAAAGACGAACGAGGTGCACACCCGCACGAACGTTCAGGTACACCACAGACACACGGACACACGGACACACACATTGACTCCTCCCCAAAGTTAAAAACAGATAACAATAATCGAACACCCGGACTTCACACGTTTATACATCGTATGTTACACACACACACACGCACATACATGCCCGGGTACATTCACGTTTACTTAAAATTATTCAGTTGAACAAAACAACAATAAAAAAAAAAAAAAAACATATATACACAAACACTACAAACAGGTGCGTACGTAGCTGTATTAATGCGACAATGAAACTAGCGCTAAAAAACACAGGTACACGCTTTGATTATAACACACATACACAGGCAGTACTACTCGAAGCTAGTGGTGTACACAAGCTACTTGTGTACTCATTTTAAAGAGATAAGATCGACATGCGTATATTTGAACACTAAGTTATTTGATGACGACATCATATTGCACAGGGGAGGGGGCTTTCGCTGTTATTGGCACACATTAGATTTAACACACGTAGTCACTTATATAGACGCGAGGCATATATGTGTGTGTGTGTGTGTGTGTGTGTGTGTGAATGTATATATGTGTGTATATATATATTTATATATGTATGTGTGTGTGTGTATATATATATATATATTTGTACCTCACGTGGTGCAATGACAAGCAAGCTAGATTCGCAAACCATTATTAGGGAGTTCGATTCCCATTGGGCGCCCCATACTTTTGGCCTTGTGCCGCATCTAAGCTAAGCTTAGTAAATAAGTATATTTTTATGTACATATATGTGTGTATCTGTGTGTTTGCGTATATGTATATATATATATATGTGTGAATATGTCTAGGTGTGTGTGTATATATATGGGTGAGTGTATATATATATATATATGTATATATATGTATATATATATATACATATATAAGTGGCAAATGACGAAGAATTAAAATAAAGAATGGTAGTAGTTGAAAAATCCTTGGGCGTGGAACGTGGGAAAGAAGTAAAAAATACAACCCCCCACCCCTACCAAAAAAAGAAAGAAAGAAAGAAAGAAAGAAAGAAAGAAAAGAGACAGACACTCGGGTTATATAGGAAGTAAAACGAAAAAGAGAAAGATATGTTGGCAGAGTGAAAGAAAGGCGGTCCGGAGGGTTTTAGCTAGCAAGTTTATAAGCAGGTGGAGGTTGACGTGAATTGTGATCTCCTTCCACCCTCACCCCTCCACCTCCCTTCTTTTTTCTTTTTCTTTCCTCCACCCTCCACTTTCTCTCCATAACCAAGCAACACTAACCCTCCACCTTCAGAAACAAAAACCCCCACCCACCCAAACCCTCTTCTCCAACCCAACCCTTTATAACTCTACTACTACCACCACCATCCAACCGCTCATCACCCCCCTTCCATGACCCCCCCAAACCCTACCTAGTTTCAATATCTCACACCCCCCCTCACCACCACCACCGCACTGCTTTCAAGCCCTGACTTTCACCAAGACTGCTGCTGCTGCTGCTGTTACTGATCTGTTGCTGAAAAACTTTGGTTAGAGCTCCCCCCCCCAGTCTTTCCTGTTCTCTACCCTCACTCCTTATTTCGCATACCCCCCTCCCCAACATCAGACTGTCACTGCGCGCTACTAATAATACTGATGATCTTATATACGCCTTCCTTCTGATGTAGATAATACATACATATATATAAATATACATATACACACACACACATACATATATATATACATATATATATACATATACAAAGATACATATATATATATGCTTCAGACACACACGCATATATAATATATATATATGTATATGTGTGTGTGTGTGTGTGTGTGTGACTCCTGCTGCTGTTTCTGTTTTTTCATCTATTACTAAAAGTACACGTGGTTAAGAACTAGATTTATATTACAACTAACCCAGTAATTGTCTTCTAGATCACTGAAAATTAAGCAACGAGGAGCCTGTTCGTAACTGAGATGGGTGACCATTTAGTTAGGGCAGGTAATGTAGTTATTTATTAGTTGGGCCCGAAGGCCAGAAGTTTGGGGCACCCAGTGAGAGGCGAACTCACTAGTGATGATCTGAAAACCTAACTTACTAACCATTGCACCACGCGAAGCTTCTATTTTTTTAATTATATAGTTATTTACTAAGCTTTGCTTAGTTGTGGCACAAAGCCGGATGTATGTGGCACTCAGTTAGAGGCGAACTCACTGGTAATAGTCTGCCTGTGTAGCTTACAAACCATATCACCACCCGAGGTGTCCTTTGAGTAAGCAATGAAGTTATTTACAAAGCTTTACTTAGTTGTGACACAAGACCGGATATCTAGGGCACACAGTGAGGCTCAAGCTCAGTAGTAATGGTCTGCTTACTAGCCATTGCATCACCCGAGGCGCCCTTAGAGTAGACTGTAGTTTTTTTAATTATTAAGCTTTGCTTAGATATGGCACAAGGTCAGAAGAATGGAGCTCCTGGTGAGACACGAATTTATTTGTAATGGTGTGCCACTTAGCTTGCTAATCTTTACACCATAGGAGGCGCCCTTAGAGCAGGTAGCGTGGTTATTTACTTTGATTAGTTGTGGCACAAGGTCGGATGCATTGAGTTCCCAGTGAGAATCAAACCCACTAGTCTGCTTTTTGTTGACCATTACACCGCCCGGGGCGCCCATACAACAGGTACGCACAGTAAGCCGCCCGAGGCCTATGTGCATGTCAGTTTAACAAAATAAAAGCCTCAAAGGTAATTATTTGATAAACTTGGCTTAGTTTATCGCATGGCTTGAAATATGGGACACTCGGTGAGAACCGAACTCACTAGTAAAGACACGCTATTTTTGTTCACAAATAATTATTTTAGGGATTGTTTTACGCTTAT
>CM042166.1:68743817-68762333 GCA_023376005.1 Doryteuthis pealeii
AGATAGGAATACTTGAAACCATACAACTGTGTGCAAATTATTAATATTAGATAGGAATACTCGAAACCATGTAACTGTGGAAAAATTGTTTGTATTTGATTGGATTATTTGTGCTATTGTCCTCATCTTCTTCAGGTATTACTTGTCGGACTCAGGAGCCTTCTCAAGCTCTGGAACCTTTTTGTCGTAATCCAATTAGACACATAGCGTAGTGGATAAAGGCATGGGTTAAGACAGTTCTAAGTGACAGTTATCTCTAGGCTGCAGGTTCAATCCTGGTCAAGTGCAACAACAACATAGAATAATAATTAACACAGCTTAACACCTGTACCCCAACTATGGTAAGCAGAATGAGAACAGGATACCCCCGTGGATTGAATAAAGGGTTGGGTTGAAAGTTCCATGATGGCTCCCGATTACGATAAGAATGTTCCTGATCATGACAAGAAGGTTCCCTAGTTTGAAAAGAAGTTCACCGCGTTTGAGAAGGCTCCTGAGTCCTACAAGAAATACCCGAAGAAGGCCGGAGGGCACATCGGCGAAAACGTTGTACAGATAATGATAAAGATGAGGTTAATAGTCCGAATAATCCAAATGATTCTTAAAGAAACAATTACACAAAATATGTAAATATTAACATACAATGAATGTGATTCCCTAACCTTTAGGCATAAAACAATTCTATATGGGTTGATATGCCATTAAAATCAATCAGTATCAATATCTGTGCTAATGAAAATACAAGGGAAATAAAAGATGTCAGCATCTCTTTCTACAGCTTCAGCCGACTTGATAGCTAGGTAGTAATATCTCATCTACAAATATGAATATATGAAGACCTACGTGAACAATGCATCAGAAACGGATGGATAACAGATGTATTTCCCATTGAAGTCAGATGTCGGGGATTTATTACAAACTCAACCTCAGCATTTTTGTCTAAACTTGGACTTTCTCCACCAGACAAGAAGAAATATTTTTTTAAAAATTCAGGAGAAAGCTCTAACCACATCAGCGTGGATATGGCAGTCCTATATTGTGACATCAAACCGACAAAGTCTGGTGGTATTGTGAGATACTGCTGGGGCACTCTGGGTTAGTGGTAATGATGCTTCGGCCCCGAAACCATGCCTGAACCCAGAGTCATCATCTGATGAAGGCTTTGTTGGTTGCAATGCAACTGTGTAAATAGCAGTCATTGTATGAAGATTATTACTCATATACCCTCATTGGGTATATACACAATAGTTCTTATGATAGAGAGAGAGAAAGAGAGAGAGAGAGAGAGAGAGAGAGAGAGAGAGAGAGAGAGATAAATAACTTACTTGGTTGTTCTTTACCTAGTCGCCATGTTTTCGTTTCCTTCCTCCCCTTTCTATCTCGGCCATGATCGTCTAAGTTCTTGCTTTACTTCTTTGTCTATTCTTCACTTGTTGGTTCTTCATTTTCTAAGGGCATGCTTAATTAATTAATAAGGCTTATTGTCTTGATCAAAGATTTATTTGTCTGTATCTAACTCATCGCGCGGAGTCACAACCAAGGTGGGACATGTCTGTTCTACCCAGGGTCTGGCTGCAAACTGACTAACTGAATCTCATGTGACTTGCAAGATTCTAACCACCCAGTGATTTTCCATTCCGTGATATGAAGCACTGGCCCCGTAGAATTATCCTACAGAATGTTTCCAATAATCTATACTGCCACATAGATTATGCAACATTCATAGGAAAAGCAAGCTAGTTTATAATGAATTTTTATTGAATTTATTTTCTTTTTTTTTTTTTCAATTAGAATTGGTTTGATTTGGTTTGGTTTGTTTTGTTTTACGGCATATCAACCTCAGTGGGTCATTTAATGCCAATAAAGTTTTGAAATAAATCAATTCTTAATGGATAATACAATTTTTTTATAAATACATTTTTCTATTCAACCCATAGATGGGACCCTAACAGGTACTACCACTCCGGGTCAGAGTGGACCAGGGAGCAATGGTGATGAAGGGGTCCTCCACATTCACCAAACCTCCAAAACTGGAACCTCACTATCAGATAGAGTTTAACGTCATTCCCAGGACATGTAGACCTGCAGCCACCGCCTTCTAGCACCCATATGATAAAAAGGGTTTGGGGCTTGCCATAAGGGCAATAGGGTTGGGGCAATCATATAGGTGCTAGGGCTTGACGTGACCAGCCAATTGATCGGAGGGGGCCTCTCTGACTGCCAGAATTGGTTTGAATTTTTAAAAATTTCTGTGAATACACAAAAAAAAAAATGAAAAAATGAAAAAAATAGAAAGATTTTGAAAATTGGATTGATACCATGGATTTTATTCCAATAAAAGTTTCTTTCCTTTTTAAAGAGGGTCATAGGATCTTTTTCTTTACTTATATCATCATCATGTCGCGCTTTCAGTGTGGATATCCATGACAATCTCTCTCCATCCATCCCTGTCGCTCATCATTCTCAGGAGGTCCTCTATGCAGCATCCTGCATCCGCAGAGCTGATCAACGTACATTTTTGCTGGTCGGCCCACACTGGCTTGTCCATGTGCTGGCCTCCACAGGAGGACGTTGCTTATGAGTTCATCCTTGCTTCTCCAGCAGTGTCCCGCGTGTCTTGTCCGTCTTACTTGGATGGTTTGGGTAATATGTGGTAGGTGGCCGTACAACTGTTTTCTCGTAGGGTGCTGTTTCCACGTCTTGTTCATGATCACCCGCAGAATTCTTGTGCAGCTCCCATCTAGTTTATTCTCTAGTCGCTTAGTTAGGGTCCAGGTGGTGCAGCCATATTTCTTTACTTAGCCATTATATATATAGAGAGAGAGAAAGAGAGAGAGATATGTATGTGTAAAGTAAAACCATATAATAATACACTTTGACTTTATAAATAAGTCTATTAGTGGATATTGAACACTGTTGTTGTAAAGACTGCTGAACTACAGTATTACTGTAAGTAGTAGTATGCACACACAAACTTTATACCGCCCTGACTGCACCTCTGCTGAGGGGTAAGACTCCCCCAATGGGGCCACCTGTTGGCTGTGGGTGGTGACCCGTGATGCTTAAGGATAGAGCCCAGGTGGATGAGCAGTTCATGACATGCAATACTCCACTTTGGCCCTATCTATGGCGGTCAGAGAGGCCCCCTCCGATCAATCGGCTGGTCACGTCAAGCCCTAGCACCTATATGATTTTCCCAACCCTATTGCTCTTATGGCAAACCCCAACCCCTTTTTATCATATGGGTGCTAGAAGGCGGTGGCTGCAGGTCTACATGTCCTGCGAATGACGTTAAACTCTATCTGATGGTGAGGTTCCAGTTTTGGAGGTTTGGGGAATGTGGAGCACCCCTTCATCACCATTGCTCCCTGGTCCACTCTGACCCGGAGTGGTAGTACCTGTTAGGGTCCCATCTATGGGTTAAATAGAAAAATGTATTTATAAAAAATTGTATTATCCATTAAGAATTGATTTATTTCAAAACTTTATTGGCATTAAATGACCCACTGAGGTTGATATGCCGTTAAAAAAAACAAACCAAACCAAACAAACTTTATACCAAGTGCTTTCTTAAAACAAATGATTGTACTAGTACAATGTAATTGACTTTTGTTATATTATTACTCTATTGTTAAACAGCAATTAACAATAAAATTAAGAATCAATACATTTTATACCATCAAATATTCATTTTCATATCAAGAAAGGTGAAATAATTTATCTTAAGGATATAATATCATAATACACAAAAATAATTCAGATTTGATAAAAGGGTTTTGTAATTTGCTTGGAACATTGTGTTTATATTGGTTTGTTGGTTGGTTTTGAAGGCTGTCACAATGCAAATTCAGATTTGTTTTTAACCACTGTTTTAAGATTTCTTTCTTTATCAGAATTACTCAGTAGGAGTAGAGCTTAAAATAAATGCAAAAAAAAAAAAGAAAGAAAAAAGTTTCCCCAAAAAGAAAATCCCAGATGATGATGCACTTACAAAACAAACTTTTTGTTATTATCTAGACTAGTACAAAATAAAAAAACGCCCTCCGGGCAATGTAAAAATACATTTTGAAACATATTGCTGAGGAGTGGGAGCAAAAAATTCAATGTCAGCAAGTTTGTACCCTAAGTAAGTAAAATCATCAAATTCATTAAAGGATTAAAAAATAAAACAATTTGAAATGTAAACTTTAAATATATATTAAAATAAAACTAACTATATATAGATATATAATACCAGTCATGTATTTATTAAAACTTGTTTTAAAAAAAACAATGAGGACTGTCTAATGCTGCATGTTCAAATTTTGAGTGTATTTATTCTATGTTATGATGATTTTGGGTAATATGATGTAAGCAGTGATGTAATTTTTGTTACAGACAAAAACCGGAAGCAAATCTCCATTATTAATAGATAAATAGTTTCTTTTGTGTTTGTTTCTTGTTTTTTTTTTTTTTTTTTTTTAAATTTAAAGAAAAATTGAATCCTTCTTTGTACGAAGAGCAAAGAAATTTGTGACTAAAGAATTGAATTTTTTTCATTTCTTCATGTGTGCCACACCGTTTGGAATCACCTGTCGAATTCTATAGGTTTACAAAGGAATTACAATTCCCCAACCCCCCCTAAGATTAATCTATTTTAAGGGGCCATCACATCTTTACTAAAAATCAAAAGAATAAGTCGAAGGGTTTTAAGAAAAATAACAAAATCAACAGAATTTTCTATTTCTCTGCAGATGTTGAAAATATTGAATATTTTGAATGACATTGGGTTTGGCTAAAAAAGATTTAAAATATTATAAATTGTCAATTTGGTGAGATGGGTTATCATAAAATGGCACATATATATATATCATCATCATCATTGGCAATTCAGTCTTGAAAGACTATGATAAAAGTTTTTGTGTGCCCCTGAGGTTGCAGCGCCTATATATATATATATATAAAAGTAATTGGTAATTTGCTTGAAGCATTGTTAAATATGTTATAAAATAATAAAATTCGAAGGCAATACAATGCGTAAAAAATAAAGACAAAAAGATGTTTTATATGTCTAATCGATTTCAAAGCAAAGCTTCATCATCAGAGTGCATTTTGAAATCGATTAGACATATAAAACATCTTTTTGTCTTTATTTTTTACGCATTGTATTGCCTTCGAATTTTATTATTTTATATATATATATATATATATATATATATATATATAAAATGTTGTTCTGGTTCCAATGGGAGAAAATTCAATATTTTATAAAAAAGAAGGTCCGCAAAATGTATTATGTTTTCAGAAAAAAAATTTTTAAAAAAATTTAAAAAAAAAAATTTTTTTAAAAATTATTTTTTTTTTTTATTCTTACTAGACAAAACGTGATCTGTTGGATCACCCATTCAGCTCTGGGTAGAAAATTGAGATTATGGAAAAGGGAGTTAGCAAAGCAAATAAAATTTAAATTGACAGTTTGGTGAGATGGGTTATCACAAAATGGCATATATGTATATATATATATATATTATTATTATGGACTCTCCTGTTGATTTTCGATGTATGAGGGTTCATACACACAATGAACTCCCACACAGGGATTTGTTTATAGTGGTGAAGGCTTGTGTTGGACATCCACACTTTTTGGTGCAGTCGATAGGAAAGAATTGGTGCATCAAAGGTTGCCACAAACCCAATCAATGACCGACCTCAGGAATTTTGAATTCAGAGTTATCCCTCTCCTAGACTGGTTACCTACACAAGGCAGAAGGCCCAGTCTGCCCTACTATTTAACCCATAGCTGGAGGGAGAATATATGGATTCATACCTTTCTCAAGGGTATTAGCGCTATGTCAAATGCCAACAGCTTCGTCCAGGAATTGAATAAATCGACGAGTCCATTTTCCATGACTCTAACCACTAGCCCACGCGACTCCATATATATATATATATATATATATTATATATATATATATATATATAGTGGTGATATATATATATAGATATATATACTAGACAAAACGTGATCTGTTCGATCACCCATTCAGCTCTGGGTAGAAAATTGAGATTATGGAAAAGGGAGTTAGCAAAGCAAATAAAATTTAAAAACAAATAAATACGGTCGAACGAAACCTTAAAATCAGTTTGTAAGCTGTCTTGACCTCATTTAAGCAACGGGTTGCTGGTTGTGAAATTTAACATAGAAGTACATTTCAAATTCTGTGTGTGTATCTGTCTGTCTCTCTTTCTCTCTCTCTCTACTCTCCAAAGAAACTAACATTATATAACGAGGAGGTAGTTAAGAGATACATAGAGGGGAAGAAAGAGATAGACACAGAGTAAAGTAAGAGATTAGTCAGTTTTTAACTTAAGTTCAAATTACAACTAATTAGAACCAATTAAAACAGATTTTGTCCGAACATAATTCAATCCTAAGGAATAAGGAATAATTTAGTATAATTTTCATGTCATTAAACTAAACAGTAAAAAAGCCTTTAGTAAGTAAAAGTTGATTAACTCAGCATTAGTATAATATATATATATATATATATATATATATATATATATATATATATATATATGTAAAAATGGAATTAGAATTGAATCCAACGATATGAGGAAGAATGAATAAAGAAAAGAAAGTACAGAATGGATAATAAAAGATGAATTTAATCAATATCACTTACACGTGTGTTTTGGTCAGTTCATCTCCGTGTATACGGTTCAAACTATTATTATTAAATAAACAAATGAAATGAAATAATAATAATAGAAAAATGTAAAAATATTCCTAACACAGAGAAAATTCGACCTTCATCAGAGTGAAATTTGATATTAGATAATTTTTATGTTTTTTTTAAATGTTTATTTATTTTATTTTATTTTTTAAAATGTTTTCGTTAGATGGTCATTGTTTATTTAATAATAATGATAGTTTGAATCGTGTACGCATAGATAAACTGACCGAAACACATGTGTAAGAAGTGATATTGATTAAATTCATCTTTTATTATCCATTCTGTACTTTCTTTTCTTTATTCATTCTTCCTCATATATATATATATATATATATATAAATATATATATATATATATATATATATATATATATATATATATATATATCTGTTGAAAGGATAAATAAATAAAGGAAAGAAAATGTTGAATAGATAAAAATAGTTTAATGAAATGCCAACACGTGTTTCAGCCAAGAGTTTGTTCATGTACACATTGTATTCTATTTAGTATTATTTTAAATATAAAATGAAATAATAATAATGTAAAATTATAAAATAGTATACAAAGAAAACGACCTTCTTCAGAGCAAAATGTTTGATATTTGAAGTTAAAACAGTCAAAATACAGAGAATTTGGAAGTGGTCGAAAAAAGAATTTTATAATATATATATACATATGAATCACCTGCAGGCACCATGTTTCGGCGTTTCACATCTCATCAATGTGGCTAGACACAGCAACTACCTCTGACCAGGAGTGAAACTCGACTGACTTTTCCCAGCCTTGTTTGTTAACCTCTTGGCCATCAACAGCTGTCATTAAGGAGCAATGTTTTAACTGTTAAATACATACATCTGAGTATATATTTTACGATCACCAGAGAGATCAAATCTGTAAACAACAGACGACTATTGCTTTATGCTGGCGGTGAAAGTCAATTAAAATCACTCCGAGAGAGCTCTACTGGGTTTTGGGAGCCTATAATATATATATATATATATATATATATATATATATATATATATATGAGGGTTAACCAAAAAGTAATACCATTTTGTTAAGGACAGGTATAATTACCAACACAGGAACATGTATCATACATCAAAATGAAGCTAGTCCTCTGTGGATCACAACCCTACTCCTCCACATAGTCACCATTTCTCTCAATAGCAATGTTCCATCTTCGAATGAGAGTACGTATCCCTGCCCCATGAAATTCTGTTGACTGTTCTTTGAGTCACTTCTTCACTACAGATTTCACTTCCTCGTCACTGGAATAATGTTTGCCTCTCAAACCCTCTTTCATGGGGCCGAAGAGAGGTAAACATTATTCCAGTGATGAGGAAGTGAAATCTGTAGTGAAGAAGTGGCTCAAAGAACAGTCACCAGAATTTATGACATTCTTCTTTTCTTTCTTTCTTTCTTTCTTTTTTTTCTAATATATTGTCACTTTATTTCATTCTTTCTTTTAGAATATACATCCTTTCTTTCTTTCTTTCTTTCTTTCTTTCTTTTTTCTTTCTCTTGTAATATGTATCCATTCTTTCTTTCTTTCTTTTTTCTTTTTTTCTTTCATAATATTTCTACACTCTTTCTTTCTTTCTTTTTTTCATTCTTTCTCTCTTTCTTTCTTTCTTTCTGTCTTTCTTTTGAAACATATATTCATTTTTTCTGTTTTTATTTCTTTTTTATTTTGCAATATATATCTATTATTTCTTTCTTTCTTTCTTTCTTTCATGATATTTCAATTCTCTTTCTTTGAAGTTAAAATTTTTTCTTATTTTCTTTTTTTTTTTGTCATTTTTTTTTCTTTTATTATTTTCATTTTTTTCATTTAAAATTTTTTTTTTTCAAGCAAGTATATTTCATTTTTTTTTTTTTCATTTTTTTCTTTTGTTTTTTTTGTTTTTTAATTTAAAAAATTTTTTTTTTTCGAGCAAATACATCTCATTTTTTTTTTCATTTTTTTTTTCTTTTGTTTTTTTTCTTTTTTTAATTTAAAATTTTTTTTTTTTCAAGCAAGTACATTTCATTTTTTTTTTTTTCATTTTTAAACGAGCAAGTACATCATATTCACAATCACTTCCCCATGAATAACTTGGCATATCTTTAACTACATGTGCCTTTTTAAAAAATTTCCAGGAATTCCTTTTTTTTGTGTGTGTGTGTGCAATTCTAGAAAGAAGAATTAGAGATGATCTAATTTAAACTTTCAAAATAACAAATGGAATTTCTAATCATGGTTGACGTTTTTTTAGATATTTTTCCTCAAACTGAAAATTTTCTGTCAAGGCAGATTTCAAAAACTAAGTTTATTTACCAACTTTTTTTACAATCTTTTTTTTTTTTCTGTCCTTATCTTTTGGCGTAGTGGCCAGCGTACTGGACTGCAACACCATAGTAAGGGAGTTCAATCTCCAGTCACACTATTACATTCACTTTTAGGCTAAATATATGTGAACATAAAGTAAGGGGTCAATTTTGTATTATAAGCAAGTTATAAACTGGTCCCCCATATCTTGTTCATGCTGGATTCTATACATTTCTTCCCGTAGGGGAGTCCCTTGGGCAAAGTGGCTAACGTACTGGACTGCAGCATTGTGGGTTCAAATTCCAGTCACACTATTATGTTCACTTTTGAACTAAAATGTGTAAACATAAAGTGAGGGATCAACATTGAACAACAACCAAGTTATAAACTGGTCCCCCATTTCTTGTTTACTGAATTCTATACGTTTCTTCTATTTGTTCATAGAGAAATTTATTTTTGGAACAAATTGCTTAATCAGCTTAAGAACGGCAAGGAGGCATAACAGACAAATAATCAAATACATAAATGGCAATTTCTGTTTGTGTATAACCAGTCTGCACCTACACAAGTGATCCAATCATGATGAAACTTTACAGACATGTTAAGTCTATTAATAAATTGAATTTTTTGCTAATAGAGTAACATATTTTTGGAGGAAATTTCTTAATCAGATCAAAAACAACAAGGAGACATAACAGACAAATAATCTACTAACCAGTTTGCACCTACACAAGTGATCTGATCATATGAAAATTTACAGACATGTTAAGTCTATTAACCAACTGGATTTTTTTGTTAATAGTTGGGTGGGTGGTGTAATGTTGGTATCAGCCAGACAGTGAGGGAGTCTATCCCCTTTTCACTAGCGCTAGACCAAAAAGATTGTTTTTGACATCTGAGGTGTAGTACCACACCTATTATAAGCTCCTCACTTTACTGCACAGATCCCTGTGCTACTCATACACTGAGTTGGCGAGGGCTGGTATTGAATCCGGAACCTTATGGTTCCTAGTCGGATGCTCTGCTGACTGAGCTAAACCAGCCCTTATAAGAGTAAAGTATTTTTGGAAAGAATTGCCTTATCATCTCAAAAGACAACAAGGAGAAATAACCAACAAATAATCTACTACATAAATGGCAATTTCTCTCTGCCTGTGTATAACCAGTTTGAATCTACACAAGTGATCCGATCATGATGAAACTTTACAGACATGTTAAGTCTATTAACTAACTGGTCTTATCATCTCAAAAAACAGCAAGGAGGCATAACAAACAAATAATCAAATACATAAATGGCAATTTCTGTGTATAACCAGTTTGCACCTACACAAGTGATCCAATCATGATGAAACTGTACAGACATGTTTAGCCGATTTTTTGCTAATAGAGTAACATATTTTTGGTACAAAATTGCCAAATCAGATCAAAAACAGCAACGAGGCATAACAGATAAATAATCAAATACATAATTAGCAATTTGTGTCGGTCTATTCAGAATTGATTGGTTGTGTTTGTTATTCACCTTTCCAATATATTTCCTCACACACATTATTTTAAAAAAAATTTTCCTCTGATTTCCAACTCCTCTTGCCTGTTTTCTAAACTTTTGGGAATCGTTCCAAGTGCACCAACTACAATTGGTATCACTTTCACCCTCATATTCCACAGTTTTTTCAATTCTCTAGCAAGTTCCAGGTATTTGTCTATCTTTCCATTTTCTTTCATCTTCTCCCCGTGATCTGCTGGGACTCCATAATCTACCAGTTGACAAGTTCTCTGTTTCTTTTGATCCATATTAAGTCTGGTCTTCTGGCTGGGATAAGGTGATCTGTCTTTATCTCAAAGTTCTAGAGAATTTTATGTGTTTCATTCTCAAGAACAGATTCTGGTTTATGCATATACCCTTTTGTATAAGGAAGCGTGTGGTGTAATGGTTAAAGTCATGGGAAATGGACTCGTCGCCCCGAGTTCAAATCCTGGACGTGGTAATTGCATTTCTCTTAGTGCTAATACCCTTGGGAAAGGTATGAATCCTACTCTCCCTCCAGCTATGGGTAAATAGTAGGGCAGACTGAGCTCTTTAACCTTGGTTAGGCAACCGGTCTAGGAGAAGAAAAACTCTGAATTCAAACCTGTTGAACTCCGCTTAAGAAATTGACCTTGTGTCACATCCTGCTTGTGCGGAGGGGTTGGTAATATATATATATATATATATATACCCTTTTGTTGTATGGTCAATATTTTTCTTGTACAATTCCCAGTGGATCACCTTTCCAACCCAGTCATGCCTAGCCTTGTATTGTCGTTGTGCTAGTTTGCTACATTCGCGTAAAACATGGTTGATCATCTCATCTTTGTCTCCACACACCCTACATTGGCTATTCTATTGTGTCTTATCTATTTTTGCTTTGATATAATTTGTTCTTATGGCATTGTTTTATGCAGCAATTATTAGTGACTTGGTTTCTCTCATGAGGTTTCCTCTTCTTAACCATGTCCAGGTCTTTCATCTCCCCAATTTGTCGTTTGAAGTATCCATATAATTGTTTTTCTTCCCATTTCTGTTTTCTTGTTTTTTGTTGTTTTTCCACTTATCCACATGTTGAATCTGCTGTTATTGGCTGCCATAATTAATCTTTCCTTGCTCTTTTTTTATATATTCTTTGAGGCCTTGTATTGTGGCCTCTCTGCAATCTTCTATTGGTGAGACCTCTTCCACCTTCCTTTCTTGATACATATAGCCTGTCTCTATCATCTCTTGGGTGTAATGCCTTGTGCATGGTCATTAATTTTCTTGTAATGCTTTGTGCATAGTCATTAATTTTGTTGTCTTTTGGTCAATTAGTGTAAGTTTTTCTTTTGTCCATTTTAAGAGTCGTCCAGAATTGTTACATAATTATTGGA
Source organism: Doryteuthis pealeii (assembly GCA_023376005.1). Lineage (NCBI taxonomy): Eukaryota > Metazoa > Mollusca > Cephalopoda > Myopsida > Loliginidae > Doryteuthis > Doryteuthis pealeii. Next base: position 68,755,749 of record CM042166.1, read on the forward strand.
TCCCTAATAGTTTTTTAAGGTAGTGTAGAATCATAATGGCGATTAGTGCAGCTGATGGCCTTGAGAGTGAGTGACAGCACTTGACCTCACTCTCACCTTGCTTTCCGGGATAAATCATGAGAACCGGAACCCCCATAGAAGGCCCTATTCCGGTTTAAGGATATAGTAAGTTTAAGTCAGTTAGAAGTTAAAAGCCGTACTAGCAAGATGTAAGGATCTGCGCAGATTGTCTGGTTTGGGGATTTACAAATAAAGTAACATCAACGTAAATCGAAGTCTTGTGTTTATTACCTAAAAACTAACAATGACACAGGGCTTCTGATAAGGAGTGATCCCTAACAGAAACCAGACCCGAAATCCTCAATAAAAGACCAGACCTTAGAAGATATTCCAGACCAAGATAGATGATAGACGATCAGAAGCAAAGCCGTCCAGAAGAAAATACGACCAGAGTAAGAAGTAAGAAGGGTATACAACGTTATGCTGATTTGGTACGGTGAAAACCTCAGTATGCAACAGAATATATTATAATGGGGGCGGCTCAGGTATTTATTCCTTTGATGATATTTCTGCTGCAGAACTTGGTTTCTTCTGAGGTATTCTTTTTTTAACTTTTTATTTCATCTCTGTTTGCTTGATGGTGTCCGCTTCTAAAATTCCCAAGTATTCATAACTTTCCTTTTCTCCAAGTGTTTTTATATTGTAGTTGTATTAGTCCTTGGATTGGGGCCTCTACGCAGTCCTCTATGTTGGCAAGACCTCTTTCAACTTCTTTTCTTGATACATATAGCCTATCTCTATCGTCTCCAGGGTGTAGAACCTTGTGCATAGTTTTCGTTGTTTTTCTGTTTGTCCAAACATTACATCTGCTGTTGTTGGTTGCCATAAGTAATCTTTCTTTTCTCTTTTTTATGTAATACTCTAGCCCTTGGATTGTGGCCTCTACGCAGTCCTATATGTTGGAAGACCTCTTCCACCTTCCTTTCTTGATACATCTCTATCATCTCTAGGATGTAAAGCCTTGTGTATTGTCATTGATGTTATAGTCCTTTGGTGAATCTGTCTGAGTTCTTCTTTTGTCCATTTTAAGAATGGACCAAAGTATATTATAACGAGGATGGTCCAGGTATTTATTCCTTTGATAAGATTTCTGCTGTTGAGCTTGGTTTCTAAGAGTTTTCTTGTTCTTCTGAGATATTCTTCTTTTTTTTTAAAAAGTTTCCTTTCATCTTTGTTTGCTTGATATTGTCTACTTCGAAAATTCCTAAGTATTTGTAACTTTCTTTATTGGAAGCCTCAGATATATTTCGGGACGGACTTTCTAAAATTAAACAAAGTACATTAATATCAATTTCCGTAACTTTCCTTTTCTCCAAGTGTTTTTATATTGTAGTTGTATTAGTCCTTGGATTGGGGCATCTACACAGTCCTCTATGTTGGCAAGACCTCTTTCAATTCCTTTTCTTGATACATATATCCTGTCTCTATCATCTCTTGGGTGTAATGCCTTGTGCATAGTTATTAGTTTTCTAGGGTGTGGGTGACATAGCCTGGATGATTTGACATGGAATTACCCATTAAATAATTGTTATTTCATAATAAGTGTTGCAGAGGTATGTTCAAAAGAACAAAGTCAGATGTCAGAGTGAAAAGTTGTATGCAACTTTGCAAAGTACGTCCTTTTTAGTTCTGCAAAGCTGGCTTGATATTGTAGTCATACGAGTTAGAACATGATCCTGGCATGAATAAGTATTGCATTAGGAATTGTGGCCAATATGTTAATACATAAAAATATTTACCTATAAACTATGTGTTAGCACCATTGGGGATCATGTTGTATGGTATTGATTAAATTCCTGTCAATATTCTGTGGTATTTTATTTCCCTCAAAAAGGACAGAATGTCCCCCATGTTGATATTTTCAAATAGATCTTTCATATTGTTTCTGATGTGAGCAAAAAAACTGCATTCCATGAATAAGTGTTTAACAGTCAAAGGTGTTTGACATGTTTCACATTGTGGTTGTTGTTCTTGTAAAATTTCAGAAAAATTGAAGGGTGTGGTGACATGGCCTGGATGATTTGACATGGAATTACCCATTAAATAATTGTTATTTCATAATAGTTGAGAATATAACTGCAAAATTTATCAGTATTTGTGTAGCTTTACAGAGGTATGTTCAAAAGAACAAAGTCAGATGTCAGAGTGAAAGGTTGTATGCACCTTTGCAAAGTACGTCCTCTTTAGTTCTGCAAAGCTTGCTTGATATTGTAGTCATACAAGTTGGAACATGATGCCAGTATGAATAAGTATTGTATTAGGAATTGCGGTCAACATGTTAATACACATGAAGTTAATAAAAATTATTTCTACCAATTTATTAATACACATGAAGTTAATAAAAATCATTTCTACCAATTTATTAATACACATGAAGTTAATGAAAATTATTTCTACCAATTTATTAATACACATGAAGTTGATAAAAATCATTTCTACCACATGAAGTTAATAAAATCATTTCTACCAATTTATTAATACACATGAAGTTAATAAAAAATTATTTCTACCAATTTATTAATACACATGAAGTTAATAAAATCATTTCTACCAATTTATTAATACACATGAAGTTAATAAAAATCATTTCTACCAAATTTATTAATACACATGAAGTTAATAAAAATTATTTCTACCAATTTATTAATACACATGAAGTTAATAAAAATCATTTCTACCAATTTATTAATACACATGAAGTTAATAAAAATCATTTCTACCAATTTATTAATACACATGAAGTTAATAAAATTATTTCATGAAGTTAATAAAATCATTTCTACCAATTTATTAATACACATGAAGTTAATAAAAATCATTTCTACCAATTTATTAATACACATGAAGTTAATAAAAATTATTTCTACATTTATTAATACACATGAAGTTAATAAAAATCATTTCTACCAATTTATTAATACACATGAAGTTAATAAAATCATTTCTACCAATTTATTAATACACATGAAGTTAATAAAATTATTTCTACAATTTATTAATACACATGAAGTTAATGAAAATTATTTCTACCAATTTATTAATACACATGAAGTTAATAAAAATTATTTCTACCAATTTATTAATACACATGAAGTTAATAAAAATCATTTCTACCAATTTATTAATACACATGAAGTTAATAAAAATCATTTCTACCAATTTATTAATACACATGAAGTTAAAAAAAATCATTTCTACCAATTTATTAATACACATGAAGTTAATAAAAATCATTTCTACCAATTATTAAATACACATGAAGTTAATAAAATCATTTCTATTTCTACCAATTTATTAATACACATGAAGTTAATGAAAATTTTCTACCAATTTATTATTATACATGAAGTTAATAAAAATTATTTCTTTTATTAATACACATGAAGTTAATAAAAATTATTTCTACCAATTTATTAATACACATGAAGTTAATAAAATTATTTCTACCAATTTATTTAATACACATGAAGTTGAAAAAAAATTATTTCTACCAATTTATTAATACACATGAAGTTAATAAAAATTATTTCTACCATTTATTAATACACATGAAGTTAATAAAAATTATTTCTACCAATTTATTAATACACATGAAGTTAATAAAAATTATTTCTACCAATTTATTAATACACATGAAGTTAATAAAATTATTTCTACAATTTATAATACACATGAAGTTAATAAAAATTATTTCTACCAATTTATTAATACACATGAAGTTAATAAAATTATTTCTACCAATTTATTAATACACATGAAGTTAATAAAAATTATTTCTACCAATTTATTAATACACATGAAGTTAATAAAAATTATTTCTACCAATTTATTAATACACATGAAGTTAATAAAAATTATTTCTACCATTTATTAATACACATGAAGTTAATAAAAAATTTTATTAATACACATGAAGTTAATAAAATTATTTCTACAATTTATTAATACACATGAAGTTAATAAAAATTATTTCTACCAATTTATTAATACACATGAAGTTAATAAAAATTATTTCTACCAATTTATTAATACACATGAAGTTAATAAAAATTATTTCTACCAATTTATTAATACACATGAAGTTAATAAAAATTATTTCTACCAATTTATTAATACACATGAAGTTAATAAAAATTATTTCTACCAATTTATTAATACACATGAAGTTAATAAAATTATTTCTACCAATTTATTAATACACATGAAGTTAATAAAAATTATTTCTACCAATTTATTAATACACATGAAGTTAATAAAAATTATTTCTACCAATTTATTAATACACATGAAGTTAATAAAAATTATTTCTACCAATTTATTAATACACATGAAGTTAATAAAAATTATTTCTACCAATTTATTAATTTAATAAAAATTATTTCTACCATTTATTAATACACATGAAGTTAATAAAAATTTTTCTACCAATTTATTAATACACATGAAGTTAATAAAAATTATTTCTACCAATTTATTATACACATGAAGTTAATGAAAATTATTTCTACCAATTTATTATTATACATGAAGTTAATAAAAATTATTTCTACCAGTTTATAAAACCAATCTTAGCAAAAATATTTACCTATAAACTATTTGCTTACAAATCATATACAACAAATTTGGCATTAAATAACCCACAAGAGTTGATATGCCATTTAATAATGACCAAACCAAACAAATTTGGAGAGCTAAAAATCAACATAACTTTGCCAATTTTTGGAATTGGAAGCTCACAATTTTTTAATTGGCTAACTTTATCATAATCCAGGCTTGAGCAAAATTTCAGAAAAATTGAAAAGTGTGGGTGACATAGCCTGGATGATTTGACATGGAATTACCCTAAAAAGCAATTTATTTTTGCTAAACCCTGTTAAGTAATAATTAGATTAACTAATTTATGCTAACTCAAATATTTCTGTAATGACTGCTTTATTTTTGGAAGATTTTTAATTTGCAGTGTTTACATTTTCACACATCAATCACGATTTAATTGGGGTTTATTTTTGCATTTAGAAAATTGACAGTAAAACATTTTCAACTCTGCACGAAATATGCAAGATTTATTTCATTCATTTATTTTATTTTTTTGTTTTTGCAATTAAAATGAGAATTAAAAATACAGAAAAGATATTTAAATTGTGATAATGCATTTGAAATATTTTACGAAAAAAATTAAATTTCTACAATTTGTAATTTCTTTTTTGCTTTTCCCATGTTTTTTCTTTTCCCTTTTTTTTGTTTTTTTGAAATACCTATAGACTGGTCCTAAAGTCTTGTCACCCCTACATATTGATTTTTTCTTATTTTTTGTTTTAATAATATAATATATAATTAGTATTATTTGGATTATTTGGACTATTGTCCTCATCTTTATTGTTATATGTACAACATTTCGTCCAATGTGCCCTCCGGCCTTCTTCAGGTATTTCTTGTCGGACTCGGGAACCTTGGCGAACTCGGGAGCCTTCTTTTCAAATTTGGGAACCTTCTTTTTGTAATCGGGAGCCATCATGTAATTTTGAACCCAATAGTCCAAATAATCCAAATAATACTAATTATCAAGTCTTATCTAAAAAATTCAGAGAAATAGCATAATATATAAGTTATGTAATTATATTTCCTAAAAAATATGTAGGGGTGACAAGACTTTCGGACCACACTACTCATTTATCTACAGGGTAGCCTGAAAGTCTTGTCACCCCAATGTATTGGTTTTTCATAATTTTTTGTTTCAATAATATCATATAAAAGTTATGTAATTATTTTAATTCTAAAAAGTTACAAAATGAAAGTTCCTGAATTCGAAAAGAAGGTTCCTGAGTTTGAGAAGGTTCCCGAGTCCGACAAGAAATACCTGAAGAAGGCCGGTGGGCACATTGGCCGAAATGTTGTTCAGATAACAATAAAGATGAGGACAATAGTCTGAATAATCCAAATAAAACTAATTATCAAGCCTCATCTAAAAAATTCAGAGATATTTCCTTTCGCTTCAATTTCACTGGAATGGCAAAATCTACTAGATAACAAGTTGTTTTTTCTTGTTAACATTCAGTCAGGTCTTCTGGCTGGGATTAGATGATCCGTTTGTATCTCAAAATCCCAGAGAACCTTATACATTTCATTCTCTTGTACGGATTCAGGTTTGTGCATATACCTTTTGGTAGTATGCTTAAATTTTAATTTCTTGCACGATTCCTGGTGGATCACTTTTCCCACCCAGTCATGCCCAGTCTTGTACTCCCTTTGTGCAAGTTTGCTACATTTACTCATAATGCGATTATCAATTTCGTATTTGTCTCCATACATCCTAATCTTGCTATTCTGTTGCGTCTTGGTTGGTTGGTTGTTTTGTTTTATGGCATATCAACACTTTGATGGGTCATTTAATACCAAATGAAGTCATTTTGATTTTCAGTTTACTTAGCTCAATCGGCAGAGTGTCTAGCTGGGAACCTCGAGGTTCCTGGTTTGATTCCAGCTCTTGCCAACTCAGCGTATGAGTTGCACATGGATATATGCAGT
>CM042166.1:68762433-68773215 GCA_023376005.1 Doryteuthis pealeii
AAGATCTAACAGGTACTACCACTATATGTCAGAGTGGGCCAGGGAGTAATGGCAATGAAGGAGTTCTCCATACTCTCCACCGCTCCAGAATAGGAACCTCACTACTAGATGCAGTCTAATGTAATACTCAGGATATTAAGAACCTCCGAGAGCGCTTTCTAGCACATATGTAATAAAAAGGAGGCGCGTGGTCTAATGGTTAGAGTCGTAGGAAATGGACTCGTCAACGCGAGTTAAATTCCTGGACGAAGCTGTTGGAATTTCACATGGCGCTAATACCCTTGGGAAAGGTATGAATCCAATTCTCCCTCCAGTTATGGGTAAATAGCAGGGCAGACTGGACTCTTTAACCATGGCTAGGTAACCAGTCTAGTGTTGCATAGCTCTTTCTTTACTGGCACTAAATAATCATAATGTTGCATACCTCTTTCTTTAATTCTATTTCTTTGCCGTCTTTAGTATTCTGATCGTCTTTGGTATTACTTCTATCATCTTGACTTGGTCTGGTCTAGCGTCTTGGATCTGCTATCTTCTAAGGTCTAGCGTCGGGAGTTGACTTGGGGATTTCGGTCTGGTTTTCTGTTAGGGATTTCTCCTTATCAGAAGCCCTGTGTCATTGTTAGTTTTTAGATAATAAACACAAGACTTCGATTTACTTTTGATCTTATTTTATTGTTAAATCCCCACCAGACATCTGCTAACTAACATAGCACGCGTATGCAGAGTGAGTCACAGTTCCGCAGTACATCTTCACTGCCTGACGTCCAACTGCAAACTGGGGACACTGAAAAAGGTCCCACGTGACTTCACATATTTGGCGGGTTTCTGTAATTTTCCATGGAAGGACCCGGCCATGGTATGAAAAGGGTCATCCCCTCAGAATTACAGGGGATTGACAATAATCTTATGCAACCGCATAGATTATGTAACACTAGGAGAAGGAAGACTCTGAATTCAAACCTACTAAACTCCGCTTAAGAAATTGACCTTGTGTCGCATCCTGCTCGTGCGGAGGGGTTGGAAAATATATATGTAATAAAAAGGTTGGGAGTTTACCATAAGACAATACGGTCCAACCGCCCATCTATTTTTATTTATCCTTCATATTTAGGAGGACAGGAGAGGAGCTACAACCCCCTTTGGTTTGAATTCAGAGTTTTCCTTCTCCAAGGTTAAAGAGTCCAGTCTGTCTTACTGTTTACGTTTGTTTAATGACATATCAATTTTCGTGGGTTATTTAATACCGATGTCATCCTTGTAGAAGAACAGTAGTGTTACTATAGTTGGTAAAAGTAAGCCAAAGGAAGGACCAAAGTGGAGTGTTGCATGTCATGGACCACTTAGTCTCTAGGATTCCGTCCTTAACTATCACTGGTCGCCATCTATGGGCAACAGGTAGCCCCATTGTGGGGTCTTACCCTTCTGTAGAGGTGCAGTCGGTGACTGGGCGGTAGGAATTCTGAGTTTCCACCATTGTTGAATACATATTTGGTCTCGGCAAGATGGTCGCCAGTAAAGAGAGAGAGAGACAGACAGACAGACATACAGAGACAGAGACAGACAGACAGACACACACACAGATAGGTAGACAGAGAAGCAGAAGATGACTGATATAGAAAGAAGGGGAGAAAAGGAAGACTGAAAGAAATTCAAAGACAGAGAGAGAGAGAGAGAGAGAGAGAGAGAGAGAGAGAGAGAGAGAGAGAGAGAGAGAGAGAGAGAGAGAGATGCAGAAAAGAGTTAACAGAAGCAGATGGGACTGAAAGAGAAAGAAGAGTAGAGAGAGAGAGAGAGAGAGAGAGAGAGAGAGAGAGAGAGAGAGAGAGAGAGAGAGAGAGAGAGAGAGTTAAGAGAAGCAGAAGGTGACTGAAGGAAAACGAAGAGGAGAAAAGAAAGACAAGGGATATATATATATATATATATATATATATATATATATATATATAGAGAGAGAGAGAGAGAGAGAGATGTTTGTCCATTGCTTATTTCAAACTAATCACAGCTTTTCGTTGTTAGTTTTCTTTTGTGTTGCGTTGTAGCTAAATGGGTATCGTAAAATGGGCAATTTGAAAAGCCGAAATCGATTATGATTGGTCAAATGTAAAAAGGGCAGTCGGAAAACACGTCCAGACAAGAATGGCCAGCAACTTTCCCACAACCCTGGAAACGAAAAAAAAAAAAAAACAAAAAAAAAAAACAAAAGAACTAAACCATAGGCGCTAACAAATCTATTTAGTCGTAGTATAAACAATCAGATTGCTTATAACAAAAGGTTCGAATAGATATGGAAATAACTATTGTAAAAAAAAAAAAAAATAAATAAAGTAAATATAATAAAAAAACAAATAAAAAAACAAATAAAAAAACAAAATATAATTAAAAAATAAATAATAAAAATAAAATAAAAAAAAAGACAAAATAAAAATACAAAAAGACAAAAACAAAAATTAATAAAAAAAAAAATAAATAAAAAATAAATAAAAAATAAATAAAAAAATAAAAAAAAAAAAATCAAATAAAAAAAAAAATAAATAAAAAATAAAAAAACAAAATCAAATAAAACAAAAAAAAAAACAAATAAAAAAGAAATAAAAAAGTAAATATAATAAAAAATAAGTAAAAAACAAAAAATACCCCCCCCCAAAAAAAAAAAAAAAATCAAATAAAACAAAAAAAAAAAAAAGAAATAAAAAGTAAATATAATAAAAAAAGAAATAAAAAACAAAAAATACCCCCCCCCAAAAAAAAACAAAACAAATAAAAACAAAAACCTGATATACACGTTTGCGATTAGTTTGTATCACATTGCCCCAGCGACGACTATTTACAGCTTTTATGACATAAATAACACGTATACACTTGTATTTCTTTCTTCTTTTGATAATTTAACGGCACGTCAACTCTCGCATAGATTAAGTTATTTAATTCAGTGATGTTATCTATTGGTTGGTGGGTTGAATTTTACGGTATTTCAACCCTTGTTGGGTAATTTTATGCCCACGACGTTTTGTTTTATTCATTCTTGATGGTATTCAACATTTTTTTAAAAAGATAATTTTTCTATTTAACCTATCTCTACATATTTACCAACATTTCTGTTTTATTTTTGTTGGTTATTTGGATTTTATGGCATGTCAATCCTTGTTGGGTTATTTTATGCCGAAGACGTTTTCTTTTATTCTTGGCGTGTATTCAAATTTTAAACTCAATTTTTAACTCACATTTTAAATATGTTTTTTCTATTTAAACCATGGAGAGAGAGAGAGAGAGAGAGAGAGAGAGAGAAGAGAGAGAGAGAGAGAGAGAGAGAGAGAGAGAGAGAGAGAGAGAGAGAGATTGGTTGCTTGGATAGATTTTACGGTATGTCAACCCTTGTTGGGTTATTTTATGCCGAAGACGTTCTGTTCTATTCATTCTTTGAAAATTATTTAAACATATTTTTGTTAACTCATTTTCTTCTAGTTAACACATAGATAGCCCTAACAGGTACTACCACCCCGGGCAGGGATATATATATATATATATATATATATATATATATATATATATATATATATATGTTTGTGTGTGTGTGTGTGTGTGTGTGTGTGTGTGTGTGTATATTAAGAAAGATTGAAAAAACACAGGTTTAAATGAGTTAAGTGGTGAGTTTATTGGCCGACACTGCAGTGTTTCGATCTATTAATTAGATTATCTTTAGGGCATTTGTTGGTATATGGAAGGTAATAAGAAATTTTTTATCACAGAATAACGAGAAAAGCGAGTGATAGTCCCTGTTTATCAGTCTGAAGAAAGGACGCTGAAAAAAGTGGACGGTTTGAAATATGACGTCAAATATTCTCTTTTACGGTGTGAGTATGGGACTGTGTAATATATATATATATATATATATATATATATATATATATATGTGTGGTGTGTGTGTTGTGTGTGTGTGTGAGTGTATGTGAAGAGAAATGGAAGTGATGCTTGTTTGTTTGTTTGTTTTGTTTTACGGCATATCAACCTCAGTGGGTCATTTAATGCCGATAAAGTTTTGAAATAAATCAATTCTTAATGGATAATACAACTTTTTTATAAATACATTTTTCTATTTAACCCTAATGGTAACAGGTACTACCACTCCGAGTCAGAGTGGACCAGGGAGCAATGGTGATTAAGGGGGCTCCACATTCCCCAAACGTCCAAAACTGGAACGAGTTTTAACACATTCCAGGACATGTAGACCCGCAGCCACCACCTTCTAGCACCCATATGATAAAAAGGGTTGGGGCTTGCCATAAGGGCAATAGGATTGGGAAAATCATATAGGTGCTAGGGCTTGACGTGACCAGCCGATTGATCGGAGGGGGCCTCTCCGACCGCCCGTCTAGCCCAAGATAGGGCCAAAGTGGAGTATTGCATGTCATGAACTGCTCATCCACCTGGGCTCTATCCTTAAGCATGATGGGTCGCCATCCACGGCCAACAGGTGGCCCCATTGGGGAGTCTTACCCCTCTGCAGAGGTGCAATCGGTGCATTCTAACGCCCCAGCCGACAGAGCGAAATGGAAGTGAATCCAACGGTATGTAGTATAGTGAGAAATTTGAAAAACACAGGTTTAAATAAAATGAGTGGTAAGTTTATTAGCCAACGCTGCAGTGTTTCGATTTGTTGAGTAGATCTTCTTCAGGGCTTTTGTTGATATAAGGAAGAGTAAAAAAAAATGTTTATCACAGAATAATGAGGAGACTGTAATAGTCCTTGTTTATCAATCTGTTCAAAAATGTTTTGAAAGGGAGTTAAGGTTCTTAGAATAATTTGAAAATTGAGAAACGCTGGAAAGATAGACGGTTTAAAATATGACATCAAGTATTCTTTTTTATGGTGTGTGTGTGTGTGTGTGCACATGTATCGAAAAATGACATTGAGCATTTTTCTAGGTGTGTGTGTGCGTGTGTGCACGCGCGTGTGTATATGTTACGAAAGACGACATTGAAACAATCCTCAATGTTGTGTGTGCGTGTGTGCGAGCGTGCGTGCATGTTCATTAAGAAGAATGTTTGTTTCAAGTAAGTGGCGAGAAAATATTCTTATAACTTTTGAGTTGCTGTGTGGGCGTGTAAGTAAAAGGGATGTTAGGAAGAAAGACATCTGCGTATGTTTATATTTATACATTTGTGTATTAAGTAAGTGATGAGGAAAAAGTGTGAGTTTGTGGAGGGTGATAAAATTTATAGTAAAAGTTGTATAGTTAAAGTTGTAACATTTTTGTTTTATTATTGTAATTGTGTATTTATAATGATTTTTTTATGTGTGTGTGTGTGTGTGTGTGTGTGTGTGTGTAATATAGTAACACACACACACATATATATATATATATATATTAATTTATTTGGTATATATAATTAATTTGTTAGTTATTATACATCAAGCTCTCTTAGGGATTTATAAAAATCCTTGTATAAGTCTATAAGTTTGCACCTACATAAGCATACATTGTGGATGGGTGGCTTTGGCATTAAATAACCCACAAAGATTAATATGACATTAAGCAAAGAAACTAAACCATTGGTCTCAGTTAATTTGAACCACGTATCTTTTAGACATAACACAGATTCCCAAAGAGACGTGGTTCAAAGTTAACTGACCTGAAAAAATGTAAAAGTTTTAAATAAAATAACTGGTGCATTATATCTTTTATTCATTAATATATCAACATTGAAAATTTTATTAAATTCGGATAATTCCCTGATTTTTGGTATTTTTTTTTCTTTCGGCAGGGTGACATACGACGGTGGAATTTAGGTCCGTTAAGTTTGATTCAACCAATAAGTGTATGAGTGTTTTCTCTTTATGTCATTGGATGCTGAAGACATATTCTTGTAGGTTAGCATAACCAAAAATTAGGGGTCATTCATTATACGCAATATGTGATAAAAACACCTTTTTGTGGGCAGAAATTGGGGGTCGTTCATTACATAAAGTCGTTCATTACCCCAGTATATACGGTATATATTACATATAATTAGGGTGTTCGGAACGTAATAACATGTTACCGGAAAGGATATAAAAACAAATGTAAGTTAGATTTATTTAAATATTATCATTAAAAATGTAATGACCTTCATTTTCAAGAAAGGGAAGGAACATTTTCGATTCCACATTTGAAGAAATCTGTGATTTTCTCCGGGAAAAAATGAATAGAAATGCAATTTTTAAGTTCTTCTTTTGTTTCTGAGTGTTCTATCACTTTTGAAATGTTCTTGAAAAAGAAAAATGAAAATCTTTTGGTGCTGAATCTGGTGCTGAGTATGGGGGAGGTGCTGGAACCTCCCATTCTAATGATCTTAGATTTGTTGGGACGCAGATTTGTTGAAAACGTAGGTGATTGCATTTTTTGATAATAATAATAATAATAATAATAATAATAATAATAATAATAATAATAATGTCAACTGGTGGATTTTGCAGTTCCAGCAGATCACAGGGTGAAGATGAAAGAAAAACGAAAAGATGGACAAATACCTGACCTTGACAGAGAACTGAAAAAGCTATGGAATATGAAAGTCAAAGTTATACCAATTGTAGTTGGTGCACTTGGAACGGTCCCAAAAAGCTTGGAAAAAAGCTTGGAAAATCTGGAAATCATAGGAAGAATTGAGACCATCCAGAATACTGCACTGCTGCAATCTGCTAGAATACTCAGAAAAGTCTTAGACACCTGATGAGACTTGTCACTCAAACTCCAGTGAAAGACCATCAGCTAACGCTGATGTGAAAAAATCAAAAGGAGTGAACAATAATATTGATAAGTAAAGTCGTCGGGGTGGACTAAAGTCGGTATCAGCCAATCAGCGAGGGAGTCTATCCCCTTTTTACTAGCGCTAGACCAAGGAGATAATACCCTACTGATCCAATTTTCCTGATGATGGTTTTATAAAAACCGAAACTTTTTAACGTCGACTGACTTCACCACCTACAAATAAATTAATCCTTTTGAATACTTTATTTTTTCTTATTTACACGCAAACACACACACACACAAGTAATGTAAAGTCGTCAAGGTGGCTTAAAGTTGGTGTCAGCCAATCAGCGAGGGAGTCTATCCTCTTTTCATTAGCGCTAGACCAAGGAGATTGTTTCTGGTGTCTGAGGTGGAGCTCCACACCTACTATCAGCTCCTTACTTTACCGCACAGATCCCTGTGCTACTCATCCGCTGAGTTTTGCCGAGCTAATAATAAGCCTGTCATCTCATAGATTTTGCCGTCCTGTCGACCACCGAGTGAAAAGGAAAAAACGAAAAAATAGACAAATACATTGACCGTACCAGAGAAATGAGAAAACTGTGGAACATGAGGTGAAGGTCGTACAAATTGTAATTGGTGCCCTTGGAACATCCCCCAAAGCTCTAGAAAAGAATTTGGGTGAATTGGAAATCAGAGGAAGAATCGAGACCATCTAAATTACAACACTGTTGGGATCGGCTAGAATACTCAGAAGAGTCCTGGAGACCTGAGGAGGTCACTCAGCCTCAAGTGAACCACTGGCTACGGCAGGTGTGAAAAACTCGATAATCTTTAACTTTTTTGGTGAACGAGGCGATCACCTAGGGTACCAACATTTGGGGACGCCACAAATTCAGGGCAAACTAAATTCATATTTATACTTAAGATATTAATTTAATATATTGTCCAACCAATGATTCGACATAACTCAGAAGTATCTTATTTTATTATTAATCGTTTCGTCTTTATACACTTGTTATTCAGTTAGGTTTTATCTACATTTTCTTTGATATAGTTAGTTCTTATGACATTATCTTGTGCTGCAATTATGAGGGATTCTCTTTATAGCATGCAATTATTGATAAGGGTTCTGTATCGAGTGAATGAAAATTCATACTGACTCCTTTCGGATTTCGTATGGAAGTGACTATTTTTTTCTTATTAGTTGGTAGGTTGGGTTTTACGACTTGTCAACCTTTGGCTTATTTTATGCAAAAAAACTTTTTTGTTTTATTCATTCTTGTTGGATATTCAAATTTAAAAAAAAAAGAACAAACAATCAGGCACTACTACTCCAAGATCTACTCCTATAGTATCACGAGTCGCTACTCGCAGCCAACAGGTGGTCCCGTTTGGGGAGGGGGCTGTTGCAATATTTTGACATACAAGGTGTGCTGAAGTCCACCAATTAATCTTATAGACTCGGCGTGGGCGCGTGGATTAAAAACCAGCCAATCAACAGCTCGAATACGTGGTTAATAACTATTTAATCGCCGGTCTAGAAAGCTGTTTATTTGCACGTATGTGCCACTGACGAACGGAACTGCAACCAAGGACTTTGCTCAACCAAAGGATCATACCCAATACTAAAGAACACCAAGAAACAACCAAAGGATTCTACCCAGCACTAAGGGACACCGAGGATCAACCAAAGGATTCTACCCAACACTAAGGGACACCGCGGATCAACCAAAAGATTCTACCCAAAACTAAGGGACACCGCGGATCAACCAAAGGATTCTACCCAAACTAAGGGACACCGAGGATCAACCAAAGGATCCTACCCAACACTAAGGGACACCGCGGATCAACGAAATGGTTCTGTATCAAGTGGAAAATTCATACGTAGTCCTATTTTTCGATTTCCTATGGAGGTAAACCCCGAAAAACAAATCCGGAGCCGGAGTCCCTAAAGTGGTGGGATACTGAAATCCAGTGCTACCCAGCAACTCCCGTTGCCAACCTGCGTTGGCTTCTTACCTTTCCTTTGGATCACAGTGGCAGTGTGAAGAGGGAGATTTGCTGTCTGTACAACAGCTCATCCTCCAAACTAAACCGCCCAGGCTACATAGTTCCACTAAAAAAGAAAAAGAAAATGGACACTACTCCATTGTCTCTCGTAGATGGAAAAATTCCAACAACATGGAAGTAATTATTATTTTCTTGTGGTTACAGTAACTATCGGAAAGCTACTCGTTAGACTTGTTACTTTTCTCTAACCATGGTGCTGTACCTGCAAGAACCAATCTTCTGTGGTAAATATTTTCTGTAAAAATTGCACTGAAGAACCAGAAATGGCAATTCGGTTCTGCAGATTCTATTTATTGCAGGAAAAAAAAAAGCGAAAAGAAAATTCTTCATTTTTAAAAGGATATCAGATTCAATAGAAAAAAAGGGTTTGTTTGTTTTTGTTGCTCATGATAAAGAAAAGTGTGCTACAAACAGAAAGAAGGAAATAAAGAAGGAAGGAAAGAAGGAAAGACGGAATGAAAGAAGGAAAGAAGGAAGGGGGCAAGGAAGGGAGAGTGAAGGAAGGAAGGGAGGAAAGAAGGTAAGAAGAAAAGAAGGAAAAATGGAAGGAAGGAAAGAAGGAAAGAAAGAAGGAAGGGAGAAGGAAGGTGGGGAGAATGAATGAAGGGAGGAAAGAAGGAAGAAAGAATAGAAGGAAAAATGGAAGGAAGGAAATTAGGAAGGAAAGAAGGGGTGAAGGAAGGAACGAGGGAAAGTAGGAAGAATGGAAGGAAGGTTATAAGGAAATAAGGAAGGAAGGAAATATGGATTGAAGGAATTATGTAAGGTTGAAAGAAAAAAGGCAGTGAGATAAAAAAACGAAATAGAAAGAATATATATATATATATATATATATATTATATATAATATATATATATATATATATATAAGGAAGCGAGGAAAAAGCAGAGACAGACAGACAGACAGACAGACAGAGTGAGAGAACAAAAAATCAAACGAACGAAAATAGGAAGGCAAAAATGGGCGAGCGAAAGAAGAAATGAAAGAAGAGAAAGAAAGAAAGAAAGAAAGAAAGAAAGAGAAGAAAAGTGTGGTCGAAAGGGGGGACAAAACCCAGAAATATGTAGATTATATATATATATATATATATATATATTATATATATATATATAGAGAGAGAGAAAGGAGAGAGAGAGAGAGAGAGAGAGGAGAGAGAGAGAGAAGAAGATTTGGAAAACTGAACAGACGAGTAAGAAGCAAAGAAAAATCAGTGGAGAAAATCGATGAAAGAAAGAATGAGTATTAGAGCGTGAATGTGTGTGTTTGTGTGTGTGTATGTGTGTGTGTGTGTGTGTGTGTGTGTGTGTGTGTGTAGAGAGAGAGAGAAGAGAGAGAGAGAGAGAGAGAGAGAGAGAGAGAGAGAGAGGAGAGAGGGCGTTTAAAAAACTGAACTGACGAATGAAAGAAAGAACGAAAGAAGAAATGAAGAAAAAAATGGATGAAAGAAAATATACGTATGAGAGCTTGAAAGAAAGAGAAGAGACAGACAGATAGACAGACAATCAGCCAGACGAGAGAGAGAGAGAGAGGATGAGAGAGGAGAGAGCGAGAGAGAGAGGGAGGGAGAGAGAGAGAGAGAGAGATTGAAAATTTGGACAGAGAATGAAGGAAAGAAAGGAAAAAAGTGAGTAATGAGAGAGAGAGAGAGAGAGAGAGAGAGAGAGAGAGAGAGAGAGAGAGAAATTGGACAGACGAAGGAAAGAAAGTAGAAATAAGGTAAAGAAAGTATGACGAGAGAGAAGGAGAGGAGAGACGAGTAGTATATCCTAGAAATCTGGAGCAGAGGCGGATGAAGGGGAAGGAAAGTTGAGTATGAAGAGAAGAGGACCGAGAGAGAGAGAGGAGAGAGAGAGAGAGAAATAGAGAGAGAGAGAGAGAGAGATGAGAGAGAAGGTATTGAAATAGAGACTGAACGGACGAGTGAAGCGAAGAAACTGAAAGGAAATAATGAAAATGAAATGAATTGAAATGAAAAGTAAAG
>CM042166.1:68773315-68785815 GCA_023376005.1 Doryteuthis pealeii
AGCAAGTCTTCACGCCCACCACTCTCTCTGTCACACCGTGTTGCACGAGGTAGGTCTCCTCTCTCACTACAAAAACACAAAAAAAACCTTACCATCACATAATAGAAACCAATTAAAATATAATTAAAATAAGTGTAATATGCGTTCTTATTTAATTTTCTTAGTCTAATTTTCTTAGAAAATCTAATATATTTCATTACATTAAAACTTAAATACTTATGCCCGGCAGAGGGCGTATATTATTGCTAGTTTTTTTAATTACCGTATTTGACAGCATATAAGACGCACGGGCATATAAGACGCACCCCCATTTCAGCAAGTCAGAGTCATGAAAAAAGTTTTAGTGCATATATTGTTGAAAACAGTCTAGCTTACACAAGTAGAAACATAGCTGTATAAAAGCAATTTAGCAGTACAGGCAAGCAATAAGCATACACAAGACATCTCAATAGCAGGAAATAATAATAATAATGAAATTGATAATAATAATAATCAGCTAAACATCGCCGATCAGCTGATGTTTATAAACGCAAGTCACAACATTTCAGATTGGATTGCTCTCATTTTTACGCATTCATTTTTAAAGCACCGGTAATAATACAATTATACCAGCAATAAAATAAGGATGTATGGAGTTTAGTAAAAGTACTGAGTAGCTATACCCAAAATGAGACTAAATTGCATTTTTGACAAAATGACTTTAGCCCCCCCCCCGGGAAAATAATTTACCAAAAATCAGGGAATTATCGGATTTTAATGAAATTTTCAGTGTTTATGTACCAATGTATAATCTTTATAATGCATTACTTATCTTATTTCAAAACTTTCTCATTTTTTTCAGGTCACTTATTTTTTTACCCCCCCCCTTATGTTGGGGCCTAACTTTTTTTTTTCAAAACTAGCAGCCGACAAATTTTGGTATCTTTAGTACTGAGCTTAAATTGGGTTAGTGAGCATCATAGAGAAGATTAGCCTAGGCCTATATATACTCTGCGAATGTAGCAAACTAGCACAACGAGAATACAAAACTAGACACGACTGGGTTGGGAAGGTGATCCACTGGGAATTATGCAAAAAATTAAATTTTGACCACACAACAAAATGGTATATGCATAAACCAGAATCTGTTCTTGAGAACGAAATGCATAAAATTCTCTGGGACTTTGAAATAAAAACGGATCACCTTATCCCAGCAAGAAGACCAGACGAAGTGTTGATAAACAAAAAAGAAAGAACTTGTCAACTGGTGGATTTTGCAGTGCCAGCAGATCACAGGGTGAAGCTAAAGGAAAATGAAAAAATAGACAAATATCTGGACCTTGCCAGAGAACTAAAAAGGGTGTGGAACTAAGACGCAGGGCAATTTTTGACACAGAATTTTTGAAAAAAAGTGCGTCCTTTATGCCGTCTCTGTCGTTACTTGATGGTGTTCCTCTAGATTTTGCTATTCTTGTTTGTAAATGTCAGAATCATCATTTTCGTTTGAGATGGATGGGTAGACGTGGTCCGCATGAGTGACCGGCTAGAAGCCCTTTGAGACTTTTTTCTTCGAAGTTGGTTGAAGGAGCAAGTCTACCTTACAGAGTGACCACATAGTCTGGGTACATGGGGATTAACAAAACAAGACATTGCCTATTTCTTTAAACTTCTTGATCAATTTCCTGACGGCAGTAAAAAAAAATAGGTTGCCTATCAATGGTGTCGAAGGTTAAATTCTTCAGCAATTTTGCGATAAGACCATCCCTCTCACCCACTTAAGAGTACTAACTCGAATTCTTTCCTCTTTAGACAGAGCCATCATTCAATCTGGGTAGAAAAAATAAAATAGATAAATTTAGAAAAGTAAAGTATTTTTTATTTATTTTAAACAAAAGTAAAAAACGTAAAATTTTTATTTCTTATATTTAATTGTTTATGTTATTTACTGCTAAATTACCATATCTGTCTTCACGGAAAAATAACATAAATAAATACAATAGTGAAATCTCCATGTACCCACACTTTGTGGACACCCTGATTGAAACCAATGATTTTGGAAGAACTTAAAGGACGAATACGAGAATTTATTTCTACCATTCCACAAGAGTTCCTGGGAAGATCAGTTGATGCGATTCCCGAACGGCTTGAGAGGCAGGAGGTGAATGCTGGTGCTCGTATAGAATTTTAAATAAAATTCCATGTTAAGTGTGCTCTTATCATATTCATTTTTTGTAAAAATAATGATTCATAAATAAATCATAAGACTGTTAAGATAGAATCGGGATTTACTTTACAATCACACTTTTTAATGGTTTCAACAAGAAACAAAAAGATCGGTACAACAGCACCTCCCCCTTTTAAAACTTTTACAAAAAAATTTAAATTGTAAAGTGTCATTTGTCCGAATTTTTTAGACGTTCTCAAAAATTTGAAGAGCTCGGTCTAATGGTGAGCGTCGTAGGAAATGAACTTGTCGACCCGAGTTCAAATCCTGGATGAAGGTACTGTTCACATAGCGCTAATACTCTTGGGAAAGGTATGAATCCAACTACTCTCTCTCTCTCTCTAGGTATGGGTAAATAATAGGACAGACTGGGCTCTTTAACCTTGGTTTGACAACCAGTTTAAGAGAAGGAAAATTCTGAATTCAAACCTGTTAAAATCCGCTTGGGGTGGTCACTACTAGATTCTAGTCCTAATTAGAAATCTATTTCACTATTTTTTTAAAACAATTTTTTTTAACTACGTTGTCGCCATTTTGGGAACTGTTGAGAACCAACTGAAGGCAGTGACAGTTAATGACTTCCAGAACTATTTCCAAGAGTGGAAACAACATCTTCGAAGTCTTTTATGTTCCCCCAAATCAAATTTGAACCCTTTGTAAATGTTTGATTACATCGTGGTGTAATGGTTAGCAAGCTAGTCTCGCAGATCCATTATAACTGAAACTCATGAAACTTATGCTGGATGCCCCATACTTGTGACATTATGTCAAATACCACCCGTGGCGACCGAGGGTGGGTGAGGGGTAAATATCATTTTTTTCAATTGGAATCATATTTTTTATTGCATTTTATTTGGAGTGCAAACAAAATATTGAGACGATGTAACTGATGGCAGTGTCAGTTGAGGACTTCCAGCATAATTTCCAGATGGGGAAACAACATATTCAGACTCCTTTTCTGCTCCCCAAAATAAAGATAAAAACTTATCTATGTGATTACCATTTAGGGAATTGTTGAGAACATGCTACTGGTCGTGACGGACAAACTGAAGGCAGTGACAGTTGAGGACTTCCAGCCGTATTTCCAGGAGGGGAAACAGAATCTTCGGAGTTCTTTTCTGTGCCCCCCTTCCCAAATAAAAACTTACCAGCATGCTCGCAATTTTGGAACTGTAGTCGATATATCTGATAGCAGTGACAGTCAAGGACTTCCGGAAATATTTCCAGAGAGAAAGAAACATCTTTGGTGTCTTTTTATGTTCCTCAAATCAAAACTTATATACGTAGTCGCCATGGAGGCGCGTGGCATAATGGTTAGTCGTAAGAAATGGACTCGTTGACCCGAGTTCAAATTTTAGACGAGACTGTTTGTATTTCATATAGCGCTAATACCCTTGGGAATGTGTGGAATCCACCTATGCTCCCTCCAGCGATGGTTAAATAGTAGGGCAGAATGGGCTCTTCAACCTTGGTAAGGCAACCTGTCTAGGAGAAGGAAATCACTGAATTCAAACCTGTTAAACTCCGCTTAAGAAATTGACCTTGTGTCGAATCCTGTTCGTGCGTAGGGGTTGGTATATATATATATATATATATATATATATATATATATATATATATATATATATATATAAGATAAATATATAGGTTTTCCTTTGCCACCCAATAAATAGATATGAGAAACCTATATATTTATCTTATTATATTATATGACAGCTCCATTTTATATTGAGCACTCTACCAATTAATACTGCCTTTGGTACACCATTCCAGCAAAAGCTGAAATAGTGACCATCTCACACTACAGTATATATATATATATATAATCTCCTTGGTCTAGCACTATTGAAAAGGGGATAGACTCCCTCGCTGACTGGCTGATACCGACTTTAAGCCGACTCGACGACTATATATATATATATATATATATATATATATATACGTAGTCGGCATTTTGGAAATTGTTGAGACGAGTTAATTAAAGGCAAGTGTCAGTTGCAAACTTCCAGAACTATTTCTAGGAATGGAAACATCTTCTGAGTCCTGTTATGTTCCCCAAAATCAAAATTACCTACGGGTCACCATTTTGGAACTGTTGAGAACATGCAAATGGTCGTGACAAGCTAACAGAAGGCAGTGTCAGTTGAGAACTTCCGTCTCTATTTACGAAAGTAGAGACAATGTATTTCTTGGTATTTGGTTGGGCAAGGAAGCTAAATAAAAAAAAAAAGTGAAATTGATTTGTAAGTAGGTTAATGATGAAATGTGGGATTAGTTTCGTTACTGACCTAATTTGTGTCAATTATATATACTAGACCAGGATATTTACTAAAATTAGCCACGTAAACAAAGGGTGGGGGTGGGAATAACCAAAGGATGAGGATGTTAGTCTGAATCAGTCATGGAATTCGTTAGAATGTTTCGTCTATGATGTTTGCTTTGAATGATCTGTTTAACGGCATATCAACTCCTTATGGGTTATTTTATGCCTAAATTGGATTCATTTGTAAATGTTTGATTATAATAGAAGAAGAAGAAGGAGAAGAAGAGAGTAATAGACGGGAACACACACACACACACAGAGAGAGAGAGAGAGAGAGAGAGAGAGAGAGAGAGAGAGAGAGAGTAATAGAAAAAATGGAAGAGAGAGAAAGAGATTTGATTTGATTATTTGTTTTAACGGCATTTAAACTTATTATGGTTATTTTATGCCTAAATTGGATTCATTTGTAAATGTTTGATTATAATAGAAGAAGAAGAAGAAGAAGAAGAAGAAGAAGAAGAAGAAGAAGAAGAATAGAAAAAGTAGATGAAGAGAGAGGGGAGAGAGAAGCAATAGAAGTAAACAGAAAAGAGAGAGAGAGAGAGAGAGAGAGAGAGAGAGAGAGAGAGAGAGAGAGGGTAATAGGAGAGAAGGGAAGATAGAGAAAGAGATTTGATTTGATTATTTTGTTTAATGGCATACCAACTATTTATGGGTTATTTAATGCTGAAATTGGATTCATCCAAAAATGTTTGATTATAATATAGAAGAAGAAGAAGAAGAAGAAGAAGAAGAAGAAGAAGAAGAAGAAGAAGAAGAAGAAGAAGAAGAAAGCACTAATACTGTCATTGTTGCTAATGGATAATAACTAGATCCTCGTAGTCTGCTGTTCGATGTGTTTACCATTTAGCCATTGCTGCTGATGGATAGAAATCAAGTCTTAACTGTCTATTGTCCCATACCTACCACTGAACCATTGCAGCTACCAAGTCTATTGTCCTATGCTTCTACCACTGAGCCATTATTGCTAAAAAGATCCAAACAACGTCCTCTTAGTCTGTCGTCCTATGCTCTACCACTAGCCATATTGCTAAAAGATCCAAACAACGTCCTCATTAGTCTATTGTCCTATGCTCTACCACTGAGCCAAATTGCTAAAAGATCCAAACAACGTCCTCTTAGTCTGTCGTCCTATGCTCTACCACTGAGCCATTATTGCTAAAAGATCCAAACAACGTCCTCTTAGTCTGTCGTCCTATGCTCTACCACTGAGCCATTATTGCTAAAAGATCCAAACAACGTCCTCTTAGTCTATTGTCCTATGCTCTACCACTGAGCCAATATTGCTAAAAGATCCAAACAACGTCCTCTTAGTCTATGTCCTATGCTCTACCACTGAGCCATTATGCCTAAAAGATCCAACAACTCCTCTTAGTCTGTCGTCCTATGCTCTACCACTGAGCCAAATTGCTAAAAGATCCAAACAACGTCCTCTTAGTCTTGTTGTCCTATGCTCTACCCACTGAGCCAATATTGCTAAAAGATCCAAACAACGTCCTCTTAGTCTGTTGTCCTATGCTCTACCACTGAGCCATTATTGCTAAAAGATCCAAACAACGTCCTCTTAGTCTATTGTCCTATGCTCTACCACTGAGCCATTATGCTAAAAGATCCAACAACGTCCTCTTAGTCTGTGTCCTATGCTCTACCACTGAGCCATTATTGCTAAAAGATTCCAAACAACGTCCTCTTAGTCTGTCGTCCTATGCTCTACCACTGAGCCAATATTGCTAAAAGATCCAAACAACGTCCTCTTAGTCTATTGTCCTATGCTCTACCACTGAGCCATTATTGCTAAAAGATCCAAACAACGTCCTCTTAGTCTATTGTCCTATGCTCTACCACTGAGCCATTATTGCTAAAAGATCCAAACAACGTCCTTAGTCTATTGTCCTATGCTCTACCACTGAGCCATTATTGCTAAAAGATCCAACAACGTCCTCTTAGTCTATTGTCCTATGCTCTACCACTGAGCCAATATTGCTAAAAGATCCAAACAACGTCCTCTTAGTCTATTGTCCTATGCTCTACCACTGAGCCAATATTGCTAAAAGATCCAAACAACGTCCTCTTAGTCTTCGTCCTATGCTCTACCACTGAGCCATATGCCTAAAGATCAAAAACAACGTCCTCTTAGTCTTTTCCTATGCTCTACACTGAGCCATTATTGCTAAAAGATCCAAACAACGTCCTCTTAGTCCATGTCCATCGCTCTACCACTGAGCCAATATTGCTAAAAGATCCAAACAACGTCCCTCTTAAGTCTATTTGTCCTATGCTCTACCCCACTGAGCCAAATATGCTAAAGATCCAAACAACGTCCTCTTAGGTCTATTGTCCTATGCTCCACCACTGAGCCATTTATTGCTTAAAAGATCAGAACAACCGCTCCTCTTAGGTCATGTACGGTTCCTATGCCTCTACCAGCTGAGGCCTAATATTGCTAAAAGATCCAAAACAATCGTCCTCTTAGTCTAGTTCGTCCTATGCTCTACCAACTGAGCCAATATTGCTAAAAGATCCAAAACAACGTCCTCTTAGTCTGTCGTCCTACTCTACCACTGAGCCATTATCTGCTAAAGATCCCAAACAAACGGTCCTCTTAGTCTGTCGTCCTCATGCTCTACCGCTGAGCCAATATTGCCTAAAAAGATCCAAAACAACGGTCCTCTAGTCTAGTCGTCCTATTGCTCTTACCACTGAAGCCAATATTGCTAAAAAGATCCAAACAACGTCCTCTTAGTCTGTCGCCTATGCCTCTACCACTGAGCCCAATATTGCTAAACAGATTCCAAAACAACGTTCTCTCTTAGTCTGTCGTCCTTATTGTCTCTACCCACTGAGCCAATTATTGCTAAAAATCCAAACAACGTCCTCTTAGCTATTGTCTCTTTGTATCTCTACTACGTGGAGCCAATTGTATGGGCCTAAAAGTCATCCAAACAACCGCCCTCTTAGTCTAGCTATGCTCTACCACTGCAGCCATTATGGCTCTAAAAGATCCAAACATACGTCCCTCTTATGGCTGTCGTCCTAGGCTCTAGCCACTGGAGCCAATATTTGCTAATAAAAGATCCAAAACAACGTCCTCTTAGGCTCTTCGTCCTATCTGCTCTACCACTGAGCCTAATATTGCCTAAAAAAGATGCCAAACAACGTCCTCTTAGTCTGTCGTCCTATGCCTCTACCACTGAGCCATTATGCTAAAAGATCAAACAACGTCTCTTAGTCTGTCGTCCTATGCTCTACCACTGAGCATTATTGCTAAAAGATCCAAACAAACGTCCTCTTAGTCTGTCGTCCTATGCTCTACACACTGAGCATTATTGCTAAAAGATCCAAACAACGTCCTCTTAGTCTATTGTCCTATGCTCTACCACTGAGCCAATATGCTAAAAAGATCCAAACAACGTCCTCTTAGTCTATTGTCCTATGCTCTACCACTGAGCCCATATTGCTAAAAGATCCAACAACGTCCTCTTAGTCTGTCGTCCTATGCTCTACCACTGAGCCAATGCTAAAAGATCCAAACAACGTCCTCTTAGTCTATTGTCCTATGCTCTACCACTGAGCCATTATTGCTAAAAAAGATCCAAACAACGTCCTCTTAGTCTATTGTCCTATGCTCTACCACTGAGCCATTATTGCTAAAAGATCCAAACAACGTCCTCTTAGTCTATTGTCCTATGCTCTACCACTGAGCCAATATTGCTAAAAGATCCAAACAACGTCCTCTTAGTCTATTGTCCTATGCTCTACCACTGAGCCATTATTGCTAAAAGATCCAAACAACGTCCTCTTAGTCTATTGTCCTATGCTCTACCACTGAGCCATTATTGCTAAAAGATCCAAACAACGTCCTCTTAGTCTATTGTCCTATGCTCTACCACTGAGCCATTATTGCTAAAAGATCCAAACAACGTCCTCTTAGTCTATTGTCCTATCTCTACCACTGAGCCAATATTGCTAAAAGATCCAAACAACGTCCTCTTAGTCTGTCGTCCTATGCTCTTACCACTGAGCCATTATTGCTAAAAGATCCAAACAACGTCCTCTTAGTCTATGTCCTATGCTCTACCACTGAGCCATATTGCTAAAAGATCCAAACAACGTCCTCTTAGTCTGTGTCCTATGCTCTACCACTGAGCCAATTATTGCTAAAATCCAAACCGTCCTCTTAGTCTATTGTCCTATGCTCTACCACTGAGCCATTATTGCTAAAAGATCCAAAAAACGTCCTCTTAGTCTATGTCCTATGCTCTACCACTGAGCCATATTGCTAAAAGATCCAAACAACGTCCTCTTAGTCTATTGTCCTATGCTCTACCACTGAGCCAATTATTGCTAAAAGATCCAAACAAACGTCCTCTAGTCTATTGTCCTATGCTCTACCACTGAGCCATTATTGCTAAAAGATCCAAACAACGTCCTCTTAGTCTATTGTCCTATGCTCTACCACTGAGCCATTATTGCTAAAAGATCCAAACAACGTCCTCTTAGTCTATTGTCCTATGCTCTACCACTGAGCCAATATTGCTAAAAAGATCCAAACAACGTCCTCTTAGTCTGTCGTCCTATGCTCTACCACTGAGCCATTATTGCTAAAAGATCCAAACAACGTCCTCTTAGTCTGTGTCCTATGCTCTACCACTGAGCCAATTATGCTAAAAGATCCAAACAACGTCCTCTTAGTCTATTGTCCTATGCTCTACCACTAGCCAATATGCTAAAAGATCCAAACAACGTCCTTCTTAGTCTATTGTCCTATGCTCTACCACTGAGCCATTATTGCTAAAAGATCCAAACAACGTCCTCTTAGTCTATTGTCCTATGCTCTACCACTGAGCCAATATTGCTAAAAAGATCCAAACAACGTCCTCTTAGTCTGTCGTCCTATGCTCTACCACTGAGCCATTATTGCCCTAAAAGATCCAAACAACGTCCTTCTTAGTCTATGTCCTAGCCTCTACCACTGAGCCACATTGCCTGCTAAAGATCCAAACAACGTCCTCTTAGTCTATTGTCCTATGCCTCTACCACTGAGCCATTATTGCTAAAAAGATCCAAACAACGTCCTCTTAGTCTATTTCCTATGCTCTACACTCCAATATTGCTAAAAGATCCCAAACAACTCCTCTTAGTCTATTGTCCTATGCTCTACCACTGAGCCAAATATTGCTAAAAAGGATCCAAAACAACGTCCTCTTAGTCTATTGTCCTATGCTCTACCACTGAGCCAATATTGCTAAAAGATCCAAACAACGTCCTCTTAGTCTATTGTCCTATGCCTCTACCACTGAGCCATTATTGCTAAAAGATCAAACAACGTCCTCTTAGTTCTATCTGGTCCTATGCTCTACCACTGAGCCATTATTGCTAAAAGATCCAAACAAACGTCCTCTTAGTCTAGTTGTCCTATGCTCTACCACTGGAGCCCATTATTGCTAAAAGATCCAAACCAACGGCTCCTCTTAGTCTATTGTCTATTGCTCTACCACTGAGCCAATATTGCTAAAAGATCCAAACAACGTCCTCTTAGTCTATGTCCTATTGCTCTACCACTGAGCCATATTGCTAAAAAAGGATTCCAAAACGTCCTCTTAGTCTATTGTCCTATGCTCTACCACACGTGGGTTATTTTAGACGCGAAGACATTTTTGTTTTATTCATTCTTGTTGGGTATTCAATTTTTAAAAACTAATTTGGTAAAACTTGCAAATCATACTCAAAATCTGATGACCCAGAAAAACAGAACCCATAAATCTTGTAATAAAACTGTTAATTTTAACTAAGGGGTTAGGGTTAGGGTTAGGGTTATTGGTTATGGTTATAGTTATGGTTAGGGTTGGGGTTCGGGTTTAGGGTTAGTTCAATGGGAAAATAAATAATTTGGGTTCTGTTTTTTCTGGGTCACCCTGTAATATCATGGGATTTTGAGTATGATTTGCATGTTTTACCACTAATTTTTTAGACACGTTTTTTAAAACTCATTTTTTTATCTATAAATACTATAGATGGGATCCTAATAGGTACTATCACTCAGGGTAAGAGTGGATCTATTCGTCTCTCAGTCAGTGGTCTATTTGTAAAGGGTTGTGTGTATGTGTGTGTGTGTTGGTTGGATTTTACGGCATGTCAACCCTTGTTGGGTTATCTTATGCCAAATACATCTTGTACGACATATTGTTTATTGTTAGTTGGTTGGTAGGTTAGTTAGATATTACGGCATGTCAACCCGGGGATTATTTCATTTTTTATTTATTCTTAATGGGTATTCATTTTTTTTTCAACTAATTTTTTATCCATTTAACCCATAGATGGGACCCTAACAGGTACTACCATTCCGGGTCTCAGTGGACCTGAGAGTAATGACAATGGAGATGTACTCCACATTCACCAGAGCTCCTCAATTGGAACCTAACCACTAGATGCAGTTTAACGTCATACCCAGGTCATTAAAACCCTAGGCTCATATATGATAAAAGGTTTTGGGGGTTTACCATAAAAGCAATAGGAATGGGACAATCATATATATATATTAACCAACCCCTCCGCACGAATAGGATGTGACACAAGGTCAATTTCTTAAGCGGAGTTTAACAGGTTTGAATTCAGAATTTTCCTTCTCCTAGACTGGTTACCTAGCTCAAGGTTAAAGAACCCAGTCTGTCCTGCTATTTACCCATAGCTGGAGGGAGAGTATGATTCATACCTTTCCCAATGGTATTAGCGCTAAGTGAAATGCAATTACCATGTCCAGGATTTGAACTCGGGGGGGGGGACGAGTCCATTTCCCATGACTTTAACCATTACACCACGCGCTTCCTATTTGAGGGTGTATAAGTAGAGTGATCTGCCCCTGTGTTTAGTCTGAATAGAGTGATCTGCCCTTGTCAGAATGGGTATAAATAAAGAGCCGGTAAGCGGTCATTTGCAATTCGTCTACTGACGTTTGAACTGCTGACCACGTCTTCCGTACTTTATAGAGGGGGGGGGATTTTATCCCCCTGGAGGGGTGCAGTCAGTGTATTCTAGAGTCTCTGACGACAGATCTAAATAAATAAGGACACATGTTTAATACGTTGCTTATTTTGATTAATACTTTTTAGGGGGAAAAAGAAAGTAAATTAAACGAATATATTTTCCGGCAATTTAGTAAATTTGTTTATTTTCCCTCCTTCTCTTACTCCTGTCTTCCCACTTTCTCTTTCACTCCCTGGTTTTCCTAAATTCATTTTATTCCAGTCATGGACCGGATACTTCTGCGAGTATTTCGTGATTAGCTAACAGAACACAGTGTCAGTTGAGAACTTCCGTCTCTATTTACGAGAGTAGAGACAATGTATTTCTTGGTATTTGGTTGGGCAAGGAAGCTAAATAAAAAAAAAGTGAAATTGATTTGTAAGTAGGTTAATGATGAAATGTGGGATTAGTTTCGTTTCTGACCCAATTTGTATCAATTATATATACTAGACCAGGATATTTACTAAAATTAGCCACGTAAAAAAGGGTGGGGGTGGGAATAACCAAAGGATGAGGATATTAGTCTGAATCAGTCATGGAATTCGTTAGAATGTTTCGTCTATGATGTTTGCTTTGAATGATCTGTTTAACGGCATGTCAACTCCTTATGGGTTATTTTATGCCTAAATTGGATTCATTTGTAAATGTTTGATTATAATAGAAGAAGAAGGGAAGAAGAAGAAGAAGAAGAAGAAGAAGAAGAAGAAGAAGGGAGTAATAGACGGGAACACACACACACAGAGAGAGAGAGAGAGAGAGAGAGAGAGAGAGAGAGAGAGAGAGAGAGAGAGAGAGAGAGAGAGAGAGTAATAGAAGAAAAGGGAAGAGAGAGAGAAAGAGATTTGATTTGATTATTTTGTTTAACGGCATATGAACTTCTATGGGTTATTTTATGCCTAAATTGGATTCATTTCGAAATGCATGATTATAATCTTAGATGAGAGGAAGAAG
>CM042166.1:68793315-68810815 GCA_023376005.1 Doryteuthis pealeii
AAATTAATAGCGTCGATCCCAGGGGGCTTTCCTCCCAGGTAATACCTGCCCCCTTGATTTAAAGGGGCAGGGCTAGGTTTATTGCCCAGCGCCTGAGGCCCCTTGTGGGGGAATGCCGACGGGATCGACGCAATTTTTGTTAGCCCACATAAAAATTAGACCTTGTGTCCAGCCCATACAAGTGGGGTATGAGGCAAATACCTGCTTCTCGTGCCTCTGAAGTTAAGACGCCTTCTATGACTGAAGGCCAATGTTTAAAAAAAAAAGAACCCGACCACATGTGAAGGCTGGCCCGGAAGATGTTGGTGTACCGATGCTTTGTTACCGTCGCTTTTTCCTGGACCTCTAGGCTTCGTGAAGGGTGACTTCAGACATGAATAGCCCGCTACGGAGAGACTACCGCCATCGAGCACAGTCCGGAGCCAAATTTTCCCTGTTGGAAGGGGTGTTGTTAAGCACCTGAGATCATACTTGCAGGCACCGTTAAATCGCAGCTGGAGACGACCAATCGATCTCTTGCCAGTATATAAATATAAATAAGAGGTTTATCTGCGTTATTCGGACTATTGTCCCCATCTTCATTGTTATTTGTACAACGTTTCGGCCGATATACCCTCCGGCCTTCTTCGGGTATTTCTTGTCGGACTCGGGAACCTTCTCGGACTCGGGAACCTTCTTTTCGAACTCGGGAACTTTCTTGTCGTATTCGGGAGCCATCACGGAACTTTGAACCTAACCCTTTATTTATTCCACGGGGTATCCTGTTCTCATTCCGCTAACCATAGCTGGGGTAGGAGTTGTGTTAATTAATTATTTTTCTAACTGCTTTCACTCAGGATTGAACTCGGTACCAGAGATAACAGTCACTTAGAACTGTTTTAACCTAACTGCCTAATCCACTCGGCCATGTGTCCAATTGTCCATAATCATAGACGAATAACGCAGATAATACTAATCTTCAAACCTCATCTCAAACATTCAGAGAAATAGTATAAATAAGAGGTTTATTTTTAACTTTAAATCCTGGGCAACGCCGGGTAGCTTTGCTAGTGTACCATGGAATCTCTCCTCGATTTCGACGCATGAAGATTCATCCAATGAACAACCTGCAGAGTGATCTATTTATAGCGGTGAAGGCTCGTGGACCATCCACACTTTTTGACACAGTCGATAGGAAAAAATTGATGCACAAGGAATGCCACAAACCCAATCAACGATTGACCTCAGGATTTCAAATTCAGAGTTTTCCTTCTGCTAGAATAGTTACCTATCCAAGGTTAAAGAGCCCAGTCTGTCCTACTAATTTACCCATAGCTGGAGGGAGAATTTATGGATTAATACCTTTGCCAAGGGTATTAGTGCTATGTGAAATGCAAACAGCCTTGTCTAGGATTTGAACTAGGGTCGACGAGTCCATTTCCTACAACTCTAACCATTATGCCACGCACCTCCATAGTATGCCATATACAATACCTGTTCTGTATACCCCAAATCGTACATAGTTTTCTTCTTATATTGACCCATTTTTGTGCAACAAGTACAGTCTGCTTTATATATATATATATATATATATATATATATATATATATATATATATATATATAAGAGATTTATCCAAAACTTGGTAGTAAGGGATGATTCTATATGTGATTTCAAGATCCACTGTACTAATATTGATGATCCAGTATGTATAAATACAGTGAATCATTAAATCACTAAAGAGAGCTCAATGTAAAATAACCTTTTAGATTATATACAGAGCAATATTTATCAATAAAGGAAGAACTCAATACAGTAATCCCATAATAAATTTATTTCGACGAAAATTGGGGCCCATATAAATCTAAGTTGATTTAAACCGGCTCCCCAAATTTTCGCCTCATCAGATGGGTCTCAATTTATTGAGACCCATCTGATGAGGCGAAAATTTGGGGAGCCGGTTTAAATCAACTTAGATTTATATGGGCCCCAATTTTCGTCGAAATAAATTTATTATGGGATTACTGTATTGAGTTCTTCCTTTATTGATATATATATATATATATATATATATATATATATATATATATATATATATGGAAATACGATGAGGAAATTAATCCGACAATATGAAAAGAAAATATTTTAAAAATATAACAAACACAGGATGTTACGATCAGGAAACAATTTTTAGTGTCAATACTTAAATATTTCGGTATTTTATACCATCTTCAGGACACTGTTAGGTGAGGAACAAAATGAAAGATGTTAAGTGTATAGTGGTTGTGTGAATCTGATGCTAATATTAAAATTAACGGTTAACAGCATCAGATTCACACAACCACTATACACTTAACATCTTTCATTTTGTTCCTACCTAACAGTGTCCTGAAGATGGTATAAAATACCGAAATACTTAAGTATTGACACTAAAATTTGTTTCCTGATCGTAACATCCTGTGTTTGTTTATTTTTTAAAAATATTTATCTTTTCATATATATATATATATATATATATATATATATATATATATATATATATATATTACTTAGTTCTTTTGGTCGGTGTCTTCAAACGAGCTGTACCCTACTTTTTAAAAGATTCCTTGTGTCGCATCCTGCTCGTCGCGGAGGGGCTGGGTAAATGCATATTTTAACCTCATTTTTGTCAGTCTCATTTACATGATTTCCGCGCGAATAACAATTCCCTTTCTTCTTTGCGTTGAATGCATTTCTATAGTCAAATCCTTAACAAAGCATTTATATTATACATAGGCAGATCTACTCAGACCTTAATAAAGCATAATCTTTAGGGCCCCTAATCCTGAGGGAGGGGGGGCACGGGGTACTTTATTTCACATCCCTCAAAGATCATTGGAAGCACTGTATTAGAAGTAAGCTTAGTTTCCTGTCTTAGTTTCTTAATTGTAATATACAATGAATGCGCGTGGTGTAATGGTTAGAGTCATGGGAAATGAACTTGTCGACCCGAGTTCAAATCCTGGACGAGGCTGTTAGCAGTTCACATAGCGCTAATAAGCGTGGAAAAGATATGAATCCAATTATTCTCCCTTCAGCTATGGATAAATAGCAGGGCAGACAAATGTGGTATCCATAATTTCATATTTTAGGTTTTATACCAGCTCTGCTATTTTATATATATATATATATATATATATATATATATATATATATATATATATTTACTAGCAAATATATGCACCCTCTAGGAGTAAGTATTTAAGTTTTAATGTAATAAATATATTAAATTTGAAAGGCAAATTAAACTAAATAAGAATGCAGAGGTGGGTATAATCGAAAAATTGAACAACTGAAACGTGCTCTTCCATAACTCGCATCTTTCATTGCTAAATTTTCCTGATTTAACTATTTAGTTAAATTAGGAAGTAAAGAATAAAATTACAGTTATTTTTTCTTGTTAATGAGCTTCTTTTAAGATTTATTCCCGAGATTTTTGCTCATATTCATTCAAGATAAAACCAAACAATTAGAAATCAATAATACTGTAGGGAATTATCTTCCTTTTGCCGGAAGAGTTATCTTCTCACTGCGTTGCTGTTTGTTCCCACTAGGGGACCTCTGGTATTTAAGCGCGTTCTTTCAAACGCTGCTTCCTCTTTTAGCTGGATCTTCTCAAGAACTGCTATAGGCTAGAGTCTATCTGCCCCCCTTCTCGGTGGGGCTTTTGCCTACCCCCTTACATTACTGTACGTCTTTTATACAGCATTGACTATCCTTTAGTTCCATGTCTGTGACATTTATATGTTAGGTACATTTGGGTATCTTGTTTATACCTAAATATTGTATATGTATTTACATGTTCTATTCTCCTGTACCTTATCGTTTCCATGTGCTGTTATATATATTAAATGTTTTGTCTCACAACGTGTCGGAATTGTATGTTCAATTAATGACTTTGAATCTTACAATACCAAGCCTATATGTATTAAAATCCAAATTTTAATATCAATATGCAAATTAATCTTCCCGTTAACACTGTAAACCGGTATTTTGTTGTATATATAAATACAATTGCATGTTAGTAGTATGTAGATAAGGCCAATAGTATTAATAATGAAAAACAATTTTATTATTAAATTGAGGTTTAAATTAAAATAAAATTATGGAGAATGTGACGTAAATGACTAAGGGAATTGTACTTGGGCACTGATATAATTTCGATTACAAACAGACAGACTAACAATCTCCATTATAATAAGACTACAGCATAATTTAATTATCACAACGTTTGATATGTTTACTTAAGAGCTCTTGCTAAATAGTTCAATATATAAAAAGTATAATAATCTTGATTTAACTTGCTCTCACACATTTTTTCTTCTTTATTTACTTCTTTTCATCTTTTCATTAGGTTCGATTGAAACATTAGCGTTATCTCTTCCGTGCGCTCACCTGCTCTCTCTATCTTTCTCCAACTTTCTTTCTTTCTTTCTTTCTTGTTACATTTTTCTATGTAACATGTCATTTTTCTTCCCTTTCTTTCTTTAAAATAAAAACTGAATGGTCCATTATTCAGCTGAGGTGACGACACTCATAAGAAATAAGAATTTAGCCGATAAGCAGCATCAGATAATTAAGATCTACATTTTTGCACTTCATCTTGTATGATTTGGACGGTCTCATTTTTAACCAGAGGGTGCTGCAAGATAATAACGGTCGTCCAATTAAGGAACACGAGTATTAATATATAGAATAAGAAGCAATATAGATATAGTGAAAACATACAACAAACTTCCTTGTTCATTGTGAAGTTAATCGACCTACATTTCACAAAAACCGGTTTGACCACAAGAAAAATGATTTCTGATTGTTAGGTACAACAAAAATACGTCAAGTGATCAGTTTAGGCTATATTGTACAAAGAAACATAGATATTTTTGAATATTTTTGAACTTAAAAATATCTTGCAAAAAAAAAAAGAAATAACGAACATAAAGAGTTGTTACAAAGAAAAACAGTTAATTCAAAGATCAAATTATCCGATTGAGGGGAAAATTATTCACCGTTATCTTGAAAAATAAATAAAACAGTCCGTATCTTTACAACAGGATCAGTTTCTTTATTGATATTTTTTAGCAGAATTCTGTATTTATGGTTCTTTTACTAAAAAGCTCTCGTATCGAAACTTATAAAAATATTCTGATATAATTATTCAGACTCTTTTCTTTATAGAAAAAAAGTAAAAATTGTTTTTTGTCGGTTCATTATTTCATATTTCATGAAATTAAATGGGGGGGGGGGGGAGGAAGGTTAGAACTAGTAAAAAAATTCCCCTAAGATATTTTAGGAAAAAAACTATTTCAGACATATTTATATAAAAAGGTAAGTAATTATGGAAATTTTCGTGAAAATCTGACCATTAATTGATTTTTCATAGAATTAGAAAAAAGAAAAAAAAAAAAAAAAAAACAGTCATAACTTGTTTTTGGCTACGTTAAATTTCAATTGATTTAACGGTGCAGGAATATAAACATTGTTTTTCGTTAATAATTTTAATTATTTCGGTGAGCTGAATTTAAAAAAAAAATCATCATGAGTTTTTTGTAATGTTTCTTCTTTCGAGTGGACAATTTTTTTTTAACATAATATTAACCTTTATGCAAGTTTAATGGTGTTAAATATAGGGAGGATACATTTCACAGGGAAAATTGGTGATGCCTACTGGTCGTCCAATAACTATCACGAAAGGAGTTGACCGACGAATAAAATTTGCTGATCTCTTTATTTTTCTCCCACTAGATGGGGCGGTCGGAGAAGCCCCCCCCCCCCTCCGATCAATCGGCTGGTTGACGTCAAACCCTAACACCTATATTATTGTCCAAATCTCATTGCCCTCATGGCAAACCCCAACCCTTTTTATTATATATGTGCTTGAAGGTGGTGGCTGAGGGTCTTAGTGTACTGGGTATGACGTTAAACAATCTGATGGTGAAGTTCCAGTTTTGAAGCTCTGGGGATGGGGAGTACCCCTTTCATCACCATCACTCCCAGGTCCACCCTGAAAAAAGTAGTTCTGATCTTCCAATAGCTACCACGAAAGGAAAGGACGAATAAAATTTGCTGCTCTCAGTCGACCTGTCGGGTGGAGCAGTAGAATACATCGATTGTAACTCTTGCCTGAGGATAGGACTGTGGTTGCTGAGCAGTCCGTGACCCGACTACTAAGTTGTTCCGTGCGTGACAAGCTGTACTCCACTTCGGTCCTTACTTGGACTAGGTTGGCGGTAGGAGAAGCCCTATCTGATCAATTGGCTGGTCAGGTGAATCCCTAGCACCTATATAATTGTTTCGATCGTATTCTTCAAATTGCAAACACCCTCCCTTTTTATCACACACACACACACACACACACACACAATATATATATATATATATATATATACATATATTTACGAGCCCCGCCCCGCTCCCGAGAGAGCAGAACGTGACACAAGGTCAATTTTAAAGCGGAGTTTGAATTCAGGGTTTTTCCTTCTCCAAGACGAGTTGCCATACCAAGGTAAAAGAGCCCAGTTTGCCCTAATATTTACCAATAGGTGGAGGGAGAATAGTTTCCCATGGGTATAACCTTGCTGATGAGACCTAGTAGGTGGAAATGTACATTCAGAGATTGACATTTTCTCGATTTATTTAGCCTTACATTTGAACATATATGCCCGCCTAAATTCATTAATTTTCAAAATTAGGTATGACTTCAATTAAGCACATATCCTCCAAAAATTGTCGGCTAAAAGCCATATCAAATAAACACATTGTTTATTTACGTACTCTCATATATATATATATATATATATATATATATATATATATACCAGCCCCTCCGCATGAGCAGGATGCGACTCAAGGTCAATTTCTTAAGCAGAGTTTAAGAGGTTTGAATTCAAAGCGTTCCATCTCCCTGGCTGGTTACCTATCCAAGGTTAAAGAGCCTAGTCTGCCCTA
Source organism: Doryteuthis pealeii (assembly GCA_023376005.1). Lineage (NCBI taxonomy): Eukaryota > Metazoa > Mollusca > Cephalopoda > Myopsida > Loliginidae > Doryteuthis > Doryteuthis pealeii. The sequence goes on from CM042166.1 coordinate 68,800,279, forward strand.
CTATTTACCTATAACTGGAAGTAGAATATACGGATTCATACCTTCCTCAAGGGTGTTCGCACTATGTGAAACAGCCTAGTCTCGGATTTGAGCTCAGGTTGACGAGTCCATTTCCTACGATTAACCCTAACCCTAACCCTAACCATAACACCACGCACCTCCATACCCTTTTTTATCATATAGGTGCAAGAGTGTCAATCACCAGTTCTACCAATTCTACCAATTTATTAATACACATGAAGTTAATGAAAATTATTTCGATGAGTCTTTAAAATGAAAATATACAAAAATATTTACCAGCACACTATTCTCTTACAAATCATATAAAAATATATTTGGCATTGAATGGCATATAAATTGTGTTAAAAAATGTTATCATTTAGTATTATTTGGATCATTCGGACTATTGTCCTCATCTTTATTGTTATCTGTACAACGTTTCGGCCGATGTGCCCTCCGCACTCCTTCAGGTATTTCTTGTCGGACTCGCGAACCTTCTCGAACGCAGGGACATTCTTTTCGCACTCGGGAACCATCTTGTAATCGGGAGTTCGAAAAGAAGTTTCCCGAGTTCGAGAAGGCTCTCGAGTTTGAAAGAAATACCTGAAGAAAGCCGGAGGGCACATCGGCCGAAAAGTTCTACAGATAACAATAAAAATGAGGACAATAGTCCGAATAATCCAAATAATACTAATTATCAAGCCTTATCTAAAAGGTTCAGAGAAATATCTTATCATTTGTCTAAATTCTATCTTGGTTATCATGGTTTTGTTTGTGTCTCTAAGGTGACACTAAATGATTTTTAATGCCCTTCAGAGGAGAACCGAAAGTGCTGGGTTTGCGAATGAACAATCTTTTATTAATTCTTTTTAAGATGACAACATTAATAAAATTGTTAGAATGATTGAAAGGGAAAAAACCACAAGAAACATGAACGCTGTTATTTTCAAAGAAAAAATTGTATATCTATATTTATGATATGAAGCTTAATATGAATAATTTTGATATTTCGGACAGTTCTCGTCTTTATTGTGGTATGTATAAACACGATATCCGTGATACTGTAACCTCGGGCTCTGTTTAGGTGGGTTTTTTTGTTTAATTACCTTAAAATAAGTCATCATCAGACTATAACCGTGAATTCAAACGTGGTTTCGGAGCTGAAATCGTTACCAGTAGTTCAAGGGGAATACAAGTAGCATAAATGTCAATAGACATATTGATAGAAATGTGGTTAGATATAGAAAAAATAAAATGGAAGAAAAATTACATATTCTAAAATGGGAGAAATAAGAGGAAAGAAATAAGATGGCTCCCGATTACAAGAAGATTCACGAGTCCAAGAAGGCATACCTGAAGAAGGTCGGAGGGCACATCGACCGAAACGTTGTATAGATAACAATAAAGATGAGGACAATAGTCTGAATAATACAAAGTCTAACCAAATATAGGAGGAAAAAATTTTATGGATTTTTACATCATTTTGGGGAATTTGTTTTCTTTCTAATTCGTCCAAATCTGTGAAAAAGGTTGGGTTTTTTTTTTACAATGGGTTAAGGAATAAAGGCTGAATTGCTTTTTTTGTATTTTTATTTTAGTTTATACTGTTAAGATTTGCCATAAAACCATAATAATCAGAATAATTTTGATATTTCAGACTGTTGTCTTCATCTTTATAGTGTATAAACACAACACTCAGGCCACTGTAATCTCAGGCTCTATTTAGGTGTTTTTTTTAATTACCTTAAAATAAGTTATCTTTAGATGATTACCCATGAATTCAAATATGGTTTCGGAGCTGAAATCGTTACCAGTAGTTCAAGGGGACTCCAAGCAGCATAAATGCCACTAGACTTATTGACAGAAATGTGATTAGATATAGAAAAAATAAAATGGAAGAAAATTACATCTGTTGATAATGGAGATGTGTGTGTGTGTGTGTGTGTGTGTGTGTGTGTGTGTGTGTGTGTGTGTGTGTGTGTGTGCATTTGGTCGGAGTGGCGTAAAGTCGGTATAAGCCAAACAGCGATGGAGTCTATTCCCTTTTCATAAGCGCTAGACCACAGATCCATGTGTTACTCATACGCTGAGTTGGCGAAGGCCGGTGTCGAACCAGGAAACTTGTGGCTCCTAGGCGGACGTTCTACCGACTGAGCTAAACCAGCTACCCTCTCTCTCCCCTCCTCTCTCTCCCCTCTCTCTCCCCTCCTCTCTCTCTCTCTCCCTCAGGAGCCACCCATAATGCCTGAGGATAGGACTGTGGTTGCTGAGCAGTCCGTGACCCAACTACTAAGTTGTTCCGTGCGTGACAAGCTGTACTCCACTTCGGCCCTTACTTGGACTAGACTGGCGGTAGGAGAGGCCCTATCCTATCAATTGTGTGTGTGTCTCTCTCTCTCTCTCTCTCTCTCTCTCTCTATATATATATATATATATATATATATATATATATATATATAAGAGTTTTATAATTTGCTTGAAGCATTGTGTATATATTGGTTTGAGGTTGATTTTGAAGGCTATCACAATGCAGGTGTAAAGAATAAGGTAACAATGGTGTTGTGTGTTAACCTGTATTTTATTCTTGAATTTTCGAGATAAAATCTCTTTTTCAAAAGATCACTGGAACTGAAGTCGTCTTGTTATGGAATTTCTGTTAAATGTATTTTTAAACAGAAATGCCATAACAAGATGACTTCAGTTCCAGTGATCTTTTGAAAAAGAGATTTTATCTTGAAAATTCAAGAATAAAATACTGGTTAACACACAACACCATTGTTACCTTATTCTTTACACCTGCATTGGGATAGCCTTCAAAATCAACCTCAAAACCAATATATGTATATATATATATATATATATATATATATATATATATGCGTGCGCGTGCGTGTGTGTGCTAGACTGAGATAAAAGCTAGTTTTATTTTGAGCATGGGAGAGAAAACTGAAAAATACCGTCGATATAGAAATTGTGGTAACTCCCGCGCCAGAGACGAAGGTCATTTATTTGTTGATATTCAAAGTTTTGGTAAACAATTGCAATATTTTAATTTCGTGCTCGATGTAAACAGAGAAAGGCGGTCACTCAGGAAATTAACAACGAACGAGAAAGAGAGAGAGAGAGAGAGAGAGAGAGAGAGAGAGAGAGAGAGAGAGAGAGAGAGAGACAGAGAGAGACAGAGAGATAAATAGAGATAGAGAGATAGAGATAGAGAGAGAGAGAGAGGAGAGAGAGAGAGAGAGAGAGAGAGAGAGAGAAAGAGAGAGTGTGTGAGTGTGTGTGTGTGTAAACAAAGAAAGAGAGGAACATTTTTAGAGAAGAGGTGGATAAGAGAGGCTATAGGAGAGCATTGAGGGGTATGAGAGAGAGAGAGACAGACAGACAGACAGACAGACAGACAGAGACAGAGAGACAGAAACAGAGAGAGAGAAGAGAGAGAGAGAGAGAGAGACAGACAGACAGACAGACAGAGACAGAGACAGAGAGAGACAGAGAGAGAGACAGACAGACAGACAGAGACAGAGACAGAGATAGAGTGTGTGTGTAAAAAAAGAAAGAGATAAAAATATTTAGAGAAGGGCTGGATTGGAGAGACTATAGAATAGCACTAAGGGGTGAGAGAGACAGAGAGAGATAGAGATATAGATAGAGAGAGATTCTGATATCATTTGAAAATTGAGCTCGCACATTATGTCTTATAGAATCTCAATATGTAGTAATTGTGGAGGAACCAGTTCAATACTTAATAGGAATTGAAAATCGAGCCCCCACTTTATGTCCAGTAGTATGTCATGATAATATGTCGTAATTGTCCAGTGCAATCTTATGATATTGATGTAATTCTAGTGGCATCAGTTCAATACTTAATAGGAATTGAAAATCGAACCCTCATTTTATGTCCAATGGAACTAATATGTCGTCATTCTGGTGGGATCAGTTCAATACTTGATAACAATTGAAAATCGAGCCCTCACTTTATGTCCAGTGGAATCATTATGTTGTAATTTTGGTGGGATCAGTTCAATACTTGATAGCAATTGAAAATCGAGCCCTCACTTTATGTCCAGTGGAATCATTATGTCGTAATTCTGGTGGGATGTTTCTTAATAGAAAACAGATACCCCACTTTATGAATCGCATGATAATGTGTAATAATTCCGGTGTGATCAGTTCAATACTTAATATCAATTGAAAATCGAGCCCCCACTTTATGTTCAGCGGAATCTTATGATGATATGACTTAATTCTGGTGGGATCTGCTCATACTAATAAAAAATCGAGCCCCAACTTTATGACCAAATGGATCTTATGATTAAGCGTAATTCTGGTGGGATCTGTTCTTTACTTAATAGCAATAAAATATTGAACCCTCCACTTTATGTCCAGTGGAATCTTCTGATAATTATATTTTACATATTAATTAAAAATCGAACCCTCAGTTTATGCCCAGTGGAATCTTTTGATAATATGTAGTGATAGGATCAGTTCAATACTTAATATCAATTGAAAAACCAGCCCTCACTTTATGTCCCGCAAAATCGTATGATGATATGACATAATAATGGTGGGATCAGTTCATTACTTAGGAGCAATAAAAAAATTGAGCCCTCCAATTATGTCTAGTAGAATCAGTTCAATACTTAGAAACCGGGGTTACCTGAAAGATAGGGTATACGCAGGCAGACCCACACGAAAGTGGGACTGCAAGAAAGCATCCATAGAGAGATAACAGCTATTCCAGTTGATATGCTAAACCACACTTTACGTAATATGAGTGTATTTGGTGTGTGCCAAATAGACCGTTTATTCACAAAAAATGTTACAATAAAGAATGCATTTGAACACACACCTGGGTATACTACCCGAAGTTTTTTTGGGGGGTGTAGCGTTAGTTTCGTATTTGCCTGGGAGAGTTGTCTGTCTGGTTTAGTTTGCTGGTGCCCGCTTGGGGATATAGTATTTAAGCGGCTGGTTCAAAAGGCTTCTCTCTCTTTTCCTGTTCCTGATACTACGAGACACATGGGTTAGTTAAGGTCTACCCCGTCTCGTTGGGGCTTTTGGCCCCACTTACATTACTGTAAGTTCTTAACACAGCATGGACTATCCATAATCTCATGTCTGTGGCTTTTATATGTTATCTTGTACCATTCATGAATGTGTATGTATTGTTTTACCTTGTACTTTGTATCTCGTCATATCCATGTGCTGTACTGTATTAAATGTTTTGTCTGTTAACCTTCGTCGGAGTTTTGTATGCAAAGTATATATAACTTTGAACCCTTCTTACAGGGGGAACGGGGTACAAAACTGGTCATGCTTCTATATCTTTTAGTTCTGTCTTAGCTAGTCTCACTCGCCGACCGATCCATACAAATAAGCACAGTCATCCATCGCCTTACACTACTGCTTTCACCCATAAAATTCGCTGTCACTCTATGTGTGATGCCCTACTTAGACCCATATGATAAAAATAAAAGCCTATTTGAAATTTTATTACACTTATTTACAATTCTATAAAAATGTGGGATTGGATGGGGTAAACAATCAAAGAACATAAAAAATTCCCAACGGAAAACAAGAAACTGAAAATAAAATTAGGCCATTTTGGATTACCCCCTTTCCCTCGTCTATTGTACTGGGATCGCCGACTGTCTTCCGGAAGACTGAAAGCAAGCCGATCAGTTCCCTAATATGAGAAATCGAGCTCTCGATTGTCATAATGGTGACCATCTCAAGGACATAATATTCAAATCTTAGATCACATGTAAAACTCTTCTGTATCATCATCATTGGCAATTCAGTCTCGAAAGACTATGATAAAAGTTTTTGTGTGCCCCTGATGTTGCAGCGCCTCCTATGACTATGAAGTCCTATATTTGAGAAACATTCTCGACCACAGATTTTGCATTTGTAGGTTGTCCCTGTAGACGATGATGTTCCGATGCTTTGTTGCCGTTGCTTTCTTATGGACCTCTTAGCTCATGATGTTGTATCAGGGTGACTTCTGACATGTACAGTCCTCTATGGGATTCTGCCGCCACTGAGGGCGGTCTTGAGCCAAATTTTCCCAGCTGGAAGGGACAATGTCAAAGCACCTGAGATCATTTTTGCAGACAATGATATTCAAATCTTAGATCACATGTAAAACTCTTGTGTATCAGTTATGTAATAAATATCTGTGTCGTTTTTATAATCTGAGAAAATAGCATTTAAAATGTGTCCCATCATTATGGCCCACCCTATATAAGGGGCTGTTGGTGCGTATGTATGTATGTATGTATGTATGTATGTCCGGATGAAACTACGAAAATAAAACAACGACAAAGTAAATTTATATACACATTAAATATCACCGGAACTTGCGTTTTTGTGCAAAGATTACGAAATATAATTTATATCGGAAGATATTTAAAAATCAAAATATACATAGAAATAGCATTGAAATTCTACTTTTAAAAGGTCCAGCATTTGTAAATCTCAAAAGTAAACAAATCAATACACCAGTACCCAGGCAACACTAGGTAGCCGCTTCTAGTATGTAATAATTCAGGTGGGATCTGTTCAATACTTAATAGCAATTGGAAATATCGTGCCCCAACTTTATGTCCATGAGAATCTTAGGTTTGGTTTGGTTTGTTGGGTTTTACGGCATGTCAACCCCTTGGGTTATTTTATGCCGAATACTTCTATTGGTAAATTTTTATTGAAAAATGTTTAATGCCGACAAAGTTTTGAAATAATTTCATTTTTAACGGATAATACAATTTTGCTTATAAACTCATGTTTTCTATTTAACCCATAGATAGGACCCTAACAGGTACTACCACTCCGGATCAGAGTGGACCAGGGAGCAATGGTGATGAAGGGGTGCTCCACATTCCCAAACCTCCAAAACTGGAACCTCACCATCAGATAGAGTTTAACGTCATTCCCAGGACATGTAGACCCGCAGCCACCGGCCTTCTAGCACCCATATGATAAGAAGGGATTGGGACTTGCTATAAGGCAATAGGGTTGGGGCAATCATATAGGTACTAGGGCTTGACGTGACCAGCCGATTGATCGGAGGGGGCCTCTCCGACCGCCCGTCTAGCCTAAGTAAGGTTCTAAGTGGAGTGTTGCATGTCATGGACTGCTCATCCACCAAGACTCCGTCCTTAAGCATCACGGGTCGCCAGAGAATCTTAGGGTAATAGGATAGAATACTCAATTTGACGAAAAATCCTTGTTTTTACAAAACAATTTTTTTTTAAATTACCAAAAATCAGGGAATTATCCGATTTAATGAAATTTTCAGGGTTGATTTATAAATGAATAAATTTTTTAATGCATCAGTATTTTATTTACGCCATCTTTGGATAACGTTTACGGTCATATTTGAACAAAATGACCGATAAAATAGTTTTAAATGTATTAAAAAAAGGGAGAGAGCGTTCGGCTAGAAATAAATTTTCCTAGTTCAATACCGGCCCTCGCCAACTCAGCGTATGAGTAGCACAAGGATTTGTGTGGAAAAGGAGCTGATGGTAGGTGTGGCGCTCAGTCTCAGACGCTAAAATAATCCCTTGGTCTAGCGCTACTGAAAAGGGTATAGACTCCCTCGCTGATTGGCTGATATCGACTTTAGGCCACCCCGACGACTTTACTTTTACTTACATGTGTAATAGTATTTTTCTTATCTTTTAATTTTTTATTTTTTTACTGATACTCATTATGTTACAACTTTTCGACTTAAGACAAAAATTTGACCGTAAATAATCGATTCAATTAATTTTCATTCGTTTTTAAAATGAAAGGCAGACGAAAAATTGGGTATGCCTAGGATAGATAGATAGATAGATAGATAGATAGATAGTATGAACTTTAATAAAACTGTTTTCAACACGTTTCTTATTCATTTTTTTTCTTTCTTTTTCTTGTTTTCTTGTTTGATAAGTTGAAATGTTCTGTTTTGCTCGCAGCTCTCTAATCGAGACGAGTGTAAAGGCGTCGCCTTGGCAACGACTTTACGTTACGTAACAAATGACGTCAGTCACCGCGCAGTTATCAGAAACACTATGGTAATCGTTGTTATGCTGTTGGACGATTGTCTTACATAAGTGATAGAGGAGTCCTGTTTTTTTTTTGTTTTTTTTTTTGATATTTTGATTTTTTTTTGTTAACCACAGAAAGGTGCTCACGTGAAAGATAGGCGTCATAAATAGCTTACATCACTTGCAAGCGTTTATATAAATACTAGTACACTTCCTGTAAAAAGAAAAAAAAACGCACGTGGTTATTTACGTGTTAATTACGCATAGTGAGACTGATTTTTTTTCTGTGTAATACTTATTGAATTTAAAATAAATCATTTTGGTGATGTTTGTGTTTTTTATGGGCTGTTTGATGTCAATATTTAATAAAAGTGTTCAAACATTTAAAAGACCATAAAACAATCAAGCACATGGCATAGAAGACAAAACTTTGATTAAACAAACAAAATTGTATTAACAGAATGTATACAAAAGCACGAGGTTAAAGTTAATTTTTTTAAAGTTCAATGTAAAATGTAACTGATGTTTCACAATTCACAAAGTGGAAAGAAAATGTAAAGTTTTTAGTCAATAATCATCAGTCAGCAATAGATATTTAGTTTGTCTCTGATATTTATTTTTCGTACCTTCTGCATTAAAGTTCTTAAACAGGTGACCTCTTAGGCAGGCAAAATCTTTCTGCTGAAAATGAAAAAAGTTTGGGTTTAAATAGAATTTTGGTAGGCTCCGCGAGGTCTATTTGATAATTTTTCTTTTTAAGCGGGAACGCCTCTGATGGTTGAATTTACGAATTTCTTTTTTTTTCTTTTACTAGGTGCGCAATCCCATGCGCAAATACCTTTTTTATCATTCGCTTCTGTCCGTTAAAGCCCGGCTCGCCACAATTGTTTGTATATGTTATCACGGAGCCGTTAAGGATCTCGACACCACGAACGGTTGTTTTTTTAAAGAAGAATTGAAATCACACAAACTGAGTAAAGTTTTACGTTCAACAATAACAAGTTATTTATTGCGTCTAGGTTACAGTAAAATCTATCGGGTGCTCTTCCAATATATGATCTACCGAATGGTTTCTAATCCAATATGTGATCGACCGAGTTGTTGACATTCCAATATGTGATCTACCCATTAACTACCCATTATTTCCCCATTGGGGCCGGGATAGCTCAGTTGGTAGAGCGTTCGGCTAGAAACCACAAGGTTCCTAGTTCGATACCGGTGCTCGCCAACTCAGCGTATGAGTAGCACAGGGATATGTGCGGTAAAGTAAGAGCTGATGGTAGGTGTGGTGCTCCACTTCAGATGCCAAAACAATTTCCTTGGTCTAGCGCTATTGAAAAGCGGATAGACTCCCTCGCTGACTGGCTGATACCGACGCTAGGCCACCCGACGACTTTTTTTATTTCCCCATTAGACTAACCCTAACCCTGTCTTCTTTTTTCCTAGTAGATCACATGCCATAAATAGTAGATCAATAGTAGATCACAAACCTTCGGTAGATCACATATTGGAAGAGCACACAATTTTGAGTATTATCTATCTATCAAGCCTAAACTGCTATAATTCTTTTTATCTATCTATCTATCTATCTAATAATCCTAATCTATTACTATCCAGGATAACCAGTGTGGGATACAATCTTGAGATCTACCTATTTATCTATCTAATTAGATTAGCTTGAATCATACAGGGTCACTTGGTGAGGATTGAGCTCCCAATAATAACAATATCTAAAATAAATGTATACATGCATGCATAGACGTATCACGTTATTCCATTTTTGCACATGCATTGATCACGTCATTGGCTTTCGTAAACAAACGCGCATATAAAAATTAACGGTTAATAACATCATATTCACACATTCACTATACACTTAACATCTTTCATTTTGTCCCTCACATAAACATTACTTAACAGTGTCCTGAAGATGGTACAATATACCGAAATGCTTAATTATTGACACATAAAATTGTTTCCCCTAATCATAACATCCTGTGTTTGTTATATTTTTAAAATATTTTCTTCTCACATTTCAATATGTGATCTACCATTATTTTCCCATTAAACTAACCCTAAACCCTAAACCCTAACCCAGTCTTCTTTTTTCCTTGTAGATCACATGCCATGAATAGTAGATCACAAACCTTCGGTAGATCACATATTGGAAGAGCATCCCGATTTTTTTCTGTGTAATACTTATTGAATTTATTTTAATAAATCATTTTGGTGTGTTGTTGCGGAGCTGTTAAGGATCTCGATACCGCGAACGTTTTAGGTTTTGAGGTTTAAAGAAGAATTGAAATCACACAAACCGAGTAAAGTTTTAGGTTCAACAATAGCAAGGTATTTATTGCGTCTAGGTTACAGTGAAATCCACAGCAATTAGATGTTCAGTGAGTTAGGCCATTACCTTCTGTAATCTCGATGGTGACGGTTAGGCTGTGTTCCGCGGCTACGTTGTCAGCACTCACGGGTTCAGAAGTCAAGATAGGTTGGTG
>CM042166.1:68817145-68824645 GCA_023376005.1 Doryteuthis pealeii
CAGAAGAGATTCTAGCTATGGGTATATAGTAGGCAGACTGGGCTTTTTAACCTTGGTTAGGCATACCGATCTAGGAGAAGGAAAACCAAATTAAACCTGTTGAACTCCATTTAAGAAATTGATCTGTGTACACTCTGCTCGTGCGGAAGGGTTGGTACATATATATACAAAGCTTTTTCCATGCATTCCTATAGTAACATCCCTATAGTAAATTACATTACAAAATATTAAAACTTTCCAATTGATATTATTAAACCTTTCAGTGTAGTCCTATTGTATAGCATACTTCCAATGCATTATCACAATAAAACTCCTTTCAATGCATTACCATAGTAAAACCCTTTCCAATACATTCCTATAGTAAAAGCCTTTTCAAATCATTCATACTATAAAACTCCTTTCAATCATTACTATATGTAAAACCCTTTCCAATACATTACCATAGTAAAACCCTTTCCAGATACCATTAGATAGTAAAACCCTTTTCAACTACATTCTATAGTAAAAACACTTTCCCAATGCCATTGTCTTATACGTAAAACCTTTCCAATATGATTGACATATAGTAAAACCCTTTCCAATGCATTACCATACAGTAAAACCCTTTTCCAATCGCATTACTATAGTAAAACATTTTTCAATATATTCCTATAGTAACCATTTCAAAAAACTGTATACAGAAGGACAGAAATTAACAAACCGTCCACAATTTCGGCTATCTTATAAATTTTTTCGCCCAGAACTCAATTGAGCCTAGTCTCATCAGATAAGGTGATTTGAGTTCTGGTCGAATATATCTATCAAATCAAAATGGCGGTTTTATTAAAGTTTTTCTTATCTTGAAAGCTTGATATTGCTGCTGTATACTAATCTAATTTTAATTAGTTATCATACATTTGAGCTCCTCAAAGGATTTGGAAAAATCCTGTTAAATTTGTAAATTTTGAATCTAACATGAGCATGTTTGTGGTGTACAGGAGAATTGATATCCCAAATAGAATTATCCAACATTGTGTTGTTGATGCGGTCAACGGGAGAAAAATTAACATATTTATAAAAAGAAGCTCGCAAATTGGATTATGTCCTTTAAAAAACAATTATTATTATCTTTACATTTGAGATCTATATAAAGTATCTAGCCCTCCCTTCTTAAAAAACAGCTTTAGAATCTAAAAACAAACATATTTTACAGAACCAAACAAACCTTAAAATCCAAACAAGTCATCACACTACTCAAATCCTATAACGTCTTAATTGAAAAAAATCTAAATCATCTTTGAATTAAAACTATCAGTCGACAAGCCAAAACAATAGCATTTATTAAAACCACTCCACAATAAAACGCTGAATGCCAACGCCGGTGGTTACAAATATGTTTGTCAACAATGTGATTAGGTTTAACATCGGGTGAAAGTGCCAGAAATTAAAAAGGGAAAGGAAAAACGTTGTATGAAACTCTAAAAGACCTAAGAATTTGGAAATACATCTAATTCGTTAGTAACACACAATTATATTACAAATCACACATTTAAAATTTTGCAGAAAATTTCATAATCGCTTTTATCATAATCAGAAAACGCACGTCATATCGTGAATCCACACGCCATGTCTCTCTAAAACTTTACAACAGAGACCCTTGGCTTTTATAAAAATACCGCTCCCTTGGCTAAGAATAATGATTAAAAGACTTCAATATACAACTCTAAAATTCAAAATGTAAACCAAATTAAATTTTTCAAAAATTTTCCAAAATATATAAAAATAAATCATTCCATATAACTTAAACCTCTCCTATTTCTTTCATTAAAGCTTTAAAATTTTCTCCATTATTAACAATTTATTGGTCTATTTACTTTGTTTATCTTGCTCAATCGTCTTATCATCGGTTCTACCTAAAATAATAGTTTTCTACTTACCACCTAAAAAATGAACGCAAGTCTCTTTATATTTCCTACATTTCATAACCATTTATTTTAGTTAACACAACAATTTTTAATAGAAATATATGATGATCATTATAACAAATTAATAAATGAACCACCAACACCACACATGCATAATTTTTATTTAAAATAATTAAAATATTCCTCATGCTTTAAAATTAAAATTCCACCTGACTTGTTCACTATTTTTTCTCCAGCAATCTTCTTACCGTTCAAAATCGTCGCATGCGACGATGACATCAACATAACTGTTTTCTCCATCGCATTCGAACACTTTCATCAAGGACTTCAAAAAATTCTTTCTTTCGAAATACGGAAAATCTCCGTATTTCACCGGATTTCATTTAAAACAATAAGGATTTACTCTGACAAAGTCGCTATTTCTTTGTATACTAACATTTCGTGTTTTCTTTCTATTATTGTTATTTTATTTTTGTATTAAAATAATAATAATAGAATAAATGTAATGCAATGGATAAGCTCCTGGCGAAAACACGTGTCAGTAAAAATAAAATAAAATAAATATTCCATTTTATCCATTCAAATTTTCTTTCATTTATTTTTCATTTCAAAATACGTGATTCGCTTCGGATTTAATACACACCATCACCCACAAACACACACACAAACACACACACGACACACACACATATATTATATCTATATATAATAATATAATTAAGAAATTGAAAAAACAAGTGTTCCAAAAATAAGATGAACTATATTATCGACGCTTAAACATTTCTTCACCCATAGTACATCCCGATGAAGGTTTAAAGAAACCGAAATGTTAAGCGTCGATTAAATAAATTCCATCTTATTTTTGGAACACTGTTTTTTCAAATTTCTTAATATTGTCGATTTATTTCCATATTAACTCCCAATATATATATTATAATAATATATATAATATATATATATAATATATAGAGGAGGAGAGGAGAGAAGAGAGAAAGCAAGAAGGGCCCGGTTTGACTTCAGCCAATAATGTATATTGTATTACTATAATACCTATATATATACATTTTCTACATATATATATATATATTTATATATATATATATATATATATATTATATATTGCACATTTATATGTAGGGTTATTTTATTACTATAATTATTGTTCCTTCTACTCGTAATTCCTTTAACGTCTACTTGCTTTCTATCAGACGAAAGACTGCTACATTGATAGACTAGTATGTCTAATATATAATATATATAATATATATATATATATATATAATATATATATAATATTAGAATGTCTTTAAGTTTCATGTCAGCTTATATTTGCAGAATTAGAGTGGAAATTTTATTTACTTGTATATTTTCTTGGCAGACTTAGGAATTTTTTTCTTTTCTTTTCTTTTTCTTTTTTTCTTTTTCTTTTTTTTTCTTGCTCGGTGTTAACTGCGCACTTTGCTCAGCGTGACAAACAAACAGTCACGTGATTCGGTAAGGGACCTGCGAGCTTAGACAACTACGTCTTTCGTTCTTAACGGTGCCAGAGGTCGATGCAGACAGTCAGGAAATTTCGAAAACTTTTTTTTTTTTGTAGATCTGGTGGTGGTAGGTTCGTGGTGGTGGCGGCAACATAATCTTCTAAAGTAAATCCTCCTACAATTTCTAGGCGATAATCCCGAGTCTGTAATACCCTGAGAAAGGTATGATCCAACTACTTCTCTCTCTCTCCCTCTCTCTCTTCTCCTTCTCTCTCTCTCGCTCTCTCTCTCTCTCTCTCTAGCTATGGGTAGATAATAGGACAGAATGGGCTTTTTAACCTTGGTTATGCAATCAGTTTGGAAAAAAACTCTGAATTCAAACCTAGTAAACTCGCTTATTAAATTGACCTTGTGTCAATCTTACTGCATGTGGAGGGGTTGGTAAATATATATACTAAAGCTTTTTCAATGCATTCTATGTAAAAACACTATCGATTGCTTTACAATATTAAAACCTTTCCAATTGATATATTAAACTTTTCAGTGTAGTCCTATTGTAAGATACTTTCCAATGCATTATTACATAAACTCCTTCCAATGCATTCCTATAGTAAAACCTTTTCAATGCATTCTATATAAGTAAAAAGCCTTTCCAGTCATTTCCTATAGTAAATCTCTTTTCAATATATTCCTATAGTAAAACCTTTCCAATGCATCCCATAGTAAAAACCTTTTCCATTGCATTCAATATAGTAAAACCCATTCCGTGAATTCCTATAGTAAAAACCTTTCCAATGCATTACTTAGTAAAACCTTTTCAATAATTCGTATAGTAAACCCTTCCCAATGTCTAATAGTAACAACCCTTCCAATGCATTCTTATAGTAAAACCCTTTCCAATGCATTCTTATAGTAAAACCTTCCCAATGCATTCTTATAGTAAACCTTCCCAATGCATTCCTATTATAAAAACCTTTTCCAGTGCATTATGGTAAAACCTTTTCAATGCATTCTTATAGTAAAACCCTTTCAATGCATTCTTATAGTAAACCCTTTTTCAATGCTTCTTATGTAAAACCCTTTCCAATGCATTCTTATAGTAAAACCCTTTTCTAAATGATTCTTATAGTAAAACCCTTCCATGCATTCTTATAGTAAAACCCTTCAATGCATTCTTATAGTAAAACCCTTCCTACAATGCATTCTTAATAGTAAACTTTCCAATGCATTCCTGTAATAAAACCTTTTCAATGCATCCATAATAAAAACCTTCCCAATGCATTCCTTAGTAAAACCTTTTCGAATGCACCCATTATATATATATAATATATATTTATATATATATATATATACAACCCCTCAAACGAGCCGGATGTGACACAAGGTCAGTTAAATAAGCGTAAATTAACAGATTTTAATTCAGAGTTTTAATTCCCCTGGACCAGTTGTCCGTACCAAGGTTAAAGAGCTCAGTCTACTCTACTATTTACCCATATGTGTGGAGTGAATGCATAGTTGAATGCATACCTTTCTCAAGGGTATTAGTATTATGTGAAATCCAAACAGCCTCGTCCAGGATTTGAATCAGGTCGCCGTGTCCATTTCCTACGACGATAACCATTACATAACGCGCCTTCACGTTATATATATATATATATATATATATATATATATATATATTACAATATGCACAATGTTTCTTTCGATACATACACATACACCGTCCCATACGCCACGCGTAAATAGAATATTTGACGTCATATTAAAACCGTCCCTTTTTCAAACCTCAAAATTTTTTAGACAGACTGAATAACAATAACTACACTCGCTTTTCTCGTTATTCTGTGATAAATAATTTCTTATCACTTCCATATACACAATGCCTTGAAGATGATCTAATTAATAGATTGAAACACTGCAGCGTCTCACCACTTAACCCTGTGTTTTTTTCATTTTTCCTAATATACTATATACCGTCGGATTCACTTCTTTTCACATATAAATATATATTATATATATATATATATTATATATATATGTGTGTGGTGTGTATGTGTGTGTGTGTGTGTGTGTGTGTGTGTGTGTGTGTGAAATACGTCAGTTTAAAATGATTCTTATTCGATACAACTGTATGTAAGAAAAAAGTTTTAGGGAAAATTTAGAAAAAGATGTAATTAAAATGCGATTCCCAAATCTCTAAGCATAAAATACCCTAGACGGTTTAACATACCGTTAAAATCAATTATAATCAATCAATAATTATACAACCATGACCACACAACACACACACACACACACACACACACACATATATATATATATATATTATTATTATTATAATGGAGATTATCTGTCTCTCTGTAACCGAAACTGTATAAGTACCCAAGTCACAATTCCCTTACATACGTCACATTATCCATGATTTTATCTTTATTTAAACCTCAATTATTAATAAAATTGTTTTACATTATTAATAAAATTATTTTAATAAATATGTACTTGGTATTATTGATTTCTGATTGTTTGGTTTTATTTTAATAAATATGAGCCAAAATCCCATCGATAAATCCTAAAAGAAATCCATTAACAAAAAGAAATAACTGTAATTTTGTTCTTTACTACCTAATTTAACTAAATAGTTATATTAGGAAAATTTAGCAATGAAGACTTCAATGACCAGGACTGAGGCTAACGTTGAGCATGTCAGGCAGATGGTGCGTAGCGATCCTCGTCTGACTGTTCGACTGATCGCAAATGAGCTGGGCATGAATAGAGACAGCGTCTGGAAGAAAATCACTGAAGATTTGAACCGGCGGAAAGTCTGCGCAAAGATGGTGCCGAAACTGCTGAACGATGACCAGAAGAACCGCCACATGCAAGTGTGTCAGGACATCTTCAAGCATCTTGAAACCAAACCAGACTTGTTAGGGAGGATCATCACCAGTGATGAGTCATGGATCTTCATGTACGACCCAGAGACCAAACGCCAGAGCTTTTAGTGGAAGACCTCGAATTCGCCAAGGCCGAAGAAATCAAGACAGTTGAAGTCCAAAGTCATGTTGATCGCATTCTTCGATGTGAGGGGCACCATCCACTGCGAGTTCTTACCACAGTGCCAGACGATCAACCAGCATATCTACAAAGAGATGATGCGGCGTTTGCTTCGTTCAGTGCACGAGAAGAGGCGAGAGATGTGGCAGAACAACTCGTGCGTGCTTCACCACGACAACTCACCTGCCCACGCTGCCCTGAGTATCCAAGAGTTCCTGACCCAGAAGAACATCACTGTGCTGGGCGAACCTCCCTACTCGCCCGACCTAGCTCCATGTGACTTTTTCCTCTTCCCCAGGCTCAAGGGAGTCATCAAGGGAACCCGTTTTGAGGATGTGCACGGCATCAAAAAGGTCGTGACGACAGAGCTATGGGGAATCCCGGAAGAATCTTTCCAGGGGTGTATACAAGCGTGGCAGAGAAGGATGGGAAAGTGCATTAGACTCCAGGAGGATTACTTTGAAGGGGATAACTTGTAGTTTGTAGTTTGGATTAGAAATAATTTTTTGTGTCACCAGTTCTGGAACTTTTTTGACATACCTCGTATATCGCAGTATGATAATTGAATTATTACAACTCTTGATAGGTCTGCTTAAGAGCTATTGCGAAATAGTTCAATATGTAAAAAGTATAATAATCTTAATTTAACTCTCACTATTTTTCTTTCTTTCCTTCTTTTCCTCTTTTCATTATGTTCGATTGGAACAAATTAGCGTTATCGCTTCCGCACACTCACTCCCTCTCTCTATCTTTCCTCTACTCTCTTTCTTTCTTTCGGCTGGAGCTTTAGAATAAGCCGACTGGACATTTACAGAGGAGTAAGACACCCTCAATGGGGTCACCTGTTGGCCGTGGGTGGCGACTCGTGATGCTTATGGTTGGAACCCTGGTGGCTGAGTCCCCTCCGATCAGTCAGATGGTCATGTCAAGCCCTAGCACCTATATGATTGCCCTGACCCTATTTTCCTTATGGCAATCTCCAACCCCTTTTATCATGTATGTGCTAGAAGGCAGTGGCTGAGGGCCTTCATGTACTGGGAATGACATTAAACTCTACCTGATGA
>CM042166.1:68829645-68837145 GCA_023376005.1 Doryteuthis pealeii
GTGGCGCTCCAGCTCATAAGCAAAAACAGTCAATCAACGTTCGATGACCAAGATTGGTTCTTTAAAGATACGAAAAAGAATACAGAAAGATTTTTATTGCGAAAAAAAAAATGATTATAGCTGCCGGTTTAGAACCACAAGGTTCCGGGTTCGATACAGACCTCTCACTTACTATCAGCTCCTAACTTTACAGCACAGATCCGAGCTGTAAAGTGAGGAGCTGATAGTAGGTGTGGCGCTCCACCTCATAAGCAAAAACAGTCAATCAACGTTCGATGACCAAGATTGGTTCTTTAAAGATACGAAAAAGAATACAGAAAGATTTTTAATGCGAAAAAAAAAATGATTATAGTCGTCGATTTAACTCAGTAGAGCATCTGCCTCGGAACCACAAGGTTCCGGGTTCAATACCGACCTTTGTCAATTCAACACATGCTTGTATCTGTGGAGGAGCTGATGGTTGGTGAGGTGTTTAACCTCAGATGCTAAAACATTCTCCCTGGTCTGGCGCTAGTGAAAAGGAGATAGACTCACTCTAGTGTTATATAAGATGTATATACTGTCTCCCTCCCCCCTCCGGTTTAGCTCAGTCGGTAGAGCATCCACCTCGGAACCACAAGGATCCGGGTTCGATACCAGCCTCTCACCAACTCAGTGTATGAATAACAGGACTCGGATCTGTGCTGTAAAGTGGGGAGCTGGTGGTAGGTGTGGCGCTCCACCTCAGACGCAAAACCAATCAGCTTGGTCTAGCGCTTGTGATAAGTCAATTAAAAAAATGATTAAAAAGTAAAACAAAGCCAAACGGCGAGGGAGTTCATACCCTTTCCACTAGCGCTAGACCTGGAAGATTGTTTTTGCTTCTGAGGTGGAGAGTCACAACTACCACCAGCTCCCCACTTTACAGCACAGATCCGAGCACTGTTACTCATACACTGAGTTGGCGAGAGGCTGGTATCGAACCCGGATCCTTGTGGTTCCGAGGTGGATGTTCCACAATTTACCACACAGATCCATGTGTTACTCATAGGCTCAATTGACGAGGGCCAGTATTGAACCAGAACCTTGTGGTTCCGAGCCGGCGCTCTATCGACTGAAAGGATAAAACATAATACAAAGTAAATAAAAGACAAATGAAGAAAAAAAAACAAACAAACAAACAAAAATAATAATAATAAAAATAATCTTTTTAAAAAAATTGGACACATAACGTAATGGACAAAGGCGTTAGATTAAGACAGTTCTAAGTGGCAGTTATCTCTGGGCTGCACGTTCAATCCGGGTCAAGGGCGACAGTAATATAGACTAATAATTAACACAGCTTAGCACCTGTACCCCAGCTATGGTTAGCAGAATGAGAACAGGATATCTCATAGATTGAATAAATTATTGGGTTCAAAGTTCCGTGATGGCTCCCGATTACGACAAAAAGGTTCCTGAGTTCGAAAAGGCTCCTGCACCCGCTGTTCGGCTAATACTGACAGTAGACCACTCCGCTGATGGTAGGTGTGACGCTCTACCTCAGATGCAAAAAGGATCTCCCTGGTCCAGCTAGTGAAAATGGGAGAGATTCCATCACCGTCTGGATGATACAGATGATAGCCACTCCACCTACTTTATAAAATAGATTATGAGCCGATTTATCTGTAACCGAAACTACGTCAACACCGACGTCACAATTATATTCTTAAATTATTTATAGTTGGCATCTTTCTATCTGTTAAAGACGATGGCATAGTGTCCATTTTTTTAAAACTGCATCTGCACGAGTGGTTGAACAGGCCAATTTTTGAATGGCAATCTCTGTTACAGAGACTGAAAACGAACAGTGATGCTCGCTGAAGTTGCTGTTGCCTCTCTCTCCTTCTGGCTCTCTTTTCTGTGGTGACTTTTTCCCTCTCTTTTTCACTCCTTTTCGTCCGTTATCTGACAAGGAGACGCCCGGTCGCTCGGTTTTCTGCACCAACCTCCCATGTGTTAGTGTTCATGTGGCATATCTTCATGTCCTTCTTGCAGACGTCTTTTCTACTTTATCATTGAGATTATGGGCCGATTTCTCTGTAACCGAAACTACGTCAACACCGACGTCACAATTATATTCTTAAATTATTTCTAAATGATCATCATTCAATCTTAATTAGGATATATATATTTACCAACCCCTCCACACAAGCAGGATGCGACACAAGGTCAATTTCTTAAGCGGAGTTTAACAGGTTTGAATTCAGAGTTTTCCTTCTCCGAGACTGGTTACCTAGACAAGGTTATAGAGCCCAGTCTGCCCTGCTATTTACTCATAGCTGGAGGGAGAATTGGGTTCATACCTTTCCCACGGGTATTAGCGCTATGTGAAATTCAAACAGCTTCGTCCAGGAATTGAACTCGGATCGACGAGTCTTAATCTTAATTAGGATAAGTGATGCTTTCCCGCGGACTACGACGCATTGACATACCCGAGTCTTTTTATTTTTGGATGAATGCTCAAAGTAGATTTGACTAACGAGAATTTCCTTCTCCTAGAACGCTTGCTATATCTAAGTTAAAGAGTTCAATCTGCCCTACTATTTATCCATAGTTGGAGGGAATATAGTTGGATTCATATCTTTCCCAACAGTATTAGCGCTATGTGAAATGCGAACAGCCTCATCCAGGATTTGAATTCTTCTCACCGTGTCCATTTCATACGACGGTAACCATTACACCATGCGCCTCCAGCAAGTGGACTGAGCGGCAAAGAGTTTGCGGATACTGGATGTCATGAGGAAGACTTGCCAGGAGCGATGGCCGATAGGGATGGGTAAGGATAAAGATAGAGAGGGGGGAAGAGAGAGAGAGAGAGAGAGGGAGAGAGAGAGTTATGGGAATATGTGCTGTCAGCGCGACATGATGACGGTGAGCATATTATCTATTAACGATATCTCTATTAAAGTATACCTGTGTTAGATTAGCCTCAAAACATCCCATGTTATTAATGCATTTAAAATCCTGCAATGTCTCTTATTTATCACCGAGGAATAAGTATTAAGTTAGTATATGCTGCGGAGAATTTGCATACTGGTTTTAATAAAAACGGTTTAATAAATTTTCACCACACAACATGTAATAAATTCCACGTGCGATACCCTGTCCTCATCAACCGTAGACTAGGTGGGATAACACAGTTTCGGTGGCTGAAAGTGGACTGCCACACCTAATGCCACCAAGCAATCTTTTGGCCACTGGACAGGGTATTATATATATATATATATATATATATATATATATATAGAGAGAGAGAGAGAGAGAGAGAGAGAGAGACTTAACATAAATAGTTGAATAAGTAAATAACGTCCTTTCATCTTAGCAGTTTCTGTTACATAATTATTGGATCCCTAATACATTTTTAAGGTATTGTAGAAATCATTATGGCGATCAGTACAGCTGATGGCCTTGAGAGTGAGTGACAGCGTTTGACCTCACTCTGACCTTGCTTTCTGGGGATAGACCGTGTGAACCGGAAACCCCATAGAAAGTCCCCTTCCGATTTAAGGAGTAAGCAACTCAGTTAGTCAGTTAGAAGTTAGAAGCCAAGCTAGCAAGATGTGAGTCTCACTGCGCAGATTGTCTGGTCTGGGGAGCTACGAATAAAGTAACATCTAAAGTAAATCGAAGTCTTGTGTTTATTACTAAAAACTAACAATGACACAGGGCTTCTGATAACAAGAAATCCCTACTAACAGAAACCAGACCCGGAATCCTCAATAGAAGACCAGACGAGACCTTAGAAGATATATCAGACCAAGATAGATGATAGACGATCAAAACTAAAGCCGGCCGGAAGAAAAGACGACAGAGTAAGAAGTAAGAAAGGTATGCAACATTTCAAGATGAATGTATTTTGTGATTTTCTTAACAAAGCATTTACTTTCGCCCATTGATGACATTAGGCGCCTGTATTAACCGTTATTAACTGTCCTTGGTGTCACGCAATCACAGGAGTTGCACGTTGATAAATTGTGGTAAATTTTGCATGTATATGGTATCTGCTTAAGATTTTGACTTCGAATTCCCTGCCTTCTTAGAACTTTTCCAGCACGTTGTCACTCAGCAATGAGGTCCAGAATTGTGTGTGTGTGGCGGGGGGAGATCCTGACTCTTGTTGTATACATATATTTTCTTTTATTGTTGTTTGTTTTTATCCACTTATTCATTGTCTGTATTTTGTAAATAAATTTGGTTTTATCTACTCGGTCTTGTCTGTCTTCTGTTATCTGACGTACGTGTTCTATTCCGCTCTCTTGTCGGAGAATTCGGCTGAACTTGCACAAAGGTGTCAAAATTAGGGTGACCCAGAAAAAACAGAACCCACAAATTTTGTAATAAAACTGTTAATTTTAACTATGGGGTCTAGGGTTAGGGTTAGGGTTATGGTTGTGGTTTAGGGTTAGTTTAATGGGAAAATGAATAAATAATTTGGGTTCTGTTTTTCCTGTGTCACCCTGTATACCGGTGACCCAGAAAGAACAGAACCCACAAATTTTGTAATAAAACTGTTAATTTTAACTAGGGGGTTTAGGGTTAGGGGTTAGGCTTAGGCTTAGGGTTTAAGGTTAGTTTGATGGGAAAATAAATAAATAATTTGGGTTCTGTTTTTTTCTGGGTCACCCTAATTTTGACACCTTTGTGCAAGTTCAACCGAGAATTCCATATCCCTTGTGTTTATTTATTTATTTATTTATTTTCAGTCGGAATCTCTTGCTTATTGCTTTAAAAAAAAAATTCTTATTGTTACGCCAGCGTGTTCGTTGTACCCAACGAATATGCGCGCGTAACATATGGGTAATAAGTATGCCATATAAGGTTCGGCCGGTGTTGGTCAAACAAAGTTTATAAAAGTAGTTAAAAGAAAATAAAGATTAAGAATTGTGATAATTAAAGTAGCTAAAGGTCTAGTGGGCTAGGAAGCGCGTGGTGTAATGGTTAAAGTCATGGAAATGGACTCGTCACCCGAGTTCAAATCCTGGACCGTGGTAATTGCATTTCACTTAGTGCTAATGCCCTTGGGAAAGGTAGGAATTCTACTCTCGCTCCAGCTATGGGTAAATAGTAGGGCAGACTGTGCTCTTTAACCTTGGTTAGGCAACCGGTCTAGGAGAAGGAAAACTCTGAATTCAAACCTGTTAAACTCCGCTTAAGAAATTGACCTAATGTCGCATCCTGCTCGTGTGGGAGGGTTGGTAAATATATAAAGGTCTAGTGGGCTATAAAGACAGATAGAGGGTCCATACTGTGTGTGGCCTCTTCTTGAACAAAGATTTTGAAATCCCGTGTGAAATCTCGAACGAATGCGAGTTTAAAAAATCAGGATTTGGGAAGTAGTGGGATTTTTAAAAGTTAGTCAGATAGAATCGAACAGTTGACCGAGTCAGTTCAGATCCGGGATTTGGAGAGTGAAGAAACTTTAGCAGAGGTCCCCCCCCTCTCTCTCTCTCTCTCCTCTCTCTCTCTCTCTCTCTCTCTCTCTTTCTCTCTCTCTTTTGTCGTCGTTGTTTGTTCTTCTCTTTCTTTGTTGATTGTTTTGTTCACCCTTTCAGTGGGGGGGGGGGGGTCCACGGAGGCGCTTTTGTCACGGACGCAACGAATTGAGGTCCTAAAGTTAAGCAAGCGGGCGATCACAGCCAACGAGATGTGAAAGACGAAAACCTGAGTAAGACAAAATTTGCAGCAAATGCAAAAAGGTATGCTGCAGGACGTGCAGATAGAACCCGGGCCGCCGAGGTTGGAACAATGGAATGGAAGGAAAAAAAATGAAAAGAAGGAAAAAAACCGAAAGAGAAGAAGAGAGAGAGAAAGAGAGGGGGGTAAATAAAAATTATTATACTTTTTACATATTGAACAATTTCGCAATAGCTTTGTTGAGATTTTTTGGTATATAAGTCGTGTGATAGATCTCCACTCCTACTTATAGACTAGGCGAGATCATATGTTCTATTCCTTGGCCAATCACTGGCTGTACTCTGAGGCTGATACAATACTTAACCCACCCTACTGGTCATAATTACTGCAACGTTCATAGATTAAATCACTGGACCTTTACCAATACGCAGGATAGGACATATACGCTTACCAAAGGATCACCAAAGGATTCCATAACACAGGTCTTTCTTTAAGCCCCTTTTCAACTGGCCAAGGATGGCACTTAAAAACTTTACAAGCTTTTAAGTAGATATTTTCTGACCTCCCAATATGTCGATTAACGTGGGGAACTACGCACAATCCGAAGCTCATGCAATGGCCAGTGTAAAAAATTAATGAATATTTTAGCATTCTTTTTCTTTTTTTTTTTTTTTTTTTTTTTGAGGGCAAGTGTTGCCATGGGTGAGGGATGGACCCATGGGATTCACGCTGATTTATCATATATCTTACCGGTCCAGAG
The DNA here is from genome assembly GCA_023376005.1 of Doryteuthis pealeii. Lineage (NCBI taxonomy): Eukaryota > Metazoa > Mollusca > Cephalopoda > Myopsida > Loliginidae > Doryteuthis > Doryteuthis pealeii. The sequence continues at coordinate 68,836,061 of CM042166.1, forward strand.
GCCGAATCCACTGGACACAGGGTCCGATACAGGGTAAGTATTCTTAAGTGTACATATCAAATGTTGTAAATTATCATACCAAATTACATACTTGTATGTGCAAATGGACTGGCCACTTATACAGACTTGGGCATGGCAGATTGCCAAAGCAGATTCTGTACTCTCAACTGAAAGAGGGATCACATGGAATTGGTAGACCAAAGCTCAGGTTCAAAGAGAACATCAAGAGAACATCCCCATAGGCAGTTGGCGAGGCGCAAACAGAGACTGAATAAATTGGAGGAAAAGGATTCACGTGGTGACATCATCGTATACGATGGACAGCAAATAATAATAATAATAATAATAATGATAATAATAATAATAATAATAATAATGGATAAATACCTGGACCTGGCCAGAGATTTGAAAAAGCTGTGGAATATGAGAGTGAAAGTAATATCAATTGTAGTGGGTGCATTTGGAACGGTCCCAATAAACTTGGAAAAAAGACTCGAGGATCTGGAAAGAACTGAGACCATCCACTGCTGCAATCGGCTAGAATACTCAGTAGAGTCTTGGAGACCTGAGGAGACATGTTGACACTCAGCCTCCAGTGAAATACCATCAGCTAACGCTGATGTGTAAAAATCAAAAGGAGTAAAAATAATATACAAATACATTTATCTTGTCTTTTAATCCGTTGTGTTTAGTGTTAGTACATCATGGATTTATAGATTATGATATTGGTCCTCAGTGAGTGGGGACTTGACTAAATATCTTCATCGTTATTACTCCCAAGTCTACACTCTTTAAGGTCCATCTATGGGTTAAATAGAAAAAAATGTTTAAAAACTGAGTTTTTAAAAATGTGAATACCTATCAAGAATGATTAGAACAAAATGTTTTTGGCATGAAATAACCCAACAAGGGCTGACATGCCGTAAAACCCAACAAACCAAACCAAACTAAATATACTACTTGCTTAAGCATTCCAATATCATCATTGTAATTGGGCTGGAAGATATTGTATTGTCCGAGAGACTTTTTCGACCATATGACCTTAAGGCACCCCTTTTGCGATTTCGATTCGTGGGGACATTTTT
>CM042166.1:68839645-68856380 GCA_023376005.1 Doryteuthis pealeii
TGATATTTAAGGTATATATATATATATATAATATATATATATATATATATATATATATATATATATATATATATATATATACTTTATCACTAATTGTTTTATTTTCGTAGTTTACATACATGCATACATACATACATACATACACACCAACAGCCTATCTTGATCTACCATCTAATGAGACGAAATTTTGGGGAGCTATATTAAATCAACTTAGATTTATAAAGGCCCCAATTTTGGTCGAAATAAATTTATTATGGAATTACGGTGTTGAGTTTTTCCTTCCTTTCAAAGATAAATATTGCTCTGTATATAATCTAAAAAGTGTATTATACATTGAGCTCTTTTTAGTGATTTAAAGATTCACTGTATTTATACATACTGGATCATACAATAACAATACAGTGTCTTAGAAATCACATATAGAATCATCCCTTACTACCAAGTTGGGATACCTCTCATATCTCTCTCTCTCTCTCTCTCTATATTATATATATATATATATATATATATATATAATATATATAGGCAGTTAGTGTGTATGTATGTACGTATATATGCATGTATGTAAACTACAAAAATAGCAACTTCAATATATAATATATATATATATATATATATATATATATATATATATATATATATTAGAAGTGGCTACCTTGCGTTGCCTGGGTAGAGAAGGAATAAAAGGTTTAACTTTCATTTTTTTTCATATTATAACATTTATGTTATAAGTTATGCAATTATTTTACCAAAGACACATCATATAGGTGCAGTTTGTTTGGGGAATCTTTGATCCGTCGAAACACCGGAAAGCATTGTTGCCCACTACACAACGTACTGCTATGTCAGAGGATTTGGAGAGAATTGATCCAAGAATCTTTATCTTCCCTCAATCTTCATCTTTTCTAAGGAAGGTTTCGTTTTCAACCAGATGATGTATATCCGAAAGATATACAGGGTGATAGTTAAGTAAGTTGCCTTTGTAAAAAAACTTATGATTTATTTCTGAATCATTATTTTTACAAAGAATGAATATGAGAACACTCATAACATGGAGTGTTATCTAGAATTCTATATGAGCACCAGCATTCGCCTTCAGTCTCTCAAGTAACTCAGGAATCACATCAACTGATCTTCCCAGGAACTCTTGTAGATTTGCGGAAATAAATTCTTGTATTCATCCTTGAAGTTCTTCCAAAGTCGTTGGTTTCTTGCTCCTTCAGCCAACCCCAAAGATAAAAGTCACAGGTTGTTAAATCAGGGATTCTGACCGGACACTCATGCGAACCATGTCTACCCATCCATCTCCCAGGAAAATAGTGATTCAGCCATTCACGAACAACAATAACAAAATCTGGAGGAGCACCATCTTGCATGAAAATCAAGTCTTAATAATCTCCCAAGTATTGATTACTGGCCAAATTTTATTTTGCAGCATGATGAGATACCTTTCGGCATGCCAAATAGGGAGTCACTCTGTACATGCGTGGACTCTGTTTCCTCCTCGTTCATGAATAGGTTAACGTCTTTCAGTGTTTCTGTGGCTACGGAGAGCAGTCTTTTAAGTGCCTTTTTGTGCTCATCTATGAAGACCACATCATCTGTCTGCTCTGTCGGTGGGGCATTAGAATGTACCGACTGCACCTCTGCAGAGGGGTAAGACTCCCCCAAATGGGGCCACCTGTTGGCTGTAAGTGGCGACCCATGATGCTTAAGGACGGAGTCTTGGTGGATGAACAGTCCATGACATGCAACACTCCACTTAGACCTTTACTTAGGCTAGACGGTCGGTCGGAGAGGCTCCTTCCGATCAATCGGCTGGTCACGTCAAGCTCTAGCACCTATATGATTTTCCCAACCTCATTGCCCTTATGGTAAGCCCCAACCCGTTTTATCATAGAAGGCGGTGACTGAGGGCCTACATGTCCTGGGAATGACATTAAACTATCTGACGGTGAGGTTCTAGTTCTGGAGGTCTGGGGATTGTGGAGCACCCCTTCATCACCATTGCTTCCTACTCCACTCTGACCCGGAGTGGTAGTACCTGTTAGTGTCCCATCTATGGGTTAAATTGAAAAATGTATTTATAAAAAGAAATTGTGTATCCATTAAGAATTAATTTCTTTCAAAACTTTGTCGGCATTAAATGACCCACTGAATTTGACATGCCGTAAACCAAACAAAACTAAACCAAACCAAAGATCATCTGCATATTCCATCTCTAGAAACCTCAGAAAGCAGCGTTGTCAATTACAAAAGGTGTTGTATATTCTATGAAGTCTACATCATCTACATATTCCATCTTGAATGACATGCCTAGCGATGAGATTGGGGATCAGATCGTACAATCAATAGGCATCAGCGAGCTAACATGTAAAGTGCAGAGGAGAAAGACAGTCTCCCTGTTGAGAGACAATTGTTGTCCTAAATTCAACAGAATAGACCGTATTGTTGTAAGCTCTTGGTTTTTGATAATCCATCAGACTGGACAGACTAGTACAGCAGTAATCTGTCCAGTCTGATGGATTATCTTGGGTATACTTACTACTTGCTGTCCACATTAATATATATATATATATATATATATATATGTATATATAATATATATAATATATATATATATAAATCCAAAAGTCCAGAGAAGAAATCTTCCTTACGACACAAAAGTTTTATTTAAAAAAACCTGTCGCAGTTTGAGAGCTCAATGTGTGCTCTTAATGTTTGAGTCACAGAGCAAATATATAAGTAAAGAAATAACAAAAGACTTAGAGATTTAGCGTTATAGTCTATTTCAGGGAGCTTAAACAATCGGAGAGTTCGACATTTTGTCTAAGCTCCCTGAAATAGACTATAAAGCTAAATCTCTAAGTCTTTTGATATTTCTTACTTATATATATATATATATATATTATATATATGGGGGGGATAAGCTGTACGAAAAGTCACCACTTATATTTATAGACTGTCTCAAGTAGAAGGAGCTGGATTTATCAATGAAAAAAGAACGACAAAAATATATTCAAGATCGTTGATAAATTGTCCTAAAATCAGTTGCCGACTGGATTCCCTCCCAGGTGTAACGCTACAAACCACAACGAGTAACTGATACTACAATCTTTCTATTGTAGGGGTTATTTTCCCATTTGCCTGAGGAGTTATATGCCCGCCGGTTGTCGTTTGTTCCACTAGGGGACCTCTGGTATTTAATTGGCTATTTCAAACTTCTCTTCCTCTTTTCTACCTCTCCTCGTAGGTACCCACATGGGTTAGACAATTGATTCTCTTCTTGTTGGGGCTCCGGCCCTCAACGCCGGCTACTGGTCACTGTAAGTGATTTATACAGCATGGACTATTCTTAGTCTCATGTCTGTACCTTTATATTATGTGTACTTTTATATTATCTTGTCAGTGACTTTTATGTATGTATGTTTATGTACACTATTCTATTCTATCATCTATTGTTTATGTATCTTGTTTATTCATGTGCTGTTATCTATATAAAATGTTTTGTCTCACAAACGTGTCGGAGTTTGTTATGTTTCAACTAGTTATGACTTTGTATTATGACTTTGAATTTTACACTATCAAGAAAACTACAGATTGACCGACAAGGAGTATGTACGGACGCTGCAATCCAATATTTCAAGAGATTGATCTCTCTTTTACAATGATTTTTTTAGACTGGTTGACTAGTGTGGTCGCTGGTGTTTTTATGGGGCAAGGAGTGTTGAATTATCGTTCTGTCTTGAGCTTCAGATGACCTCTTGATTGGTGGGGCTGGAATTGGCTGGAGTCAGGGGTGCTGTTTTGCCGGCCTGCTTTTGATGTTTAGCTGTCTTTACTACCGTCTTCATTGGTGGGGTTTCGGATTGAGTGTAGAGATGTGGGTCATTGGTGTGTGTGGGAGGGGGTGTTGGAAGATCTGATGAAATAAAATGGAACTTAGCATATAACATACAACTCAGTTTTTTAAATTTCATAATTTACCCATACTTCCAGTAAATCGAAATATATATATATATATATATATATATATATATATATATATATATATATATATATATATATACTTTGAAAATTAGACTCATCAAATATACCAACAAAGAAACATACGTTGAATCCACAACGATAAAATATATATATACATACATATATATATATATATATATATATGTGTGTGTGTGTGTGTGTGTGTGTGTCTGTGTGTGTGTGTGTGTGTTTGGACGAAAATAGAGAAAAAAAGTGGATATAACAACACGAGAACTAAATTTAATTGATATTTCGCCTCGGTATTTCCAATAAATTTTAACAAAGCTTTGCTAAATATTGAGGCGAAATATCAATTGAATTTAGTTGTAGTGTTGTTATATCCACTTTTTCCTCTATTTTCAACCACATTTTGTCGGATTTACTCAATTCCTCTCTCTCTCTCTCTCTCTCTCTCTCTCTCTCTCTCTCTCTGTCACACACCACACACACACACACACACACACACACATATATATATATATATATATATATATATATATATATGAAAGTAAATCACACACAGAGTTCGAATCACACACAGAGCAGTCTCCTGTCTATAACTCTGCTGATGAGGCAGAGATCGACTTTTTTTCTCGATTCGTTTACGCCTTTACATTTGAACAGATATACTCGCCTAATTCATTAATTATCAGATTGTTGTACAGATAACAATGAAGATGAGGACAATAGTCCGAATAATACAAATAATACTAACCAGGGATTTTGTTTTTAAAAAAAAGTCTGAAGATTTAATATCCGGTCTTATTTGTCTTAATTTTTTGGATGAGGTTTGATAATTAGTATTATTTGGATTGTTCAGACTATTGTCCTCATCATTATTAATTTTTATAAAGATGAGGACAATAGTCCAAATAATCCAAATAATACTCATATCCGGTCTGGTTGATATGATTTTTCTGTTTCACTGATTTGTGTTTTCAAATTTCAACAAACGCGAAAAGAAATTTGAAATAACGAGAAGTAAAAATCATATCAAATAGACTGGATATGAAATCTTCAAATTTAAAAAAAAATCAGACGTGAAGAGGTAAAACTGCCTAAATAAGTTTAAATTTATATCCGAACTAAAGTACTTTTAGCTCAGGCGACAGAGTGTCCGACAAGGAATCGCAGGGTTCCTGGTTCGATACCAGCCCTCGCCAACTCAGCTTATGAATAGCACAGGGATCTGCATGGTAAAGTGAAGAGCTGAATGTAGTTGTGGCTCTCCACCTCAAACGCAAAAACAATCTCCTTGGTCTAGCGCTAGTGAAAAGAGGATAGATTCCCTCGCTGTTTGGCTGATACTGACATTAGGCCACCCCGTCAATTTTACTTTTTACTTATATATATATATATAATATATATATATATATATATATATATATATGTGTGTGTGTGTGTGGTGTGTGTGTGTGTGTGTTATGCAGTAAAATACATTCAAGGTGAAATTGTTACCAATGGTTTCAAAGCAGTGTATTTGCAACTTATCATCAAAACAGCGTGCCTGTGAAAGCTTTCGCACGCGCGTTGTTTTGATATACGTTGCTTTGAAACCAATGGTAACAATTTCACCTTAAATGTATTGTACTCTATAACAAATATATACAGCTCTTACACCTGTAATAGAGCACTTTATTTTCAATTCTCCAATACTAAAAAACTACAAATATATATATATATATATATATGTATATATATATATTGAAAGAGAGAGATTGTGTGTGTGGAGTAAGATTACGTGTGTGTGTGTGTGTGCCGGTGCCTGTGTCTGTGTGTGCGCATGCGCGGGATTTCATTGGCGTTCTCTAGCTTACTGAAAAACTCCTGGCGGAAAGAAGATGAACCTCATATTTTCGCGCGGAGTCGATTGATTAACTTTTATTTATGAAGAATACGTCTTCCCCCCCCCTTAGTGCTTGGGCTTTGTACAATTCGCAATCAAGCATTCCACACCCGCCCCACCCCACTGCAACTGCCCCCACCTTCCTTCCTCCTCCTTTTCCTCTCTATTCCTCCTCTGTCTCTCTCTGTCTCTGTCTCTTTCCTTCGCTCATTTTCTGTCCATCTTTCTCTCTTTTTCCCTCGCACAACGTTCCCCCCCTCTCTCTCTCTCTCTCTCTCTCTCTCTCTCTCTCTCTCTCTCTCTCTCCTTCGCTCATTTTCTGTCCATGTTTCTCTCTTTTTTCCCTCGCACAACCTTTTCCTCTCTCTCTCTCTCTCTCTCTCTCTCTCTCTCTCTCCTCTCTCTCTTCTCCTCTCTCTTATTACTTCTTTCCATTTCCCCGTTTTTTTCCCTCTTTCTCCCTCACACAATCTTTCCCCCCCTCTCTCTCTCTCTTCACTCTCTCTCTCTGTTTATTTTATCTCTTCTCCTTCACACAGCCATCTTCCTCTCACTCTTCCCCCCTCTCTCTCTCTCTGTCATTCCTTCACTCGTTTCTTTCCCTCTCGCCCTCTCACAACTCTTCTCCCTTTCTCCCTCTTTCTTCTTCTTCTTCTTCTTCTTCTTCTTCTTCTTCTTCTTCTTCTTCACACTACCATTTTCCCTCTCACTCTTCCCTACTCCCTCTCTATCTCATTCTCTCACGTCTTCTTTCTTTCTCTACTTCTTTATCCCACCACTACCTCTCACTACCTCTCACCACCACCTTCGCCGCCATTGCTGCTTCTCCCGCCACCGCTGCTGCTGATTGAATTCCGTTGCCAAACGACCACATTTGGGTCACCTAACCTCATATTTGCATTGTCTTCATAAAGAAATCAATACATTTTTAATAGCGACGCCGTTCGCTGCTGGAAATGGGGTCAGATCTCTTTTTCCGCATCCACTTGCCTCTTCAGAAACGCAATGCCCCCAACCCCCACCGACCCCCACACACACCACCCCTCGCATTCATCTTCCCACCTCAATCCCCCTTTTCTTCATCTCTCCAGCAAAAACAGACGTTTGAGGAAAAGGTTATTTATTTCTGCATTAATCCATCCTCACTTCTTACTGAGTACGACGGGAGTATGGCTGGTCAGAAGAATTGAACCTCAGTGACGTTTCAAATTCCGATAACAATCAGCGCGATGATTGGTCCGTTCGTTGTGTCTTGAATAGAACCGCCAACTAATAATCTAGTCCGTTCTTCGATCGGCTGAAAAATGAGCGGTTGTTTTGGGAGATCTGCGTTTTCAAAGATTCCCGGGGTCCCAATTATCATATGCTAGCACTACTTATCCATATTACTTTATTAAAAGAATGATATCGCTTTTAGGATATTAATTTGAAAGCAATACTTAGCTATATTACACCGGGTGGTGAGATGCTCATTATTAAAAGAATAACTTAGTGTCGCTTTTATTATAGTTTCGGACAATTATTTGTAAGCAATACTTACCTATATTACATCCGGGTTACAAGATGGTTATTATTAAAAGAATAACTTAGTGTCGCTTTTATTATAGTTTCGGACAATTATTTGTAAGCAATACTTACCTATATTACATCCGGGTTACAAGATGGTTATTATTAAAAGACTAATATAGTGTCACTTTTATTATAGTTTATTTGTAAGCAATACTTACCTATATTACATATAGTTCGTAAGTCGGTAATTATTTAAAAAGATGACGTATTGTCGCTTTTAACAAAGTTTAGGATTATTATTTGTAAGCAATACTTACCTATATTACACCAGGGTTGTAAGATGCTCATTATTTAACGTAGTATCGTTTTTGTTAAAGTTTAGGGAAATTATTTGAAAACAATACTTACCTATAATACATCACACCACCTTTAATAAAAGCGACAACGCAATGTCGCTTTTATTAAAGTTTAGGGCAATTATTTGAAAGTAATAATTACCTATATAATATCCTGGTTATAAGATGGTCATTATTAAAAAAAAGATGACGTATCGTCACTTTTAACAAAATTTAGGATTATTATTAGTAAGCAATACTTACCTATATTACATCCGGGTTATAAGATGGTTATTATTAAAAAAGCTTATGTATTGTCGCTTTTAACAAAGTTCAGGATTATTATTTCTAAGCAATACTTTGCTATATTACGCCGGGTTGTAAAATTGTCATTATTAAAAGACTAACATAGTGTCGATTTTATTATAGTTTATTTGTAAGCAATACTTACCTATATTACATACAGGTCGTAAAATGGTCATTATTTAAAAGCATGACGTATTGTTACTTTTATTAAAGTTTAGATCAATCATTTGTAAACAAAACTACCTATATTACATCTTGGTTGTAAGATGGTCATTACTTAAAAATATGACGTATTGTGGCCTTTTTTAAAAGTTTAGAATTGTTATTTGTAAGCAATGACGTATTGCCACTTTTATTAAAAGTTTAAGGCAATTATTTGTATGCAATACTTATCTATATTACACCGGGTTGTGAGATGGTCATTTTAAAAGAATAATGTAATGTCGCTTTTATTATAGTTTCGGGCAATTACTAAAAAGCAAATGTAACCTATATTACATCCGGGTTGTAAGATGGTCATTATTTAAAATGATGACGTATTGTCACTTTCATTAAAGTATAGGACTATTATTTTTAAGCAATACTTACTTTTATTACACCCGGTTGTAAGATGGTCATTATAAAAAAAACTATCAGCGGCTACCCGCCATCGCCTGGGTAGAGGGGGATATTTTAAAAGTTTGTCCCGCAGATCCATTATTATTGAATCGTGAGTTGAATCCTCGTGGGATGCCCCATTTAAATCCCTATGTAAAAAAAAAATTAAAAAAATAAACCTTGCATTGATCCAGCTACTCTGAAAATAAATGTTAATGTCTACTATCTAAAATATTAAATGAAAAAAAAAAAATCCATGCCGTTATCATTTAAATTTTATTTTTTAATTATCTTCACGAATATAAATCAAATCTATTAATTTTGCTCAAAAACCAAGCCCTGGAGATATTTAATGTGTATATATATTTACTTTGTCGTTAATTGTTTTATTTTCGAAGTTTCCTCCGGATATATATATATAAACAACTTCCCTTTATATATGTATAGATAAACAACCAATTAAATGACGGCCAACTTATAATATAGTTTGTCTTCGCTCGGCTGAAAAATGAGCGGTAGTTTTGGGAGATCTGCGGTTTAAAAGATTCCCGAGGTCCCAATTATTATAAGCTAGCAGTATCTTATGGATTGTGAGATGGTCATTATTTAAAAGATAATATCGTTTTTATTAAAACTTAGGATATTTATTTGTAAGCAATACGTACCTAAATTACATACTGGTTGTGAGATGGTCATTATCAAAAACTAGCAGGACCTATGGATATATCACATTCAATTTAATCACACAATCTTTGATATGTTTACTTAAGAGCTATTGCCAAATAGTTCAATATGTAAAATGTATAATAATCTTGATTTAACTCTCTCTCCTTCCTTCTTTTTTTTTCGTTCTTTCGTTCTTTTCATTATCTTTGATTGAAACAGATTATCGGTTATTTCCTAGAAGTCTAACATAAACAAAGGGGAACCACTCTTGAATGATAAATTATTTATTTATTTTCCCATTAAACTAACCCTAAACACTTACTCTAACCCTAAACCCTAATCCTAACCCCGTCTTCTTTTTTCCTAGTAGATCAATAAATAAATAAATAATCTATCAGTCAAGAGTGGTTCCCCTTTGTTTATGTTAGACTTATAGGAAATAACCAGATTAGCCTTATTGCTTCCGCACGCCCACACCTCTCTATCTATTTCCTTTACTCTCTTTTTCTTTCTTATCATATTTTTCTATGTAGCATGACCTTTTCCCTCCCATTCTTTCTTTTATAATAAATACGGAATGGTCCGTTATTTAACTGAGGTGACGACTCTCATAAGAAATAAGAATTCGGTGGATAAGCAACATTAGATAATCAGGATTTAGATTTTTTACATTTCATCTTGGACGATATTGATTGTCTCCTTTTTGGTGGATAAGCAACATTAGATAATCAGGATTTAGAATTTTACATTTCATCTTGGACGATATTGATTGTCTCCTTTTTAACCTGAGGGTGTTGCAAGATGTTAACGGTCGTACAATGAAGGAATACGGGTATTAATATCTTATCATAATGGAGATTGTGTGTTTTTCTGTCTGTAACCGAAACTAAATTATTTTTCAAGTCACATCACAATCCCCTTAATCATTTACGTCACATTCTCCGTGACTATATTTTTATCTAAACCTCGATTATTAATAAAATTGTTTTACATTATTAATACTGTTGACCATATCTACATACTAATAACATGCAATTGTCATTATATATAGAACAAAAAGCGGTTTAAATTGTGAACGGGAAGGCTAATTTGAATATTGATATCAAAAATTTGATTTTAATAAATATGTGATTTCGAATTGTGGGGTTTTATCTTAATGAATATGAGCAACAATCTCGGCGGTAAATCTTAAAAGAAGACCATTAACAAGAAAAAATAACTAATTTTGTTCTTTTCTTCTTATTTTAAATAAATAATTAAATTAGAAAAATTTAGTAATGAAAGGCGGGAGTGATGGAAGAGTAAGTTTCAGTTGATCTATTTTCCGATAATATCCTCCTCTGTTTCAAATCTTTTTATCTGCATTCTTATTTAGTTTCATTAGCCTTTCTAATTTAGTATGATATTTAATTGCATTAAAACTTAATACTTGCACCGTATATATTTGCTAGTGTAAATAAAGAACGTAAAGTCAGTTTTATTAAAGCTTATAATAATTTTTTGTCAGCAATATGTACTCAAATTTTTAGAAAAATAGTAATACTCATTTCCATCACAATTGGGAATTTACAATACAGAGATCATCATCATCATCATCATCATCATCAGGTCACGCTGACACCATGGATTCCCGAGTCTCTTTCTCACCAACCATCCCTATCGGTCATTGCCCCTAGCAAGCTTTCCGTGGGGCACCCAGAATCCACACGGATGTAGTTCTTTTTTGCTGGTCGCCTTACTCTGGTTTGTCCATGTGTGGACGTCCACAGGATAACGTCACTTATGAGTTCGTTCTTTGTTTTCCAACTGCGTCCAGCATGTCTTGTTCGTCTCACTTGGACGTTTTGTGTCGTGAAGTTGCGCTAGATGAAATTAGTCGATGGGAATAAATCAATCAGTTTGTTTATTATGAATTCATTTTGTTCTTTTGCAGGTGGAAGATGAAATTAGAATGAGTCCCTTCTATATATTATCGTCTCCATGGCGTGTTATGTGTTTACAAACCTTCAAATATAAGTATAAAAGGAATGCTAGAAGCCATCCAGTTTAATCTGGCTAAAGGTTAATGAATGATTTTTAATGAGAGTATAGGGTTATCTGCCCTTGTTTGGCTAGAAAGTGGTCTTCCCTTGTGTTTCTGGTTTTCCCCACCAGGCGCTCTGACTATTTAAGCAGGCAAGCGCCAAGTTTGAATTCTTTTTCTTCGCCGGGACTTGACGAACACACATGGGTTAGACAGTTTGTCTACACCCTTCTTGTGTGGGGATTTTCACCCCCACACAGACAACGTAGTAAGTGACTTTGACTTATGGACTCTCCATAACTTTTATACTTCCATTTTTGTATCTTGTCTCATATATGTGTTACTCATATATCCTCCATGTTATTTCTGATGTATCTTATATGTATCTTCTCCACGTGCTGTCATGTATTAAAGTCCATTGTATATCTAACACCCTTAGTCGGAGTTGTTTATTCGTATGTGTACTCATGTTGATAATAATTAACGTTATTACCCTTCTGAATCCAACAGGGGACCGCCCTTATCACCTCCGGCGGTTAGAAAGCACCGACTGCACCTTTGCAGAGGGGTAACCCCCCCCCCCCCAATGGGGCCACCTGTTCGCCGTGGGTGGCGACCGTGATGCTTATGGATAGAGCCCAGGTGGATGAGCAGTTCAGGACTTGCAATACTCCACTTTGGCCCTATCTTGGGCTAGACGGGCGGGCGACCGGCCCAATCAGCTGGTCACATCAAGCCCTAGCACCTATATGATTTTCCCACCCTATTGCCCTTATGGCAAACCCCAACCCTTTTTTATTACATATGGGTGGCTAGAAGGCAGTGGCTGGGGGTCTTCATCCCTGGGAGATGATGTTAAACTCTATCTGATGGTGAGGTTCTTTTTGGAGGTTTGGGGAATGGTGAGATCCCTTCATCACCATTGCTCCCTGGTCCACTCTGACCGGAGTGGTTAGTACCTGTTTACGGTTCCTATCTATGGGATTAAATAGAAAAACATGGAGTTTATAAACAAAATTGTATTATGCATTAAGAATGAATTTATTTCACAACTTTGTCGCATTAAATGACCACCGAGGGTTGATATGCCGTAAAACAACCAAATCAAACAACAGGGGAAAACAACTTTATTTCTTTTGCCTTTTTTCTTCTTCTTAACTCATTGTATTTACTAACAGTGTTAGTAAATACAATGAGTTAAAAAAAAAAACACATCCCCTCTACCACGGGTAGGATGTGACACAAGGTCAATTTTAAAGTGGAGTAAAGCTAGTTTGAATTAAGATTTGTCTTTCTTCTAGGCTGGTTGCCATACCAAAGCTAAAAATAATCCAGTCTGCTGTACTATTTACCCATAACTGTGGGCGGGGGAGAGAACATGGATTCATGTATTTCTCAAGGGCATTAGCGTGAAGTGAAATGCAAACAGCCTCATCCAGGATTTGAACCTGGGTCACTGATTGCATTTCTATGACGATAACCAGTTGTTTTTTTTTCGGGATACTGCTTACAGGATTTGTTCAAGACAGCGAGAAATATATTTGTGTAGCATCCATCTAACTTTTTCTCTAAGCTCCTCATTACGGTCCAGGTGGTGTAGCCATACAGTAGCAATGACTCGGCTACGGCTTGGAATAAACAGGCATCGAGCGCCTCATTGTAAGCAATACTTACCTATGTTACACCCGGGTTTTGAGATGGTCATTATTAAAAGAATGATATCGCTTTTATAAAAGTTTAGGATTATCATTTGTAAGCAATACTTACCTATGTTACATCCGGGTTTTGAGATGGGGCCACCTGTTGGCCGTGGGTGACGACCCGTGATGCTTAAGGATAGAGCCCAGGTGGATGAGCAGTTCAGGACTTGCAATACTCCACTTTGGCCCTATCTTGGGTCATTATTAAAAGAATGATATCGTTTTTATAAAAGTTTAGAATTATCATTTGTAAGCAATACTTACCTATGTTACATCCGGGTTTTGAGATGGTCATTATTAAAAGGGTGATATCGCTTTTATAAAAGTTTAGGATTACCATTTGTAACCAATACCAACCTATATTACACCGGGTTGTGAGAGCCGCCACAGAAAAGAGAGCCAAAAGGAAGGAGAGACAACAGAAACTCCGGCAGGCATCACTGTTTGTTTGCGGTCACTGCACCAGAGATTGCCATTCAAAAAAAGGTTGTAGATAAATAATAAGGATTAAAAAAGTGGACACTACGCCATCGTCTTCAGTAGACGGACGGATGCCAACCAATAATGTAGTTCGTCTTCGATCGGCTAAAAAATGAGCGGTTGTTTTGGGAGATTGGGTTTTAAAAGATTCCCGGGTCCCAATTATCAGATGTTAGAAGTAATTACCCATATTTCATTATTAAAAGAATTTAGGATGTTAATTTGAAAGCACGAAGACAGCGCGAAATATACAGGGTCAGGCAAAATGATCTGACACATTTGTAGGTTTAATAAAATGCAAATGAAGTAAAGAAACAATGATCTGACACATTTGTAGGTTAAATTTTTCAAAACAAACGAATCTGTAACTGCAACACAAAGAGCGTTCCGTTTGCACTTCAATCTTGGTAGACATGATCCCGTACCAGCTCGAAACACGATCTTGTTATGGGTTACCAACTTCAGAGCTACTGGTTCTGCATTGAAACGAAAATCAACCGGCCGACCTCGCACCGCCAGAACTCCAGAAAATGTTGCAGCGGTAAGAGCTTCAGTTCAACAGTCTCCACTCCGTTCCACATTTAAACGCGCCCAGGCTCTTAGACTTTCCGAAAGAAGTTTGCGAAGAATTCTTCACATACAAAATGATGTTGATAAACGTTTCCACAATGAAAGCGCGATGCTCACCAGTCCAATTCTTGCAGCAACTGAAAAAGAAACGAAAAAACAATGGCATTATAAAGAAACAAACAAAATGCATTATATGAAAATAATGGCATTATATGTTACTTTTCGAAAATAAAAACACTTTTTTGTTTCTTTACTTTATTTGCCTTTTCTTTAACCTACAAATGTATCAGATCATTTTGCCTGACCCTGTACTTGTGTATTACCCATCTAACTTTTTTCTCGTCAGGTTGGAAACACTTGAGCTTGATAGAAACTACACAAGGATACTGCATGCTGTCAATAATTACCACGTACCCCACGTTTAGACACAAGGCCCTATTAATTTGAGACAACCCACGAACCAAAGCTCATGAGAGGCGGGTGCAAAAAATGCGTTGATCCCATCGGCATTTCCCCTCAAGGATGCGCCACAGGCACCGGCCAATAAACCCAGCACTCCTTTAAATCGAGGGGGCAGGGGTTGTCTGGGTGGGATGGCCCCCTGGGATCAACGATGTTAACTTATGCGGTCCAGGGCCGAAGATACTGGGACCCCCAGTCGAAACTGGATACTGTCTTGAAAAAAATCTTGAAAGCAGTAACCCTACCCCTGACAAAAGCATATGTATGGCCACTTGCCTCCTATCATACAAACCATTGAAGTAAGATGAACAAGACACTGCTGGATAAGTTAAATTAGTTTTGATAGTTAAATTATCAAACTGTGGTATATACACAGGTCCCACTAGTCTTTAATCAGAACAAATATGATAAGAAAGAAAGAAAAGAAGAAAAGTTGGGGAAGATAGACAAAGGGGGCGAGAGAGCAGATTTCAATAGAATCAGGATTTTAGAGGTGATTAGGTGGGACATGATAAAAAAAGTTGGGAACCCTGGTTTAAACCAAGGTATTGGCGTTTTATATATTTACCAACCCCTCCGCACGAGCAGGACGTGACACAAGGTCGATCCATTAAGCGGGGTTCAACAGGTTTGAATTCAGAGATTTCCTTCTCTTAGACCAGTTGCCTAACCAAAGTTAAAGAGCCCAGTCTGTCCTACTATTTAAACATAGCTGGAGGGAGAGTAGGATTCATCCTTTTCCAATGGTATTAGCGCTAAGTGAAATGCAATTAACACGGCCAGGATTTGAACACGGGTCGAGTCCATTTCCCATAACTTTAACCATTACACCACGCGCTTCCATTGGCGTATTGGCGTTTTAAGCTTCTGCAACTCAAACTGAGTTGACTTTTTAAATTATAAGAATTATATATTACCACATGGGGGGAGGGGCATAATGATTTTAGAGGTGAATAGGCGGGACTGGTTTAGCACAGACGGTAGAGCATCCGCCTAGGAATCGCAAGGTTCCTGGTTCGATACCGGTCCTAGCCAACTCAGCGTATGAGTAGCACAAATTGGGTAATTTGATATGTGTGGTGAAGTGAGGATCTGACGGTAGGTGTGGTGTTCCACCTCAGCAAAAGAATCTCCCTGTTCTAGCACTAGGGAAAAGGGGATAGACTCTGTTGTAGAGTAGCTAGCACACATTCAGAACTCTACTAGATGGACTGGCTCATAGCCTTAAATAGTCTAGATTAAGGACATTACCAGTTGATTAATAAGCTGATTGATATTCAGATTGATCTAACTGCGTTTGGCTATACCACATTTTACCCTCCTCTATTTCTTGTAAGTTGTCTTGTTAATTGTCTGTAACTAATTGTTCTGTGTTTTTGTATGTATCCGTTAGCACCGGATACTTGTGCTGAATAAGTATATCAAGCACACTTTGTGTATCATTTCACTTCGACGATACAACAGCCATCCATAGACCACTACGCCAACTTAGGTGGTGCATGGCAAAAACGGTTTTTGCGATATAATGTAGACATTGTACTTTAAGATTGGTTTGGTTTGGTTTGTTTTACGGCATATCAACCTCAGTGGGTTATTTAATACCAACACAATTTTCAAATAAATTCATTCTTAATGGATACTCAATTCTTTTTTATGAGCACATTTTTCTATCTAACCCATCGATGGGACCCTAAAAGATACTGCTACCCCGGGTCAGAGTGGACTAGGGAGCAATGGTAATGAAAGGGTGCTTCACATTCCCCAAACCTCCAGAACTGGAACCTCACCATCAGATAGAGTTTAACGTCATTCCCAGGACATAAAGACCCTCAGCCACCGCCTTCTAACACCTATTTGATAAAAAAGGATTGGGGCTTGCCATTAAAGGCCAATAGGGTTGGGGCAATCATATAGGGTGCTAGGGTTTAGCGTAACCAGCCGATTGATCGGAAGGGGGCCTCTCCGAACAAGTAAGGTCCAAGAGTGGAGTGTGCCAAAGTCATGGACTTGTTCAGCCACCAGGGTTTTCTATCTTTAAAAGCAATTCACGGGTCGCTAATCTACGGGTTCCAATTATGTGAGCCCCCATTTTGGGGGAATTTCTTTTTACCTATCTTGCCAGACGGTTTAACAGTCGATGTTTTATTCTTAAAAACCGGCCTTCAAAAGGGGGCCGGACAGGGCCGAAAAATCCTCCTCCTGTCTTTTTTGA
>CM042166.1:68856480-68881480 GCA_023376005.1 Doryteuthis pealeii
TATATTAAATATACTTTATATATATATAATAATTAATATATATAATATATATATATATAATTTTGCTGACAGAATCTGGTTCGGACATTATGAAATTTTAATCTTGTGTTTTCTATAAATTGTCTTCCATATTGTCGGATTCATATCTTTTTACCTTTCAATTATACTATATATGATATATATATATATATATATAGTAATTCCCTTATATATGATGTGCACTGATGCATTGTATATCTGTGAATGTAGCCAATTTGAAATTGGTTCTCTCCATCCGTTCCATGCTTCAAAACGCCACTACATTTACCTTTTGTATTAATTTTTAATTCAGTAAACTCATTATGTCACTTACCGTATTTATCACGATGCTCTATGTGCCAATTGACAGTATCCAGTCAGTGAATGGGAATTTGTAAAGCCGTAATCCCCCCCTTCTCTCTCTCCTCTCTCTCCTCCTCTCGAATATATATATATATATATATATAGTTATATATTAGTTAGGGTATTTATAATCTATTATTATAGTAATACACTGCTTAGTCATTTCGGCACATAAAATTGCCTTTCCGACACTTTTGTTCTTGATTAAACTTGTTTCCATGACCGACTACTCATTCACAATGTCCATTTAGTCATAATTAAAAAAGGCGTTCTTAATCGTGTTCCTTAAAGATATATCTTAAATATGTAAGATACACACACAGCAGACACACACAGACACAACACAAACACCACATATATAGGTTTATAGCTATATATTACAGTATAAATATTATTTTAATTGAGATGAATAAATAAACCAATGTGTTATTGAATATGTCTTTAGCGCACGAATATTTTAGAGGATATGTGCTTAATTGAGTCATACCTAATCTAAAATTAATAGTTAATAATGAATTTAAGGCGGGCATATATGTTCAATTCAAGCTAAACAAACGAGAAATGCCCAATCGCTGAATTACATTCGACCCTCATTAGGTCTCATCGGCAAAGTTATAGACATGGGAACTGCTCCGGTGTGCTCAAACCTCGACTGCAAGTCTGTAGAATACGCCTGTCAGCTTAGCAGTCAGTTCGAGTCACACTACGGGAGCATTTCCCATGTCTATAACCTTGCTAAACTAATAGGTCGAAATGTACAATTCAGGGCATTGGAACATTTTCTCATTTGTGTAGCTACAGTGACATAATGCCGCCAAAATTCGATTAATATTAACTAATAATTTTCAAAATGTAGGTATGATTCAATTAAGCACATATTCCTTGCCCAAATTGTCTGCTAAAAGCCGATATCATATATATCAATACTCTCTCTCCCTCCTCACAACACACACACACACACACCACACACACACACAATCATGTATAATATATATATATATATATATATATATATTATTAATTAAATAATGTGTGTGTGTATATATATATATTGGCCAAATTGATTCAAGCAGAATCTAAACATCATATTTTAACCAGGATATTTTTCATTTTTTTATAGAATTTGATTTAAGTGACGAAATGTATACTAAAGTTCAATTTAGAAATATGCCCTCCCCCCCATATTACAAAACCATGATTTTCAGTACATTTATACACAATATTTATGCTATTTCCCTCAAACAATTAGTACAAGTTTCAATTTATTCAAATTTTGGTACATTTACTTAATGACCATACACAATTCTTGATATTTGTATATAATATATATATAATAAATATATGTGGAAAAATCCTCGGTTTGGAAATAGGGTGGGCATCATAATTTCAACTTTTATCATCATTCAATTTCTTTTTGATAACGATAAGGATAGTAGAGCAAAATATTATCACCTCCCCATTTGCACGAGATCGTAGGGCATTTTTGTCTATAATCTTTAATGCATTCTCAAAATGTACAAGTCAAGATGTCATTTTTGTATCCTATTTAAAGATAATACACAGCTTTAAGGTGTTTTCATATAATTTGATATTGTAAAAAAAGTGAAAAATCGACCTACCCTAATGCCCAACTAGTTTATCTGACCTGTTCTACCTCCTCCTATACTTGTTACGCAACCTCTTCTCTACACGTGTCTATTTGCAAATGTTTGCTTTTCTCTTTGTAAAACACAAATAGAAAAATAAATATGATAATGCTGTAACGGTGCCAAAATCCAGATTGCCTGGGCGCAAGAACCCTGGGCCACCCTGTACACCACCTTCTGACCTGGAAGATAATAGTTGATCTTGGAAGATGAAGAATTTTTTACCGTCTGCCTTTTTGCTGGTTTCTGTCATTGTCTGTAACACACACACACAAGACACACACACGTGTGTGTGTGCGCACACACACACACATATCATATGTATATTATAATATATATATATACACGTTCAATACACAACAACATAATACACATACACACACAACACATATATATAATATATATATATATATTAATATATATACATAATATATTTATCTACATAACACGTATACACATACACACACGTGTACACGTACCAACACACATGCACCACACATACACACACATACACGGCGTGCACGCACCCACAAATACGCACACACATACGCACAATATATACACAATGCGGCACACACATGCACACATAACACTCGTGCAGTCACCACAGCATGCACACCATGTGACACATACACGTGAACGCCACACACATACACATACACACACACGCACAACACATACGCAACACATACCACATTTACACTCGCTTCACGCACCCACACATACACACGCATATACACACCCCCCATACAACACAGATGCGTGCACGCACATGCAACACACACACACACACGCGTGCATGCATCTGCGCACAAATGGAGGCACCGTCGTGTAATGGTTATCTTTGAAGGAAATGGACACGGCGATACGTGTTCAAATCCTGGACAATGCCGTTGCTTTTCAAATTGTGCTAATACCCTTTGGAAACTATAGTATGGGTAATAGTTGGACAACATGGCTATTCAAACCTTGGCATGACAACCAGTCTAGAAGAAGGAAAGCAACATTGTGAATCTATATATACATATGGGTGGAATAGATCTATAACTGCTAATAGGACCAATTTTTAAGCCTTTTTCTTTCACAACCACACACAAATATATATATATATATATATATATCTAACTGAAGAAATGATACAATAGAACCAATCGAGTTCAACGCTAGAATCACAGGGTTAAATCCACTGAATTAATCGAGTTACCAATTAATTGCAGCTGATCACACGTATGTTCATTGAAAATCTTATTCAATGAACATACGTGTGATCAGCTGCAATTAATCGGTAACTCGATTAATTCAGTGGATTTAACCCTGATGATTCTAGCGATGAAACTCGAGTAGGTTTCTATTGTATCCATTTCTTCAATAAATTTGCCCTACATTATATTGAGCACTTTGTATTTGTTTTATCACGAACTTAACCCCTGGATCCTGTGCACCTCCAACGATCGTGCCCATATTCACCGGTAAGCCACTCTTTATATATAAATACATATATATATTCTACTAGAGTTAGAATATAAACATCAACACTCATACGTTAAACATTTTCACATTGTATTTTTTTTTCAAATCCTGTGATTAATCCGGGAGTAGTTGGGGGTGGGTGATGTTTTCACGAATACCAACTTTTTTGTCCATTCCAAAAGTACGATTCATGTCAACTTTAATTCCAGTGTCTTTAAGAAATAGAGAAAAAAGTGAATGGGAAGCGACGATTGGTTACCACGGTCCACTGGTCACACCGATGAATCAGTAGCGTTTCTCATCACCCCCCCCCTCTGCCTTGTTGTCGTCGTCACCGTTGTGTGGCGTCTGAGGGAGACGGAGGAGAAAAGGCAGAGGTATTATTCATAAAATTGACGATGATTAAACGACCGGTGAAAAGTTGATTTACTGCGTGAACCGGCGATATGAGTCAGTGGAAAAAAATTCAAAGGGTATCAAGTGAGGTCAGGAGAGAGAGAGAGAGAGAGAGAGAGAGAGAGAGAGAGAGAGAGAGAGAGGGGGGGGCTGATGGACGAAAAAAAGAAAGAAAGAAGAAAGAAAGAAAAATTGGATATAAGAAATTAAATGGAACGAAAAAGAAAGAAAGAAAGAAAGAAAGAAAGAAAGAAGACAGGAAGAGAAGACAGGAAGAAAGAAAGAAAGAGGGAAGACGGAAAGAAAAGAAGAAAGAAAGAAAGAAAGAAAGAAGAGGGAAGACAAGAAGAAAGAAAGAAAGGAAGAAGGAAGAAAGAGGGAAGAAAAGAAAGAAAGAAGAAAGAAAGGAAGGAAGGAAGGAAGAAAGGAGGGAAGACAGGAAGAAAGAAAGAAAGAAAGAAGGAAGAAAGGAGGGAGACAGGAAGAAAAAAGAAAAAAAGAAGACGGAAGAGAGAAGAAGAAAGAAGAAAGAAAGAAAGAAAGAAAGAAAGAAAGAAGAAAGAAAGAGGAAGACAGGAAGAAAGAAAGAAAGGATTCGATATCAGAGAAAGAAAGATGGGAATAATGAAAAAAGGATTGGATATAGGAAAGAAAGAAAGAAAGAAAGAAAGAAAGAAAGGAAGAAAGAAAGAAAAAGAAGGGGATTAGATATAGAATGAGAAAGAAAGAAAAATAAAATAAAAATTGAAAGAAAGAAAGGAAGGAAGACGAAAGGAAAGAAATAAAGTATTAGGTATAGGGAAGAAAGAAAGAAAAAAGAAAGAAAGAAGGGGTTAAATAAAGGAGAAGAGGAAATAAATAAATAAATAAATAAATAAAGAAAGAAAGAAAATGGTTTTGATATAAAAAGGAAAGAAAGAATAAAAGAAAGAAAAAAGAAAGAAAGAAAGGTATTGAATAATGAAGCGTAAAGAAAAAAAAAGAAAGAAAAAAAATTATTAAATACAGGGCAAGAGTAAAGAAAGAAAAAAAGAAGAAAAAAAAAGAAAAGTTATTAAATGTGTAAAAAAAGAAGGAAAGAAAGAAGGGGATTATATATAGAAGGGGGGGGGCGAAAAGCTTTATATTTGGTTGTTCAGAAAATGTCCGATTTTAGAATAAACTTTTATTCCGGAATTAATAGATTCAAACATTTTAAATCAATCAAAATATGATCCCTAAACATCAATGTATTTCGGCCATCGATTAACAAATTTGTTTTTTTACCAATAAATCTTTAAATGCAGTTTCCAATTCTTCGTTGGAATGGAATTTTTTTTTTTGCTTAAATAGTCCAGATACTTGAAAAAAATCGTAGTCGGTGGTTGAGAGATCAGGAGAATCTAGTGGATGTGGCAAAGTCTCATATCCCAAGTCTGTGAGCGTCTATACAGTCATCCTGGCAACATGTGGCCATGAAGCAAAATTATGAGCAAGCTTGAACTCACCCACCCCCGCAACCCCCCCCTTTTTCGTGTTCATGCCCTTCAAAATGAAATTCTAAAACAAGTTATAAAACATTCAAATGTGTGTGTGAAGAGAGAGAGAGGAGAGAGAGAGAGACAGACAGACAGACAGACACAGGGGGGTATCAAATATCGGAAAGAAAGAAAGAAAGAAAAGAAAGAGATCAAATATAGGGGAAGAAGAAGGAAGGAAAGACAGAAAGATATTAGATATTGGTGATGTGAAAAGAAAAAAGGAAAAAGAAAGAAAGAAAAAAGGAAAAAGAAAGAAAGAAAGGGATTAAAGATAAGAAAAGAAAGAAAGAAAGAAAGAAAAGAAAGAAAGAAAGAAGAAAGAAAGAAAGAAAGAAAGAAAGAAAGAAAAGAAATGAAAGAGAAAGAATGAAAAGAAAAGAAAAAGAAAAAGAAAAAAAGAAAAGAAAGAGATTAAATATAAAAGAGTAAAGAAAGAAAGATAGACAGAAAAAAAGAATGAAAGACAGAAAAAGAAAGAATGGCATTAAATATAGAAGAGGAAAGAAAGAAAGAAAGAAAGAAAGAAAGGGATTAGAGATAAGGGAAGGGTAAAGAAAGAAAGAAAGTATGAAAGCGAAAGAAAGAAAAATAAAAGTGAAAAGAAGAAAGAAAGAAAGAAAAGAAAAAAAAGAAAG
The DNA here is from genome assembly GCA_023376005.1 of Doryteuthis pealeii. Taxonomy (NCBI): domain Eukaryota; kingdom Metazoa; phylum Mollusca; class Cephalopoda; order Myopsida; family Loliginidae; genus Doryteuthis; species Doryteuthis pealeii. The sequence goes on from CM042166.1 coordinate 68,862,529, forward strand.
ATGAAAAGAACAGAAAATGAAGAAAAAGAAAGGAAAGAAAGAAAAGAAGAAGAAAGAAAGAAAGAAAAGAAAGAAAGGGATTAGAGATAAGGAAAGGGTAAAGAAAAGAAAAGAAAGAAAAGAAGAAAGAAAGAAAAATGAAAGCGAAAGAGAGAAGCGAAGAAAGAAAGAAAGAAAGAAAGAAAGAAAGAAAAAGATAAAAAGACAGAAAGAAAAAAGAAAGATAGACAGGAAAAAAAGAAAGATGAAAGACAGAAAAATAAAGAAAGGAAAAAAAAAGGAAAAAGTAAAAGAAAGAAAAAGAAAACAAAAAGAAAGAAAAAGAAAGAAAAGAGAAAAAAGAAAGAAAGAAAAAAGAAAGAAAGAAAGAAAGAAAAGAAAGAAAAAAAGAAGAAAGATAGAAGAAGGGTAAAGAAAAAGAAAAAAAGAAGAAAAAAGAAAGAAAAAGAAAGAAAGAAAGAAAGAAAGAAGAAAGAAGAAATAAATAAAGAAGAAAGAAAGAAAGAAAGAAAGAGAAAATATAAAAAGTGGCGCAAAATATTGAACTCATACAAAAGCAGTAAACACTTTTCATTCATGATTATCAAAATCAAATTCTGAAAGAATTGATAGAAAATTAACAAAGAGAAAAATTTAATCATTTAGAACGTGAATTTTTTTATACAACTATTTTCAAAATAATGTTGGAACAGAATTTAAACAGTTTATTGTAAAATCGGACAGAATTTTGTGATAAAATCTAATACAGTGCTACCTTGAATTACGAATGCCCCAACTTTTACGTTCACTTTCATCAGATTAATAGCCTTGGAAAAGGTATGAACGTCCTCAAACCCCAGCTATGGCTTAAACACTACCACTACCGTTCTTCTTCAAGGATGGCTTTGGCATTACATAACCTACTGTTGTAGAGTAGCTAACACCCCTTCAGTACTCTTCCAGATGGACTGGCTTATAGCCATAAAATAACCTACGATTAAAGTGGATCAACTAGCTGAATAATATTCAGACTGACTTTGCTGCGTTGGTTATACCGAACTAACCCTCCTTAATTTAGTGCAAGTTCTTAATTGTTGGTACTTATTTGTTCTGTGTTTGTATGTATCCGTTCAGCACCGGGTGCTTAATAAATGTGTTAATCACAACACTCATCTGTGTATCTTACCATCTTGCGATACAACATCTATCGAACTAGGAATGCGTAGAATGATATTCAGACCGACTTTGCTGCGTTGGCTATACCGAACTGACCCTCCTCTATTTAGTGTAAGTTTGTCTTGTTAATTAACTGTACTTATTTGTTCTGTGTTTGTATGTATCCATTTAGCACCGGATGCTGGTGCTTAATAAATGTGTTAAGCACACCATTCATCTGTGACTTTCCACCTCGTGATACAACATCTCTCGAACTATGAATGCGTAGAATAATATTCAGAGTAACTTTTCTGTGTCGGCTATACCGAACTGACCCTCCTCTATTTAGTGTAATTTTTGGTACTTATTTGTTCTGTGTTTGTATGTATCCGTTTAGCACCGGATGCTGGTGCTTAATAAATGTGCTAAGCACAACATTCATCTGTGTATCTTTCCACCTCGCGATACAACATCTCTCGAACTATGAATGCGTAGAATAATATTCAGAGTGACTTTTCTGTGTCGGCTATACCGAACTGACCCTCCTCTATTTAGTGTAATTTTTGTACTTATTTGTTCTGTGTTTGTATGTATCCGTTTAGCACCGGGTGCTGGTGCTTAATAAATGTGCTAAGCACAACATTCATCTGTGTATCTTTCCACCTCGCGATACAACATCTCTCGAACTATGAATGCGTAGAATAATATTCAGAGTGACTTTGCTGTGTCGGCTATACCGAACTGACCCTCCTCTATTTAGAGTAATTGTTGGTACTTATTTGTTCTGTGTTTGTATGTATCCGTTTAGCACCGGATGCTGGTGCTTAATAAATGTGCTAAGCACAACATTCATCTGTGTATCTTTCCACCTCGCGAAACAACATCTCTCGAACTATGAATGCGTAGAATAATATTCAGAGTGACTTTTCTGTGTCGGCTATACCGAACTGACCCTCCTCTATTTAGAGTAATTGTTGGTACTTATTTGTTCTGTGTGTTTGTATGTATCCGTTTAGCACCGGATGCTGGTGCTTAATAAATGTGTTAATCACAACACTCATCTGTGTATCTTTCCACCTCGCGATACAACATCTATCGAACTATGAATGCGTAGAATAATATTCAGAGTGACTTTGCTGTGTCGGCTATACCGAACTGACCCTCCTCTATTTAGAGTAATTGTTAGTACTTATTTGTTCTGTGTTTGTATGTATCCGTTTAGCACCGGATGCTGGTGCTTAATAAATGTGCTAAGCACAACATTCATCTGTATTTTTCCACCTCGCGAAACAACACCTACAAACGTTGATATGCCATTAAAAAGAAACAAATCGACAACAGAAGGTCTCCTTTGTCTTGGTTTATTTTTGAGGCTGGTGTCACCTTCCTTGAAATATCTTAACTAGTTTTTTTGCCACAGGTTTGTTGACGCTTTCTTTTCGACAATGTACAAGCACTTGTGTTTGGCTTTTGTTCAACCATTTCAAGCAAGGTCACATCGTCTACATCAAGGTCACATCTTCCACAACAGAAGGTCGCCTTGACCTCTACTTGCCTTTGAGGCTGCTGTCACCTTCCTTGAAATATCTGAACCAATTTTATGACACGCGTTCATTGACAATTCATGGGTCTTCTACGTCATTATTTTTTGTATTTTTCCGATGCCCTTGAATTCTTTCCAAAGGTAGCATGAAATAAACTCCATTCGTACTATTACGTTCACTTTCGGATTAATTACCTTAGAGAAGCTATGAACCCCATATCCCCAAGCTATAGGTTAAACAGTACCACTACTGTTCTTCTACAAGGATGGCTTTGGCATTAAATAACCCACGAACGTTGATATGCTATTAAACAAAGAAACCAATAAAAGGTCTCCTTTGCCTTTGTTTACTTTCGAGGCTGGTGTCACCTTCCTTGAAATAGAGACGCCCTACCCTTGGGAAAGGTATGAATCCAACTATGCTCCCTCCAGCTATGGGTAAATAGTAGGGTAGACTGGACTCTTTAACTTTGCTAGGAAACCAGTCTAGGAGAAGGAAAACTTAAGTCAAACCTGTTAAACCCCACTTAACTGACATTGAGTTATATCCTAGTCGTGCGGAGGGGTTGGTATATATATATATAAAATCCTGGACGCGGTAACTGCATTTTCACTTAGCGCTAATACCCTTGGGAAAGGTATGAATCCAATCCTCCCTCCAGCTATGGGTAAATAGCAGGGCAGATCGGACTCTTTAACCTTGGTTAAGGAAAACTCTGAATTCAAACCTGTTGAACTCCGCTTAATAAATTGACCTTGTGTCACATCCTGCTCGTGCGGAGGGGTTGGTAAATATATATATGTGTGAAAATATATTGGTAAATATATATATGTGTGAAAATATTTTCGCACACATACAAGAATCGACCTTCATCAGAGTGAATATTTTTTTTATGAAAAAATAAAATATTCACTGTGATGAAGGTCGATTCTTGTATGTGTGCGAAAATATTTTCACACACATAAACTGACCGAAACACATGTGTAAGTGATCGATTAAATTCATTTTATCCATTTACTTTTCTTTTCTTTACTCATTTTTCCTCATATTGTCGGATTCAATTCCTTTTCCATTTTTACATATATATATATATATATATATATATATATATATATATATATATATAACTGAAATCAAACCTATTAAACTCCGCTTAAGAAATTGAACATGTTTTGCATCCGGCGTCTCTCTCTCTCTCTCTCTCTCTCTCTCCTCTCTCTCTCTCTCTCTCTCTCTCTCTCTCTCTGTGTGTGTGTGGTGTGTGTGTGTGTGTGCATCAGTGTATGAATTTACCCAACTCCACCCACCCACGGGTAGGATACGTCACAAAGTTACTTTTTAAATGGAGTAAAGCTAGTGTAATTTCAGAGTTTTCCTTCTCCTAGGTGGGTTGCCATACAAAGTTCTTGAGACATAACTGGGTGTAAAAAAAACTCTTAGAAAACAAAAAATGTAAATATACACACATTTTACCAACCACTCTACACGAGTAAGATGTGACACAAGGACAATTTCTCAGAGTTTCACAGGTTTGAATTCTGAGTTGCCTGAACAATGTTAAAAAGGCCAATCTGCCTTGCAATTTAAACATAGCAGGAGAGAAAATAGTTGGATGTATACCTTTCCCAAGAGTATTAGCAATATTTGAAATGCAAACAGCCTCGCCCAGGATCTGAATTCGTATCGTCGTGTCTATTTCCTACGATGGAAACCATTACACCACATGCGCCTTTGATATAGTTATTTATGTGGCACAAGGCTAGAAGTGTGGGGCGCCCAATCAGAATGGAACTCACTAACAATGGTTTGCTAATCTATCTCACTAACCATTACAACCACACGAGGTGTCAAATAGTTCTTTACTAAGCTTAGCTTAGATATGGCACAAGGCCAGAAGTATGGGGCGCCCAATGAGAATCGAACACACAAACAATGGTCTGCAAATCTAGCTTGCTAACCATTACAATGCGTGAGGTGCTCTAGTCATTTACTAAGCTTGATTTAGACGTGGCACAAGGCCAGAAGAATAGGGCGCCCAATGAGAATATAACTCACTAACAATGGTTTGCAGATCTAGCTTGCTAATCATAACACCACGTGAGGTGCCCAAGGTGCCTTTGATACATCTCCCTGGTTTTTGTCAAAGCATTATTGCCTTAAAACCCAAAGTCAGAAGCACTCTCCCCAAGAATGGTTTTGATATAATTCTCAAAGAATTCTTTTCAAGAAATGCATCTATTCTAAAAGGAAATTTGGATTAAATTCTTCGAAAGTAGGAACCGCTTCACAGGATCAGATCTAGTTCGTTTTCAAAAAACTCTTTCTGCTCTTAAAGTAGATCGCCCTGTCGGCTGAGGCGTTAGAATACACCGACTGCATCTCTACAGATAGGCAAGATTCCCCAAATGGGGCTACGTATTGACCGTAGATAGCGACCCGTGATACTTAAAGATAGAACCCTGGTGGCTGAGCAGTCCATGACTTGCACACTCCACTCTGGACCTTACTTGTTCGGAAAGGCCCCCCCCCCCCGATCAATCGGCTGGTTACGCTAAACCCTAGCACCTATATGATTGCCCCATCCCTATTGCCTTAATGGCAAGCCCCAACTCTTTTTATCAAATAGGTGTTAGAAGGCTGAGGGTCTTTATGTCCTGGGAATGACGTTAAATCTGATGGTGAGGTTCCAGTTCTGGGGGTTTGGGGAATGTGAAGCACCCTTTCATCACCATTGCTCCCTAGTCCACTCTGACCCGGGGTAGCAGTATCTTTTAGGGTCCCATCGATGGGTTAGATAGAAAAATGTGTTCATAAAAAAGAATTGGGTATCCATTAAGAATGAATTTATTTCAAAACTTTGTCGGTATTAAATAACCCACTGAGGTTGATATGCCGTAAAACAAACCAAACCAAACCAATCTTAAAGTACAATGTCTACATTATGTTACAAAAACCTTTTTTGCATGACACAGAGTGTGCTTAATATATTTATTCAGCACCAGTATCCGGTGCTATCAAAGCCGGATACACCTACAAAACACAAGAAAAATTAGTTACAAACATTAACAAAAGGCAACTTACCAAGAAATAGAGGAGGGTGAAATGGCGAGTAATGCACGATAGTTAGGATCAAGTCTGAAGTTTATGAGAGCAGCAGATCTTGAGTTAGAATTTCATTGTTTGTCCGGAAAGTTTCCTTAATTGGGCACGAGACTTGTAAGATTTTAAATACGGTGACTCTGATTGTGGAGGTCTAGTCCAGCCCATTATCAAGTTGTGTAGATGACTTGCCGCCTGCTAAAAGAGTAGTGGCATTATTGGCGCGGCAGCAGTGGTGGTATATAGTTCTAAGAAGCAACCTCGCTCGTGCCGAGTCGTGCCGAGGCTTTTCATAGGGAATCGCAGGTCTGGTTCCTACCGGTTCTAAGGCACAGACTGTATAGAAGACTAGTCTTACAAATGATGGGGTAATTTGATCTATGTGGCTGGTGAAGTGAGGATCTGACGGACTTCAACAATCAGAGTGGCTAATAACCCGATAGCGTTATTCAGCTATAGCGGGCTTTAGAGACTATCCGGAGATTCCTTTGTCCTAGCAGGTGGAAAACGAAAATCCTATCGACTTTATAGCCACGGTCCTCTACATCTTTCGACCAAGCACAGGGATCAAAATTACGACAATCTGTGTTGTCTATCTCGCTATATCGCTCTGGCTAGCGAGCGTTCTCGATTACGAGAAGCCTATACGCGTATATTCTAGAGCGAATGCTCGATCACTAGCCGTCTTTGTGCACCTGGGCCGCACTATATAATGGTCACCTCTAAAATCATTATGGCCCTCCCGCCAATTTGGTTCACAACATTAATTATGAGATTCTATATTTAAAGCTGAGTCAATTCATCAATAGAGTTGCAAGAAAAGTTGGAAACGCTCCAAAGGATAGCGCGTCGTGGTGTAATGGTTAAAGTCATGGGAATGGACTCGACACGTGTTCAAATCCTGGCCGTTGTTTAATTGCAGTTCTTCACTTATGCTGCACTAATTATTCCGCAATTGCTTCGCAAGGCTACTGTAATCGCTCATCTGGCTCTTAAGCCTCGCATAGCTATGGTTTTAAAATTAGTAGTTTTGTAACTATAAGATGCTTGTGTCTCTTTTATTAGTAGGTATGTTAGGCGAACGTGGTCGCTACGAATATAAGAAAAGGAACATCTCTGAACTCGAAACTCTGATGTGAACAGCCCGGTGCTGTAATGGATTCGACCTGTGTGTCACTGTCCTGCTACGTGTCTGGGAGGGGGTGGTAATTATTATATTCAACAGCAATACCTTGTTTGAGAACCTAGCAGTGGGTCCAACATGTTTATTTGCTGACGATCTTTGATCCTCTAATACACTCTCTTAATTGAGAATCTTGTACTTGATCTTTTCTATCTTAACCCATTAATTGAGTCTATCTACATGTTATTTGAGTTGTGTATCTACTGGATCGAGTCCCATAGAGTGCGCGGTAATGACCACCCCCAGAATCTTAGGATCAAGCTAATTTTAAACTTATATCAGATATGCTTGACAGTGGTTATCGTATGATACCCTGCGCCACATGTGGTAACCACATCTGCACTTATTATTAGATGGGAAGAAATAAGCATTTATAGAGAGCACATAGCAGCGAATGAGTCGGCAGTATATCGAATATTGGCCTGTTAAGGCTGTTTTTCGAAATATGTCGAGACATGGGGGCGGGAACTTCCCAGATCACATGTAAAGGTCCAGAGCTGGGAGTGTCCCAAGTCCTGGTATGTTCTAGAGGGGCAACACGCGAAGTTGGTTTCTATATCGTGTAAGCTGGAGTTGGTTCTGAGGGGGAACTAACCCGGACAGAGTGAATCAAGCGATTATTTGGTGCCGAATCCGCCTACTCGCGCTAGCAGAATCATGACATAGTCGGTGTTTCGTAACGCAGTTCTGTCATGATAAGGGAGCGCACCTTGGATTAATTAACAGGTGGAGCAGGTAGAACCGAGGACGGCTAAGCTTTCTAAGCTGAGTTGTTTGACACTGGCGACGAGTTGTTAATCCAACAAACCCTCTATTATAACATAGATTGCTTTCTTATTCTTTGAGAGTCAGAGAAACATTATGATGTCACGGTAAGTATATCTTACAGGTTACATATGCAGAGTAACATGTATATCATTTGTGTTTAATGTATCATACGAGATAAAGTAGTCGACAAAAAAATCAGAGTTGAATACATCAATACAATCAGCCAGCTATAACGAGTGCTTGCTTAATCCGGCGTCTCTTATTACTGAGTTGGCTAGCCGACTGGTGAGTTTATCGCGCTTCGATGCGTGGTACTTATCACCAACATTTTGGAGACTCGCGATGATCAGAGTAGTGATGAAAAGACTCTCGCCACATCACGCGCGTTCCGGATAAAGTACGTGAGAAGCCTGGCTGCCAAGACTGGAGTTGTAGGACTGCACGGACAATGCGGTCTGTCACTTCTCGGTGCCTGATATGTTGAGAGCGCTTACTCACAGGTTGATTATACTTTCAGTTGATCTCACAATGTACAGGATCCAGTAGCTCTGAAGTTGTAACCCATACAAGATCGTGTTTCGAGCTGGTACGGGATCATGTACTACCAAGATTGAAAGTGCAAACGGAACGTTTGTGTTGCAGTTACAGATTCGTTTGTTTTGAAAAATTTTAACCTACAAATGTGTCCAGATCATTGTTTCTTTTTACTTCATTTGCATTTATTAAACCTACAAATGTGTCCGATCATTTTTGCCTGACCCTGTATATTTCGCGCAGTCTTCGTGCTTTCAAATTGAAAATATCCTAAATTCTTTAATAGATGAGAGAAACATGAGTAATTACTTCTGGCATCCGTAGATTCATGCGATGACCTGATTGAGGCGCGGAATCTTTTAGAACACCAATGCTCCCAAAACAACGCGCTCATTTTTCAGCCGATCGAAACGAACTACATCATTGGTTGGCATCCGTCCGTCTATTGAAGACGATGGCGTAGTGTCCACGTTTTTTAAAAATCATTATTATTTATCTACAGCTTGCGTGAGTGGCTGAATCAGACCAATTTTTGAAAATGGCATATATCTCGCTGGTGCACAGTTGACGCAAACAAACAGTAGAGAGTTGACATGCTGGAAATGTTACTGTTCAGATTGTCTGGCTGTTTCTCCTTCCATTTGGCTCTCTTTGTATCTGCGGCCGTCTGACACAACCCGGTGTAATAATAGGCTGGTAACATTTAGTTACATACATAATAAGTCCTTAAACTTTGTTAAAAGCGACAATACGTGTTTACCTTTTTTAATGATGATCAAATTTTATAGCAATCCAGAACTGGCATGTAACAAACATAGGTTTAGAAATATCTTGAGCTAATACAAATGATTAGATCCTATGAACTTTGTTATAAAAAGTCGAACATCAGTGCAGTCATTTGGTAATGGTATGAGGTAAGAAGTGCATATCCCGGTACTATCGCTGTCCTCGATAAAAATTGCATTACCCCTAATCATACAACCCAGTCTTCGTCGATTTCTTTGTTTATTTATTCGTAATTTGTCGTAATTCTTTGTTAGATATTAAGATGGATATATTTTAGTTTGGAATAGACTGAGATAGATAGATAGATCCCCAAACAAAAATAATATAGAATAGATACGAAAACGAAATGGAGATTAGATTAGATATTCGATAAGTATAAGTGTAAAATTGATTGGGGGCTGTCGCTTCTTTTATTGACGTAATTTCTTGTATTATTTCAAATTAAAAACGTGTAGAGTAAATCTGAAGACATTAAACAAGATGAATAAAAATATCTTAGTTTTAAAGTAATATAAACGAATATGAAAATTGAGAATAGATAGATAGATAGGATATGAAGATGGATGTTTTGAATAGTCACCGGGTAGCAATTTTTTGAGGCAGGAAACCGGGACGCACTTCCTCATAAATTACCCATTCTTTTAATAATGACCATCTCAAAAACTGGATGTAACATAGGTAAGTATTGCTTACAATGAGGCGCTCGATGCCTGTTTATTCCAAGCCGTAGCCGAGTCATTGCTACTGTATGGCTACACCACCTGGACCGTAATGAGGAGCTTAGAGAAAAATTTAGATGGGTGCTACCAAGTATATTTCTCGCTGTCTTGAACAAATCCTGTAAGCAGTATTCCGAAAGAAAACAACTGGTTATCGTCATAGGAAATGCAATCAGTGACCCAGGTTCAAATCCTGGATGAGGCTGTTTGCATTCACTTCACGCTAATGCCCTTAAAGTAATACATGAATCCATGTTCTCCCCCCCCCCAGTTATGGGCAAATAGTACAGCAGACTGGATTTTTTTAGCTTTGACATGGCAACCAGTATAGAAGAAAGAAAAATCTTTACTTCACTTTAAAATTGACCTTGAGTCACATCCTACCCGTGGTAGAGAGGATGTGTTTTTTTTTAACTCATTGTATTTACTGACACTGTAAGTAAAATAAATAATTTATCAGTCAAGAGTGGTTCCCCTTTGTTTATGTTAGACTTATAGAAAATAACCGCTAATCTGTTTCAATCAAAGATAATGAAAAGAAGGAAAGAACGAAAAAAAAGAAGGAATGAGAGAGAGTTAAATCAAGATTATTATACATTTTACATATTGAACTATTTGGCAATAGCTCTTAAGTAAACATATCAAACATTGTAGGATTAAATTGAATGTGATATATCCATAGGTCCTGCTAGTTTTTGATAATGACCATCTCACAACCAGTATGTAATTTTGGTACGTATTGCTTACAAATAAATATCTTAAGTTTTAATAAAAGCGATATTATCTTTTAAATAATGGCCATCTCACAATCCGTAAGTAATATGGGTAAGTACTGCTAGCATATAATAATTGGGACCTCGGGAATCTTTTAAACCCCAGATCTCCAAAAACTACCGCTCATTTTTCAGCCGAGCGAAGACGAACTATATCATAAGTTGGCCGTCATTTAATTGGTTGTTTATCTATACATATATAAAGGGAAGTTGTTTATATATATATGTCCGGAGGAAACTTCGAAAATAAAACAATTAACGACAAAGTAAATATATATACACATTAAATATCTCCAGGGCTTGGTTTTTGAGCAAAATTAATAGATTTGATTTATATTCGTGAAGATAATTAAAAAATAAAATTTAAATGATAACATCGTGGATTTTTTTTTCATTTAATATTTTAGATAGTAGACATTAACATTTTTCTTCAGAGTAGCTGGATTAATGCAAAGTCTCTTTTTTTACATAGGGATTTAAATGGGGCATCCCACGAGGATTCAACTCACGATTCAGTAATAATGGATCTGCGGGACTAACTTTTAAAAAAAACCCCCCCCCCCCCCTACCCAGGTGATTCCGGGTAGCCGCTGATAGTTTTTTTTATAATGACCATCTTACAACCGGGTGTAATAAAAGTAAGTATTGCTTAAAAATAATAGTCCTATACTTTAATGAAAGCGACAATACGTCATCATTTTAAATAATGACCATCTTACAACCCGGATGTAATATAGGTTACATTTGCTTTTTATTAATTGCCCGAAATTATAATAAAAGCGACATTACGTTATTCTTTTTAAAATGACCATCTCACAACCCGGTGTAATATAGATAAGTATTGCATACAAATAATTGCCTTAAACTTTTAATAAAAGTGGCAATACGTCATTGCTTACAAATAACAATTCTAAACTTTTAAAAAAAGGCCACAATACGTCATATTTTTAAGTAATGACCATCTTACAACCAAGATGTAATATAGGTAGTTTTGTTTACAAATGATTGATCTAAACTTTAATAAAAGTAACAATACGTCATGCTTTTTAAATAATGACCATTTTACGACCTGTATGTAATATAGGTAAGTATTGCTTACAAATAATATAAATAAAATCGACACTATGTTAGTCTTTTAATAATGACAATTTTACAACCCGGCGTAATATAGCAAAGTATTGCTTAGAAATAATAATCCTGAACTTTGTTAAAAGCGACAATACATAAGCTTTTTTAATAATAACCATCTTATAACCCGGATGTAATATAGGTAAGTATTGCTTACTAATAATAATCCTAAATTTTGTTAAAAGTGACGATACGTCATCTTTTTTTTAATAATGACCATCTTATAACCAGGATATTATATAGGTAATTATTACTTTCAAATAATTGCCCTAAACTTTAATAAAAGCGACACTGCGTTGTCGCTTTTATTAAAGGTGGTGTGATGTATTATAGGTAAGTATTGTTTTCAAATAATTTCCCTAAACTTTAACAAAAACGATACTACGTTAAATAATGAGCATCTTACAACCCTGGTGTAATATAGGTAAGTATTGCTTACAAATAATAATCCTAAACTTTGTTAAAAGCGACAATACGTCATCTTTTTAAATAATTACCGACTTACGAACTATATGTAATATAGGTAAGTATTGCTTACAAATAAACTATAATAAAAGTGACACTATATTAGTCCTTTTAATAATAACCATCTTGTAACCCGGATGTAATATAGGTAAGTATTGCTTACAAATAATTGTCCGAACTATAATAAAAGCGACACTAAGTTATTCTTTTAAAATAACCATCTTGTAACCCGGATGTAATATAGGTAAGTATTGCTTACAAATAATTGTCTGAAACTATAATAAAAGCGACACTAAGTTATTCTTTTAATAATAACCATCTTGTAACCCGGATGTAATATAGGTAAGTATTGCTTACAAATAATTGTCCGAAACTATAATAAAAGCGACACTAAGTTATTCTTTTAATAATAACCATCTTGTAACCCGGATGTAATATAGGTAAGTATTGCTTACAAATAATTGTCCGAAACTATAATAAAAGCGACACTAAGTTATTCTTTTAATAATAACCATCTTGTAACCCGGATGTAATATAGGTAAGTATTGCTTACAATAATTGTCCGAAACTATAATAAAAGCGACACTAAGTTATTCTTTTAATAATAACCATCTTGTAACCCGGATGTAATATAGGTAAGTATTGCTTACAAATAATTGTCCGAAACTATAATAAAAGCGACACTAAGTTATTCTTTTTAATAATACCATCTTGTAACCCGGATGTAATATAGGTAAGTATTGCTTACAAATAATTGTCCGAAACTATAATAAAAGCGACACTAAGTTATATTCTTTTAATAATGAGCATCTCACCACCCGGTGTAATATAGCTAAGTATTGCTTTCAAATTAATATCCTAAAAGCGATATCATTCTTTTAATAAAGTAATATGGATAAGTAGTGCTAGCATATGATAATTGGGCCCGGGAATCTTTGAAAACGCAGATCTCCCAAAACAACCGCTCATTTTTCAGCCGATCGAAGAACGGACTAGATTTATAGTTGGCGGTTCTATTCAAGACACAACGAACGGACCAATCATCGCGCTGATTGTTATCGGAATTTGAAACGTCACTGAGGTTCAATTCTTCTGACCAGCCATACTCCGTCGTACTCAGTAAGAAGTGAGGATGGATTAATGCAGAAATAAATAACCTTTTTCCTCAAACGTCTGTTTTTGCTGGAGAGATGAAGAAAAGGGGGATTGAGGTGGGAAGATGAATGCGAGGGGTGGTGTGTGTGGGGGTCGGTGGGGGTTGGGGGCATTGCGTTTCTGAAGAGGCAAGTGGATGCGGAAAAAGAGATCTGACCCATTTCCAGCAGCGAACGGCGTCGCTATTAAAAATGTATTGATTTCTTTATGAAGACAATGCAAATATGAGGTTAGGTGACCCAAATGTGGTCGTTTGGCAACGGAATTCAATCAGCAGCAGCGGTGGCGGGAGAAGCAGCAATGGCGGCGAAGGTGGTGGTGAGAGGTAGTGAGTGAGAGGTAGTGGTGGATAAAGAAGTAGAGAAAGAAAGAAGACGTGAGAGAATGAGATAGAGAGGGAGTAGGGAAGAGTGAGAGGGAAAATGGTAGTGTGAAGAAGAAGAAGAAGAAGAAGAAGAAGAAGAAAGAGGGAGAAAGGGTGAAGAGTTGTGAGAGGGCGAGAGGGAAAGAAAACGAGTGAAGGAATGACAGAGAGAGAGAGAGAGAGAGAGAGAGAGGGGGGAAGAGTGAGAGGAAAATGGCTGTGTGAAGGAGAAGAGATAAATAAACAGAGAGAGAGAGTGAAGAGAGAGAGAGGGTGGGAAAGGATTGTGTGAGGGAGAAAGAGGGAGAAAAACGGGGAAATGGAAAGAAGTAATAAGAGAGAGGGAAGGAGAGAGAGAGAGAGAGAGAGGAGAGAAGGAGAGAGAGGGGGGGGAAAGGTTTGGCGAGGAAAAAAAGAGAGAAACATGGACAGAAAATGAGCGAAGGAGAGAGAGAGAGAGAGAGAGAGAGAGAGAGAGAGAGAGAGAGAAGGGGGGGAACGTTGTGCGAGGGAAAAAAGAGAGAAAGATGGACAGAAAATGAGCGAAGGAAAGAGACAGAGACAGAGAGAGACAGAGGAGGAATAGAGAGTAAAAGGAGGAGGAAGGAAAGGTGGGGCAGTTGCAGTGGGTGGGGCGGGTGTGGAATGCTTGATTGCGAATTGTACAAAGCCCAAGCACTAAAGGGGGGGGGGAAGACGTATTCTTCATAAATAAAAGTTAATCAATCGACTCCGCGCGAAAATATGAGGTTCATCTTCTTTCCGCCAGGAGTTTTTCAGTAAGCTAGAGAACGCCAATGAAATCCCGCGCATGCGCACACACAGACACAGGCACCGGCACACACACACACACACGTAATCTTACTCCACACACACACTCTCTCTCTTTCAATATATATATATATATATATATATATATAATATATATATATATTTGTAGTTTTTTAGTATTGGAGAATTGAAAATAAAGTGCTCTATTACAGGTGTAAGAGCTGTATATATTTGTTATAGAGTACAATACATTTAAGGTGAAATTGTTACCATTGGTTTCAAAGCAACGTATATCAGAACAACGCGCGCGCGAAAGCTTTCACAGGCACGCTGTTTTGATGATAAGTTGCAATTACACTGCTTTGAAACCTTTGGTAACAATTTCACCTTGAATGTATTTTACTGCATAACACACACACACACAAACACACACACACACACACATATATATATATATATATATATATATATATATATATATATATATATATAAGTAAAAAGTAAAATTGACGGGGTGGCCTAATGTCAGTATCAGCCAAACAGCGAGGGAATCTATCCTCTTTTCACTAGCGCTAGACCAAGGAGATTGTTTTTGCGTTTGAGGTGGAGAGCCACAACTACATTCAGCTCTTCACTTTACCATGCAGATCCCTGTGCTATTCATAAGCTGAGTTGGCGAGGGCTGGTATCGAACCAGGAACCCTGCGATTCCTTGTCGGACACTCTGTCGCCTGAGCTAAAAGTACTTTAGTTCGGATATAAATTTAAACTTATTTAGGCAGTTTTACCTCTTCGCGTCTGATTTTTTTTTAAATTTGAAGATTTCATATCCAGTCTATTTGATATGATTTTTACTTCTCGTTATTTCAAATTTCTTTTCGCGTTTGTTGAAATTTGAAAACACAAATCAGTGAAACAGAAAAATCATATCAACCAGACCGGATATGAGTATTATTTGGATTATTTGGACTATTGTCCTCATCTTTATAAAAATTAATAATGATGAGGACAATAGTCTGAACAATCCAAATAATACTAATTATCAAACCTCATCCAAAAAATTAAGACAAATAAGACCGGATATTAAATCTTCAGACTTTTTTTTAAAAACAAAATCCCTGGTTAGTATTATTTGTATTATTCGGACTATTGTCCTCATCTTCATTGTTATCTGTACAACAATCTGATAATTAATGAATTAGGCGAGTATATCTGTTCAAATGTAAAGGCGTAAACGAATCGAGAAAAAAGTCGATCTCTGCCTCATCAGCAGAGTTATAGACAGGAGACTGCTCTGTGTGTGATTCGAACTCTGTGTGTGATTTACTTTCATATATATATATATATATATATATATATATATATATATGTGTGTGTGTATGTGTGTGTGTGTGTGTGTGTGTGTGTGTGAGAGAGAGAGAGAGAGAGAGAGAGAGAGAGAGAGAGAGAGAGAGAGAGAGAGAGAGGAGTGAAGGATTGAGTAAATCCGACAAAATGTGGTTGAAAATAGAGGAAAAATGGATATAACAACACTACAACTAAATTCAATTGATATTTCGCCTCAATATTTAGCAAAGCTTTATTAACATTTATTGTGAAATACCGAGCCGAAATATCAATTAAATTTAGTTCTTGCGTTGTTATATCCACTTTTTTCTCTATTTTCGTCCAAACACACACACACATACACACAAACACACACACACACACACACACACACACACATATATATATATATATATATATAATATATATATATATATGTATGTATATATATATATATATATATATTATCGTTGTGGATTCAACGTATGTTTCTTTGTTGGTATATTTGATGAGTCTAATTTTCAAAGTATATATATATATATATATTATATATATATATATATATATATATATATATATATCGATTTACTGGGAAGTATGGGTAAATTATGAAATTAAAAAAACTGAGTTGTATGTTATATACTAAGTTCTATTTTATTTCATCAGATCTTCCAACACCCCCTCCCACACACACCAATGACCCACATCTCTACACTCAATCCGAAACCCCACCAATGAAGACGGTAGTAAAGACAGCTAAACATCAAAAGCAGGCCGGCAAAACAGCACCCCTGACTCCAGCCAATTCCAGCCCCACCAATCAAGAGGTCATCTGAAGCTCAAGACAGAACGATAATTCAACACTCCTTGCCCCATAAAAACACCAGCGACCACACTAGTCAACCAGTCTAAAAAAAATCATTGTAAAAGAGAGATCAATCTCTTGAAATATTGGATTGCAGCGTCCGTACATACTCCTTGTCAGTCAATCTGTAGTTTTCTTGATAGTGTAAGATGCAAAGTCATAATACAAAGTCACAACTACTTGAAACATAACAAACTCCGACACGTTTGTGAGACAAAACATTTTATATAGATAACAGCACATGGAAAACGATACATAAAATACAAAATAGAATAGTGTACATAAACATACATACATAAAAGTCACTGACAAGATAATATAAAAGTACACATAATATAAAGGTACAGACATGAGACTAAGAATTGTCCCTGCTGTATAAATCCCTTACAGTGACCAGTAGCTGGCGTTGAGGGCCGGAGCCCCAACAAGAAGAGAATCAATTGTCTAACCCATGTGGGTACCTACGAGGAGAGGTAGAAAAGAGGAAGAGAAGTTTGAAATAGCCAATTAAATACCAGAGGACCCCTAGTGGGAACAAACGACAACCGGCGGGCATAAAACTCCTCAGGCAAATGGGAAAATAACCCCTACAATAGAAAGATTGTAGTATCAGTTACTCGTTGTGGTTTGTAGCGTTACACCTGGGAGGGAATCCAGTCGGCAACTGATTTTAGGACAATTTATCAACGATCTTGAATACATTTTTGTCGTTCTTTTTTCATTGATAAATCCAGCTCCTTCTACTTGAGACAGTCTATAAATAAAAGTGGTTTTTCGTACAGCTTATCCCCCCCCATATATATATATATATATATATATATATATATATATAATATATATATATAAGTAAAGAAATATCAAAAGACTTAGAGATTTAGCTTTATAGTCTATTTCAGGGAGCTTAGACAAAATGTCGAACTCTCCCGATTGTTTAAGCTCCCTGAAATAGACTATAACGCTAAATCTCTAAGTCTTTTGTTATTTCTTTACTTATATATTTGCTCTGTGACTCAAACATTAAGAGCACACATTGAGCTCTCAAACTGCGACAGGTTTTTTTTAAATAAAACTTTTGTGTCGTAAGGAAGATTTCTTCTCTGGACTTTTGGATTTTATATATATATATATATATATATATATATATATATATATATATATATATATATATATTAATGTGGACAGCAAGTAGTAGTATACCCAAGATAATCTATCAGACTGGAGGGATTACTGCTGTACTAGTCTGTCCAGTCTGATGGATTATCAAAAACCAAGAGCTTACAACAATACGGTCTATTCTGTTGAATTTAGGACAACAATTGTCTCTCAACAGGGAGACTGTCTTTCTCCTCTGCACTTTACATGTTAGCTCGCTGATGCCCTATTGATTGAACGATCTGATCCCCCAATCTCATCGCTAGGCATGTCATTCAAGATGGAATATGTAGATGATGTAGACTTCATAGAATATACAACACCTTTTGTAATTGACAACGCTGCTTTCTGAGGTTTCTAGAGATGGAATATGCAGATGATCTTTGGTTTGGTTTAGTTTTGTTTGGTTTACGGCATGTCAAATTCAGTGGGTCATTTAATGCCGACAAAGTTTTGAAAGAAATTAATTCTTAATGGATACACAATTTCTTTTTATAAATACATTTTTCAATTTAACCCATAGATGGGACACTAACAGGTACTACCACTCCGGGTCAGAGGGGAGTAGGAAGCAATGGTGATGAAGGGGTGCTCCACAATCCCCAGACCTCCAGAACTAGAACCTCACCGTCAGATAGTTTAATGTCATTCCCAGGACATGTAGACCCTCAGTCACCGCCTTCTATAATAAAACGGGTTGGGGCTTGCCATAAGGGCAATAGGGATGGGTCAATCATATAGGTGCTAGGGTTTGATGTGACCAGCCGATTGATCGGAAGGAGCCTCTCCGACCGCCTGTCTAGCCTAAGTAAGGGTCTAAGTGGAGCGTCGCATATCATGGACTGCTCATCCACCAAGAATCCGTCCTTAAGCATCACGGGTGGCCACCTACGGCCAACAAGTGGCCCAATTTGGGGAGTCTTACCCCTCTGCAGAGGTGCAGTCGGTGCATTCTAATGCCCCACCGACAGAGCGGACAGATGATGTGGTCTTCATAGATGAGCACAAAAAGGCACTTAAAAGACTGCTCTCCGTAGCCACAGAAACACTGAAAGACGTTAACCTATTCATGAACGAGGAGGAAATAGAGTCGACCCATGTACAGAGTGACTCTCTATTTGGCATGCCGAAAGGTACCTCTTCATGATGCAAGATGAAATTTGGCCAGTAGTCAATAATTGGGAGA
>CM042166.1:68886480-68898980 GCA_023376005.1 Doryteuthis pealeii
ATTAAAACTTAAATACTTGCACCCGAAGGGTGCATATATTTGCTAGTACTTATAAAAAATTTATTATGTTTCCTACAGTTTTTAATACAAAACAAATCAAGAGTTTATTAGAAAATAAGTTGTTTAGAATTAAATTGTCAGCTACGACATAATTTATTTACTAAAAGAATAGGTAAATGCCTCACGATTTAACTCTTAATATTATTGAAAAAGAAAGTTGGGAAAATCAGAATTACAATGTTAGAAATTATTTATAATAAAATTTTAACTGAACGGTAATATCTGCTTTCTGGATATAAACGGAGAATTATTTGTTTCCAAATAAAATAATAAATTTTCTTCAAATACTGTTTGTTTGAGTTTTCTTTTACAGAGTATAAATATACATGCGTCACGGATTCGAACCTATTAACTTATGGACCCAGAACACAAGCAAGATATGTTTTATACAATATTTTCTTTGATTAAATAAATACGATTTTGCTGTACATTAAAGAAAAGTATTTATTTTACATTTTATAAATTTTTAAAAATCCCTGAAAAATAAAATAAAAATGTAGACAATAGGAGCTTTTAATATAAAATTCTTTTGAAAATAATCTAACATTTAAAAAACAACAACAAAAAAGAAAAGATACATATTTTTTCTTATTTTACGAGATTTATAGGTACACCAATTTGACCCTGTGCAATTTACCCCCCCCCCTACATTTAAGACAATGAAACTTGCAGAAAAATTAATATTTTTCTTGAAAAATGTTTTCCTTCGAAAGAAAAAACATTAAACAAACTCCTGATGATTTTTTAAATTTTTTTATCAGCTTACGAAAATAATGAAAATTATGATTGAAAAACAATGTTTTCATTTTTGCACTGTTAAATCAACTGAAATTTAACGTAGCTAAAAACAAGTTACGATAAGAGGATTTTAAAAAAATTCTATGAAAAATCAATTAATGGTCCGATTTTCACGAAAAAATTCCATAAATGTTTACCATTGGATGTAAATACATCTGAAATAGTTTTTTTTTCTAAAATATATTAGGGGAAATATTTTTTTACGAGGTCTATCCCCCCCCCCACCTATTTTATTTTATGAGATAAAAAAATGACGTGGAAAAAAATTTGGTACTTTTTTTTCTATAAAGATAAGAGGCTGAATAACTATATCAATGAAATTGTATAACGTACCGAACTATAGTTTTTTCAGGAAAAATTAATGAAATCGGAAATAAAAAGTGCAAAAAAATGTCATTATATTAATATTTGAAAACTTTTTTTGCATGTAATTGGTATGTACTATATTCTATTAAATTCTAAAAAAAAAAAAAATTTTTAAAGAAATGAATTTTTACGAGATTTTCAATCTTTTGTGTGATTAAATATTTTTATTTTCTGCGTGAAATAAATAAAAAAATTTTTTATGCGGAAAAAAATCGAATTTTTTCTCGGATATTTAAAAATATGAATTTTAGAATTCAGGTGAACTAAAAGTTGGTCCGATTCGTGCTCGATTAATATTTTTAAAAGAATTTGTAATTTTTATTGTTGAATAATAATGTGTGATTCTTAGAATATACGGAAGAGCAAAACTGACATATGACGAGACGCTTCTCGGTAACTAAAGTTTGTTTTTCTGTGCGGAAAAAATTATTTTATTTAACTTTTACGACCAATTAGAATAAAAATAATATATGAATGATTGTTTTATCAGTTTTTCTCTTAGAAAAAATATTCAAATTTTCATTTTATTTTCGATTTTAAGAATTAATTCTAAAACCGAAGACATTTTTAACGTCAATTTCACTGCGAAATTTTAAGATTAAATATTTTCAAGTTTTTATTCATAGTAAATTGTAATATTAAAGTTTATAAAGATTTTATTCATTTTAAATTGTAATATTAAAGTTTTTAAAGATTTTATTCATTTTAATAGAAAAAATTTGGCTAAAAAAGTTTGTCCGTTACACCCATCCGTACTTAGATGCATACCGTAAGAGGGTAATAATATGTATTTCTTTCTCTCTAAATCGCGACCTGAAAATTACCCTTTCGCACGTAATATGGATAGGTTTATTTATTTTTTAAGATAACGATGTAATTTTTCCCAATCGGATAATTTGATCTTTGAAGTAACTATTTTTCTTTGTACGTTCTTTTTTTTACGAGATTTTTGATAAACAAAGTTCGGAAATATCTATTTCCGTTTTATTCAAGATGGCCTAAACGGTTTGGTGGTACCTAGAGATTTAAGTTTCAATGTTTAAGATGCCCTATTTCCAAAACCGATTTATTAGTGAATTATCTTTTGTTACATATGTTCCATCATTAAATTGTCTTTCGAAAAATGTAAAATTTATTTATGTACAAAAAAAAAAATCTTGGTACGGGGGATCAACGCGCGAAACATATTGGTGCATATCGCATTAATGCGTTCTGGCCCCTTGCCCTAAAAAACGCTACATGATGCCTTCTGAAAATTCGAACCGTGCTATTTATGAACTTCCTACCTGGGTAAAGAAGAACAATTTCCTCATAAATTCCTACAATAAAATAAATTGAACCCTCATTTATGTCTGTGTTTTTGCAATAAATGTTTTATTTTTCTTGCACCCATTATTTTACAATACTAAATATATTTTCTTGGAGATATGTTAGCACCATATATATTTATAATATGCCTAGACTACATAAGTAAACATCATTAGATGTTATAAATAATAAAAAAAAAAAGGCAAGAAGCAGGCAATATTCTGCACCGAATGCAGCATGGAACATCACCCTCTATGTGAACTCCGATAAAAGCAAGTTCATGTGTTTTTAAAATTAAGGAGGCATCTCCACGTTCGATGATAAACCCTGGAAATTGGTGATACAATTAACGTACCTAGGTAGTAATATCTTATCTAAAGAAAGCCATGTTAATCAATGCATAGTGAAAGGCATGGTCTTCCATGGACTATCAGTCATATAGAAATCTGATCTCATTGACAAGTTAAAGCAACAATTCTTCACAACCATAGCTGTATCATTGCTACTGTACAACTGTACCACTTGGACACTAACATAGCACCTAGAGAATAAGCTACATGGGAACTGTACAAGAATGCAGTATGTAATTTCAAAAAAGTTGTGGAAGCAACACCCCATGAGAAAGCAGCTGTATGGCCACTTGCCACTTATCACACAAACAATCTGAGTAAAATGCTGGACACTGCTGGAGAATCAAGGACAAACTCATGTTTTTGTATGGAAACCAGCAGAAAGGCACGCCAGTGTGGACCGTTGAGCAAAGATGTACATTGACCAACTCTGTGCAGATATTGGATGCCGTGAAGAGGACCTCTTGAGAACAATGATTGATAGGTAGGGTTGGCTAGAGATTGTCATGGATATCCATGATTAAAATCCTACTTACCTTTAATTACAAATTAACTAACCAAGTGACCCTTTTCTTGTTCTTCCTTTGGTCATTTGAAAATGTTTACTCCAGTTTAAATAACTTATTTGGACAGTTTGGGAAAACTTTAAATTAGTGAAATAATATTATCATGTGATTTTTTCCAACAATCTAAACCGAGCACAATGGGTGACCCAACGGGTCA
This sequence comes from Doryteuthis pealeii, assembly GCA_023376005.1. Lineage (NCBI taxonomy): Eukaryota > Metazoa > Mollusca > Cephalopoda > Myopsida > Loliginidae > Doryteuthis > Doryteuthis pealeii. The sequence continues at coordinate 68,890,086 of CM042166.1, forward strand.
CGTATTTTCTAGTATATATATATATATATACTGAAAATTAGACTCATCAGATATATACCAACAAAGAAGCATACGTCGACTCCACAACACCTTATATACACATAAATTTATATATATATATATATATATATATATATATATATATATATATGGGGTGCTTTTTGTGAGGTGATGCTTTTGTGTGGTTCTGCTTTTTGTGTGGTTCTGCTTTTCATGGGGTGCTGCTTTTTTTTTAGATGCTGCTTTTGCGGAGAGCTGCTTCCAAGATTTGTTCAAGACAGTACGCAGCATCTTGTGCTGTTTCCATCTAGCTTCTTCTCTAAACATTCCATTCGAATATAAAAGAAAAGACATTAGATTTATTTGTCAAGAAAAAAAACATCATCATTATTAGCATTATTAGCATTATTAGTGTGACTGTAACCCAGAAAAAACAGACCATGAGGATATTTTTATTAAAAGTCGGACCATATGACCTTAAGGCACCTCTTCCGTGATCTCGACTAGGGAGACACTTTTATTATCCGGTTGTTTGTTAGGGGTTAGCGTTAGGGTTAGGGGTTAGGGTTAGGGGTTAGTTTTATAATTAAAAAAGAACCTCTAAAAATCGTCTGTAAACAACTAACCAGATTTTGACGGTGTAAATGGAAAAAATGTCCCCACGAATCGAAATCGCAAAAGGGGTGCTTAAGGTCATATGTCGAAAAGTCTCTCGGACAATACAATATCTTCAATTACAATGATGATATTGGAATGCTTAAACAAGTAGTATATTTAGTTTGGTTTGGTTTGTTGGGTTTTACGGCATGTCAGCCTTGTTGGGTTATTTCATGCCAAAAACATTTTGTTCTAATCATTCTTGATAGGTATTCACATTTTTTCAGTTTTTCTTTTATTTAACCCATAGATGGCTTAAAAAGTGTAGACTTGGGAGTAATAACGATGAAGATATTTAGTCAAGTCCCCACTCACTGAGGACCAATATCATAATCTATAAATCCATGATGTACTAACACTAAACACAACGGATTAAAAGACAAGATAAATGCATTTGTATATTATTTTTACTCCTTTTGATTTTTACACATCAGCTATGGGTAAATAGTAGGGCAGACTGTGCTCTTTAACCTTGCTTAGGCAACCGGTCTAGGAGAAGGAAAACTCTGAATTCAAACCTGTTAAACTCCGCTTAAGAAATTGACCTTGTGTCGCATCCTGCTTGTGCGGAGGGGTTGGTAAATATATATATACCAAAAAATCTCAACAAAGCTATTGCGAAATTGTTCAATATTTAAAAAGTATAATAATTTTGATTTACCCCCCCCTCTCTTTTCTCTCTTCTTCTCTTCGTTTTTTTTTTTTCCTTCTTTTCATTTTTTCCTTCCATTCCATTGTTCAGCCTCGGCGGTCCGGGTTCTATCTGCACGTCCTGCAGCATACCTTTCTGCATTTGCTGCAAATTTTGTCTTACTCGAGTTTTCGTCTTTCACATCTCGTTGGCCGTGATCGCCCGCTAGCTTAACTTTAGAACTCAATTCGTTGCGTCTGTGACAAAAGCGCCTCCGTGAACATCCCCTGTGCCCCGCCGAAAGGGTGAACAAAACAATCAACAAAGAAAGAGAGAAACAAACAACAACGACCGAGAGAGAGAGAGAGAAAAAGAGAAAGAGAGAGAGAGAAAAAGAGAGAGCGAAAGAGAGAGAGAGAGAAAGAGAGAAAAAAAGAAAGAAAGAGAGAGAGAGAGAGAGAGAGAGAGAGAGAGAGATAGAGGGGGGGGACCTCTGCTAAAGTTGTCTTCACTCTCCAAATCCCGGATCTGAACTGACTCGGTCAACTGCTCGATTATATCTGACTAACTTTCAAAAATCCCACTACTTCCCAAATCCTGTTTTTTTTTTTAAAAACTCTCATTCGTTCGAGATTTCACACGGGATTTCAAAATCTTTGTTCAAGAAAAGGCCACACACAGTATCGACCCTCTATCTGTCTTTATAGCCCACTAGACCTTTATATATTTACCAACCCTCCCACACGAGCAGGATGCGACATTAGGTCAATTTCTTAAGCGGAGTTTAACAGGTTTGAATTCAGAGTTTTCCTTCTCCTAGACCGGTTGCCTAACCAAGGTTAAAGAGCACAGTCTGCCCTACTATTTACCCATAGCTGGAGCGAGAGTAGAATTCATACCTTTCCCAAGGGCATTAGCACTAAGTGAAATGCAATTACCACGTCCAGGATTTGAACTCGGGGTGACGAGTCCATTTCCCATGACTTTAACCATTACACCACGCGCTTCCTAGCCCACTAGACCTTTAGCTACTTTAATTATCACAATTCTTAATCTTTATTTTCTTTTAACTACTTTTATAAACTTTGTTTGACCAACACCGGCCGAACCTTATATGGCATACTTATTACCCATATGTTACGCGCGCATATTCGTTGGGTACAACGAACACGCTGGCGTAACAATAAGAATTTTTTTTTAAAGCAATAAGCAAGAGATTCCGACTGAAAAAAAAAAATAAATAAATAAACACAAGGGATATGGAATTCTCGATTGAACTTGCACAAAGGTGTCAAAATTAGGGTGACCCAGAAAAAACAGAACCCAAATTATTTATTTATTTTCCCATCAAACTAACCTTAAACCCTAAGCCTAAGCCTAACCCCTAACCCTAAACTCCCTAGTTAAAATTAACAGTTTTATTACAAAATTTGTGGGTTCTGTTCTTTCTGGGTCACCGGTATACAGGGTGACACAGGAAAAACAGAACCCAAATTATTTATTCATTTTCCCATTAAACTAACCCTAAACCACAACCCTAACCCTAACCCTAACCCTAGACCCCATAGTTAAAATTAACAGTTTTATTACAAAATTTGTGGGTTCTGTTTTTTCTGGGTCACCCTAAATTTTGACACCTTTGTGCAAGTTCAGCCGAATTCTCCGACGAGTGAGCGGAATAGAACACGTACGTCAGATAACAGAAGACAGACAAGACCGAGTAGATAAAACCAAATTTATTTACAAAATACAGACAATGAATAAGTGGATTAAAACAAACAACAATAAAAGAAAATATATGTATACAACAAGAGTCAGGATCTCCCCTCCCCCCCCCCACACACACAATTCTGGACCTCATTGCTGAGTGACAACGTGCTGGAAAAGTTCTAAGAAGGCAGGGAATTCGAAGTCAAAATCTTAAGCAGATACCACATACATGCAAAATTTACCACAATTTATCAACGTGCAACTCCTGTGATTGCGTGACACCAAGGACAGTTAATAACGGTTAATACAGGCGCCTAATGTCATCAATGGGCGAAAGTAAATGCTTTGTTAAGAAAATCACAAAATACATTCATCTTGAAATGTTGCATACCTTTCTTACTTCTTACTCTGTCGTCTTTTCTTCCGGCCGGCTTTAGTTTTGATCGTCTATCATCTATCTTGGTCTGATATATCTTCTAAGGTCTCGTCTGGTCTTCTATTGAGTATTCCGGGTCTGGTTTCTGTTGCTAGGGATTTCTTGTTATCAGAAGCCCTGTGTCATTGTTAGTTTTTAGTAATAAACACAAGACTTCGATTTACTTTAGATGTTACTTTATTCGTAGCTCCCCAGACCAGACAATCTGCGCAGTGAGACTCACATCTTGCTAGCTTGGCTTCTAACTTCTAACTGACTGAGTTGCTTACTCCTTAAATCGGAAGGGGGCTTTCTATGGGGTTTCCGGTTCACACGGTCTATCCCCAGAAAGCAAGGTCAGAGTGAGGTCAAACGCTGTCACTCACTCTCAAGGCCATCAGCTGTACTGATCGCCATAATGATTTCTACAATACCTTAAAAATGTATTAGGGTTCCAATAATTATGTAACAGAAACTGCTAAGATGAACGGACGTTATTTACTTATTCAACTATTTATGTTAAGTCTCTCTCTCTCTCTCTCTCTCTCTCTATATATATATATATATATATATATATATATATATATAATACCCTGTCCAGTGGTCAAAAGATTGCTTGGTGGCATTAGGTGTGGCAGTCCAATTTCAGCCACCGAAACTGTGTTATCCCACCTAGTCTACGGTTGATGAGGACAGGGTATCGCACGTGGAATTTATTACATGTTGTGTGGTGAAAATTTATTAAACCGTTTTTATCAAAACCAGTATGCAAATTCTCCGCAGCATATACTAACTTAATACTTATTCCTCGGTGATAAATAAGAGACATTGCAGGATTTTAAATGCATTAATAACATGGGATGTTTTGAGGCTAATCTAACACAGGTATACTTTAATAGAGATATCGTTAATAGATAATATGCTCACCGTCATCATGTCGCGCTGACAACACATATTCCCATAACTCTCTCTCTCCCTCTCTCTCTCTCTCTTCCCCCCTCTCTATCTTTATCCTTACCCATCCCTATCGGCATCGCTCCTGGCAAGTCTTCCTCATGACATCCAGTATCCGCAAACTCTTTGCCGCTCAGTCCACTTGCTGGAGGCGCATGGTGTAATGGTTACCGTCGTATGAAATGGACACGGTGAGACGAATTCAAATCCTGGATGAGGCTGTTCGCATTTCACATAGCGCTAATACTGTTGGGAAAGATATGAATCCAACTATCTTCCCCCCAACTATGGATAAATAGTAGGGCAGATTGGACTCTTTAACTTAGATATAGCAAGCGTTCTAGGAGAAGGAAATTCTCGTTAGTCAAATCTACTTTGAGCATTCATCCAAAAATAAAAAGACTCGGGTATGTCAATGCGTCGTAGTCCGCGGGAAAGCATCACTTATCCTAATTAAGATTAAGACTCGTCGATCCGAGTTCAATTCCTGGACGAAGCTGTTTGAATTTCACATAGCGCTAATACCCATGGGAAAGGTATGAACCCAATTCTCCCTCCAGCTATGAGTAAATAGCAGGGCAGACTGGGCTCTATAACCTTGTCTAGGTAACCAGTCTCGGAGAAGGAAAACTCTGAATTCAAACCTGTTGAACTCCGCTTAAGAAATTGACCTTGTGTCGCATCCTGCTTGTGTGGAGGGGTTGGTAAATATATATATCCTAATTAAGATTGAATGATGATCATTTAGAAATAATTTAAGAATATAATTGTGACGTCGGTGTTGACGTAGTTTCGGTTACAGAGAAATCGGCCCATAATCTCAATGATAAAGTAGAAAAGACGTCTGCAAGAAGGACATGAAGATATGCCACATGAACACTAACACATGGGAGGTTGGTGCAGAAAACGAGCGACCGGGCGTCTCCTTGTCAGATAACGGATGAAAAGGAGTGAAAAAATAGAGGGAAAAAGTCGCCACAGAAAAGAGAGCCAGAAGGAGAGAGAGGCAACAGCAACTTCAGCGAGCATCACTGTTCGTTTTCAGTCTCCTGTAACAAGAGATTGCCATTTCAAAAATTGGCCTGTGTTCAACCACTCTGCAGCTGCAGATGCAGTTTTTTTTTAAAAGCAGTGCAGACACTGTATGCCAGTCGTCTTTAACGAGATAGAAAGATGCGCAACTATAAATTAATTTTAAGAAAATATAATTGTGACGTCGGTGTTGACGTGGTTTCGGTTACAGATAAATCGGCCATAATCTATTTGTATAGAAAGTAGTGGAGTGGCTGGTATCATCTGTATCATCCAGACGGTGAGGGAATCTCTCCCATTTTCACTAGCTGGACACAGGGAGATCCTTTTTGCATTCTGAGTAGAGCGTCACAACCTACCATCAGCGGAGTCTGGTCTACTGTCAGTATTAGCCGAACAGCGGGTGCAGGAGCCTTTTCGAACTCAGAACCTTTTTGTCGTAATCGGGAGCCATCACGGAACTGGGAATATAGTTGCAACACCCAATAAGCTATTTATTCAATCTATGAGATATCCTGTCTCATTCTGCTAATCATAGCTGGGGTACAGGTGTTAAGCTGGGTTAATTATTAGTCTATATTACTGTCGCCCTTTGACCCGGATTGAACGTGCAGCCCAGAGATAACTGTCACTTAGAAACTGTCTAATCTAACGCCTTTATCCATTACGTTATGTGTCCAATTTTTTTTTAGAGATTATTTTTATTATTATTATTTTGTTTGTTTTTGTTTGTTTTTTTTTTCTTCATTTGTCTTTTATTTACTTTGTATTATGTTTAATCCTTTCAGTCGATAGAGCGTCGGCTCCGGACCACAAGGTTCTGGTTTTCAATACTGGCCCCTCGTCAATTGAGAGCCTATGAGTAACACATGGATCTGTGTGGTAAATTGTGGAACATCCACCTCGGAACCACAAGGATCCGGTCGATACCAGCCTCTCACCAACTCAGTGTATGAGTAAACAGGCTCGGATCTGTGCTGTAAAGTGTGGAGCTGATGGTAGTTGTGACTCTCCACCTCAGAAGCAGAAAACAATCTTCCTGGTCTAGCGCTAGTGGAAGAGGATAAACTCCCTCGCTGTTTGGCTTTGTTTTACTTTCTAATCATTTTTTAATTGACTTTTCACAAGCGCTAGACCAAGCTGATTGGTTTTGCGTCTCAGGTGGAGCGCCACACCTACCACCAGCTCCCCACTTTACAGCACAGATCCGAGAGCCTGTTACTCATACACTGAGTTGGTGAGAGGCTGGTATCGAACCCGGATCCTTGTGGTTCCGAGGCGGTTGCTCTACCGACTGAGCTAAACCGGAGGGGGGGAGGGATACAGTATATACATCTTATATAACACTAGAGTGAGTATATCCCCTTTTCACTAGCGCCAGACCAGGGAGAATGTTTTAGCATCTGAGGTGAAACACCTCACCTACCATCAGCTCCCCCACAGATACAAGCGTGTGTTGAGTTGACAAAGGTCGGTATTGAACCCGGGACCTTGTGGTTTCGAGGTAGATGCTCTACTAACTGAGTTAAATCGACGACTATAATCATTTTTTTTTTTCGCATTAAAAATCTTTCTGTATTCTCTTTTTCGTATCTTTAAAGAACTAATCTTGGTCATCGAACGTTGATTGACTGTTTTTGCTTATGAGGTGGAGCGCCACACCTACTATCAGCTCCTCACTTTACAGCTCGGATCTGTGCTGTTAAAGTTAGGAGCTCGATAGTAAGTGAGAGGTCTGTATCGAACCCGGAACCTTGTGGTTCTAAACCGGCAGCTATAATCATTTTTTTTTTCGCAATAAAAAACTTTTCTGTATTCTTTTCGTATCTCTTAAAGAACCCAATCTTGGTCATCGAACGTTGATTGACTGTTTTTTGCTTATGAGGTGGAGCGCCACACCTAACTATCAGCTCCTCACTTTACAGCTCGGATCTGTCCTGTAAAGTTAGGAGCTGATAGTAAGTGTGAGAGGTCTGTATCGAACCCGGAACCTTGTGGTTCTAAACCGGCAGCTATAATCATTTTTTTCGCAATAAAAATCTTTCTGTATTCTTTTTCGTATCTTTAAAGAACCAATCTTGGTCATCGAACGTTGATTGACTGTTTTTGCTTATGAGGGTGGAGCGCCACACCTACTATCAGCTCCTCTCTTTTACAAACAGAGATCCGAGCTGTTTACTCATACACAGAGTTAGTGACAGGTCGGAATCGAACCCGGAACCTTCAGATCCGAGCTGTGTTTTCATACACGTAGTTGGTGGGAGGCTGGTATTGAACCCGGAACCTTCTTGTTCACAAGTGCTCTACCGACTGAGCTAAACCGACAGCTTTTTTCGCATTAAAAATCTTTCTGTGTTCTTTTTCGTATCTTTAAAGAACCGATCTTGGTCATCGAACGTTGATTGGCTGTCAAAAGAAACGAGATTTTATTAATCATATATTAATCGATATCTTCATCTCAGATTTGAAAAAGAAAGAAAAAAAAATTAAAAGAAATTTTTTTTGAAAACACAAAGAATTAAAAAAAATTTCTTTTTTGTCTTCTTTGTTTCATTGTGTTAGGATTTCCATTATTTCAAGTAGTAGCCTGCCATTAATTAAAGAAATAATTATTTTTCACAAAATAAAATTATTTTCCCCGTTTCCAACCGAAAATTAAATTAACGTGTTCCCGTTTTCATTCTAGCCACAAAAGTGTAATTTGAAGAATTGCCGTCTTCGAGTTAGACCCATTTGAATATATTTATCTTGAGGCAAAAATGAATATTAATTCTGTACACGCCAAATAAATTATTTCTCAAAAATTCCATTTCAAGAATTCCCGCTTAGAAATTATCTTCATTTTTTAATCTTTATTTTATTCACTTCATTCTATTTCATTTATTTTATTCTATTTTATTTATCTATTATATTGTTATTCATCTATTTATTATTTTTAAATGTTGATATTGAGCGTTGTTCGTTCAACGCTGGTAGCAAGAGAATTACCTTTTCTCGTAGGGATTTATTAAAGAGGAAGTTCACTCACAGGCGTACAACATGGCCGGTCTGTTTTGATGCATTCAAAAATATTGTCTCTTTTTGTGAAGCGACAGCATCTTGTCACGTTTCGCTCATTTCAAATTAAACTCACGTGAACGCACACACACAAACGCTCTCCCCTCTCTCTCTCTCTCTCTCTCTCTCTCTCTCTCTCTCTCTCTCTCTCTCTCTCTCTCTCTCTCTCTCTCTCTTCCTTTTCTTTCCTTTCCTTTCCTTTCCTTGGTCTCCATTCTCTTTTTAGCGTACAGAGCCAATCTTACGCATGCGCACACACATACACACAGACAATAAATATGTCGTCTGCCATTACGGAGTGAAAAGACTTGTGCCTATTAACCAACTGAATCACGCAGCGACCATTACTGTTCACTGATTTGTTAGATTCGGAAATATTGCGAATCACTTCACAGACAGGAGAAAGGAATTGATTAAATTCTACCTGGCTGTTCTTTTA
>CM042166.1:68901480-68906480 GCA_023376005.1 Doryteuthis pealeii
CTTTCTTCAATTCTCTCGTTCTTTTCACTCCTTCCTTCTTTTTTTCAATTATATACCCAAGAGAACTCTTCTCTTTTATATACCAGACGTATTATGTGGTTATATATGTATGAGCATATATCATTTTGTGTCATTAAACTAAATAGGAAAAAAGCCTTTAGCAAACAATCATTGATTTACTCAGCTTTAGTATAATAATAGATTGTAAAACTGGTCGATCTATCAAATAAATAATGATTAGATATGTAAACTCCCCAAAGACAGCAAATTCTTAATAGATAATAAATAATAAAATCATGTATGTATGTCCATGTAGCCACTAGCCACCTGGATTCCATCCTTAAGCATCATGAGTCGCCACCCACAGCCAACATATGGCCACATTGGGAGGGGGATTTTACCCCTCTGCAGAGATGCAGTCCGTGTATTCTACAGCCCCTTATGAGTGGTCTTACCCTCAGCAGAGGATACGTTGTAACATTGACCCTACACAATCTTTCTTCCTCAATTTCTTTCCATTTAGTATTGTGCCCTATTAAATTAAGCTTAGTAAATATCAAGGCAGATAGACCCTCCCCACTTGGAAGATTGGCGCTACACAATCTTCTTGTCTTAATTTCCTCCTATTTAGAATAGCACCGTATTAATCATATTCAGCTTCGCGGTATTTGAATAAAGTTCTACTTCCGTCATTAGTAGCAGAGTATAAATGTGATGCTTGGTTGGTTGAGTTTTATGGCATATCAACTCCTATTGGGTTATTTTATGCCGAAGACGTTTATTTTTATTCATTCTTGAGGGATACTATTTTTTAACTCAATTTTTAAAACATATTTTTAAACTCATGCTTTTCTATTTAACCCATAGATGGGACCCTAACAGATACTACCACTCCGGGTCAGAGTGAACCTGAGAGAAATGATGATGAAGGGGTACTCCACATTCCCCAGAATTCCAGATTTGGAACTTCCTCATCAGGTAGAGTTTAATGTCATTCCCAGTACATGAAGGCCCTCAGCCACTGCCTTCTAGAACATACATGATAAAAGGGGTTGGAGATTGCCATAAGGAAAATAGGGTCAGGGCAATCATATAGGTGCTAGGGCTTGACATGACCATCTGACTGATCGGAGGGGGCTCAGCCACCAGGGTTCCAACCATAAGCATCACGAGTCGCCACCCACAGCCAACAGGTGACCTCATTGAGGGTGTCTTACTCCTCTGTAGATGTCCAGTCGGCTTATTCTAAAGCTCCAGCCGAAAGAAAGAAAGAGAGTAGAGGAAAGATAGAGAGAGGGGGTGAGTGCACGGAAGCGATAACGCTAATTTGTTCCAATTGAACATAATGAAAAGATGAAAAGAAGGAAAGAAAGAAAAATAGTGAGAGTTAAATTAAGATTATTATACTTTTTACATATTGAACTATTCGCAATAGCTCTTAAGCAGACCTATCAAGAGTTGTAATAATTCAATTATCATACTGCGATATACAAGGTATGTCAAAAAAGTTCCAGAACTGGTGACACAAAAAATTATTTCTAATCCAAACTACAAACTACAAGTTATCCCCTTCAAAGTAATCCTCCTGGAGTCTAATGCATTTTCCCATCCTTCTCTGCCACGCTTGTATGCACCCCTGGAAAGATTCTTCCGGGATTCTCCATAGCTCTGTCGTCACGACCTTTTTGATGTCGTGCATATCCTCAAAACGGGTTCCCTTGATGACTCCCTTAAGCCTGAGGAAGAGGAAAAAGTCACATGGAGCCAGGTCGGGCGAGTAGGGAGGTTGCTCCAGCACAGTGATATTCAACTGGGTCAGGAACTCTCGGATACTCAGGGCAGCATGGGCAGGTTTGTCGTGGTGAAGCTCACACGAGTTGTTCTGCCACATCTCTCGCCTCTTCTCGTGCACTGAATGAAGCAAACGCCGCAGTATCTCTTTGTAGACATGCTGGTTGATCATCTATCCCTGTGGTAAGAACTCGCAGTGGACGATGCCCCTCACATCGAAGAATGCGATCAACATGACTTTGGACTTCAACTGTCTTGATTTCTTCGGCCTTGGCGAATTCGAGGTCTTCCACTGAAAGCTCTGGCGTTTGGTCTCTGGGTCGTACTTGAAGATCTATGACTCATCACCGACGATGACCCTCCCTAACAAGTCTGGTTTGGTTTCAAGATGCTTGAAGATGTCCTGACACACTTGCACCCGGTGTTCCTTCTGGTCATCGTTCAGCAGTTTCGGCACCATCTTTGCGCAGACTTTCCGCCGGTTCAAATCTTCAGTGATTTTCTTCCAGACGCTGTCTCTCTTCATGCCCGGCTCATTTGCGATCAGTCGAAGAGTCAGACGAAGATCGCTACGCACCATCTGCCTGACATGCTCAACGTTAGCCTCAGTCCTGATCGTTGAAGGCCTTCCACTCCTGGGGTCGTCTTCCACATCCTCACATCCCTCTTTAAACCTCTTGCACCACTCAAAAACACGTAAGCGTGACATCATCTCATCTCCGTACACTTACTGCAGCAATCCCAATGCTTCTGACGGAGTTTGCCCCAACTGGACCAGAAACTTCAAGTATGTTCGTTGTTCTATGCTCATTGCTTGACGACCTGAAACAGAGGATATGTATATAAAATCATGTGGAAGAAAGTTCAATGGCTTTAGATAGCTGAGATCACAGTTACAAACTCCAGAAGAAATAGTTTGAAGGGGAAAACTAGTAGTTTGTAGTTTGGGTTTGAAATAGATCTTTTGGGACACCAGTCCTGGAACTTTTTTGAAATCAAATTTTTATTTCAAATTATTTATTTTCCAACAGTAGCAGTCATTTCCGGTAAAAATTGGCCAATGAGCGACGAGGACAGAAAGTATTTAAGATCGTTTGCAACTGTCCTCAAATCAATTACTGGTTAGAATTTCTACCAGTAAGGCTTATCTTTAGGATTAACACAAGAGGAAACCTACAGAACAACTGAACACCAACTCACTACAGACTTAGTTTTACTTATTTCCGAGACCTACAGACAGGGATAATATTTACAACATATCCCACGTATACGGGTCATGCACAAGGCCCTATTAATGTGGGACTACCCACGAACCGAAGCTCATGGGAGGTGGGTGCAAAATACGTTCATCCCGTCGGCATTTCCCCTCAAGGGGGCGCCTCGTGTACCAGGCAATAAACCCACACCTGTCCTTTTAAATCGACGGGGCAGGTGTTGCCTGGGGGGCATGGCACCCTGGAATTAACGGTGTTAACTTCTGCGGTCCAAGGCCGACGCCACTGGATCTCCAGCCAAAACACCGAGATTAGCAATTGGATTTCGTGAACAACAGTACAATCAAACCCCTAAAATTTCAGAGGGCAGAGTGAGCGGTTAGATAATCAGAAAGTGTCCGAAGGCTTAAACGACTAAATGGTCCTAGTAGCAAAATATTTCTTTATGAAGTTGCCTTCAATGAATTCTGTTATACCTAAAATATGCGTGCACCGTGTAATGGTTATTGTCATATTTTTTACAAAAACGTCGTTGTACAAATAAACACACAACATAATATTTTTTATATATACTAGCAAAAATATATACTCTCCAGACGCAAGTATTTAAGTTTTAATGTAATGAAATATATTAAATTAAAAAGACAAATGAAACTAAATAAGAATGCGGATAAAATGATTTGAAACAGAGGGAGTATAATCGAAAAATAGAACAACTTTGAAATTCACTCTTCCATCATTTTCCATCACTTCCGTCTTTCATTGCTAAATTTTCCTGATATAACTATTTAGTTAAATTAGAAAGTAAAGAACAAAATTGCAGTTATTTCTTTTTGTTAATGGATTTCTTTTAGGATTTATCGATGGGATTTTGGCTTATATTTATTGAAATAAAACCAAACAATCAGAAATCAATAATACCAAGTACATATTTATTAAAATAATTTTTTTATGATCAATAGGCAAATTAGCTCTCCAGTTAACACTATAAACCGCTATTTTGTTTTATATATACATACCATTGCATGTTAGTATGTAGATATGGTCAACAGTATTAATAATGTAAAACAATTTTTATCAATAATTGAGGTTTAAATAAAGATAAAATCATGGAGAATGTAACGTAAATAAGTAAGGGATTTGTTACTTGGGTACTGATGTAGTTTCTGTTACAGACAGACTGCAAGTCCAGAATTGGACTATTGAGCCACCAGAGGGTCCACAACTGAAGATATGGAGTGACGTCATCGTCGTCTGCAATGGCCTTCCAAAATAAAGAAGGCCAACAGTATTAATAATGTAAAACAATTTTATTAATAATTGAGGTTTAAATAAAGATAAAATCATGGATAATGTGACGTAAATAAGTAAGGGAATTGTGACTTGGGTACTTATACAGTTTCGGTTACAGAGAGACAGATAATCTCCATTATAATAAATATATATAATATATATATATATATATATATATATGTGTGGTGTGTGTGTGTGTGTGTTGTATGTGTAATGGTTGTATAATTATTGATTGATTATAATTGATTTTAACGGTATGTCAAACCGTCTAGGGTTATTTTATGCTTAGTGATTTGAGAATCGCGTTTTATTTACATCTTTTTCTAATTGTTCCTTAAAACTTTTTCTTACATACAGTTGTATCGAATAAGAATCATTTTTAAACTGATGTATTTCACACACACAACACACACACACACACACACACACACATATATATATATATATATTATATATATATGTGTGTGTGTGTGTGTGTGTGTGTGAAGAAAGGAAGTGAATCCGACGGTTTGTAGTATATTAGGAAAAATGAAAAAAAACAGGTTTAAAGGGTTAAGTGGTGAGTTTATTGGCCGACGCTGCAGTGTTTCGATCTATTAATTAGATCATCTTCAGGGCATTTGTTGGTATATGGAAGGTGATAAGAAATTATTTATCACAGAATAACGAGAAAAGCGAGTGGGTAGTTATTGTTATTCAGTC
>CM042166.1:68916480-68942831 GCA_023376005.1 Doryteuthis pealeii
ATAATGCAATATAAAGATAATTCATTGATAAATAAACACTGAAAATTTCATTAAAATCCGATAATTCCCTGATTTTTGGTAAATTATTTTCTGTAAGGGGGGCTAAAGTCATTTTGTCAAAAACGCATTTTAGGCTCATTTTGCCAGTAGCTAGTGTATTGATTTGTTTCCTTTTGAGATTTACAAATGCTAGACATTTTCAAGTAGAATTTCAATGCAATTTCGATGTATATTTTAATTTCTAAATATCTTCGAATATAAATCAAATAAATATATATCAAATCTTCATAATTTTTGCACAAAAAGCAAGAACCGGTGATATTTGATGTGTATCGCTCAATATCAGAATCTATCTCAATCTACCCATATCTATCTATCTATCTATCTATCTATCTCAATCTACCCATATCTATCTATCTATCTATCTATCTATCTATCTATCTATGTTAATATGTTTCTATCTATCAATCTCAGTCTATTCATGTTTATCTATCTATATATCTATTTATCTATCTCAATCTGTCCATATCTATCTATCTATCTCTCTCTCTCTCTCTCTCTCTCTCTCTATATATATATATATATATATATATATATATATATATATATATATATATATATCAGTCTGCGTCTATCTATCTATCTATCTATCTATCTACTGCGGTCTATCACAGAATATACATATCTCTCAATATCAGAATCTATAAATTTTTATATCATATCTCTCTATTTGTCTCTATATCTATCTACCTTTCTGTTTATCTATGTAAATATGTTTCTATATATCATTTTATCTAATATGTACCTATCTTAGTCTATTCATGTCTATTCATATCTATCTATCCATCTATCCATCTATCTATCTCAGCCTGTTCTTATCTATCTATCTATCTATTCCCATCTATCTATCCATCCATCTACCACAGTCTATCTGTCTATCTGTCTCACACAGAATATATATATATATATATATATATATATATATATATATATATATATATCAGAATATATCAATCTTTCTATCTTTATCTCTCTGTCTCTATCTCGCTATCTATATCTTTATCTATTAGGTTGTTACAAAAATAATGGCCGATTGAAGTGCTCGGTTTTGAAATGTCATTTTAACATACAATTTGTTGTTTATTTCAGGTGAATTTTTGCATATATAATAATTAATGTGTGCTCAAAAATAAAATTTAATTCATTTTCAGATAGAAAGTATTTTTGAAAAATAGGAGCCTTCAAAGATGAACATGCCTAAACATGACCTTCACCTTCTTATGTTGCATGGGTTCAAGCTTGGGCACAATGCCTCCGAAACTGTTGCCAATATCAACAAAGCAAGGGGAGATGAATCCACAAAAGTGATCGGATAGTACGAAGGTGGTTTCAGAAATTCCGCAGTGGAGATGAGAGTCTTGAAGATGAAGAAGGTAGAGGACGGACATGCAGTTTTGACAATGAATAATTGCAGGCAGTTGTTGAGCAAAATCCACGACAAAGTGTCAGAGAGATGTCTCAGACACTTGGTGTCAGCATTGCAACAGTTTCACGCCATTGGAAAGGTAAAAAAGCTCGATAAATGGTTTCCTCATGAGCTCAATGAGCACCAAAAACTTAGGCGGTTTGAAGTGTGCTTAAGCACATTTTTAAATGTTAAAAGTTTTCGATCTAAAGAAGAGGTGGAATGATCATTTAAAGATTTTGTTGCACCACAGCCAATAACCTTTTACCAACGCGGAATAAATGACCTCATAGATCGATGGCAGAGATGCATAGCTGCCCAAGGCTCGTATTTTGACTAATTTTAACATTTCTACGGTTAATGTTTCAACAATAAATGTATGTATTTGAAATAAACCTAATATATATCTATGTGTTTGTTTTTGTTTTATTGGCATCCTTCCGTCTACTAAAGACGATGGCATGGTGTCCACTTTTTAAAAATATATATATCTACCTTTCTATTTATCTACCCAACGACAAATGGCTGTTTGCAGACTTCAAAAGAATGCTCCAGGGAAAGAGATTTGGCTCCAATGAAGAAGTGATATCGGAAACTAAAGGGTATTTGAGGCCAAAGTCAAATCGTACTATTGATGGTTCTTCCTTTCTCAAGGTAATCGATGAACAAAATACCTTGCGCATCCCAAAATACTGAGGCCAAAACTTTGACAGCTGATGTTTGCGTTTTTGGTCGATTTAGACGGCGTTCACCTGCTGCTGTCCACTCAGCTGACTGCCAATTTGACTCCGGAGTGAAGTGGTGGATCCATGTTTTATCAATTGTCACATATTGACGCAAAAACTCCTTTTTGTTGCGTTGAAACAGTTGCAAACAACGCTCTGAATCGTCGACGCATTGTTGTTTTTGAATGACTGTGAGCAAAACATCCTTACTAAATGCCCACTCTACCTCAATCTATGCTTGGTTATATGAGTTATACTTAGACGTTTGGCTCGTTCCAGAACCTCAATCTCACTGACGTACATTTACCAACGCACCCCTAATATTCATCATTTGTGAAAGTGCTCGATTTGTTTGTTTGTTTTGTTTTGTTTTACGGCATATCAACCTCAGTGGGTCATTTAAAGCCGATAAAGTTTTGAAATAAATCAATTCTTAATGAATAATACAATTTTTTTATAAATACATTTTTCTATTTAACTCATAGTTAGGACCCTAACAGCTACTACCACTCCGGGTCAGAGTGGACCAGGGAGCAATGGTGATGAAGGGGTGCTCCACATTCCCCAAACCTCCAAAACTGGAACCTCACCATCAGATAGAGTTTAACGTCATTCCCAGGACATGTAGACCCACAGCCACCGCCTTCTAGCACCCATATGATAAAAAGGGGTTGGGGCTTGCCATAAGGGCAATAGGGTTGGGAAAATCATATAGGTGCTAGGGCTTGACGTGACCAGTCGATTGATTAGAGGGGGCCTCTCCGACCGACCGTCTAGCCCAAGATAGGGCCAAAGTGGAGTATTGCATGTCATGAACTACTCATCCACCTGGGCTCTATCCTTAAGCATCACGGGTCGCCACACACGGCCAACAGGTGGCCCCATTGGGGGAGTCTTACCCCTCTGCAGAGGTGCAGTCGGTGCATTCTAACGCCCCACCGACAGGGCGGAAAGCGCTCGAGACGTTTCAGATATATATATATATATATATATATATATATATATATATATGTGTGTGTGTGTGTGTGTGTGTGTGTGTTATATTGGAAAAGGTGACTTACCGGTGAAGATGGTAACAATGGTTAGTTGATGCAAAATTCAGAAAGGTAAGACAGCGATATAACAAATAAAAAGTGCTCAAAACTTTGAACACAGCTTTCTCATTGACAACTGTTCATGCAAAATGGTGAATACACTGCCTTCTGATATCTTCAACTCCTCTGCTATCTCACACAACTTCCATTTACGATCGGCTAATAATATTTGCTATTGATGGTTCTTCCTTTCTCAAGTTAATCAATGAATAAAATACCTTGCGCATCCCAAAATACGGAGGCCAAAACCTTGGCTGCTTACGTCTTTGGTCTCTTTGGACGGCTTTCAACCAGCTGTTGTCCACTCAGCTGACTGCCAATTTGACTCCGGAGTGAAGTGGTGGGTCCATGTTTCATCCATTGTCACATATCTACGCAAAAACTCACTTTTGTTGCATTGAGACAGTTGCAAACAATGCTCTGAATCGTCAACGCGTTGTTGTTTTTGATCAACTGTGAGCAAACACAGCACCCACTGTGAATACAGCTTTCTCATTGATAAATGTTCATGCAAAATGGTGAATACGCTGTCTTCTGATATCTTCAACTTCTCTGCTATCTCATACAACTTCCATTTACGATCGGCTAAAACGAGTTTGTGGAGGGGTTTTTTGTGTGTTTTCCGGGACAACTGTCGCATTTGGGCGACCTGAGAGTTCAGCATCGTTTGTGTCTGTACGACCGCGTTTAAAATCAGCATACCACCTCTAAACCGTAGTTTCCGTCGGAGCACACTTATAGTCCGAATAACACTTATCAAGCCATTACTTTGCTTGAACAGTATTTTTTCCTATCAGAAAGCAATGCATGAAATTCAGATTTTTTCCATTGTTTTGAAATTTTGCAACAGTAGCTTCACTTAAACAACTGTAATTTGTAAACTAATAATCCGATTGGGCTCAAATTTTGACACGTGTCATTTGAATGGATTTTTTTTAGTGGTGCCATCTATATGTCAGGCCCGGGATTTATTGAATGATGTGTTATATATACTCATCAATAGTTGCTATAACATTTTTATAGTAGTAGCAATAGTAGTTAATACAAATGTTCTCTATATATCTCATAAAATATAGAGCATTTATAGTTGTAGAAAAAAGTTTTTCTCTCTACCACGGTTTCGGTGTTCAAGCTACACCTTCTTCAGGAGAACTAAAAAATTATAGGTAGTTACATTTTATATATACTTGTCTGGTTTGGAATTATTTTCATTTCCCATTCTGTCTTTTAATTAGTTTGTATGAATTTTAGTTTTTAAGTCTTGACTGTTTTCGTTTGAAATCAAAGTTTTGTTTTCTATAAACATGCATCTGTCATCTGTCATTAACTCTCACCTCCGAAAAGGGAGAACATTACTTGTCAGTATTGCGACCATATGAAGGTCCAATCTCACAGACAAGTTAAAGAGACAGTTCTTCCAGGCCGTTGTCGTGTCAGTACTGCTGTATGGCTGCACCACCTGGACACTAACTAAGCGACTAGAGAATAAACTAGATGGGAGCTGCACAAGAATGCTGCGGGTGATTATGAACAAGACGTGGAAACAGCACCCTACGAGTAAACAGCTGTACGGCCACCTACCACATATCACCCAAACCATCCGAGTAAGACGGACAAGACACGCGGGACACTGCTGGAGAAGCAAGGACGAAATCATAAGCGACGCCCTCCTGTGGAAGCCAGCATGTGGACAAACCTGTGTGGGCCGACCAGCAAAAACGTACGTTGATCAGCTCTGTGTGGATGCAGGATGCTGCATAGAGGACTTCCCGAGAATGATGAGCGATAGGGACGGATGGGGAGAGATTGTCATGGATATCCGCGCTGAAAGCGCGACATGATGATGATGATGATTGAAGATTGTATAAGGTGTAACGTTCTTATAACAAGTTGGAAGACTCAGGGTAACCTTCCAACGTGGGTACAGGTGTGTACATAAATTACTCAAACAAAGAAGTTATAAGATAATAACAAACATAGACTTTAATTCGTGAGCACGTGAGAAATACATTCAAGACAGGTATACATATACTCATTACAAGGTACAAGATAGATATATAGAACAGATACATAAACACATTATGCGTCCCAAAGAAATGATACAGAGTTTCTGAAGGAATGTCACTTACTGATAGTTGTTTGGGGTGGGCAAAGTCCTAAAGCGCCTAAACTATGTGAAGTCGTTGCTGGCTCGAGAGAAAGATAATTAGAATTTCCCGGGCTACTACTTAGATACTCTAACCCTCTACTGGCCAAAACTTGGCGACAAGGAAAGATAACTCTTCTGGACCCCACATCGATTCAAACAGGGGCAGATAATCGCTACAATTGCATAGATGTATTAATTCAGGGACTCGGGGAATATATGAATCAGAGCAAAGAAAGACTGATCGGTTGTTTAGTTGGCTTTTACGGCATATCAATCCTTGTTGGGGTATTTTATGCCGAAGACGTTTTGTTTTATTCATTTATTTATTTTTTATTTAAACTCAATTTTTAACACAATCTTTAAACTCATTTTTCATATATTTAAACCATAGATTAACCCTAACAGATACTACCACTCCGGATCAGAGTGGACCTGGGAGTAATGAGGATGAAGATGTACTCCACTTTCTCCAGAGTTCCGGAATTGGAACTTTGCCACTAGATGCAGTTTAACGTTATACACAGGACACTAAGAACCTCAGTCACTGCCTTCTAGCACATATATGATATAAAAGGTTGAGGTTTTACTACAAAGGCAATAGGGTCGATTGATCGGCGGGGAAGGGGATCTCTACGAACTCCCGTCTAGCCTAAGTAAAGGCGAAAGTGGCGTGTTGCATGTCATGGATTGCTCACCCACCAGGATTCCATCCTTAAGCATTACGGGTCGCCACCCACGTCCAACAGGTAGCACCGTTGGGAAGGATGTTATCCCTCTGCAGAGGTGCAGACGGCATATTCAACAGCCCCAACCGACTGGGTGGGCGAATATAGTTATTTACTAAGCTTTGCTTAGATATGGCACAAGGCCAGAAGTATGGGGCGCCCAATGAGAATCAAACTCACTAACAATGGTTTGCGAAGCGAGCTTGCTAACCATTACACCTCGTGAGGTGCCCTGGTTGGGCGAATATATAAAGCTGAACAAATAAAGACTGTATAGCAGCCAGTTACAGCAATAGCAACAGAACTAACAAACAGAAAAACAACAATAAAAAAATCCAGAAAAGAAAAATAGGAAGAAAAACAACCGTATATTAAGCCACAGATTAAATATATTACACATGAGATGACCTGGACATGGGTAAGAAAAGGACACCTAAAGAGAGAAACCGAATCTCTTTTGATTGCTCATCCTTTTTAGCTGGGGCTGTAGAATACGCCGACTGCACATCTGCACAGGGGCAAGACCCCTTCGATAGAGACACCTGTTGGCCATGGTTGGCGACTCGAGATGCTTAAGGACGGAATCCAGGTGGCAGAGCTGTCCATGACATACAACACTTCACTTTGATCCTTACTTGGGCTTGACCGGTCGTCGGAGAGGCCCCCTCCCATCAATCGGCACTATTACATCAATCCCTAGCACCTACATGATTGTCACAACCGTATTGCTCTTATGGCAAATTCCCAACCTTTTTATCATATATGTGATATGGGTAACGGAGGCGCATGGTGTAATGGTTAGAGTCGTAGGAAATGGACTCGTCAACGCGAGTTCAATTCCTGGACGAAGCTGTTGGCATTTCACATAGCGCTAATACTCTTGGGAAAGGTATAAATCCAATTATCCTTCCAGCTAGGGGTAAATAGCAGGGCAGACTGGACTCTTTAACCATGGCTAGGTAACCAGTCTAGGAGAAGGAAAACTCTGAATTCAAACCTGTTAAACTCCGCTTAAGAAATTGACCTTGTGTCGCATCCTGCTCGTGCGGAGGGGTTTGGTAAATATATATGTGATATGGGTATGACGCTAAACTGCATCTAGTGGTGAGGTCCCAGTTCTGGATCTATGGGGACTGGGGAGTGTCGAGTACCCCTTCATTGTCACTATTCACAGATCCTGAGTGGTAGTACCTGTTAGGGTCAAATAGAGCTTTGAGTTTGGGTTCTTAGTGTTCTGGGTATGACGTTAAACTGCATCTAGTGGTGAGGTCCCAGTTCTGGAGCTCTTGGGAGTGTGGAGTACCCCTTCATTGCCATTACTCCCAGATCCACTCTGAACAATAGTGGTAGTATGTGTTAAGCTCCCATCTATAGGTGTTTACGGTTAGTCACGTTTGAAGCACTAGTTCCCACTAGATCATCTAAATTAAGCATCTATGAACCTGTTCAATAGTGAGATTGGTCAACATTTAAGCAACAGTAGGTACTATAAGAAAATGAATGTCAAATTGACTTCATTCGGCATTAAATGACCCAAAAGGGTTGATATACCGTAAAACAAAACAACCAAGCAAATGATTTTTTTTAAATGCGTTTAAAAATGAGTTTAAAAAATTGAATACCCAACAGGTATGATTAAAACAAAAATGCCTTTGTATATATATATATTTCCGCTTAGAAATGTAGCAATTAAATATTCTCCTATATCTGATAGCTAGGGGGTAAGAGGCTTGGCGAACGAAAGTTCATTCGGGTCTCAAACCCGGCTAGGGGTAGCTGTTAAGGTATAACCGCACTGATGCGAAACACGTGTCTGTGGATTACTTATTTATTATATATATACTCCCACTTTAGTAGAGTTCTCTAAATAGGGATTTAATTGAAAAGTTCACCGTTCTGGCGTGTAGCTAACCCTCGCTTTGTTTACAAAAAAGTTTGAGGACTCTAGTGAATTCATTTTCGCTTAGAAATGTAACAATTAAATATTCTCCTATATTTAACAGCTGTCTCTGGCTGCACGGGTAAGAAGCTTGGCGAACGAAAGTTCATTCGGGTCTCAAACCAAGCTAGGGGTAGCTGTTAAGGTATAACCGCACTGATGAGAGGCGATACCTCGAAACACGTGTCTGTGGATTACTTATTATATATATATATATATATATATATATATAATTTAATGAAGATTCAGTATCTGTCTTTCTGTAACCAAATCTGATATATCGATATTTCGATACTTCCGTGTGCTTAGGCAGGAGAGCTCGATATACATACATGAAAGAATTTAAATGATTAACACACACACACACACACACACACATATATATATATATGTATTCCTATTGAATTATAATCTGTTGTCTACACAAAAACCTTGATAAATGGTGGAGACCACCACCTTCTTCTTCTTCTTCTTCTTCTTCTTCTTCTTCTTCTTCTTCTTCTTCTTCTTCTTCTTCTTCTTCTTTCCGTCCCAGACATTAGACCGACCACATCCATATTTAGTGGATTTGATTATTCACTGACATCGTATCCTCCAGCCAAAGAATTTCTGACTTTCTTCTTCTTCTTCTTCTTCTTCTTCTTCTTCTTCTTCTTCTTCTTCTTCTTCTTCTTCCATTAATCCTCCGAGCCCTCCCCCTCATTCTGTCTCGTCCCGGGTCGCCACCACCAACACCACCTTTCTTGTTCTATGTTGTTTTCAGCAAGCATATTTTTTTATATTATTTTCCTCTCCAGACATATTTATTAAAATCCCACCATTTTGTTTTTACTATTGATTAAACGCTATTTCTGTACAGTGCGCATGCGCACGTACACACACACACACACACACACACACAAACAAAAATATACATACATCATCATCATTATCATGATGCGCTATCCATGACAATCTCTCTTCATCCATCCCTATCACTCATTGTTCTCGAGATGTCCTCTGTGCAGCATCCAGTATCCACGCAGAACTGATCTATGTACGTCTTTACTGGACAACCCACGCTGGCGTGGCCATTTGCTGGCTTTCACAGGAGAACGTCACTTATGATTTCGTCCAGCAGTGTCCAGCGTGTCTTGTTCGTATTACTCGGATGGTTTGGGTGATATGTGGCAGGTGACCATACAGCTATACATAGATACACAAGCACTTTCATATACACATGTCGGTCACTTTGTCACGTTATGATAGCCAGCTTGCCTTGCAAATCAGTTATTACTGATCAGTGATTTCGATCCTCACAAGGTGCCGTCTCTCTCTCTCTCTCTCTCTCTCTCTCTCTCTCTCTCTCTCGTACGCAGTCCCTATCGATCATCACCCCTGACACGCCCTCCGCATGGTATCGAGAATCCACACGGAGCTGACAAATATATATATTTACCAACCCCTCCGCACGAGCAGGGTGTTACACAAGGTCAATTTCTTAGGCGGGGTTCAACAGGTTTGAATTCAGAGTTTTTGTTCCCGCATAGTTCATATATATAACACACGCAAACACACAAATGCACGAGCGGAAACACTCACAGGTAAATATGCGTACTCATAAACACACAAAAATTCGAACTGATACATAAACGTGTACATACACACATATATGCATATTTGAATGTGCTCACATGTACACAACACACACACACACACACACACAAACACACAAACACACAGACACAGACACACACACACACACACACATATATATATATATATATATATATATGAGTATATATAAAAGGATATGAAAAACAACACAATATGTTGTTAAAGTGAAAACATTTTATAACATATTCATAGCTGGTGTTGAACAATATTTCGATTTTATAAAAATCATCTTCAGAGTTTGTTTATACTCCGTGTTGTTAAGAGCGGAGACAAAAGTCATATGAGTTCAAAACAAAAACCTTGATGCTGCAAAAAACAACACGGAGTCTAAAGAAGCTCTGAAGATGATTTTTATAAAATCGAAATATTGTTCAACACCAGCTATGAATATGTTATAAAATGTTTTTACTTTAACAACATTTTGTGTTGTTTTCATATCCTTTTATCTATACTCATACCGTCGGATTCATTTCCTTTCTTTCAACTTATATAATATATATATATATATATATATATATATATATATAAAGGGTGGCTTACCGGTGAATATGGGCACGATCGTTGGAGGTGCACAGGATCCAGGGGTTAAGTCCGTGATAAAACAAATACAAAGTGTTCAATACAAAGTAGAGCAAATTTATTGAAGAAATGGATACAATAGAAACCTACTCGAGTTTCATCGCTAGAATCATCAGGGTTAAATCCACTGAATTAATCGAGTTACCGATTAATTGCAGCTGATCACACGTATGTTCATTGAATAAGATTTTATTCAATGTGATCAGCTGCAATTAATCGGTAACTCGATTAATTCAGTGGATTTAACCCTGATGATTCTAGCGATGAAACTCGAGTAGGTTTCTATTGTATCCATTTCTTCAATATATATATATATATATATATATATATATGCATACACGTTCGTGCATACACACGCGCGCGCCCACACACATACGAATGCACATACACACACACATACACAAAAAAATAAAAGCGTATGTATTCAAAAAATGCGCATATTTGGATACGTGTACACATGTGCGGACGCACACACTAGTGTGCGGACACACATAAGCCGAAGCACACTGAAGTAAGAAGACGCATGCGCAAGCGTGTGTGCAGGTATATGCACATAGAAGTGCACACAGACACACAGATACACAGATCGGGACACACACACACACACAGAGGTAACCAGATTCCGAGTGCATCTACATGGGCACAGATATAGACACTGACATGGCTGAAAGTAGCCCAGGCCACATGAGAAATATTCAGATTCATATATATATATATATATATATATATATATATATATATATATACACTAAGAATTAGATCTTCAGAGCAAAGGGTTTGAATATCACGTAGGCGAGAAACTGTCAGTAACCAGGTGCCGTTGACGCCATGTCCACTTAGATATAAATGGTCTATCAATGATATTAAGCACTTAAGCATTTACTTATAAATATAGCACTTATATTATATATATATATATATATATATATATATATATATATATATATATATATACATATGGTGGTGATTGCCACTTCTTCACAGAATAAGGCCATTTCTACAAGTAGTTCGGATGTGAGCACGCCGAGTGTCCCCTGATTCAAGTTTGTTTCTTTCCTGTCACACATGAACCCCTTTCTAGGTTTCAACTCACATGCGACCGTATGTGATCGAGAATCCCAACTCGACAGGCAGGCCCTGCCACATAGGTCAAACATGTGGTCAGTCTCAGATGTAGGAGATGTTTCCATGCTGTCCGTAATGTGCCGCTTACGCAGAGGCCGCTTTAGGATGGGGTGCTCGAGCTGCCTTACCTCAATTCCATACAGCTACCATGAGCCTGCTTATACGAAAGAATGTGTACCCGGACCCCACCTCTGCCGATTGGTCCTCCTCGCTGAAGCCGACTCCCGCAAGGCTCAAGATGTCTGCCCCATATCGATAGTTCTTTGCCACAGCTCCAGTTCTTTGTCCAGGGCCCCGGGAGATGTCCGATAATTTCAGGTGGCTATTGTTAGCCTAGGTTTGTTGTAATGTTTTCTTGTTTTCATTCTGTTAATGTGAACAGCCATCAGCCACAGGCTACCGGCCAGCTTGATATTTGCTCCTCCTCAGATATCTGGGTGGGCAGTCCTACCCAGGGGGCTACTCAGTCACTCACATCCTCACCACGCATGTAGAAATATCTGGACATGTTGACATGTTGTGCGCTTGTGCGACACGCTCAACATGCTTTCCTTCCCCGAAGACTGGAATCAGTAACAAGCCGAGGCAAGATGACTGAAAGTATTTGGGGAGCGCAGGTGGATAATCTGTCGAGATCTACGGGTCCACCACGCCGAGGAAAAAAAATTATATATATATATATGTGTGCGTGTGTGTGAGTGTGTGTGTTTATATATAAAGTAAAGTAAGTAAGTAAAGTCGTCGGGGCGGCCTAATGTCAGTATCAGTCTGACAGCGAGGGAGTCTATCCCCTTTTCACTATCTCTAGACCAAGGAGATTATTCTTAGCGTCTGAGGTTGAGCGCCACACCTACCATCAGCTCCTTACTTTACCGCACAGATCCCTGTGCTACTCATACGCTGAGTTGGCGAGGACTGGTATCGAACGAGGAACCTTGTGGCTTCTAACCAAACACTCTACCGACTGACCTAAGGCGGCCTATTTATATATATGTGTCTATAATATATATTATTTGGGATTTAGTATTAAGCATTAAGTATGAAATATAAGAAACTCTGTTTTTGATGATTAAGTTTCGCTTATTTCGTAAATATTACCCTTATATATATGTAAATACACATATATGAACTAAGAAGCATACGTTGGACACACTAAAACAACATATATATATATATATATATATATATATATATATATATATATATATATATAATAAGTAAAGTAAAATTGGTGGGGGCGGTCGGAAGTCTTTATCAGCGAGACAGCGAGGGAGTATATCCCCTTTTCACTAATGCTAGACCAAGGAGATTGTTTTGGGATCTGAGACAGAGTGCCACACCTACCATCAGCTCCTCACTTTACCGCACAGACCTGGGCTACTCATACGCTGTTTTGGCGAGGCCGGTATTGAACCAGGACCCTTCTGGTTCCTAGGCAGACACTCTACCGACTGAGCTAAACCAGCCCTAGCAAACTATATTATCTATCTATCTATATTAAATATATAAAGTAAGTCGTCGTCGGGGTGGCCTAAAGTCGGTATCAGCCAATCAGCGAGGGAGTCTATCCCCTTTTCACTAGCGCTAGACCAAGGAGATCATGTTTGCGTCTGAGGTGGAGCGCCACACCTACCATCAGCTCCTTACTTTACCGCACAGATCCCTGTGCTACTCCTACGCTGATTTGGCGAGAGCTGGTATCGAACTAGGAACCTTATGGTTTCTAGACGAATGGTCTACCGACTGAGCTAACCTGGTCCCATATGTATATACCAGGTATATGTCTATAGCTCTGCTGATGAGGCCTAATAGGCCGAAATGTACATACAGAGATTGATTTTTCTCGATTTGTTTAGCCATACATTTGAATACGTATGCCCGCCTAATTCATTAATTATTAATTAATTAATTTTCAAAAATTAGGTACGACTTCAATTAAGCAGATATTCTCCCAAAGATTGTTGGCTAAAAAAGCCATATCAAAACACATTGTTTGTTTGTTTACTTCTCATATATATATATATATATATATATATATATATAATATATATATTATATATATATATATGAGTATGAAAAGGTGGAATGAAAAACATCACACAATGCTGTTAAAGAGAAAACAATTTATAATATAATCATAGCTGATACTGATCAATATTTCGATTTTACAAAAATCATCATCAGAGCTCATTCACTCCGTAGTTGTTTGGGTCGGATAATATATATATATATATATATATATAATATATATATATATATATATATACCTGATACAAAAAAGAAAAGGTAATCAAAACTATAAGTTTCACTTATATTAGAAATATAATGGATCTTCTCGAGTGCGTAGAACATCCTGGAACATTCCATGGGATTCCATGTTACATTAGATATAATGGAACCTTCTAATGCATACAGAACCTTCTATGACCTTCCATATTACATCAAAAATATAATGGGACTTTCTAGAATAATTTCTGACCTTCCATACAGCATTGGAAATGTAGGAGGACTTTCTAGGATATTTTAGTATGGACAGAACTTTCTGGAACATTCTATAAAATTCACTATAATGGATCTTTCTTGGGGGTGTTGAGTAACTGGCCGTCATCCTTGGTTCCAGTTGTAAGAAGAACTTAAAGTAAACAAATAAGTAAATCAATAAGTCCTTGTGGGATAGTGTCCTTTAGGTCCGACGTCCAAGATGGTCCGAGTATCAATAAGTTAAGATTAGAATCAGGCCTCTATAAATACACCAACAGCAGCAGCAGCACTGCCAGTGATTGGATAATAGGAATCTTTCCCATGTCACGTGCTTATAGGCGAGTCTATAAATAGAGGTGACCATTTGCCCCATGCCTTATATAAAAAAAACTCCAACAGGGGGTTCAAAACCTTCTGGAAAATTCCATGAACTTCCATATTACATTGGAAGTATAACGAAACTTTCTTTTATGTGCAGAACCTTTTGGAACATTCTAACAAATTCCATATTACATTAGAAACATAATGGAACCCTTAGTATGGGCTCAACTTTCCGGAAAATTCCATGAAATTCCATATTTCTCTAGAATTATATGGGACTTGTACTGAAACATCCTAGAAAATCTGGCTGTATTTCCAATGCATTATTAAAGGTCATAGAATATTCCAGACATTCTGCATCTCTAATTTAGAAGTTCCAGACAGTCTTGCACCCACAAGACCCATTATACATCTAAGGCAATAAAACATTTCATAGACTGTTCCGGAAGGTCCTGCAAATAAAGAAAGTTCCATCATATTTCCAATGTAATACGGAATTTCATAGAATTTTCCAGAAAATTCTACCAATAAAAGATGGTTTTATTTCAAAGAACGTTCCAGAAGGTTCTACCAAAAAAGAAGGTTTCAATTCATAGAACGTTCCAGTAGGTTCTACCTATAAAAGGCTTTCATTTCAGAGAATGTTCCAGAAGGTTCTACCAATAAAAGGCTTTCTTTTCAAAGAATTTTCCAGAAAGTTCCACCAATAAAAAGCTTGTATTTTAAAGAATTTTCCAGAAGGTTCTACCAATAAAAGGCTTTCATTTCAAAGAATATTCCAGAAGGTTCCACCAATAAAAGGATTTTATTTCAAAGAATTTTCCAGAAGATTCTAAAAAAAAAAAGGTTTCAATTCAGAAAATGTTTCAGAAAGTTCTGTTCATTGTAGAAAGTTCCATTATATTTCTAATGTAACATGGAATTTAAAAGAATGTTCCAGAAGGTTCTCAACCCCTAAGAAAGTTCCATTATATTTCTAATGTAATATGGAATTTAAATGAATATTCCAGAATGTTCTGCCCATAAAAGAAAGTTTCATTATATTTCTAATGTAATATGGAACTTCATAGAATGTTCCAGAAGTTTCGGTCCATAAAAGAAAGTTCCATTATATTTCTAATATAATATGGAATTTCATAGAATGTTCCAGAATGTTCTGCCCATAAAAGAAAGTTCCATATATTTCTAATATAATATGGAATTTCATAGAATGTTCCAGAATATTCTGTCCATAAAAGAAAGTTCCATTATATTTCTAATATAATATGGAATTTCATAGAATGTTCCAGAATGTTCTGTCCAAAAAAGAAGTTCCATTATATTTCTAATATGATATGGAATTTCATAGAATGTTCCAGAATATTCTGTCCATAAAAGAAAGTTCCATTATATTTCTAATATAATATGGAATTTCATAGAATGTTCCAGAATATTCTGCCCATAAAAGAAAGTTCCATTATATTTCTAATATAATATGGAATTTCATATAATGTTCCAGAATATTCTGTCCATAAAAGAAAGTTCCATTATATTTCTAATATAATATGGAATTTCATAGAATGTTCCAGAATATTCTGCCCATAAAAGAAAGTTCCATTATATTTCTAATATAATATGGAATTTCATAGAATGTTCCAGAATATTCTGCCCATAAAAGAAAGTTCCATTATATTTCTAATATAATATGGAATTTCATAGAATGTTCCAGAATATTCTGTCCATAAAAGAAAGTTCCATTATATTTCTAATATAATATGGAATTTCATAGAATGTTCCAGAATGTTCTGTCCAAAAAGTAAGTTCCATTATATTTCTAATATGATATGGAATTTCATAGAATGTTCCAGAATATTCTGTCCATAAAAGAAAGTTCCATTATATTTCTAATATAATATGGAATTTCATAGAATGTTCCAGAATATTCTGCCCATAAAAGAAAGTTCCATTATATTTCTAATATAATATGGAATTTCATAGAATGTTCCAGAATATTCTGTCCATAAAAGAAAGTTCCATTATATTTCTAATATAATATGGAATTTCATATAATGTTCCAGAATGTTCTGTCCATAAAAGAAAGTTCCATTATATTTCTAATATAATATGGAATTTCATAGAATGTTCCAGAATATTCTGTCCATAAAAGAAAGTTCCATTATATTTTAATATAATATGGAATTTCATAGAATGTTCCAGAAGATATATATATATATATATACACACACTAAAAATTAGACTCACCAGATATATCAACAAAGAAGTATACATGGACTCCACAACAACAACAATATATATATATATATATATATATATATATATATATTCAGTTATTCATTATAGTGTACAATACATTTAAGGACCAGTTGTTAACATTGGTTTCCAGGCAGTATGTTATCTACTTTTCGTCGGAAAAAATATGTAAACAGATTGGTCTGAAAAAGATGAACATATAGTTCTCTTCCCGCCGAAACACATGTAAGCATGAAATAAATTCCATCTATACAAATATATTTATATTTTTCCATTTAACTTCTCAATATATATATATATATATATATATATATATATATACATATATATATATATATATGTGTGTGTGTGTGTGTGTTGTGTGTGTGTAAAAGGAAACTGGAAGTGAATCCGACGGTAGGTTGAAAGAATGAATAAAGGAAAGAAAGTATAGAATGGATAATATAGGATATTTTAATCAATATTACTTACAAATAAGGATTTCAAATAAGGATTTACTCTGATGAAGGTCGAATTTTCTTTGTGTGCGGAACATTTCAACTTTTTTCTATTATTATTATTATTATTATTTCATTTCTTTTGATTATTTAAAAATAATAATAGTTTGAATAATGTACACATGGATAAACTCCTGACCGAAACACGTATAAGTAATATTGATTAAAATATCCTATATTATCCATTCTATACTTTCTTTCCTTTATTCATTCTTTCAACACACACACACACACACACACACACACACACACACATATATATATATATATATATATATATATATATATATATATATATATATATAGTATTCTCCATAAATTCATGAATCCCAAATAATTTTTCATAAAAATGGTTGGCTGTTTGGGTTTTACGCGTAATGCGTAATTTCACACCGAAGACGTTTTTGTTTTATTCATTCTTGATGGGGGACTCATTTTTAAACTCATCTTTTTTTCTATTTAACAATAGATGGGACCCTAACAGGTACAACCATTCTAGGCCAGAATGTACGTGGGGGTAATGGTGATGAAGGGGTGTTACATAATCTATGCATAGATTATTGTCAACCCCCTGTATTTCTGAAGGGATGATCTCTTTTCATATCACGGGTGGGACTTTCCATGGAATATTACAGAAAGCCCGCAAAATACGTGAAGTCACGTGGGACCTGGTTGGCTCTCAGTTTCAGCTTGGACGTCAGACAGATAAGATCTTTCTGCCTAAGCTGAAGCTCACCGCACACGCGCGTTATGTTAGTTACATGAAATGTTTAGTTAAGTAAATAAAAGCTTACATAAATAATATGGTTTTTTCGTCGATGAATGTCTTGGCAACAAGACTGATCTAGAAAAAGAAATGAATTAAGTGCGACCGAGCACCAAGACGAAGTTCAGACGCTAGAAGATGAACGTAAGATACCAAAGATGAACAGAGTAATAGAAGTAAAAAGAAGAGTATACAACGGGGGTACCCACAGCCACCGCTTTCTAGCACATATATGATAAAAGGGTATGGGTTTGCCATATGGACAATTGGGTTGGACATTCCTATAGGGCTAGGGCTTGACCTGACCAGCCGATTAATTGATTTTCATACAAATTTATAACATTATATAATTAACACATCCAAGTCCTATTATTCAGTTACTCGCCTATGCGATCTTCAGACCAAATGGTTTGAATATCACGTAGGCGAGAAACTGTCAGTAACCAGGTGCTGTTGACACCATGTCCGCTTAGATATAAATGGTCTATCAATGATATTAAGCACTGTTTACTTATAAATATAGCACCTATATTACACACACACACACACACACACACACACATATATATATATATATATATATATATATATATATATATATATATATATAATCTGGTTTATAAATACATAATCGAGCAGTATAAGTTGATAAACAGGGCTATGAATTTTAGAATGTGTATATTTTAATAACAGAATCGGCCCAGTAAAGTTTTGGGTCTACGCAAGTATACGAAGCAAAAAGGTAAATATCTGTATGATATGACTGGTCCTACATCGCCAATAGTGATATATATATTAACATATATATTACTAATCTTGCGGTAAGAAAAAAGCCCGGCAAATAATTTGTTAATAAAAATATACTACCAAACTTCACCTGGGAAAAAAAAAAAAAAAAAAAGAAGACCAAGAGAGTCGCACTAACCGAAAATAATCGATTAACACTAACACTTGGCCAAAAGAATATATATATATATATATATATATATATATATATATATTATATATATATATATATATACACACACACACACACACACACATATATATATATATATATATATATATATATATATATATATATATTTATTTTAATTTTTTTCTTCTAAAAATATAATCCATTTTTTTATAAATATATATATATAATATATATATATATATATATATATATTATAAAAAAGAAGGTCCGCAAAATGGATTATATTTTTAGAAAAATGTTTTTTATTTTTATCTTACATTTGTGACACGTGTTTCAGATCCTCTGATATCTTGATTAATCAATGCCTGAAGAAGATATCAAAAAATCTGAAACACGTGTCACAAATGTAAGATAAAAATAAAAAAAACATTTTTCTAAAAATATAATCCATTTTGCGGACCTTCTTTTTTTTATTATAAAATATTGAATTTTCTCCCCTTGGACCCATAATAACACTATATATATATATATATATATATATATATATATATATATATATATATATATATAAAACCGCTAGGAAAGCCCAAAGCTAAAATGTAAAAAGTGCTCGATACCTAAGTAGAGCAAATAATAGAGTTTTGCTTAGTATCAGGGGAATCTGAGTCAGATTCTTGCCTTGATGAGCTACTATTAGTAGGTATATCTGAATCAACCCCACGCCAATAACGATATATACATACAATCCCTGTTAGGTAACTGTGATAAACAGGTTTGATACTCTTCAGGACACATCTGTAAAACATACTTCAAATGACGAATATGAACAACTTTGTTTTCGCCCACCTGGAGGCTGCCGATGAGTGCATACCAAACCGAAGCAAAATCTAAATGTAGACTTTCCTGTGAGTCAAAAGGAAAAGCATAAGTTAACTTGAAAAGGGCATCGTTTTTTTTTTACGGCATATAAACCACAGTGGGTCATTAAAAGCCGATAAAGTTTGGAAATAAAGCCATTTTTTATGGATACTCAATTTTTTATAAATACATTTTTCTATTTAACCCATAGATGAGACCCTAACAGGTACTACCACCGGCTCAGTGTGGACCAGGGAGCAATGGTGATGGAGGGTGCTTCACATTCCCCCAAATCTCCAGAACTGGAACCTCACCATCAAATTTAACGTCATTCCCAGGACATGAAGACCCTCAGTCACCGCCTTCTAGCACCCATATGATAAAAAGGGTTGGGGCTTGCCATAAGGGCAATAAGGTTGGGGCAATAATTTCTAGGGCTTGACGTGACCCGCTGATTGATCGGAGGGGGTCCTCTCCGACCGCCCGTCTAGCCCAAGAAAGAGCCAAAGTAGAGTATTGCAAGTCATGGACTGCTCAACCACCTGTGTTCTATCCTTAAGCATTACTGGTGGCCCCATTGGGGGAGTCTTAACCCTCTGCATTCTAACGCCCCAGGTGACAGGACGGGAAAGGGGCATCGTAATGGTCGACACATCGTTTAATTAATGGGAGATAATTGTACTGGTTATATTCTGTTAGTAATCCCAGAATTCATAGGACTTCCGGTTTCTTGCTATTTTTAGCAGTTTATCATTGGTGGGTGGGTGGGGGAGATACGAACAAGAAAAAGCGTGTTTCCTGTTTAAAAGGAAATTTATTAATCTTAGTTAATCAAATACTTTAACTGTTACATAATCTATGAGCACTCATAATTTATGAACGTACCTGTAGTTAGAAATTTGAATTAGGGCCGTTAACTTAAAAACATGGGGTCTATGGAATATGACCGACAGTTAAGGACGGATAACAACCTTTTGATTTGAACCCTTGAAAACACGCCGTTCCAGACGCGTGAGAATAAGTTCTAGTTTAGTGTTCTAGTTTAAGAAAGAAAACCAACCCCCAGTAGAAGCCCTAAATAGAGGTCAGCCCAAAGTGGCGACTGGGGTAGAGTAACAAGTTAGGATAAGAATCAGCATCTCTATTATATATCATAATATATCTTACTATCTGTATCTCTCTCTCCATTTCTTTTCGAAGTCCGACGCAATTTCCTCGTATATCAAATCTATTTTCCCCATTGAAATAAACTGAAATGCCATTAATCCATTCCAGCACCCCCTCCCCAAAACACAATATTGTTTAGGTTACGTTTTTTTAAGAAAAGTAGCACCGTATTGTATAAAAACATATAGAGAATGAAATGAATCACTACTGTAATAATGGGTGGGGCAAAAAGGGGGATAACTCAACGTTTGAGTTATCAATCTTTTCAAAATTTCTTTCAGAAATTTTAATTTACCATTTCGCAGTGTTATGGTAGTGTAGATGCGTCACTCCATGTCTTCATTTGTGGACCCTATGGTGGCTCATTAGTCCAAATTCTGGACTTGCAGATGCGGTCAGAAACATTGCAGGGGAAATTCCCATCTACATTTGGTTCTTCATGACGACGAAGACGTCGCCGCTCTGCAGTCCTGTTTATCTCATTATTGAGCTGCTTAGCTCCTGTGCGGCAGGTGTCTCACCAACCCTGTCTGTTGGAGGCCAGATCTTCCACGCTTGAAGGTGTGTTAAATTTCTTCAGTGTTGTCTTAATATGACCTTTGAACGGCTTTTGGGGGGATCCTGTCCCTCGCGTGCCATCTGTGAGTTCACTGTAAAGTAGTTTACGAGGGAGTCTGTCTGACGTTGTCTCTCTCTATTATATACACCCGAGTAAAGGGCTATACAACATAACAACTCTTGAACACTGGTTAAACGGGGCACAAGGTAAATTGCATTATTTGGATTATTCGGACTATTGTCCTCATCTTTATTGTTACCTACACAACGTTTCGGTCGATGCACCCTCCGGTCTTCTTCATGTATTTCGTGTCGGACTCGGGAACCTTCTGGAACTCTAGAACACCGCTCTTCGAATTTGGGAACTTTCTCTTCGATCTCGGGAACCTTTTTGTTGTAATCGGGAGCCTTCACAAAACCTCGAACCGATTACAAAAAGGTTCCCGAGTTCAAAGAGACGGTTCCTAAGTTTGAGGAAGGAGTTCCGGAGTTCGAGAAGGTTCCCGAGTCCGACAAGAAATACTTGAAGAAAGCTGTGTAGATAACAATAAAGATGAGGACAATAGTCCGAATAATCCTAATAATCCAAATTATCAAGCCTCATCTCAAAATTATGAGAAATAGTGTAAGATAACAATAAAGATGAGGACAATAGTCGAATAATCCAAATAATCCAAATTATCAAGCCTCATCTAAAAAATTCAGAGAAATAGTGCAGATAACAATAAAGATGAGGACAATAGTCCGAATAATCCAAATAATCCAAATTATCAAGCCTCATCTAAAAAATTCAGAGAAATAGTGCAGATAACAAAAAAGATGAGGACAATAGTCCGAATAATCCAAATAATCCAAATTATCAAGCCTCGTCTCAAACATTCAGAGAAATAGTGCAGATAACAATAAAGATGAGGACAATAGTCCGAATAATCCAAATAATCCAAATTATCAAGCCTCGTCTCAAACATTCAGAGAAATAGTGCAGATAACAATAAAGATGAGGACAATAGTCCGAATAATCCAAATAATCCAAATTATCAAGCCTCGTCTCAAACATTGAGAGAAATAGTGCAGATAGCAATAAAGATGAGGACAATAGTCTGAATAATCCAAATAATCCAAATTATCAAGCCTCATCTCAAACATTGAGAGAAATAGTGCAGATAACAATAAAGATGAGGACAATAGTCCGAATAATCCAAATAATCCAAATTATCAAGCCTCATCAAAGAAAGGAAATTTGTTTTGTACATATTCCACCCCTGAAATTCTATGAACTTGACAAATCTTAATCGTCTTTTAGGAATTATGGAGGTGCGTGGTATAATGGTTAGAGTCGTAGGAGATGGACTCGTCGATCCGAGTTCAATTCCTCGACGAAGCTGTTTACATTTCACAAGGCGCTAATACCCTTGGGAAAGGTGTGAATCCAATTCTCTCTCCAGCTATGGGCAAATATCCAGCAGGCCTCGGCCAAGTTGACAGCGTGATTACACGGGGCTGCCTTCCCTAGGCAACACCTGCCCCCTCGATTTAAAGGGGCCGGGCTGTTTCTATTGCCCGGTGCATGAGGCGCCCCGAAAGAGCAATACCGATGGGATCCATGCATTTTTTTACCTGCCATCCCATGAACTTCGGTTTGTGATACAAGGTCTTTCTAATGTAGGTAGCCACTACCCACACAAGAAAGATCTTGTGTCACATCCTAACGTGGTGGGAGGTTAAGGTAAATACGATTACTGTTAGCTGAGAGAACCAGTTGTCCGTGGTGGTTTTACCTTGTGTGAGAAGAGAAGACCAGGCAAATATTTTTTAATTACGCGGATCAAAAATTAACCCTGCACAACCAGAAACAGCTGTGTTAGATAACGATAACTAAACCGATTGGGGTTAACTGGAGACGACGCTACCAGCAAGAGAAGCGGAAGAAGGAATTTCGGATATAAAAATTAACCCTTCATTACTTAAGGTTCATCATTTCTTAAATTTTTATCGACTAAGCATTTTATAGTCTGGCACACTGGCTTCAGGTTACTTACGATACCTGCTTTTACGAAATGGTCACACATTTAAATTCTAAAATGGTTCATCATTGCTTTACTTTGGTGATCTAACGAGAACTGGTGCTGTAAGTATGACTTGTTATTCACTAAGTCTTACCCACACTTCAGATTTCTTACGGTACCAACTGTTCCCAAGTAGTTACCCAGTTAATTACTAAGCAAGCTCCTCATTACTTAACCTCTGAAGCAATACTTTAAGATCTTAGATTGCTTACAATACCCGCTGTTCCCAAGTGGTCACCCATTAAGTGCTAAATAGGTTCATTATTGCTTAACTTCGGAAGCGATCTTAAATTATTTACACTACCCGCTATTCCCAAGAGGTCACCCAGTGGTCACTCATTTAAGTATAAACCAAACTCATCGTTGCTTAACTTTGGAAGCGATGCTTTAATATCTTAGATTACTTACATTACACGCTGTTACCAAGTGGTTACACATTTGAATTCTAAACAGGTGTTACATAATGAATAGGTTACCTATCAGTTATGTAAGGCTTGAGAAATATGGGTTACCTTCCCCTTAATCGGGACCGGAAGTAAGGGACCGGAATGGCGGGGGGGGGGCGGAGACGCTAGAAATTCAGAACAGTTTAAGCACGCGGACAGGTGAGGACGTGACCAGAACAGCAGCAGTGAATGAGAAGCAGCGCTGACAACTAGAACTGTTACATAATCTATGCGGTTGCATAAGATTATTGTCAATCCCCTGTATTTCTAAAGGGATGGCCCTTTTCATATCACGGGCGGGACTTTCCATGGAATAGTACAGAAAGCCCGCGAAATACGTGAAGTCACGTGGGACCTGGTTGGGTCCTCAGTTTTCAGTTGGACGTCAGGCAGATAAGATGTTACTGCTTTAGCTGAGACTCACTGCATACGCGCGCTATGTTAGTCAGATATTTAGTTACATGAAATGTATAGTTAAGGAAATAAAAGTTTAAGAAAAATAACACGGTCTTGTGATTAATGAATGTCTTGGTAACAAGACTGATCTAGAAAGAAGAAGAAATGAGTTAAGTGCGACCGACCACCAAGACGAAGAGATGTTAGAAGAGACGCTAGAAGAAGACGTAAGATATCAAAGACGCCAGCAGAAGAATAGAAGAAGAATAGAAGTAATAAAAGGGTATACAACTAGAACCAACACGAAACAGACAATAACGAGCCTACTGCAAAATATACTTGACCCTTGAAAACTCAAAGATAAGTACATGACTTGTAACTTAATATATTGTCTGTGACTCTTCAAAGAGCTAAAGCTATAAAGTTTAGCAAACTACACACACTTGCACCGAACTATAATAAAATATTACCTCCCTTTATACACAATATATCTGCCTTGTCTTCATTCCTTTCTAATAACAGAACTTTTATTTCTGTTAAAGGTAGTGTAGAATTCAAAAAGTGTCATGGAAAATAACCAGCAAAATGTAACCAGGTGGCTCTCGAGGAAGTAAAATTTAGCTACAAGTTTGAGACCAGACAGCTTGTTAGAATGTGAGGGTATTTGCCTGCTCATCCCACTTATGAGGGCTGGACACAAGGTATCGTTTTTACGTGGGCGCATAAAAATTGCGTCGATCTGGGGGATGGCTCTCTGGGATCGACGCTATTAATTGTACTTTACCGGTCCAGAGGCCGAAGCACACTGGACCCCCAGCCGAGGTCGGGTGGATTAGGTAAGAATCAGAGCATAGTAACTGGAACAGATACTACACTCTGATCCCCCCAAAACCCAGGAAGTCGCCGTTGTAAGGGTTCAGTTGTTCTTGTTACATTCTTATGGGCCATCCTTTAGGCTTTAAGCAAGAGCGCTTGTCCAGTGGAAAGCCTCGATAAAGTATCCTTTGGTTCTTCTTAGTATCGTAAGTTCCTCCTCAATGATTGCAAGTGAACTGTGGCAAGTATCAGTGTTTAAGTAGTGAATCAGCCACGCATTATGGCTGTTTATTGGCCGGATGAATAAACCACGTATCCTCGGCTAGTCTATAAATTCAGGTGAGGAATTGGAGCACACCTTATATAGAAACATTCCAACTGTTCTGTTGTTGTTCACTGAATCTAGTGGTTAATCCTAGCCTGTAGGTTTCCTCTGTAATATATGTCCAAGTTTGTATT
Organism: Doryteuthis pealeii; assembly: GCA_023376005.1. NCBI lineage: Eukaryota > Metazoa > Mollusca > Cephalopoda > Myopsida > Loliginidae > Doryteuthis > Doryteuthis pealeii. The sequence continues at coordinate 68,941,938 of CM042166.1, forward strand.
GAGTTGGAGATCCTAGTCTCTAGTGTTCCTTGTAATATGTTTATGTTGTTTCCTTGTAATAAGTCCAAGTCTGTAGTATTCCTCTGGTGTAAATTCATAAGATGGGTCTTGCTGGCAGAAAGTTCAACCAGTAGCTGATTTGAGAACAGTTGCAAACGAACTTAAATGCTTTTTGTCTTCGTCTCTCATTGGCCAATTTTAACCGACATCGTCCAAGATGAAATGCAAAAATGTCAATCCTGATTATCTGATGTTGCTTATCCGCCGAATTCTTATTTCTTGTGAGTGTCGTCATCTCAGCTAAATAATGAACCATTCCGGTTTTTTTTAATTATAAGGAAAGATAGGGGAAGTAAAAGGACATGCTACACAGAAAAATATAATAAGAAAGAAAGAAAGAAAGAAACTAGGAGAAAGATAGAAAGAGGGGGTGAGCGCGTGGGAGCAATAACGCTAATCGATTTCTTAATGAAAAGATTAAAAGAAGGAAAAAATAGTAAGAAGAAAAGAGAGAGAGAGAGAGAGAGAGAGAGAGAGAGAGAGAGAGAGAGAGAGAGAGAGAGAGAGAGTTAAATCAAAATTACTATTTCTCTGAATGTTTGAGATGAGGCTTGATGATTAGTATTATCTGCGTTATTCGGACTATTGTCCTCGTCTTCATTGTTATCTGTACGCAGATAATACAAATCAAGATTATTATACTTTTTTCTTATTGAACTATTTAAGTAAACATATAAACGTTATATAATTAAATTATCATACTGTGGTATATCCACAGGTTGTGCTAGTTATTAATATCAAAAAATTTCCGAATGTCTATAGAGTTAAGGCTGAGTTTTTTTGTCAGATTTCAAATAAACTATTCAGGGATGGTAGTGTATGCCTGAAAGATTT
>CM042166.1:68942931-69003204 GCA_023376005.1 Doryteuthis pealeii
ACCTTGGTTTCTTCATTTTCGTGTGTTTGTGTTCCTTTCCTCTTACTTTTTTCCTTCTTTCCACCTGTCTCTCTTAAATTTTTTCCTTTTCCTCGTCGCTCTTCCATCCTTCCCTTCTTCATTCCTCCTTCCTTTCCCTTCTATTACTTTCTCTTGTGTTTTCCTTCCTCGCTTTCCCATTCATGCCTCTGTTTTTTTCTTCTCCCCCCTTCCATCGGTCTATTCTTTCTTTCTTTTCTTTCTTCTTTTTCTTCTCGCCTTTTTCTTTTTCCTTTCCCTCTCCCTGCTTCTTTCCTCCCAATTCACACCCTCTTCTTTTCTTCCTTATCTTTGCCTACTTTTTTACATTTTCTTTCCTTCCTTTCTTTATTTCCTTCTTTCCTCCTTCCTTCTTTTTCTTCCTTCTTAACTGTTCTCTTTCGGTCCCCGTTTCTTTTTTTTTTTCTGTACACCCCCTTCTGTTCTTTCTTTCTTTCTTCTTTCGTTTCTTTATCTCTCCCCTTTTCTTCCCTCCGCTTCCTTATTTTCTCCTCCCCCTTCCTCTCCATTAATTTCTTTTCTCCCCCTCACTCCTTCCCCTCTTTCTTCCTTCTGCTTATATTTCCTTTTTTCATTTTCTTGCTTCACTTTCTTTCCTTCTTTTTCCACTCTTCTCTTTCATGCCATCACTTCGTTCTTTCTTCTCACTTTCTTTCTTTTTTCTTCTGTCTTTCTTATCTTTCCTATCTTCCTGCTTTCCTTCATTTTCTCCCTCCCTGCCTTCCATCTCCTTCCTCCCCTTTCTCTTCTTCTTTTACTCTTCTTCCTCTCTTTACTCTCTGTCCTCTCCTCTTTCCTGTCTTTTCCTTTTCTCACTTTGCTTTCTCTTTTTTTTCTGCGGGCCTTTTCCCCGTTTCTTTATCCTTTCCCCGTCCCCTTCTTTCATTCACCCTTTTCTTCTTTTCTGTTCGCTTCGTTATCTTTCATCTATCTTCCGTTCTCATTTCCTCCCTCCCCCTTACCTTATTTCCTTGCCTTTTCTCGTCGCGCGTTCTTCTCTTTTCTTCTCCTCCGTTTCTTTTCTTTTTTCTTTCTTTCTTCTTTTTGTCTCTCTTACTTCTTTCCTCCCCTTCTTCCCCTTCTCCCCCTTGTCCCTTATTTCCTTCTTCCTCCTTCCTCTTTGTTTCTCCTCTTCCTTCCCATTCCTCCTGCTTGCCTCACCTCGTCTCTCTGCCCCTGTTCTTTTTACTCCCCCTTCTTCTTTTTTCCCTTCTCTTTCTTTCTTCTTTTTTTTCGCTTCTTTTTCTTTCTTTCCTTTCGTTCGTCTCTCTCGCTTCTTTCCTCCCCTTCTTCCCCCTCCCTTCCTTCCTTCCTTCCTCCTTCCTTCCTTCTTCTCACCTTCTCTTTCTGCCTCTCGTTCTTTTTTTCCCTTTTTTTTTTTTTTTTACTCCCCCTTTCTTTTCTTCTTCTTCTTTGCTTTCTTTCTTTTTCTTTCGGTCCTCTGCTTCTTTCCACTGCTTCCCCTCCCCTCCCCCCCTTCATTCCCTCCCCTTATTTCCTTCTTCGTTTCCCTCATCCCCCCTTCCTTGTCGTTCCTCACTGCTTCTCTTTCGTCTCTCCGTTCTTTTTTTTACTCCCCTTTTCTCCTTTTTTTCTTTTTGCTTCTTCCTTTTCCTTCTTGTCTCTCTTCACTTCTTTCTTTTCTTTCTTCCTCCCCTTCTTTCCCCTTCTCCCTCCCTTCCTTCCTTCTTCCTTCCTCACTCTTCTCTTTCTGCCTCCGTTCTTTCTACTCCCCCTTCTTCTTCTTTCTTTCCTTCCTTTCTTTCGTCTCTCTCCTCCCCTTCGTCCCCCTCCCTTATTTTCTTCTTCTTCTTCTTCTTCTTCTTTCTCTTCTTCTTCTTCTTCTTCTTCTTCCTTTACCTTTTTTTTCCTTCTTTTCTCTGTCTTGTTTCATCTATGTTACAGTAGCAGATGATGAACCCCCCCTCCCCACCAAACCGTTCGCCCCACTCCAACTCCTGCTACCGTCCCACATTCCACTTCACTCTGTCTTCGGGTCTTGACCAGAACGCTAAACATCCGGCCTACCGCTTGGGGGGAGAGGGGGGCTTCTTTCTTTTTTTTCCTTTTTTTTTTTTGCTATAGTCTGTGTATCAGTTTACACAAGTTGAAGGCACTACCTCAATTATGAAAGAGAACTGGTATGACGACGTTTCCCCCCGTTGTTGCGGTGTCCGCCATCAAATTATACCCCCCCCCCCACCTCCACCCCAACGCATTCACCGCCTCCCTTCGCCCCCCCCCCTCAACGTTCGAACCATCCTCTCTTTTACTCTCAATTCTTAACTCAGTCCAGGAGAAATGCGGCGGCAGGCCGTTGTGTGGGTGGGGTGCGCGCTGGTGTAGTGTTTGTTGGACGAACAAAAAAATACATTTCCGATTTGGCGAGGTCTTTCTTCTTCCTCCATCACCCTCCCCACCATCACCCCTCGCCGGGCGAATTTTTTCACCCTCCCACCACACTGAAGAAAAAATAGGGCAAGCGGGAACACACACAACAAAGAAAGAAAGAAAGAAAGAAAAGAAAAGAACGAAAAGTGAGCAAGCAGGAACAAAAGAGCAAGCAAGAAAGTGAAATTCGGCAAGCAGGAACAACAAAAAAGGAGAAAGAAGAAAGAGAAGAAAGAAAGAAAAGAAGAAAAGACACAACAACAAGAAAGAAAGAAAAGAAAGAAAGAAAGAAAAAAGAAAGAAAAGAAGAAAGAAAAGAAAGAAAAAGGAAGGAAAAGCACAGGAACAAAAGAAGGAAAGAAAGAAGAATTCGGTAAGCAGGAACAACAACAAAAAGGAGAAAAAGAAAGAAAAGAAGAAGGAAAGAAAAGAAGAAGAAGAAGAAGGAAGAAGAAGAAGGAACAACAACAAAAAAGAAAGAAAGAAGAAGAAAGAAAAAGAACAAGAAGAATTGAGCAAGCAGGAATAACAACAAAAAACAGGTAGAAAGGGGGAATGAATGTAAGAAAAGAAAAGAAAGAAAGAAAGAAGAAGAAGAAGAAGAAGAAGAAGAAGAAGAAGAAGAAAAAAGAAGAAGAAGAAGAAGGCAAGCAGGAACAACAATAAAAAAGAGAAAGTAAGAAAGAATGAAAGTAAGAAAGAAAGAAGAAAGAAAGAAAGAAAGAAAGATAAAAAAGAAAGAAAGAAAGAAAGAAAGAACTCGCAGCAGCAGCAGCAGCAGTCGTGTCTGGATGGGAAGGAATAAGTTGTTGTTTTGGGGGGTGGGGGTGACTACGGTAGTAAGGAATTAAGAGCAGGCGAGGAAGGGTACGTAACCACTACACTATAATCGGATGAGTCTTGCCACCCTAGCAGACCCCCACCCGACCATTCGAAATCTGACTCTAAATATTTGCCAAAGTTCCGACGGCAAAGCTGAAGCTATCTATAGTCTCGAAGTTAGCACCGCCGACAGAACTTTTCTACGGAAAAATGTACAAAATGTTCAAATTTGGCAAAAGGCCAACAAAATACTATGGAAAGACAAAAGCGACATAATTATTAATATTGGTCATATGCCAACCACCCCGACAGGCGCCCTTTCGAAATCATAATATTGAAGCAAAACAACTAGTAATGGCCGGAGAAAGTATTGGTTCACTGATTGGATTTTTAGTTTGTTTTCAGTTTAAGAGAGATTATACCCCTCCCCCATCATTAACATGCTCGAAAAGCTGAATAAGGTCATTCCATATCTTTGAAATCAGCAACCACTATGTTTGTGTCATGTTTGGTTTGGTTTGGGGTTTTTTACGGCACCAACCTCAGTGGATCATTTAATGCTGACAAAGTTTTTAATAAATTCATTCTTAATGGATAATCAATTTTTTTTATAAACTCATGATTTTCTATTTAACCCATTGATGGGACCTTAACAGGTACTACCACTCCGGGTTAGAGTGGACCTGAGAGTAATGGTGATAAAGGGGTACTCCATATTCCCCAAACCTCCAAAATTGGAACCTCACCATCAGATAGAGTTTAACGTCATTCCTTGGACATGAAGACCTTCAGTCACCGCTTCTAGTACCCATATGATAAAAAGGGTTGGGGGCTTGCCATAAAAGCAATAGGGTTGGGGCAATCATATAGGTGCTAGGGCTTGACATGACCAGCTGATTGATCGGAGGGGGCCTCACCGACCGACCGTCTAGTCTAAGTAAGGTTCTAAGTGGAATGTTGTATGTCTAGGACTGCTCTTCTACCAGTATTCCGTCCTTAAGCATCGCGGGTCGCCATCCACGACCAACAGGTGACCGCATTGGGGTAGTCTTACCCCTTTGCAGCCACAGCCCACCGACAGGGCTTCTGAGTTCTGCATCAGTTTTTGTATGCCTATGTTATACCAGCTCGACGCCATATTGTCGAGAAAAAGCGTTGAATCTTGTTATCGTTGTAAATTCTCTACACTAAGCATGTCGGACCAAGTAACCAATAAGCACTCCAAATCATCAACTTAATGAAAGGTTCATATTTTAACTCGTCACCGGTAACTTCCGCTTCCAAATTTTTGTAAACAAATGATTTTAATCAGAAGTTTATGGATATGTTGAACTTACAATAAATTAAATAAATAGATGGTTGGTACACGTAATCAAATTAAAATTCAATAGCAAGATCTTTTTTTTTTAAATAAATACTTTTTAATCAGAAGTTTATGAGTATTTTTCAACACTTACGATAAATTAAAAAAAGACGAAAGACTTTTTTACTAAACAGTTTTTTACTTAATCAGAAGAGAAATGCAATTATGTTTATTTAAATAAAAATACAGTTTTTATTTGCAAAATATTTTTTATGTTTATTTAAATAAAGGTATGTTGTTCAGAAATAGTATCCCAAAATTTGTAAAATTTGTTTTTGTCAGATACAATATAAGTTTTAAAAAAACACATCTGTTCGTTTATTTTCAAATACTTGAAAGTCGAAGTTACCGGTGATGAGTTAAAATATGGAAAAAAAAAGGGTGGCCTAAAGTCGGTATCAGCCAATCAGCGAGGGAGTCTATCCCCTTTTCACTAGCGCCAGACCAAGGAGATTGTTTTTTGCGTCTGAAGTGGGGCGCCACACCTACCGTCAGCTCCTTACTTTACCGCACAGACCCCCGTGCTACCCATACGCTGAGTTGGCGAGGGCCGGTATCGAACTAGGAACCTTGTGGTTTCTAGCCGAACGCTCTACCGACTGAGCTAACCCGGCTCCTTTTAAAATATGAACTTTCATTAAGTTGATGATTTGGGGTGCCTATTGGATACTTGGTCCGGCATGACAAACTGAGTAGGCCGCATGGATTAGATATGTATGTCAAGGGACTGCCCATGACAACTAGTTAAACAAAATACAACCCGATGAAGCATTTTTATAAAATTTATTGCACAAGCTTTTTTATTGCTTAAAATTGCATAGGGGGGGGTCATTCTGCTGGAATATTTTTTATATATAAGATGTGCTGGAGGTCACAACTTAAATTTATAAACTCTTCGTGGCCTCGTGGATTCAATCAGCCAATCAAAACGCTCGAAAATGTGGTTGGTTAACTGTTTAATGACCTTGGTGGAAAGACATTCAGTTTTCTTGTGCTTAACACGGACGAACGGATCAACAAAAGAATTCTGCTTAACACAAGGATCATAGAATTCAAGATACACGGACGGACAAACAAGAATTGTGCTTAACACTGAAAAACACAAGGATCATAGGATTCCACTCAAAACAGATCAAACTTAAAAGCCACAAGGGATCTCCACTGTAAGGTGCTCTCACCTGCCAGCCCAAAAATGACCACAAAAACTCTTAACACATTCTTGATTATAAACCTTTAGTACCCGAACGACTGGTATTTGTACCGTTAACTAGACGTACATATACCGAGGTGGCCTGAATTCCGGCGGGGAAAATCCCCATTTTTACATCACTATTGTCAAATATTAACAATAATATTATTACTATTTTACTCCTTGTGAGGTTTTCACACCAGCGTTAGATGGTGATCTTTTACTGGAGTCTGGGTGACAAGTCGCCTCTGGGTCTCCGCGGCTCTTCTGAATATTCAAGCTGATCTTAACAATGCTGTGGTCTAGTTGGCTTTGGTTCTTCATTTGATGTTCCAATTCCTCCAGTCTCTTTTCCAAACCGTTCCTAGTGCAAACCAATGTTTACAAGCATTCATGAATGTAAGTTAATAAAGTTAAATGACAAAAAATGAAATTGAAAGCAACATACATCTAGTATTATCTGCGTTGTTCGGACTATTGTCCCCATCTTCATTGTTATTTGTACAACGTTTCGGCCGATATACCCTCCGGCCTTCTTCAGGTATTTCTTGTCGGGACCTTCTCGACTCGTGAACTTCTTTCGAACTCGGGAACTTTCTTGCCGTATTCGGGAGCCATCACGGACTTTGAACCTAACCCTTTATTTATTCCACGGGGGTATCCTGTTCTCATTCCGCTAACCATAGCGAAATAACATACATCTATATATGCGAAATCCGATTGCATTTCTAACAGTTCTATCTGCAGGTTTACTTCTGCGTTGATGCGGGCCGTACCTGGGCTTGCTGAGGGCCGGATGCGGGCCGCGTGTTTGACATGTCTGGTTTAGGAAATATGATACCCCCGCATTCGCATTCTCGCCAAGCTGAATAAGGTTTCTATGTAATTCCTTCTCTTTGGAATCGGCAACCACCATTTTCTCAGTCCTGTATCAGTTTTTATATATCTATATCAGGGGTCACCAAAATACGGTCCACAAACCGGATCCGACCCGCGTATGCATTTTATCAGGCCCACCGACGATACTTGAATTTGTTTGTTAAAACGTACAGAACGCGAGACGTTCTGATACAATTAAAATTTAAATATCATGTTAGGCTATTAAATCTTCATGGACTTGACTACTGTAGGTAGGTTACAAAATTTCGTGCGTGTGAGCATTTCACTTGTGTGATATATTGGTTAATAAGAAACGGAAGCACCTGGCTAGCAGTCATTTTTGGAGTTTCCAAATTCCATAAATATATTTATGGTCGAGAATTTACCATCATCACGGATCATAAACCACTGCTTGGACTTTTTAAAGAGAACCGTGCAATATCATCAACAGGAAGTGCTAGAGTGCAACGTTCGGCATTGGTTCTAGCAAGTTATCACAAATGAAAGATGGCCGAAACGGTGCTTCCGTTTCTTATTAACCAATATACCACACTTGTTACTTATGCGATCCCGAATTTTCGCTTGTTACGAATAATAATGTGGCCCGCGCTCATTATTTTTTCAATTATCCGGCCCACTGTGAAAAAAGTTTGGCCATCCCTGGTCTATGTCATACCATCTCGTTGCCATGTCGTTGAGCAAGCGTTGAACCTCGTTATCGTTGCAAACTCTCTACACCAGGCATGTCAAACTGATTATAAGCCCTAAGGCCGCATGATTACATATGTCTGTCATGAGGGCCGCACATGACAACTAAGTTTTTAAATCCTTCTTCTACATTAACAGAACAAAGTGATGATTGCTATCATTAATTTCTTTATTGTCAACTAAAAGCCAATGAATACATATATATAAAAATAATTTTTGCTAAAAAAAGAAAGGAAAAAAGACTATTACTGACCGAGTCAAATAATAAAACGTACAATTGTCACTGTCATAGCTCAGTCGGTAGAGCGTTCGGCTAGAAAAGGTAAGGAGCTGATGGTAGGTGTGGCGCTCCACCTCAGACGCTAAAACCCGACGACTTTACTTTTTACTTAGATTGAAAGCAGAAGGCAAAAGGAAAGGCTTACTCCCTTGCATTGACTGAGTTAGCCTCCTCCTACCGCAATTCAAAGGAGGGTGTGAGAGACAATCCGTTGATAACAGACTTTTTTCTTCCAGGTCTCCCTGGGAATATTGGCGACGAAGGGATTTCCACACTATCTGTTAGGGTCCATCAATAGATAAAGAAAATCAGTTTACAAAAAAAAATGTGTTTACAAAAATGAGTTTGAAAAAAAAATTGAATATCTAACAAGAATGAATAAAACAAAACGTCTTTGGCATAAAATAACCCAACAAGAGTTTGACATGCCGTAAAATCCGACCACCAGCATACCAACCACCATTTCTGGTCACTCTTGAACTTTTTTGACCGTTTCACTTTTGAAAGAGCGGTGTTCAGTAAATTGTTATTCCTTGAAAACAAGACCATGCAGCGATTGTAAGTCGTCGGGGTGGCCTAAAGTCGGTATCAGCCAATCAGCGAGGAGTCTATCCCCTTTTCAATAGCGCTAGACCAAGGAGATTGTTTTTGCGTCTGAGGTGGAGCACCACACCTACCATCAGCTCCTTACTTTACCGCGCATATCCCTACTGCTACTCATACGCTAAGTTGGCGAGGGCCGGTATCGAACTAGGAACCTTGTGGTTTCTAGCCGAATGATCTACCGACTGAGCTAACCCGGACCTTTTAAAATGATCGTAAGTTAACTATATCATTAGGAATTTGATTGAAAAATGTTATTTTCTTTGTTGTTCTCTCGCCACAAAAATTCACAAAGATATGAATCAAACATATCAGCTTGGTTTGGTTTGGTTTGTTTTACGGCATATCAACCACAGTGGGTAATTTAATGCCGATAAAGTTTTTAAATAAATTCTTAATGGAAACTCAATTTTTTTTATAAACAGTTCTTTATTTAACCATAACAGGTACTACCACTCCGGGTCAGAGTGGACCTGGGAGCAATAGTGATGAAAGGGGTGCTCCACACACACCCCCAACCTCCAGAACTGGAACTTCACCATCAGATAGAGTTTAACGTCATTCCCAGGACATGTAAACCCTCAGCCACAGCCTTCTATCACCCCTATGATAAAAAGGATTGGGGCTTGCAATAAGGGCCATAGGGTTGGGGCAATCATATAGGTGCTAGGGCTTGATGTGACCAGCCGATTGATTGGAGGGGTGGGCTCTTCGACTGCCCGTCTAGCCTAAGTAAGGACCAAAGTAGAGTGTTGCATGTCAAGGGCTGCTTTCACCAGGGTTCTCTCCTTAAGCATCACGGGTCGCCACCCAGGATCAACAGGTGGCCCCATTAGGGGATCGTATCCCTCTGCAGAGCTACAGTCGGTGTATTCTAACGCTCCAGCCGACAGAGCGGCATATCTGCTTGGATTGACCAAACTGTGGGTTTTTATTGTATTGTGCCACGGCACAATACAAATTAAAAAGAATATGACATAATATTCTAGATTCATATTGTTGGGTTTGTAAAATGGTAATTCCGGGGGGGGGAGACATGAGTCCAATAGGTTTATCTTACCTTGCTGCAGTTGTTCGCCGATAGGTGGCGAGACTATTTAGACAAGCAGAATTCTGAATTCCTTCTCTCTTTTCTCTCGGGCCAGCAACGAGTTCACACGGCTTAAGCGCCTGACGCCTTTGCCCCTTAAGTGAGGCGCTTTGCCCCCCAACCAGCTATCAGTAAGTGACATTCCTTACGATGCAAGTCCTATACCTACTTTCTTTATGCATGTTCATATATTTGTTTTGAATGTATCTCCGTGTGCTTACGGAATAATGTGTGCTATTATCTTATAACTTTGTCGGAATATTTTATTGTAACGTTGTCCTTTTTTCCGAGTACTAAAACGATATCTGTAACGTTGTCGTATATCTGGTCACAGTACCCACAGCAATATACATAACGGGGCGGTGGTGGTGGCGATATATTCACGGTACTAAAAATGTCTTCTTGTTGATAAAAATTACAACGCGAGAAATATGTAGTTACAACTGCTAGCCTTTATTTTCGTGCTCGTCTCGTGGGTTCGTATCAGAGAGGAGGAAAGGCAGAGAGAAAGAGAGAGAGAGAACACTACTAGACTACCGTCATCCCACACGGGACCAAGGGCACGTCTTAACCCTACGCTGTCCCAAATCGAAAAGAGGCCGGTCCCTTTCTTCGTTGTTCCACGTTACCACGTGACTTCCGGTTCGGTTTAATCGAACTTAACGGACCTAAATCCCACTATCATATGTCACCCCACCGAAAGAAAAAATATACCAAAAACCATTGAATTAACCGAATTTAACGAAATTTTCTATGTTGATATATTAATGAATAAAAGATATAATGCACTAGTCATTTTATTTAAAAACATTTATATTTATTCAGGTCAGTTAACTTTGAACCACGTAATTTTGAGAATATGTGTTAAGCATCAAAGATACGTGGTTCAAAGTTAATTGACCTGAAAAAATGTAGAAGTTTTTGAATAAAATAACTAGTGCATTATATCTTTTATTCGTTAATATACACAGAAAATTTCGTTAAATTCGGTTAATTCCCTGATTTTTGGTATTTTTTTCTTTCGGCGGGGGGACATACGATGGTGGAATGTAGGTCCGTTAAGTTCGATTTAACCTCAAATTCTATATTGAATTGACATTAAAATAATAATATTTACAATTAAACGTTGGTTTTGTATCCTGTGGGGATTAAAATAAAACGAAAATAAAATTAGAATAATAAAAAAAACTCAAAAAAAAACAAACAAACTCCTATGGGGCTTTCACCGGAAGAACCCTCCGCGCATGTCCGACAAAAAGGACTGTTTCCCGACCCCCAAAAGAATATCTCGGCCATTCCAGTTCAGGCCTTAACTCCCTCGCTGTCTAGCTGATACCGACTTAAAGCCACTCCGACGACTTTTTTATGGGGCACCCAGTGAGAATCAAACTCACAAAGATTTGCTGACCTAGCTCACTCACCATTTACACCATACAAGCGTTATTAAAATAAATAAATAAATAATATACAGATTTGACTCAAGGCTCCAAGTATGAGGCACCCAGTGAGGATATACCTTACTACTCTTTTGTGATAAGATTCTCCAGCGTATGGGAGAGTGTTCTGAAATTTCCAACTCACATCTGGAAAATATGTCAGTTCATATGACTAAGCGAAAGACAGAAAGACTTTCAATCAAATTCTTAATTATATTGTTGACTCACAATAAAGCATTTTTCAAACTCATCTATCGCTTAGTGGTTATAATGAGCAAAGAAATTCCGGCTGAACTTGCACAAAGGTGTCAAAATTAGGGTGACCCAGAAAAAACAGAACCCACACATTTTGTAATAAAACTGTTAATTTTAACTATGAGGGTCTAGGGTTAGGGGTTAGTTAGAGTTGGAGTTAGGGTTGGGGTTGGGGTTGGGGTTTAGGGTTAGTGTAATGGGAAAATTAATAAATAATTTGGGTTCTGTTTTTTCTGTGTCACCCTGTATACCGGTTACCCAGAAAATACAGAATCCACAAATTTTGTAATAAAACTGTTAATTTTAACTATGGGGGTCTAGGGTTAGGGGTTAGGGTTAGATTTAGGGTTAGGATTGGGGTTTAGGGTTAGTTTAATGGGAAAATTAATAAATAATTTGGGTTCTGTTTTTTCTGGGTCACCCTGTATACCGGTAAAAAACAGAAGCCACAAAGTTTGTAATAAAACTGTTAATTTTAACTATGGGTGTTTAGGGTTTAGGAGTTGTTAATGAATAAATAATTTGGGTCCTATTTTTTCTGGGTCACCCTAATTTTGACACTTTGTGCAAGTTCAGCCGAAATCCTTGAGAAACAGAAATTCCTCAGATCAGACAGCCGGATCTCTCCACGTTCTCCCCACTGCCAAAGTCCCCTGACCAAAGCTCACTCGCCACTTGTTCTTCGGACGTCTGTGTTTTCGTTACCAAGATCAAAAACGCAACTCTCTCGGTGTGGGAAGGCAGGCCTTAAATTATGAACAACTGCCCTGACCAAGATCCTACTTCCGGGCCAATCGCATCCAGCGCTGCCATCGCAGTGTAGAAATTTGCATACGCGCCAACGAGGTAGTCTGACTTCGAGCCAAGACTCACGATCAGGAGGATGCGTGTTCAATCTCTGTAGACGCCTGCTACACATCCACCTGATCTCATTTTGCCCGCCAGACATGTTCATGTTCGTTTGAGCTACCACGTACATAATTTCTCTCGCTACAATGGTCTTATGTTTTTATGGTAAAACAATTTACTGAATACTGCTCAAAAAATTTCACTTCCTCGTCACTGGAATAATGTTTGCCTCTCAAACCCTCTTTCATGGGCCCGAAGAGATGATAGTCTGAAGGCGCTAAATCTGGTGAGTAATCTGTGGTGAAGAAGTGTCTTAAAGAACAGTGAACAGAATTTTACGGAGCAGGGATACATTCGAAGGTGGAACATTGCTATTGAGAGAAACGGTAAATATGTGAAGAAGTAGGGATGTGATCCACAGAGGACCAGCTTCATTTTGATGTATGATACATGTTCCTGTGTTGGTAATTATACCTGTCCTAAACAAAATGACATTACTTTTTTACTCACCCTCGTAGATTCATATATATATTTACCAACCCCTCCGCACGAGCAGGATGTGACACAAGGTCAATTTCTTAAGCGCAGTTTAACAGGTTTGAATTCATAGTTTTCCTTCTCTTGGACCGGTTGCCTAACCAAGGTTAAAGAGCCCGGTCTGCCCTACTATTTACCCATAGCTGGAGGGAGAATTAGATTCATACCTTTCCCAAGGGTATTACTAACACTTTCAATCAAATTCTTAATGATATAGTTAACTCACTATTAAATCTATTGCTTAAGGGTCTTATCTTTTAAGGTATAACAATATATTAAAACTAATAAAAAAGATTTGCTGACCTAGCTCATTAACCATTACACTAGGCAAATTCTTAATTATATTTAGAATATAATTAACTATCGAAGACTACCGCTTTTCTTTATGCCATATGGCATCTTTATCGAAGAAAGATGCCATAAATATATTTATCCTCTTGCAACGACATCTGGTTAAAAATGAGACCATCCAGTTGTGAATTAATCTATCTTTGAAGTAAAAAGATGTAGTGTCAGTTTTAATCCTTGTCTGTTGATCTGCCCTTGAAGTAGAAAGATGTATTCTGCTCCTACTGTTTGGAACAGTCTGTAAATATAAGTTGTGGTTGTTAGTATAGCTTATACATAGGAGATATCTGTTGGGTCAGTAAAATGATTATTCCTGTATCTAGAGTGAGTGAGGGAGAGGCTCTGTGATTGGATATACCAATCACGTGATAGCCCAGAATTTAGGCGCAATATCCAAAAAGCCAAGGAGACAGATTCTACCAGCGGTACCACGAGGCAGCGACTTGAAGGGCTCAAAGAAACCACCCTAAGATATCTTCTCCAACGCGTTGGTAAGTCCCTTAAACTCAACTTTATATACAGGAAGGACTTTATATTGTTGTTTGTTGTTTTATGTGCTAGCCAATAAATTGTTTGAATTAGAGGAAATATTAATTCCTTTCTTGTTGTTAGCCTTAGAATTGAATGCTATACTAACACAATAATTGGTGACCCGACGTGATCTGAACACGCAACCTTCTTACTGACCCAATATATTCAACAAAACCATTGTTTGTATAGTTTTTCATGAAGAGCCAATAAGATATTTTGTTAGGGCGTTTTTCATCGGTCACAAAGTCGAAAAAGTTTAAGAGCGGCCATTTCTGAAATTAAAACCTGTTACGATTCAAATTGCCATTTGAAGAGGCCTGCTGTGCTGATTTAAACCGCGAATGTGAAATTAACAAGTGTTAGAAATAGGAAATACATAAACACAATATGGAATTTCAAACAATATTGGGTAATTTATGAGGAAGTGCGTCCCGGTCCCCTGCTTCCGAAATTGCTGCCCGGTGAATTTTAAAATAACGACCCCAAGCTTCTGCAAGTTTCATTGTGTTAAATATAGGGGAGGTAATTTCACGGGATAAAATAGGTGTTACCTATTGTTTATCTATCTATCTATCTATCTCAGTCTATTCAAAACTATCCATCTTCATATCTATCTATCTATCTATCTATCTATTAAATACTAAGATTTTATTTTATTACGATAAATAAACAAGAATTACGATAAATAAACAAGAATTATGACAAATTACGGTAAATAAACCAGAATTACGATAAATTACGATAAATAAACACGAATTACGACAAATTTCTATAAATAAACAAGAATTAAGATAAAAAGAGAAGCCCCCCCCCCCAATACATTTAACGCCCTAAGTTGGTTGTTTTCTTTCAAGTAACACCGATGTGGCGCCGAAGCTTGGGGTCGTTATCTTAAAATTCACCGGGCAGCAATTTCGGAGGCAAGGGACCGGGACGCGCTTCCTCATAAATTACCCAATATTGTATTATACTATTTCTCTGAATGTTTACGATGAGGCTTGAAGATTAGTATTATCTGCGTTATTCGGACTATTGTCCCCATCTTCATTGTTATTTGTACAACGTTTCGGCCGATATGCCCTCCGGCCTTCTTCAGGTATTTCTTGTTGGACACATGGCCTAGTGGATAAGGTAGTTAGGTTAAGACAGTTCTAAAGTGACAGTTATCTCTGGATCCCGAGTTCAATCCTGAGTAGAGGCAGTTAGAAAAATAATTAACACAACTCCTACTCCAGCTATGGTTAGCGGAATGAGAACAGGATACCCCCGTGGACTAAATAAAGGGTTAGGTTCAAAGTTCCGTGACGGCTCCCGATTACGACAAGAAAGTTCCCGAGTTCGAAAAGAAATACCAGAAGAAGGCCGGAGGGCATATCGACCGAAACGTTGTACAAATATCAATGAAGATGGGGACAATAGTCCGAATAACGCAGATAATACTAATATTGTATTAATACATTTATTCATACAAGAAAATACACTTGTCTGCGGGGATTGTCAATTATATAAATATAATAAATACAAGTCCACTTAACTGATTACTTATAATGTTTATAGTAAGTTATTGTACCTTTCCTATCTCCGCTGAATTATAAAGAGCGACAATTTTTATGTCTGGTCCCAAGAGACGCTGGTTAAAAGAGAGGAAGATTTCTTATCTTCAATTTCTGGTGCCAAAAATTGTGGGCCTGTGATTGGTTGGATTGAAAAGATGCACGCTGACCAAGAGAGACAACCCACCTCCCTTAGAAATATTTTTATACTGTAGTTGAGTGCAGTTTCACAGTGGATATTATTTGTGACATAAAGTTTGATCCTTCCTTGAAGTAAAAAAAACGTAGTGTCAGTTTTGATGCTTGTCTGTTGATCTGTCCTTGCAGTAGAAAGATGTATCAGATTTAATCCTTGTCTACTGATCAAGAGTATTCCTTGCAGTAGAAAGAGTTTCAGATTTAATCCTTGTCTGTTGATCCAGAGTATTCCTTGCAGTAGAAAGATGTATCAGATTTAATCCTTGTCTATTGATCCAGAGTATTCCTTGCAGTAGAAAGATGTAGTATCAGATTTAATCCTTGTCTATTGATCCAGAGTATTCCTTGCAGTAGAAAGATGTATCAGATTTAATCCTTGTCTGTTGATCCGGAGTATTCCTTGCAGTAGAAAGATGTATCAGATTTAATCCTTGTCTGTTGATCCAGAGTATTCCTTGCAGTAGAAAGATGTATAAGATTTAACCCTTGTCTGTAGATCCAGAGTATTCCTTGCAGTAGAAAGATGTATCAGATTTAATCCATGTCTGTTGATCCGTTCCCGGAGTAGTCCATCAAGCAAGTAATGTTAGGGCAATTTATCAACGCCGTTAGATACATGTTTAGGCGTTTTTCATTGGCCAATTCAGCTCCTTTTGTTTGGAACAGTCTGTAAATATAAGTTGTGGTTATTAGTATAGCTTATACATAGGAGATATCTAACAAAACCATTGTTTGTATCGTTTTTCATGAACAACCAATAAGATATTTCGATATTAATATTCACCATCATTAGGACGTGCCAAGAACACAGGTTCCTTTGACTCCCCCTCTCTCTCTCACACACACACACGCTCTCTCTCTCTCTCTCACTCACTCTCTCTCTCTCTCTCTCTCTCTCTGCCATCTTACTCGGTAGATCTTCTAGATCAGGTGTTTTCTTAAAGTATGGGTCCCTTTCTATGGGTCGTGAAATAAATAAATTGGGTCACAAAATAAAAAATCATAAACAGTGTTTGTCTTTGATTTACTCATTGTGATCCTTAAAAGTACGACCGTTATCCTCTTGCAACACCCCCTGGTTAAAAATAAGGCCGTCCAAGATAATATGTAGAAATGTAAATCCTGATTTTCTGGTGTTGCTTATCCGCCGAATTCTAATGAGCGTCGTCACCTCAGATAAATATTGGACCATAATAGATTTCATTAGTTTTTATAAAGGGGTCCAAGAGATTTCATTTTTATTTATATGGGGGTTCCCAAGACTTCATTTTTATTCATATGGGGGGTCCACTAGATAGATCCTGAAATAGAAAGAGGTCCAGAGTCCCCCCCCCAAAAAAAAAAATGTGTTTTTCGGACAGATTGAGAGATAGATGGATTAGATAGATAAGACAGATATAAATAGAGTTATATATATATATATATATATATATATATATATATTATATATATATTTAAGAAAGTTATTGCTTATTTAAACAATAAATACGAATTCAATTTTTTTTTTTCGTATTTATTGTTTAAATAAGCAATGACTCTCTTAAACTTTATTCCAACTCATCCCAACCCCCCTTTGCCACGTACGGTCACCCCCAAAAAAATCCTTTAGCAAGACACGCTGAAAATATGAAAGTAATAGTGTAGTGTAGCAGAGAAGACGCATTTCTGGTTAATTTACTGTTATATTGTTTGAATTGCAAAAACTTGTTGTCTTTAATACATTATTTCTTGTTTTCTATGAATGTGTACTCTTAACCCACTTAACTTCAGTGATATGTAAAATATATTGTATTTACCTGTTTATCTTACTTTTGAATATTTGAAATTGTCTTTTATGTTCATAAATGTAAATACAATGTGAAATTGTATCAAGGTCACCTACTTAATAGAAAATCGTACCTGTGGACTTATACTAAGTTAAAACTTAGTATAAGTTTTTTTTCGGTGTGGTAGATCTCGTCAGATCATCCACCTGCGCTCCCCAAATACTCTCAGTATCTTGCCTCGGCTTGTCACTGATACTTGTTTTTGGGGAAGGAGAACATGTTGTGCGCACAACATGTGCAGATATTTCTACAAGTCCCATGGTGATGGAGGAACGGTGGCGTGCGCAGGTCTGACGGGCTGGAAGCACACAGCTGTGAATCTACACCTGACGAGGTTGTGAGTGGCTGAGCAGCCCTTGGGTAGTACTACCCACCCAGACACTTGGGAAGGTTATAGAAAGGGTGACCTAAACAAATGCATGTTCCCCTATCCAGCTGACCAGCAACCTGCGGCTGTGCACATTAGCAAGGCGGAAACAAGAAAATATTACAACAGACCTAGGCTAACTATAACCACCTGGAATGTTCAGACACCTCATTTTTGAGGGACCGGGAAACAACAAACTGGCATCATGGCAAAGAACTCTCCATATGGGGAAGACATCGTGGCCCTTGTAGAAGTTCGCTTTAGCGATGAGGACCAATTGACAAGTGGGGGCCAGGTACACAATGTTTTGGAAAGGCAGACCTATGGTAGTTGTGAGGATTTGAGGTAAGGCAGCTCAATTACCGCATCTTGAAGCAGCCTCTGTGTAATCGGCACATGACGGATGGCATGAACACATTTCCACATTTAAGACTGATCATATATGTGACCTGTGTGGCAGGGCCTGCCTGTCGAGGGCTGGGTCTCTCAGTCACGTACAGTCGCATGCGAGAGGAAGCCGACAAAGTGATTCATGTGTGACAGGGAACATTTAAAAAAATGGACTAGTGGGCCCTCTGCGTACTCACAACCGAACTACTTGTAGAAATGTCCTTCATCTGTGAAGAAGTGGCAATCACCATATATATATTTACTGCGACCTTCAACCAGGACAACAATTTGAATTGCGAACCATTAAACTCAAATGTAATGACATGAAACTAGCAAGACATGTGGATATACCACAGTATGATCATTTAATTATTACAACGTTTGATATGTTTACTTAAGAGCTATTGCCAAATAGTTCAATATGTAAAAAGTGTAATAATCTTGATTTAACTCTCTCTCACTCTTTTCTTCTGCTTTCCTTCTTTTCATCTTTTCATTATGTTCGTTTGAAACAGATAAGCGTTATCGCTTCCACGCGCTTAGCCCTTCCCTCTATTCTTCCCCTACTTTCTTTATTATGATAGAAACAGAATGTTCCATTATTTAGCTGAGTTGACGACACTCATAAGAAATAAGAATTCAACAGATAAGCAACAACAGATAATCAGGATTTACATTTTTGCATTTTTTGGAGGGTGTCATTTTTAACCCGGGGATGTTGCAAGATGATCACGGTCGTATAATTAAGGAACACGAGTATTAATATATAGATGATATTTTACATAAATTCATTTAAATTTACGCTCTTCGGCAATCCTCACTTTTTAATTGCCTAAGGATCGCAGTAAAGCGTGAAACTCAGAGTAAGAAGTTGAATAAATTTGTGTCAAATAATGATTTAGATGATCCAAGCTCTTCTAATCATCGTAAGCGACACCTGGTGGTCGTTATCTTTTAAGGGATACTTCATCACTTAAACATCCTATCTAGGACAATCCTATATTCCAACACAGCCCAGTATCATATGTACATTTTTACCAACCCCTCCGCACGAGCAGGATGTGACACAAGGTCAATTTCTTAAGCGGAGTTTAACGGATGTATTTAAATTTACGCTCCTCAGCAATTCTCACATTTAATCATGAGAAATGAGAATTCGGCGGATAAGCAACACCAGATAATCAGGATTTACATTTTTGCATTTCATCTTGGACAATTTGGACGGTCTCATTTTTAACCAGAGGATGTTGTAAGATGATAACAGTCTTACAAATAAGGAACACGAGTATTGAAATATAAATTGAATGAAAAGTATTAGAATATATTCATGAAAAGGACATATTCAAATATATTATATTACAAGAAAAGAGTGCTCTATATCGTTGATAGACTTTGTATTCTAACCCAAACCTTACCCTAGATGTTGCATATTTAAATGAAATAGATCACTAATTAGGATGGGCCTATTGTAGTAGTGACCACTCTAAGCGGATTTAACAGGTTTGAATTCAGAGTTTTCTTTCTCCTAGACTAGTTGCCTAACCAAGATCAAAGAGCCCAGTCTGCCTACTATTTACTCATAGCTGGAGGGAGAGTAGTTGGATTCATACTCTTTTCCCAAGTGTATTAGGCTAGGTGAATTATAGCTTCGTCCAGGATTTGAACTCGGGTCGACGAGTCCATTTCCTTCGACTCTAACCGTTACACCATGCATCACGCAAGATGATAACGGTCGTACAAAATAGGAACACGAGTATTTTTAATTGCCTGGGGATCGCAGAAGAGCGTGAAATTCACAGTAGTAAGAATAGATTTGTGTCAAATAGTAATTTAGATAAACCCATCTTTCCTAATCATCATAAGCGACACCTGGTGTTCGTTATCTTTAAGGGATACTTCATCACTTAAACATCCTATCTAGGACAATCCTATATTCCAACACAGCCCAAGATATATATACATTTTTACCAACCCCTCCGCACGAGCAGGATGTGACACAAGGTCAATTTCTTAAGCGGTGTTTAAAAGATTTATCTAAATTTACGCTCATCAGCAATCCTCACATTTTAATTGTCTGAGGATCGCAGAAAAGCGTGAAACTCAGAGTCGGAAGTTGAATAAATTTGTGTCAAATAACTGATTGCTCTCTCTTCTCTCTCTCTCTCTCTCTCTCTCTCTCTTCTCTCTCTCTCTCTCTCTCTCTCTTTGATATTGATTTTTCGTTGTGTTAGGTTTTTGTAGACAACTCTGTAATTCATAAAAGCTTTCGATATTGTGTATCGTGTCACTGGCAGAGAACCAGGCCACTGGAAGTGCGCGTGTGGGGTGGGGGTTTGGAGGATGTTGGGGATGTGGTGGGGGTCTTCCCAGACAGATGAAAATCGATGTCCTTCTCTTAATCCTTCGCGTCTTTTCTTTTAAGTACTCGAATGCGTTGTTATGGCAACTACTGGTGTCGCTTCCTAGCAGGCGTCGGGAAAGTCATCCTGAAGGCAATCACCCTGTCGGCTGGGGCAGAAGTATACGCAGACTGCGCTTCTGCAGAGAGGTAAAATCCACCCCAATGGGGTGACCCGTTGACCACCTGGCTTAAGGACGGAATCCTGGTGTCTGAGCAATTAATGACATGCAACACTCCACTTTGGCGAGACGGTCGGCCGGAGACGCCCCCTCCAACTAATCGGCTGGTCACATCAAGGACTAGCATCTGTATGATTGTCCTAAACCTATTGTCCTTATTTAGTCGTCGGGGTGGCCTAAAGACGGTATCAGCCAATCAGCGAGGGAGTCTATCCCCTTTTCACTAGCGCTAGACTAAGGAGATTGTCTTTGCGTTTGAGGTGGAGTGCCACACCTACCATCGGCTCCTTACTTTACCACACATATCCCTGTGCTACTCATACGCTGAGTTGGCGAGGGCCGGTATCGAACTAGAAACCTTGTGGTTTCTAGCCGAACGCTCTATCGACTGAGCTAACCCGGCCCTATAAACCCTTTTTATCATATATGTGCTAGAAAGCGGTGAGTGAGGATCTTAGTGTCCTGGGTATGACGTTAAACTACATCTAATGGTGAAGTTCCAGTTCTGGAGAGTGTGAAGCACTCCTTAATCTCAACGGCCTACTCTGACCTGGAGTGGTAGTACATGTTAGGGTCCCATATATGGGTTAAATAGAAAAATTGATTTTAAAAAACAGTTTTAAAAATGAGTTTAAAAAATCTTGTATACCCATCAAGAATGAATAAAACAAAATGACTTCGGCAAAAAATAATCCAACAAGGGTTGACATGCCGTAAAATCCAAGCAAACTATATATCATAATACAATTAACTACCAAAAATATCTTAGAATAATGTATTTATCCAACGTCTCCGTCATGAGCCAGAGTGACATAAAGTCAATTTTTAGCGGAGTACAGCTGGTTTGGTTTACTTTTACCCCTCCGAAGAGCAAGGGTCAATTTATTAAGTGGAGTTAACATGTTTTTCTAACAAAGGTTAACAAACCACCTGTCCTACTATTCACCCGTAGTTGGAGGAGATTAGTTGGATACATGCCTTTTTCTAAGTGTATTTAGCGCTGTAGGGAGGAAAATGATATTATATATATATAATATATATAATATTATATATTATATATCCTTTCAAAAAGATGTACTGCCAATCTTCCAACAAAGCAATCTCATTTATAAGTTTAAATGCCGATGTAATTCGGTATACATTGGCCGTACATCCCAGCGACTTGAAATTAGAATAAAACAGCATGTTCCACGTACACTTCACAACGCCATTGCTAATAATACATCCGGGCATTGCCAAGCATATGATTCGGCCATAGCCGAAAACTTGTCATCTATAAATGCTTGTAAGGCCGACTACACTGACGAGTGTTTCTCTGTCTTGCACAGAGCTAGGTCTAAGCAGCACCTAACCATTCTTGAAGCTGCTTATATTTCATTCTTTCGCCCCATTCTGTGCAGACAAAAACCCCAAACACTCCCTTTACTTGTTGGGAGACATCTCCAACCCTGTTTCGACCTGAGTGTTCATATATATGCCCCTTTTCTTTCTTTTTTTTTTTTTTAAATTTTTGTCCTCCTCTGGCTCACCCCCATTTGTTCTTAAAGAATATTTCTTATACAATCTGACTTTTTATTCGTCGCCGGTGTTTATACCTGAAAAAGAACCGGTCGAAAAGGCCTTCGTATTCCCCACATTTTATATTTTATTTTATAAAAAATATTACCATCTTATAACTGTATGATCTCCCTACATACATAGGATTCATCCAATTTTAGTAATATATTATATATATATATATATATATATATATGTGTGTGTGTGTGTGTGTGTGTGTGTATTTTACCAACCCCTCCGCACGAGCAGGATGCGACACAAGGTCAATTTCTTAAGCGGAGTTTAACAGGTTTAAATTCAGAGTTTTCCTTCTCCTAGACTGGTTACCAAGCCATGTTTAAAGAGCCGAGTCTGTCCTGCTATTTACCCATAGCTGGAGGGATAATTGGATTCATACCTTTCCCAAGGGTATTAGCACCATGTGAAATGCAAACAGTTTCGTCCAGGAATTGAACTCGGGTCGACGAGTCCATTTCCTATTTTTCTAACCATTAGACCACGCGCCTCCATAATAATGGACTGTATTTATCATTTCCTCGAACAGACGTTTGGCTTTTATTGTCTTTGGACGAGTGTAAAACTCTCTACCGATCCTCTGATTGGCTGGTGCCAACAACCAGGCAAGGTCTATTTAAGTGGTGTACGCGGACAATAACACTTTTTAGAGAGGAAAGGGTAAGTTAACCCTACATTATTACATATTATTATATGGTATATATCATATATTGATAATTATTACCACTTTCGTTGTGAATTGTTCATATATTAGTACTTAATATTAATGATTGATCATCTCTGATAGGGTCAGCCTGGCGAGGGGAGTATGGTGTTGAGAGAACCGAAACTTCCCAGTGACCCATGCATACTACATCACTGACGACACCTGCTAGCGCCCCAAATGTAGGAGCGTATATTTAACGTATTGACAATAAATATGTACCATAATATAAGTGATAATGAATGTATATTATAATATAATATGAGATAATGAATATATACTACAATATAATTTTTCTTCATTTCCTTCAAATTTTCTAAAAGATTCCGACAACTAATACTTTATATATAATATATATTATAATATATTACTTAGACTTCATATATAACTAATAGTTTATATTAAAATATATGTTATAATATGATATATATTGTTACATAATCTATGCATAGATTATTGTCAACCCCCTGTATTTCTGAAGGGATGGCCCCTTTTCATATCACGGGCGGGACTTTCCATGGAATATCACAGAAAGCCCGCGAAATACGTGAAGTCACGTGGGACCTGGTTGGCTCTCAGTTTCAGCTTGGACGTCAGGCAGATAAGGCCTTAGATGGGGCTCACTGCACACGCGCGTTATGTTAGTTAGAGAAATATGTTTAGTTAAGTAAATAAATGTTTGAATAAATAATATGGTTTTGTGGTTGATGAATGTCTTGGCAACAAGACTGACCGAGAAGAAGAAATGAATCAAGAACGACCAACCAGCAAGAACAGAGAAATAGAAACATAGAGATGTCCAGACGCTAGAAGAAAGTAAGATACCAAAGATGAGCAGAAGAATAATAGAAGTAAAGAAAGGGTATACAACAATATTATATTATATTATTTATATATGATTATATTATATATATATACATATAATATGATATAATATATATCCTATTATATTATGATATTAATATTATATTATATATTATATAATACTTTATATATAATAATATAATACTTTATAATATAATACTTTATATATAATAATATAATACTATATGATATAATAATTTATATATAATACTTATATATAATAATATATATACTTTATATATAATATTATATATAATACTTTATATATAATACTATTATATTAATAATATAATACTTTATATATAATACTTTATATATAATATATATAATATATATAATATAATATAATATAATACTTTTTATATATAATATAATACTTTATATATAATATATATAATAATATAATACTATATATATATAATATATTATATATATATATATATATAATACTTATATATATATATATATTAATATATATATACTTTATATATAATAATATAATACTTTATATATAATACTTTATTATATAATAATATAATAATATATAATAATATATATACTTATATATATATACTTTATATATAATAATATAATACTTATATTATATATAATATATATATAATACTTTATATATATATATATATAATACTATAATACTTTATATATATATATATATACTATACTTATAATATATACTACTTTATATATAATACTTTATATATAATATACATTATAATATAATAAGAGATAATGAATATATATTAGTATGTGATTTTTCTTCTTTTTCCCTTTCCTTCAACTTTTCTAAAACAACTAATACTTTTCTTGTCGTTTAATCAATGGTTTCTCTAAAAAAAAAAAATACGTCAGTTATTTTGGGCACATCTACGTGTTCCAATCACGTCTTGATTTTGGTCTTCATGTACCAATCATGTCCTGTCTTTCAAAATAAACGCTTACCAAAATACGGTTATGAGCCCTTTCTCTACATACACTTCCTAACCCCCGTCATTTGAAAAACATTCATCATTGTTCAGACAATATTTTTTCCCTTTCTATTGTATTATGGTTCCTGATTATGGTTTAATTATGGTTGAATATTTAAAAAAAAATGGCTCTCGTGTATCATACACACGAAAACCTAGCGGGCAAAGCTCCTTGTTCTATGGACAGGAAACACAACTAGTGTGTAACCTCTGGAGGCTGGAGGGTTTAAGAAAATTTGACTGTGGTGATTCCACTTTTTATAAGCTGCTAACCACGCCACCTTGTGTCTAATGGAAGAACCATGGCAAGCAAGAGAGAAAAAGATTACCCTACAGGTAGGATTTGACACAATTCACAAGTATGGGGCATCCAGTGAGGATTTCAGTAGTAACAGATCTGAGATACTAGCCTGTTAATCACTGCAACCACAACAGGATGCCTAAGGAAAATAATCCCCACAGGGCTATATATACTTATATATACCCTCACACACACACACACCACACACACACACACTTATATATACACATATATATATATATATATATATATATATATATATATATATATATATATAAATGTGAGGTATCCAAAACTTGGTAGTAAGGGATGATTCTATATGTGATATCTAAGACACACTGTATTAATATTGTATGATCCAGTATGTATAAATAGAGTGAATCTTTAAATCACTACAGAGAGCTCAATGTATAATAATCTTTTCTAGATTATATACAGAGCAATATTCTAATGTATATATTTTGTAAGAAAAACATTTTTTGAGGAGGAAGAAGATTCTACATTGAGAAATTTTTTTCTGTTATGCAATTCAAATTATTGATGATTATCCATCTGATGAGACTTGATTTTGGGGAGCTTTGTTAAATCAACTTAGATTTATAAAGACCCCAATTTTGGTCGAAATAAATTTATTATGGAATAACGGTGATGAGTTTCTCCTTCCTTTCAAAGATATATATAATATATACATATATATATATATATATATATATATATATATATATATTATAATAAGTAAAGTCGTGGGGGCGGCCTAATGTCGGTATCAGCCAATCAGCGAGGGAGTCTATCCCCTTTTCGATAGCGCCAGACCAAGGAGATTCTTTTTTTGCGCCTGAGGTGGAGTGCCACACCTACCATCAGTTCCTTACTTTACCGCACAGATCCCTGTGCTACTCATACGCTAAGTTGGCGAGGGCCGGGATCGAACTAGGAACCTTGTGGTTTCTAGCCGAACGCTCTACCGACTGAGATATATATATATATATATATATATATATTATATATATATATATATATATATTGGGTATTCACAAAAGTAAGGTCTCCAAAGCGCTGGGGACGCAAGGGAACTGATCATGCAGCTATTGGATATTAGTTGTGTTTGTTGTGCATGCACCTGCACATGTCCCTGCACACGCCTCGCTGTCACGCTCAGTCGTTTCTGATGGAGCTCCGGATTGACGGTACTGCCAAGTGTGAAATTCGCGCAATTATTCGGTTTTGATCGCAACCGATTGATATTCATCGCCAATTAATGGAAATATATGGTGAGTCGTGCATGGATGTCAAAAACACCTGCAAGTTGTGTAACGATTTTGCAGCGACGACGAGGGTCAACGCTTCTTCAACAAGCTCGCAGAGAGCTGGTATGACAAGAACATACAAAAACTACCATAGTGCCTTATTGGAATATTCTGACATATATATATATTTACTAACCCCTCCGCACGAGCAGGATGTGACACAAGGTCAATTTCTTAAGCGGAGTTCAACAGGTTTGAATTCAGAGTTTTCCTTCTCCTAGACCAGTTGCCAAACCAAGGTTAAAGAGCCTAGTCTGCCCTAATATTTATCCATAGCTGGAGGCAGAGTATGATTCATACCTTTCCCAAGGGTATTAGCGCTAAGTGAAATGCAATTACCACATCCAGGATTTGAACTCGGGCGACGAGCACATTCCCATGACTTTAACCATGGCACACGCGCTTCCATTAATATATTCTGACATATAAGGTCTGCTACAATATACCACCTAAATTTATAGACTGGCGAGGTCACGTGGTTTATTCCTCCGCCAATCATGCGTGGCTGATTGACTACTTAATAGCTGATACTTGACAGACGTCCATTTGTAATCATTGACGAGGGACTTGCAATACTAAGGAGCACTAAGGAACAACCAAAGGATTCTTTACCAATGATTTACGCTGGACAAGCCCTCTCGATTGAAGCCTAAAGCTTCATAAACACCCTACAAAAAAAAAAAAAAAAAAAAAAAACATCGACAAGATGGCGATTACGCAGAACAATGTAGAAATATTAAAATGATATATGTATATACCAACCCTTCCGCACGATGAGGACGCAAGACAAGGTCAATTTCTTTAAACGGAATTCAACGTTTTTCTTCTCCTATACTGGTTACCTAGCCGAGGTTAAAGAACCCAGTCTGCTCTACTATCTATCTAGAGCTGGAGAGAGCGTAGTTGGATGTATACCTTTCCCAAGAGTATTAACTATCACTTTCCCCCTCTCTATGTATATCTTAATTACTCCTCGTTATATATGTTAGTTTCTCAGAGAGAGAGAGAGAGAGAGAGAGAGAGAGAGAGAGAGAGAGAGAGAGAGAGAGAGAGAGAGAGAGAGTTTGAAACGGATTTGTATGTTAAATATCATAAGCTATCAACCCGGCCAACATCTTGGCTCTTAATAAATTTAAATTAGGTGAAACGTTCCCTTTTATAGAAATCTTACAAATTTTTTTTTTAATTCTCAGGCCGTATTTATTTAAAAAAAATTTGATTCGCTTTGCAAATTCATTTTACCGAATCCCAATTATATATCCAGAGCTGAATGGGTAACCCAACGGACCACGTTTTCTCTAGTATATATATATATATATATATATATATATATATATATATATGTAGGATATGTGCTTAATTGAAGTCGTACCTAATTTTGAAAATTAATTAGTTAATAATTAATGAATTTTTACGGGCATATATGTTCAAATGTAAGGCTAAACGAATCGAGAAAATGTCAATCCCTGAATGTACATTTCGACCAGGGATTGACATTTTCTCGCGTTCGTTTAGCCTTACATTTGAACATATATGCCCGCCTAAAATTCATTAATTATTAACTAATTAATTTTCAAAATTAGGTATGACTTCAATTAAGCACATATCCTCCAAAAATTGTCGGCTTAAAGCCATATAAAATAAACACATTTGTTTGTTTACTTAATCTCATATATATATTATATATATATATATATATATATATATATTAGAGAGAGAGAGAGAGAGAGAGAGTGAGAGAGAAGAGAGAGAGAGAGAGAGAGAGTGAGAAAACGAGGTCCTACTCTATCTTCAAGTGTATACGCATGATGGGTAACCAGTCAGGTTTCTTCTAAATTGAGATATTTGGAGGGGGAGGTAGGTATGGAAGAAAAGAAAAGGGAGACTTTCACCCCTCCCAGATCCAGCTAGGATCTCGTAGATAAGAAACGGAGGAGAAAAACGGGTAAGACAACACCAACGTGGAAAATAACAAAAAGGGTAGTTTTCTCGTATTGCTGGGTGGGAACGAGGTGGCTTCATTCAGAATTTCGGTCATCAGCGGAAAAGTAGTTTAGTTAGGATTCAATACCCGCCCCCAACTCTGAGTCACAAGTTGCTGATACATAGTCTGGCACATGGTCAGTAATGTTGAGCAATAGGACATTTTTAATTCACTACAGTATCTATCTACTCCAATCTGCTCTTTATTTATCTGCTAATATTAGTTTCTCTTATTTTGGGCACATCCAGTTAGGAATTAACTAATTCCTATAATAATCATGAAAATAGTTAACTATTGTTCCATAGTGAGTCTCTCTCTCTCTCTCTATCTCTCTCTCTCTCTCTCTCTCTCTCTCTCTCTCTCTCTTTATATATATATATGTTTTGTTGAATTGAACCGACAATTCCTGTATGACAAGTCTTTCATTGATCCTTTCCAATCTTCGGGCCATCCTTCTGGTGTCAGGGTGGAACTGGTATAACAGTCCACCGAAGGTTTCAACACTAGAGCTTTCGGCAAATACACTTTGCCATCCTCAGGTGGGAAACGGTGGAATAGTTTCATGTCTCGTTTTTAACGAGAACGAGCAGTAGAAGAATTATGGGAGGTAATATCAATTGGTATGGGAGGTTTTTTGGAATGGTAGTAGTTTGGACAAAGCGGTGGTGATTGAAACTGTTATACCAGTTCCCCCTGACACCAGAAGGATGGCCCGAAGATTGGAAAGGATCAATGAAAGACTTGTCAGACAGGAATTGTCTGTTCAATTCAACAAAATTGTATAAAAAGAAAAAATGCTTGCCAAAATACACTTATATATATATATATATATATATATATAATATATAATATATATATATATAGCCCGTCCTCTTTTAAATAAACTTCGTTCCCCTCTATTAATATTTTATATACACATAAAATATATATGTAAAAAGTGATCGGGGCGCCTAAAGTCGGTATCAGCCAATCAGCGAGATCTATCCCCTTTTCACTAGCGCAGACAAGAGGATTATTTAAGCGTCTGAGGTGGAGCGCCACACCTACCATCAGCTCCTTACTTTACCGCATGGATCCCCGTGCTACTCATACGCTGAGTTGGCGAGGGCTGGTATCGAACTTGAAAACCTTGTGGTTTCAAGCCGAACGCTCTACCAACTGACACATATATATATACAGCATTTTTAATTTTTTAGTCTTAATTTTTAATTTTTAATTTTTTAAACGCAATTGGAATTTGCTTGAAGCATTGTTAAGTATGTTATAATATATTAATATTTTGAAGGCCAGTACAATGCGAACAAAAAGATGTTATTTTTGTCTTATCGATTTTGAAGCATGAGCTTCATCATCAAGAGTTTATTTTCAGAAATGACGTGCTTATGTTTTTAATCTGTTTGGTTATAATTTCTCTTTCTTATTTCCTTTTCCTCTACTTTTTTTTATTTCTCTTTCTTCTTCTCCTCCTTTATGAATGAAATGGGCGAATAACTGTAATTTCTTATTTCTCTCATTTTTTTTTTTTAAGTTTGTGGAGAACAAATATTCCTAATATCGGCTGTCATCCGGTCAAATGTTGCAAGTATGTTGCCAGTGTGTAGTCATGTCAAAATTCAAAATAAAAAATGAATAAATAAATAAAAACCGTCAATAGAAAAATTTACATACTTAGCTTTTGTTTCGCTTTCCCTTTTTTTTCTTTTCTTTCTCCCTTTTTTTTTTTTTTTTTTTTTTTTTTTTTTGGTGTTATTTCTTTTCCCCTTTGATCTCTAATTAATTTTTTTTAGTAAATAATTAAATAAAAGATTATCTTAAATTATGTATTAGTATTGATAGAAAAAATTTTTTTTTAATATTTTTTGAGTACTTTTTTCTCTTTTTCTTTAAACTTTAAATAGATTAAATATTAATTAATTATATATTAAAATATCATATAAATACTACATATTAGGATTGATGCAAAATTCAAAACATATAAAACAAACCATTTTCCTTTTAAAGTTTCAAATTAGATTTAAATATTATAAAATCAAATATTTAAATTACAAAAGGCATAGTGTTTTGCTTCAATTATATATCTTATTTAACTATTTTTTCCTTCTTTTTGCTGTTATTTTATTCTTATTTTTTCCTTAAATATTTATTAATAGTTCTAGACTGACCGTAATCCTAAGAGGATTATGGTTAAAGGAAATGATGCCATGGTTTAAAGAATAATGTCATGGAAAAGTTAATAAGATGTCAAATTGTATAAATAATCGTAATTAATTTCTTATTTTTACATCTTTTTCTTATTTTTAATTATTCCTTCATTTTTTTTAAATATATATTTAATATCAAATTTTTTATTTTTTTTATTATTGTGAGTGCATGAAATGTTGAGAATCAATTGTATGTCTTAATAGATATCTATTATAGATGTATAACATAATTCAATCTGGCATTTCAAGTGAACGAATCAAAAATAAGCAAGCAGTTGTAGTTGGTAGGTTAAAAAATTTGCGAATAGGAAATTACATATATATGTGGAAATATGTATACTAAATAAACTAAAAAAAACACAAAAAAAAACCCAACTAAAAGCTATATATGGAACGTGTAATTTAGTTAACTGTTATTCTGTGTTAATTCTAATCTATTGATAGTTGGTTAGGTTTAAATTTTGTGATAGGGAAAAATTACATATATATGTGAAAATATGTGTACTAAATAAACTAAAAGCTATATATGGAACGTGTAAATTTAGTTAACTATGTATTGTGTTAATTCTAATCTATTGTTTATATTAGGACCTAATTTAGCTATTAATAAACTTTTTCTAATTCTGAGATTACCAATGTTCGTATTATAGCCTCTATCTTAACTGAAAAATTGTTGTCCTTATTTTGCATTTGATTAGGTGTTTATGGAATGAGGATGCGCATGTGTGATGTGTTTCTTTGATTCTGATGTGGAGGGTCTAATTGTACTACCTATATAGAAATAAATGCATTTGGAGCAAGTTAAACGGTAAATTGTATAAGTCTTGTGGCATAAGTTAGGATCTTTTATTGGGCAGTTGGTTAGTGTGCATGGTGTAATAACATTTTTTATGTTATTGTTAGATGTTGGCGTAGTGAGGGCCCAGAGTGGGCTAGTTGGATATCTAGTCCCTCTCTATGAATAGCCTTGCGTATTTGTTTAGTGATGTGTTTCGCTGAAATTGGTATTTCAGGAAACAGGTGTTAGAGTGTGTGTGTGAGTGTGGTGTAGTGTCCGTAGTTTTCTGCTATTAATGGCGTATATATGTATTTAACACTGACATACATCTTATTATAATGAGAATTGTGTTTTTCTGTCGAACTGAAATATATACTATCTCACAGTAACAATTCCCTTAGTTATTTACGGTCCACTTTCTAAAACAGGATTTTATTTTTATTTAAACCTCAATTTATTAATTAAAAATTGTTTCACATAGTAATCACTGTTGGTAAAACTACATATTAAATAACATACAATTGTATTTATAATCAACTAAATAGCGATACAGTGGAATGGGAAGGCTAATTGATATTGTGATATGAGAAAAATTCTGATTTTAATAAATTATTGTCGTTTAGGTTAATTACTGATTCTAATGTTGGTTTTATCTTCTATGAATAGTTACTAAACGTCAGGATAAATCTTAAAAAAAGAAATCATAACAAGAAAATAACAGTAATTTATTCTTTACTTGCCATTTTAACTAATAAGTTAAATTAGGAAAAATTTAGCAATGAAAAGACGCGTAGTGAGAGAAGAGTAAGTTTCAGTTGTTATTTTATTGGCCCACCCTCTGTTCAAATATTTTTGAATCTGCTTTCTTATTTAGTTCCATAGCATTTTCTTAATTTGATACAATATTTTATTACAATAAAACTTCAATACTTGCACCCGGAGGGTGCATATTTCTATACCTATACATTAAATAAGTAATACACTCGACTAATCAGATATACCAACAAAGAAGCAAATATGTCGGTACACCACAACAAATATCGTATACTCGTATCTATCTATCCTATCTTATCGTATAATTATCATATCTAATTAATATAAGTAATCAAATAATCCAGTGTAATATTTATTAATTGTTGTTGTATTTTATTGTAACTGATTTCAACAATCATTTGCACTTTAAAAGTTACACGAAATGAATACAACTTGCACTAAAAAGCAAGAAAATATTATTGGTGGTTTGTTCATCGAAACTGACTTGTACGCAATCATCTCTCATTTTNTCATACCTTTCCCAAGGGTATTAGCTCTATGTGAAATGCCAACAGCTTCGCCTAGGAATTGAACTCGAATCGACGAGTCCATTTTCCACGACTCTAACCACTAGCCCACGCGCCTCATACTAGCCCACGCAATCTCCTAGGGGACATTTAAATCTGTATACTACATGATAAACTGCATGGATATATATATATATATATAATATATATATATATATATATATATATATATAAAATAGAGGGAGAGAGAGAGAGAGAAGAGAGAGAAAGAGAAGATAGATTGAGGTAGATCAATAGATAGACAGATCGATTGATATAAGTAGATAGATATATCCGCGCAGCCAGATAGATAGATAGATAGATAGATAGATATCAGATTGAGATAGATAGATAGAAGATAGATAGATAGATAGATATGAGCAGATTTCTATTACTTTGCCCAGTTATGAATTCAAGTATTCCTATTTAATGATAATTAAATATCTAATAATGATAATTTGCCAGCAATTATATAGTTTTAAATAGCTATTTATATCAACATATTAATACTTGTGTTCCTTAATAGTACGGCCGTTATCATCTTGAAACACTCTGGTTGAAAATAAGACCATCCAAATCATTCAAAATTGCATTTACAAAAATGTAAATCTGATTAGCTGGTGTTGCTTATCCGCAGGTCCTGCTAGTTTAATAATAATCCTTAATAAATTTTATTAGTTGAACCGAGATGTCGGAGTTGCGTCTCTTTGTCTCGAATGATCCGATGTGCTGGATTATCTGCCCTTTGTCGATAGAGGGATCTTTCTGTCGTACTAAGAACTAGAAGCGGCTACCCAGCGTCGTCTAGGTAGAGGGGAATTTTTTAAAATTAGTCCCGCAGATCCATTATTACTGAATCGTGAGTTGAATCCTCGCAAGATGCCCATTTAAATCCCTATGTAAAAAAAATAGACCTTGCATTAATCCAGCTACTCTGAAAAGAAATGTTTATGTCTACTATCTAAAATATTAAATGAAAAAAAATACATGCTGTTATCATTTAAATTTTATCTTATAATTATCTTCACGAATATAAATCAAATCTTCATTATTTTTGCTCAAAACCAAGCCCTGGTGATATTGAATGTGTATATATATTTACTTTGTCCTTAATTGTTTTATTTTGAAGTTTCCTCGGACATACATACTGCCCTTTATATATGTATAGATTTCCTCCGGACATACATACACGCAACTGACCTTTATATATGTATAGATTTCCTCCGGACATACATACACGCAACTGCCCTTTATATATGTATAGATTTCATCCGGACATACATCACGCAACTGCCCTTTATATATGTATAGATTTCACCGGACATACATACACGCAACTGCCCTTTATATATTGTATAGATTACCTCCGGACATACATACACGCAACTGCCCTTTATATATGTATAGATTTCCTCCGGACATACATACACGCAACTGCCCTTTATATATGTATAGATTACCTCCGGACATACATACACGCAACTGCCCTTTATATATGTATAGATTTCCTCCGGACATACATACACGCACTGCCCTTTATATATGTATAGATTTCACCCGGACATACATACACGCAACTGCCTTTATATATGTATAGATTTCCTCCGGACATACATACACGCAACTGCCCTTTATATATGTATAGATTTCATCCGGACATACATACACGCAACTGCCCTTTATATATGTATAGATTTCCTCCGGACATACATACACGCAACTGCCTTTTATATATGTATAGATTTCACCCGGACATACATACACGCAACTGCCCTTTATATATGTATAGATTTCATCCGGACATACATACACGCAACTGCCCTTTATATATGTATAGATTTCCTCCGGACATACATACACGCAACTGCCCTTTATATATGTATAGATTTCATCCGCGACATACATACACGCAACTGCCCTTTATATATGTATAGATTTCATCCGGACATACATACACGCAACTGCCCTTTATATATGTATAGATTTCCTCCGGACATACATACACGCAACTGCCCTTTATATATGTATAGATTTCATCCGGACATACATACACGCAACTGCCTTTATATATGTATAGATTTCATCCGGACATCATACACGCAACTGCCTTTATATATGTATGATTTCATCCGGACATACATACACGCAACTGCCCTTTATATATGTATAGATTTCCTCCGGACATACATAACCGCAACTGCCTTTTATATATGTATAGATTTCATCCGGACATACATACACGCAACTGCCCTTTATATATGTATAGATTTCCTCCAGACGTACATACACGCAACTGACCTTATATATGTTATAGATTCCTCCGGACATACATACACGCAACTGCCCTTTATATATGTATAGATTTCATCCGGACATACATACACGCAACTGCCCTTTATATATGTATAGATTTCACCCGACATACATACACGCAACTGCCCTTTATATATGTATAGATTACCTCCGGACATACATACACGCAACTGCCCTTTATATATGTATAGATTTCCTCCGGACATACATACACGCAACTGCCCTTTATATATGTATAGATTACCTCCGGACATACATACACGCAACTGCCTTTATATATGTATAGATTTCCTCCGGACATACATACACGCAACTGCCCTTTATATATGTATAGATTTCACCCGGACATACATACACGCACTGCCCTTTATATATGTATAGATTTCCTCCGGACATACATACACGCAACTGCCCTTTATATATGTATAGATTTCATCCGGACATACATACACGCAACTGCCCTTTATATATGTATAGATTTCATCCGGACATACATACACGCAACTGCCTTTTATATATGTATAGATTTCACCCGGACATACATACACGCAACTGCCCTTTATATATGTATAGATTTCCTCCGGACATACATACACGCAACTGCCTTTTATATATGTATAGATTTCACCCGGACATACATACACGCAACTGCCCTTTATATTGTATAGATTTCATCCGGACATACATACACGCAACTGCCCTTTATATATGTATAGATTTCATCCGGACATACATACACGCAACTGCCTTTATATATGTATAGATTTCCTCCGGACATACATACACGCAACTGCCTTTTATATATGTATAGATTTCATCGGACATACATACACGAACTGCCTTTATATATGTATAGATTTCCTCCAGACGTACATACACGCAACTGACCTTTATATATGTATAGATTTCCTCCGGACATACATACACGCAACTGCCCTTTATATATGTATAGATTACCTCCGGACATACATACACGCAACTGCCCTTTATATATGTATAGATTTCACCCGACATACATACACGCAACTGCCCTTTATATATGTATAGATCCTCCGGACATACATACACGCAACTGCCCTTTATATATGTATAGATTCCTCCGGACATACATACCGCAACTGCCTTATATATGTATAGATTACCTCCGACTACATACACCTGCCCTTTATATATATGATTTCCTCGGACATACATACACGCAACTGCCCTTTATATATGTATAGATTTCACCCGGACATACATACACGCAACTGCCCTTTATATATGTATAGATTTCCTCCGGACATACATACACGCAACTGCCTTTTATATATGTATAGATTTCATCCGGACATACATACACGCAACTGCCTTTATATATGTATAGATTTCATCCGGACATACATACACGCACTGCCTTTATATATGTATAGATTTCATCCGGACATACATACACGCAACTGCCCTTTATATATGTATAGATTCCTCGGACATACATACACGCAACTGCCCTTTATATAATGTATAGATTTCCTCCGGACATACATAACACGCAACTGCCCTTTATATATGTATAATTTCCTCCGGACATACATACACGAACTGCCCTTTATATATAATAGATGCAGTGACAAAATTCGCCATGTTTTTTGTGGCTGTTATCAGTTTCAGCATGTTTGATAGACGGGCGGTCGGAGAGGCTCCCTCGTATCAATCGGCTGGTCACGTCAAGCCCTAGCACCTATATGACTGTCCCTACCCTATTGCCCTTATGACAAACCCCAAGCGGCCTGTTGACTGGGTTGAGAATACGCGGTTTTTCACCTCTGTATCATTTACCAACCTCTCCGCACGACCAGGATGTGTACAAGGTCAATTTTTGAGGCGAAGTTTAACAGGTTTGAAGTCAGAGTTTTCCTTCTCTAGACTGTTGCCTAACCAAGGTTAAAGAGCCCAGTCTATCCTGCCATTTACTCATAGCTTGAGCAAAGCAGGTGGATTCATACCCTCCCAAGGGTATTAGCCCTATGTTAAATGTAGATAGCCTCGTCAAGGATTTGAACTTGGGTCGATGAGTCAATATCCTACGACTCTAGCCATTACACCATGCACTTCTGTATAGGGGTAAAATCCCCCACCACACACAATAGGCCCTGTTGGCCGTGGGTAGCAACTTGTAATACCTAACATGACATGCAACACTCTCCTTTGGGACTTACTGTTGGGAATTTAATAACTTAATCCCACAAAAAAAAGAGACATCCCTTTTTGTCTTTAGCAAGCGCAGTTATTCATTGAGACATATTGAGATACCTTCCATTGTATTAACGAGGCAACACATTACGACTGCTTTTCATAACACGAGGTGTTTTATTTATTTATTTAAAAAAACAATGACTGACATTAATAGGTCAAAGGGCAAGTAACTCACGCGTACAATAAATGGATTAGGGCAGATAACTTCTGACCCTTATTATTATTATTAGAGTCTGTTAGTGTTAATTTGTACTGACTAAAGTGAATTTCAACACTTACTCAGGCTAGATGGGCGGTCGGAGAGGTCCCCTCTGATCAATCGGCTGGTTATATCAAACCTAGCACCTATATGATTGTCCTGACCCTATTGCTTTCATGGCAAGACACCATTTTTTTTTATAATATATGTGCTAGAAGGCGGTGGCTGAGGGTCTTAGTGTCCTGTGTATGACGTTTAACTATGAATCCATAAATATTCTCCCCTCCAGCTATGGGTTAAATAGTAGGGCAGACTGGGCTCTTCAGCCTTGGGCAGGTAGCCAGTCTAGAAGAAGGATAACTCTGAATTCAAAATTCTTGAGGTCGGTCGTTGATTGGGTTTGTGGCAACCTTTGATGCACCAATTCTTTCCTATCGACTGTGCCAAAAAGTGTGGATGGTCCAACACAAGCCTTCACCACTATAAACAAATCACTGTGTGGGAGTTCATTGTGTGTATGAACCCTCATGCGTCGAAAATCGACGGGAGAGTCCATTTAATATATATATGAGAAGTAAACAAACAAACAATGTGTTTGATATGGCCTTAGCCGACAATTTTTGGGAGAATATGTGCTTAATTGAAGTCATACCTAATTAGGTATGACTTCAATTAAGCACATATATATATATATATATATATATATATATATATATATATATATATATATCATCTGCTCATATCTATCTATCTCAATCTGTGCATATCTATTGATTTATCTATCTATTTATCTATCTCAATCTGCTCATATCTCTCCCCCTCTCTCTCTCTCTTATATATATATATATATATATATATATATATATATATATATATATATATGAATACCTTAGTTTAGAAATAAATCTAAATTTATTTCGAAACTTTTGCCTCTTTCAGTCTTATTTTTAATAATTTGAAGATTTCATATCCGGTCTAATTGATATAATTCTTCCGTCTTACTGACGGAATAATAATATCAATTAGACTGGATATGAAATCTTCAAATTATTAAAAATAAGACTGAAAGAGGCAAAAGTGTCGAAATAAATTTAGATTTATTTCTGAACTAATGTATTCATCAAGTTATAATACTTCGTATATACAAAATACGCAAATCTTTATATGTACGTTTGAGTTCTCAATTTTGGTTGAATTTTATCAGGGACACACTTGATACCATCCACACACACACACGCACACACACACACACACACACACCACACACATATATATATATATATATATATATATATATATATATATGTGTGTGTAGAATTAAACAAAAGACACATATATCTTGCCCAGAATATTAACCGCCTAGAAACTGTACAGAGATGTGCAACCAAACGAATACCCTCCATCAGGCATCTGCCGTACTCTGACCGTCTCGCTGCCCTGGGAATGGATTCATTAAAACTTCGGCTTCTGGTAACTGACCTGGTAAACACTCATAAAGTCATTAATCATCTTAACAACAGCAACCTTAAGCACCTTTTTGATCTCCATCTTTCTAACACAAGTGGGCATGCCTACAAAGTCAGAAAACAGCACTGCTCACGTGACTTTCAGAAACATTTTTTCACGCTCAGAGTTGCAGAGACATGGAATAAACTGCCCACGTCTGTTGTAGGCTGCCGAAGCACTGAGTCTTTCAAAGCCTCCATGCTTCCTGTAGTCCGCCGACACTATACCTGATGCCACTCTCCACATACATATGCACACACATGCACACATACATGCATATTACTACTGTAAACTGTTCATGTTCCTGACACTAATACATTATTCTGTGTACTTGATATGAGACTTTGATGAGTTGTGGTGCACCTGAGCACTGTACACAATAAATTTCATTATTATATATATATATATATATATATATATATATATATATATATATATGTAGAATTAAAAGAAAAGACACATCTCCTGTTTAACAATTTTATTTTTGATCTTTTCGAGTGGACTAATCCACGAATTCAACCCAAAGATCAAAAATAAAATTGTTAAACAGGAGATGTGTCTTTTTGTTTAATTCTACATGTATAAATGAAAGAATGCTGCCCAAATACACACACACACACACACACACACACACATATATATATATATATATATATATATATATATTTCACGTGTGTGGTCAATGCAATGACCATACACGTGAAATCGACTGCCATTAATCGGTGTCTCGATTAATTCAGTGGATTTAACCCTGAAGATCCTTATGATGAAACTCGAGTAGGTTATCTCTTATACCCATTTTATAATAAATTTGCTCTACTTAGTATTGAGCACTTTGTATTTGTTATATCGCTGACTTACCCCTCTGAATTCTACACTTACTAACCAACGTGACCAAATTCACCGGTAAGTCAACTTTTCCTTATATATATATATATATATATATATATATATATATATATATATATCAAGAAAATTGAAAAAACACAGGTTTAAATGGGTTAAGTGGTGAGTTTATTTTAAATCCCCAATCCCCCCCCCACACACACACCCAAACTTCCATCTCCTCTCTTAATATAAAACATGAAAATTTATTTTCATGACATCTCTCCTTTACCCCTTACCAATATACACACACACACCTCCCCTACCTCTTACCAATACACACACACACACACACACACACAACCTTGAGTTTTCACTTCCGCTGTCGTTTATCGCTACAAAAAAAAAAATTTATACACACACACACACAACCACATACCTAAAAAATGCACAATGTTTCCTTCAATACACACACTAACAGCGCTACATACTCACACCTTAAAATAGAATATTTGATGTCATATTTCAAAACCGTCTCCTTTTTTCAAACTTCAGAAAAAAAATTTTCTTATCTTATGCCCTGAAGATGATCTATTTAATAGATCGAAACACTGCAGCGTCGGCCAATAAACTCACCACTTAACCCATTTAAACCTGTGTTTTTTCAATTTTCTTGATATATTACATACCGTCGGATTTACTTCTTCTCTTCACATATATATATATATATTGGAGTTTAACAGGTTTGAATTCAGAGTTTTTCTTCTTCTATCCTATCTAATCAAAGTTAAAGAGCCCAGTCTGCCCTACTATTTACCCATGGCTGCAGGAGGATTAGTTGAATGCAT
This sequence comes from Doryteuthis pealeii, assembly GCA_023376005.1. Lineage (NCBI taxonomy): Eukaryota > Metazoa > Mollusca > Cephalopoda > Myopsida > Loliginidae > Doryteuthis > Doryteuthis pealeii. The sequence continues at coordinate 68,983,107 of CM042166.1, forward strand.
ATCTTTTACAAGTATATTAGACTTGTGTTTACATTCTTGTGCAAGAGCAGGTGCTGTAAACAACCAGAGGCTTTTCTTTGTGAAAATGACTTGGATTAGCATTAAATGACCCCAAAAGGGTTGATATACCATAAAACAAAACAAGTGTCCAACCAACCAACCAACCAACCAACCAACCAACAATTCTGGTAGTTCTTATCCAAAAAATCTTGGTCGGTGTGTTCTTCCTAATCCTTGTTTCAAGTTTTCATATAAACGTCTATGATGTTTTTTGTTGTGAATTTTCTTATCATTGAATCTTCAGTAATAACCACGAAGAATTCTTCAGTAAGTAAAGAATGGCATTCTGGGAGTGCCACCATTTTGGTATTTATTCTTGGAACCGAGTCATTTGTTATTAATTCTTCTCTTTTGGTCGAGAGGTTCCATTGTGATGGTAGACATATCTATCTATCTTAGTCAGCTCTTATCTATCTATCTATCTATCTATCTATCGCAGTCTGTTTGTCTATCTCTATCACAGAATGTACTTTTTCTATCTATCTCTATATCTATCCACCTTTTATCCACCCATGTCAATATGTTTCTATGTATCTCTTTATCAATGTATATATGTACCTATTTTAATCTGTCTATTATTATCTATTTATCTATCTATCTATCTATCTATCTATCTATCTATCTCAGTCTGTTCTCATCTATCTAAACCCGTTTGAGGCTAAGACTCATTTTTGAGTCTCTGGTCGAAATAAAAATATAACGGGATGACGGTTTCTTTGTAAGCTATTTCCCCCATATATATATATATATATATATATATATATATATATATGTGTGTGTGTGTGTGTGTGTGTGTGTGTGTGTGTGTGTGTGAAAATGGAAAAGGAATTGAATCCGACGATATGAGGAAAAATGAGTGAAGAAAAGAAATGTAGATGGATAAAATGAATTTAATCGATATCACATTAATCGATATCACTTACACATGTGTTTCGGTCAGTTTATGTGTGTTTCAAAATAAATGTTCACTCTGATGAAGGTCGATTCTTCTATGTGTGCGAAATATTCTCACACACATAAACTGACCGAAACAAATGTGTAAGTGATATCGATTAATGTGATATCGATTAAATTCATTTTATCCATCTACATTTCTTTTCTTCACTCATTTTTCCTCATATATATATATATATATATATATATATATATATATATTATTTATAATAATAAATGTTTTACATATATATATATCTGTGTGTGTGCGCGCGCGCGTGCGTGCGTGTGTGTGTGAAAGGAATTACATCAGATGGTATGTAAATATGAAAATAAGAAAAAAATATTCCGAGATGGTATTTATTTATAGATATCTGAATATTTTGTTTTTACATATCTTTATATTTACACACACACACACACACACACACACACACACACTCACACACACACTCACACTCACACACACACACAAATGTATATGTGCGTATTTAAATATTTTAAAAAGTAAAGATGGTGAAGTGGTTTATTATTTGTATCATCCTTGTACCAAAACTTCGAAAAAAGTTATTTACTAAGGTTATCTTAGTGGTAGCACTAGTCCAGTATCACAATCTATATTCATAGGGCACCCAGTGAGAATCAAACTCACTAACAATGGTCTGCTAATCTAGCTCGCTGGACATTACACTGCGTGAGGTACCATACGATTTGATGATAGTTGATGAGTGTGGATTGGCAAGGGAAGTAATTAAGGTGATCTTATTTTTAAGGGAAGTAACTCTTATTTGATTACAGAGTGGTTCCCCCTGTTTTTCATGAATTTGTTGTTGTTCACGTTTATAGTGATATGATCCTATTAAAAGTTGAAAAACAGGTAAAACCTGGGATGTTCTAAAATTTCTCGAACCGTAGAAGCGGTGTTCAGTAAATTCTTATACCTTGAATATAAGATCATTAAGTCACTGATGAAAAATGCTTTATAGTGAATCAACTATATCATTACGAATTTGACTGAAAGGATTACCCACTTTGTTCTCTCGCCACAAGAATTCCTAAACATATGAATCTAGCATATTTGCTTGAAAGAAGTAACCCTAACCCTAATCCTAACCTCATAACCCTAACTCTAACCAGCGTACGGCAGAGTGTGTGGAAAATTTCTACATTAGATAGGCAAAATAAAACATTCTTAATGATATGGTAAACGCTCAAAAAATCATTAATCATCTTAACAACAGCAACCTTGAGCACCGTTTTCATCTCCATAATTCTACCCCCCCCCATACAAAGTCAGAAAACAGCACTGCTCACGTGACTTTCGGAAACCTTTTTCACGCTCAGAGTTGCTGAGGCATGGAATAAACTGCCTGCATCTGTTGTAGGCTGCCGAAACACTGCATCTTTCAAATCCTCCATGCTTCCTGTAATCTGCCAACACTATACCTGATGCCCCCCTCCACACACATATGCACGCACGCGCACGCATGCATACATCTATATTATTACTGTACGCTATTCATGTTCCTGACACTAATACATTATTCTGTGTACTAGACATGAGACTTTGATGAGTTGTGGTGCACCTGAGCACTGTACATTTCATTATTATTATTATTATTATTATTATTATTATTATTATATATAGTTGCCCCACTATAAAGTAGGTATAACCAATTTGTCAAAAAATCCGTATTTTACTAAACAAATATGCCCCTACCCCGCTTGACACCCCCCTCCCCTCAAAAAAAAAAAAATCAAGGAATTATCCGATTTTAATGAAATTTTCAGTGTTGATCTATCAATGAATGTATTTTATGATGTATCAGTTATATTATTTCAAAACTTTCTGATTCTTTTCAGGTTTTTTAACTTTGACCCCGACCCTTATTTTTGGGGCGCAAAATATCTGTGGAGTTATATAAATTCGAAACTAATTACAGTGAAAATAAAAAGACAAAAGACCGTAAGTGTGAATAAAAGAAAACAATTTAAAGGTGCTATCTTGGTAGAAAATAAGTACCAAAAATCGGTAAATAAAATGAAAATAAAAACAAACAAAAAATAATTTTTGGAGATCTTTTCGATAATTATTTAATTTGCTATTATCTTATAAAAGAAAACAAAACATATATCGATATTTGTTCTGTTTAAAAGGGGGCGCTAAATTTTTAATAGAGTTTTCAACAAAAAATATTAGAATTCGATAATAAAGTAAAGTAAATATTTAGAATCTAAAAATATGACATTTTAAAATTCACATCATGATATTCATATTTTAAATGAATTTTATATATTAAGAAATATATAGCAGAAATACCTAATTAAGTCAGAAAATTTTGAAATGAAATAACTGATTAATTAATTCATTGACAAAATTTCATTAAAATCGGATAATTCCCTGATTTTGGTATTTTTTTTAATCGGGAGGGTTAAATTTATTTTGTAAACACAGATTTTACGCCATCTTTAGACAGCGTTTACTGCCATATTTGGGCAAAATGACCGAAAAAATAGTTTTAAATGTATTAAAAATAAATTATATGTGTAATGTTATTTTGCTTTTTTTAATTTTTTTTTACTGATGCTCATTATGTTACTACTTTTCGACTTAGACAAACATTTGATGGGGTTAAAAGCAAAACCCGAAGAACACGCACCAAGATAACCACCCACTACCTTTTAAACCTTAATACACAAAACCTTTTGTAATCCTTAAACACTGAATTAATTTTAAAAAATTAAAAAAAACATTTTTTTGATAAATAATTAAGTCATTAATGAATCAAGTGGTAAAAATTTTATTAAAATCGGACAATCCATAATTTTTGGTAATGGTTTTAAAATTGAATTTTTAAAAAAATTAATTATCTTTCTTGGCGAAAAGTGTTTATCCCTATAGACCAGGGGTCGGCAATCAATCGGTTATTTCCTATAAATCTAACATGATCAAAGGGGAACCACTCTTGACTGATAAATTATTCATTTATTTATTGATCTACTATGAAAAAAGAAGACGGGTTAGGGTTAGGGTTAGGGTTAGGGTTTAGGGTTAGTTTAATGGGAAAATAAATAAATAATTTATCAGTCAAGAGTGATTCCCTTTGATCATGTTGGACTTATAGGAAATAACCCGGCAATCTTTTGGAGAGAGAGGGCCAAACAGCTATACAGAGTCTCGAAGGAGGACCATGACATAAACTCTTTATACAATAATAATGGGACTTTATTTGAATAGAATGAGTTATAGGTGAATAAATAAACTTTGAAATATCCCCATCATACAAGTAAAAAAATACCAAGAAAATTTAGTACAGCCGCGGGGAAAGTTTGGTAGGCAAAGAGTTAAATGACTTTTAGCATATTTCATTCTCGGAAACAATTGTTCCCAAGCATATGAACTTCCAAATAATGCATTCATTGAATAATTAGAGTCCAGGTGTTAAGTTGATGGGCCGGACGAAAATGACTCAAGGGTTGGATGTGGCCCGCAGGCCGGGGGCTGCCGACACCTGCTATAGACGGACAAAAACAAACACAACCCTACCCCCCAAAAAAAAACAATGAAAGTGAGATTAAACAAAGAGAGAAAATACAGTACAGTGGTGCTGATAGCTTTTTGATTAGTACGTCCTGGTACGCACATATTTGCTTTGAATGAGTCCCCGGGTAATGTTATGGGTCCCAACTAAAGCCGTCTAACTACTACCTTGTAACCTATCCCGTGTAATTAGTTTCTAAGAAATTATTGCAATGTATTTACAGTTAGCTTGAAATGGTGGGGGAAGAAAAAAGAAAAACGCTGGGACGCATGGATATCATTTTACTGCATTATTTTAGATTTTTGTGCGTCAGGACGCAGACGCGTACGTATCAGCATCTCTGTGTATACGTTCAGTATGTACATTATGTACGAATTTGTTTGAATCAATACAACTGGATATTTCAACACGAAAATATCATAAAATGTGTTCTTAATTGTGCTTGCGCATTATTTGAAATAAACTTAATTGTTATTAAGAACACATTTTATGATATTTTCGTGTTAAAACAGTTGTATTGATTACAGTGAAATGAAAATGGCCGACCAAAACATGGTTTCCTCAAAGGGAATAGACAAAGGGAGGTTACTCTCATTTATGTAGCAAATATTCAGATTACCCTTTTTTGTTGGGTATTCAATTTTTTAACTCATTTTTTAAACATTTTTCAAACGTCATTTTTTAAAATTTATCCAACCCATAGAAGAGACCCCAACAGATACTACCATTCCAGTTCAGAGTCTACCTGGGAGCAAAGGGAATGAAGGGGTACTCCCACTCCCCACAGCTCCAGAACAGGAACCTCACCACTAGATGCAGTTTAACATCATACTCAGCCACTACCTGCTAGCACATATATGATAAAAAGGGTCGGAGATTGCCATAAGGTTGATAGGTATTTATTGCGTATCCTACGTATACGGGTCAGGCACAAGGTCCTATTAATATGGTACACCCCACGAATCGAAACTCATGGGTGGCGGGTGCAAAAAATACGTTGATCTCGTCGGCATTCCCTCTCAAGGAGGCGCCTCGGGCACTGGGCAATAAACCCAGCCCTACCCCTTTATATCAAGGGGACATGTGTTGCCTGGGGGATGAACCCTGGGATCAACGATGTTAGCTTGTACGGTCCAGGGCCGAAGTCACTGGACCCCCGGTCGAAACCGGAGTTAGAGGTATTTGCCTTCTGTATGACTTCTATGATATTTTTGTGTCTGTTAATCTATTTTCATATATTTATACTTTGATATTAACTTAAAAAAAAAGGTAAAATTGAAAACAAAAAAATTGTTAGACCAATTCTTAAGATTTATGAAGTTTTTTGGTTGTATATATATTTTTTCTTAAAATTAAAGTTTTTCACTCTATATTTTTATACTGTCATAGCCATTACTTACCCACAAGTGACAGTTTTCATATAATTATACATCATGAAGAAAGAAAAATAAAATATTTCTCAAATGTTAAACTACATCTAATGGTGAGGGCGTGACACAAGGACAGGCCACTGGGAGCCCGAGAGATTGATATGCCATTAAACAAAGTGACCAAATCAACCTTTATCTATCTCAGTCTTTTCAAAACTCTATCTCCCAATGGATCTTCCTGTTGGCCATGGGATGCTTAAAAACGGAATCCTGATGGCTGAGCAGTCCATGACATGCAACACTCCACTTTCGCCCTAACTTAGGCTAGACAGGCAGTCGGGCAGTCCCTCTCCGACTAATTGGCTGGTCACCTCAAGCCATATTGCCGCCATGACAAACCCTCAACCCTTTTCATCATATATGTGCTAGAAGGCAGTGGCTGAGTGTCTTAGTGTCCTAGGAATGATGTTAAACTACATCTAATGGTGAAGTTCCCATTGTGAAGCTCTGAGGAGTGTGGAGTACCCCTTCATTGACATTACTCCCAGGCCCGCCCGGCCCGGACTGGTCGTACCTGTTAGGGTCTCATCTATGAATTAAATAGAAAAAATGAGTTTTAAAAATTGTGTTTAAAAAAATTGAGTTTAAATAAAGAAATTTTGAATACCCATCAAGAATGAATAAAACAAAACATCTTCGGCATGGAATAACCCAACAAGGGTTGACATGCCGTAAAACCCAACCAACCAACCAGCCAGCCAACCAACCAACCAACCAACCAACCAACAAACCAACCAAAACTATCTATCTCTCAAATCGGTCTATCTATCTATTTTTCTAATCAATCTATCTATCTCAGTATCTAGATATGTCCAACATATCGAACTTCCGGTTTCTACCGGGGGTCTAATGAGCTTACAAATTAACATCGTTGATCCCAGGGGGCCATCTCTCCAGGCAACACCTGCCCCTTGATTAAAAGGGATAGGGCTGGGTTTATTGCCCAGTGCCTGAGGCGCCCCATCTGAGGGAGAATGCCGATGGGATCAACGCATTTTTGTGCCTATCACCCATGAGCTTCGGCTTGTGGGTGGGCCCATATAAAAATGTCCTTGTGTCACGTCTTCATAAATGGGATGAGAGGCAAATACCTATCTATCTCAGTATATTCAAAACCCTCTAAATCTTTCAAAATTTAGAATTAAATTTCTAAAATAATTTACTTCTATATTAAAATACTAAAAAGTAGAAATATTCATGTCGCTATGAGTTTTATGGCAATCAGGTTGAAGAAAAAAAATTTATATTTGACAGTGTTGGAAATTTAAAGTTACTTTGGCCAAACGAACATAACCCCAGTCGGGTTGATATGCCGTTTAAAATCATTGAACCAACTAGGCCAAACGAAAGTGAAAATCACCCATCTTTTCTCAGGTAGCAGGCAGCGACCTTAGATGTTTGTTTTCTTGATGAATACCCCCCCCTCTCTCTCTCTCTCTCTCTCTCTCTCTCTCTCTCTCTCTCTCTCTCTCTCTCTCCTCTGAGAAACTAACATATATAACGAGGTGGTAATTAAGATATACATAGAGAGGGGGAAAGTGATAGTTAATACCCTTGGGAAAGGTATACACCCAACTACGCTCTCTCCAGCTCTAGATAAATAGTAGAGCAGACTGGGTTCTTTAACCTCGGCTAGGTAACCAGTATAGGAGAAGAAAAACGTTGAATTCTGTTTAAATTCCGTTTAAAGAAATTGACCTAGTCTTGCGTCCTCCTCGTGCAGAAGGGTTGTAAAATATATATATCATTTTAATGTTTCAACATGTGTTCTATGTAATCGCCATCTTGGTCGATGTTTTTTTTTTTTTTTGTAGGCGTGTTTATGAAGCTTTAACACAATTGGCTATTGAGGGTCAGAACAAAATTAAGGGGAAAAAAGGTCCATGGGTTAAAAAAAAGTTTAAGAACCACTGGCATAATACAATCTTCTTACCATTTGGATATCAGCCCTGTCGGCTGAGGATTTAGAACACACTGATTGCACCTCTGCAGAGGGGTAAGACCCCCCACCACCAGTGGAACCACCTGTTGGCCGGGGGTGGCGCCCCATGATGCTTAAGGGTGGAATCCTGGTGGCTTATGTTATTCAATACATTTGATGAGGGTGTAGTAGGTAACTTGCTGAATTTTGGCATCACACTAAAAAATCAATTTCTACAATAATCTACACCATATTAAAAATACTAAATATAGAAATATTCATGTAACTATGAATATTTTATGGAAATCATTAGGAACAAAAAAACTTTAAAGAGGTCAAGTGAAGTAAAAGGACATTACCCTTCACAATTATCGGGTAACTTTCCATGGATCCCATCATTTTAATTTTAATGGACCCTAATTCAAAATTCTAACTACAGGTACGTTCGTAATTTATAAACTGCTCATAAATTATGTTACAATGGTTATGGGGGTACACAAAAAGAAAATTAAGAGGAATAGGGGTCAATGGGTTAAAAAAAAGGTGGGAAGCATAGATCTGATGGGTACTAAAAGTAGGAATATTCACGTAGTTATGAATTTGGTAATTTATGAGGAAGACCGTCCCGGTCTCCTGCCTCAAAACTTGCTAACGGTGAGTGGTGAAAAACCAACCCCAGCTACGATTGAAGTCCGTAGCCGAAGCAATAGATAGATATGAAGACGACTAGATAGATAAATAGTTTTTATTTTATTTTATTAAAATATAAAAGAATATCTAAATACTCAGATTTTCTTTTATTCATGTTTGTTTAAGGTTTTGTTTTTAGTTTAAATAAACAAGAATATCTAAATATTTTGATTCTTTTTTACTTGTAATTGATTGTTGGAAATAAATATATTAAAATAAAATGAAAATACCGAAAAAAATAAACGTTTTGGATTTTTTTAATTAGTTTAGTTAATAGATTTAGTGAATGTCGAAAAAACAAAAAAAAAAAAAACAAAACAAAACGGCCCAAGTTGGTTGTTTACTTTCAAGTGACACTACCTCGGCTACGGACTTCAATCGTAGCTGGGTTGGTTTTTCAGCAATCACCGGTAGCAAGTTTTGAGGCAGGAGACCGGGACGGTCTTCCTCATAAATTACCATGATTTTTTTTTTTATGGCAATCAAGTAGAGAAAAAAATACTTTATATTTGACAGTATTTTTAAATACCGATGGTTGAACTGACGTGGGCGATCTGAAATGTATCAACACTTATTGCCCAATTTCTCCTTGAGAAGTTTAATGAATGTAATTAATAAAGTAATCGTTAGAAACTGTGTATATTTTATATGAATTTGTTTAGTGTATATAAATGCTCTATAGAATTTAATTGTTAAATAGGTTTATTTACAATGAATTAGTTTTCCTTCAAAATAAAGAATAACCATTTACTATTTCTTTGATTTTTCATACAATACTTTTAATTTGATGGGGTAGAAGAGGTTTGGGTGTTTTAAGGTTTGGTTAGTTTGGTTGGTTGGTTGGTTGGTTGGGTTTTACGGCATGTCAACCCCTTGGGTTATTTTATGCCGAATACTTCTATTGGTAATTAGGTATTCAAAAATATATAGGGGTTTATTTGCTGTAATCAAGTTTTCTGTTGAGAATTTTAACATCAAGAGAGTGAGTGCGTGATTTTTGTAAGTCTGTGAACTTGCATCTTTGATAAGAGGCCGGTTCTTTTCAAAAAGTTTAATATCCTCTTGGGATCTATTTTTCCGAATAGTTTGTCCATGCTGTCAACATTGTAGAACTTTCTTCGAGTGTGGGAGAGGTGGTGTGCATTCAATCAGAATATGTTTTATTGTGTATCGGTTTCATAAAACATATTCTGATTGAATGCACACACCTCTCCCACACTCGAAGAAGTTTTAAGGTTTAATATAGCTGGATATTGTTGGTGCGTGTTCCTCGGGGTTTTCTTTTTACCCCATCTCATTTGGTGGTCGCGCTGAAAAGGAAGGAATTTAAGGAACGAAAAGGAAAGAGACAAAGGCACGAGGTAGTTTTACGACTTATGCTTTATTGACCAAGTCATAGTCGCTTGTAGCAATGGAATACCTCCATGGTTAGTAGAAGCGACTAGACCCAGTTAAGGCCTCAACTCGAATGGCCAAGATATTCTTTTTGGAGTCGGGGACAGGCCTTTTTGTCGCACATGCGCGGAGGTTCTTCCGGTGAAGGCACATGGAGTTTTTTTTGTTTGTTTTTTTTTAAATTTAATTCTATTTTTATTTTAACCCCCACACTTCTTTTATTAGCAAAAAATGTAAGATGCTTTTTTCTGTGTAATGGTGTTACATACCCTCCTAACATACTCAGGTATATAATGGAGGAGAGAGAGACAGATACTTAAGATATATCAGATGATAATAGTTGATAGTCTTACTTTACATTGGGCTTACTTCTTCTACTCGTCTGGACACCATGTTTCTGGTTGGGCTTACTTCTCTGCTGGGGGTTGATTCTTCTTTGTGCAGGGCTGGTCATACTGGTCAAAGGGAGAGAGACAGACAGACAGACTAGTTAGATATATTAAATGATAATTGATAGTCTTACTTTACATTCTGCTTACTTCTTCTACTCGTCTGAACACCATGTTCCCTGGTTGGGCTTACTTCTCTGTTCGGGGTTGATTTTTCTTTGTGCAGGGCTGGTCATTACTGGTCAAAGGGAGAGACAGACAGACAGACAGATAGATAGACTAGTTAGATATATTAAATGATAATTGATAGTTTTACTTTACATTCTGCTTACTTCTACCCGTCTGGACACCATGTTCTCTAGTTGGGCTTACTTCTCTGCTCGGGGTTGATTCTTCTTTGTCCAGGGCTGGTCATTACTGGTCAAATGGACAGACAGACAGACAGACAGACAGATAGACTAGTTAGATATATTAAATGATAATTGATAGTCTTACTTTACATTCTACTTACTTCTTCTACTCGTCTGGACACCATGTTCTCTGGTTGGGCTTACTTCTCTGCTCGGGTTTGATTCTTCTTTGTGCTGGGCTGGTCATTACTTGTTTTAACATTTAATTAACACAACAAGACTTGGTGTTTCTTGATCAAACTTTATTCGCAACCCTGCCCCTTTGATTCCGCCGCTGGGATGGAGGAGATGACATCAGAACGACGACCTGAAATCTGTGTAGCATCTAACGAATTAAACTAAAACCTATTCCGACGCGTCCAATCGCGCGCTTTCAAGGGGTCAAGTAAAAGGTAATCACCCGTCAAAACTGTCGGGTAACTTCCCGTGGGCCCTGTTATTCTAAGTCTAACGGACCCTATTCAAAATTCTAACTACAGGTACGTTCATGATTTATAAGCTGCTGTTGAATCATGTAACAATGGCTATAGGGGTACACAAAAAGAAAATTAAGAGAATAGGGGTCCATGGGTTAAAAAAGGTTGGGAACCATTGATCTGATGGCTTTGGAGGCGTGTTGTGTAATGGTTATAGTCGTGGGAAATGGACTCGTCGACCCGAGTTCAAATCCTAGACTAGGCTGCTTGCATTTCTCATAGCGCAAATACCATTCGGAAGAGTATGCATCCAACTACTCTTCCTCCAGCTATGGGCAAATAGTAAGGAATACTGGGCTCTTTAACTTTGGCTAGGTAACCAGTCTAGGGGAAGGAAAACTCTGAATTCAAACCTGTTTAAAGTCCGCTTAATATATATATATATATATATATATATATATATATATATATATATATATATATATTCATAGTTGCAACTGGCTATACTCGAGGCCCTCCTCATCAGCAGATTCCGTCCCGCTCTTTGCATACAAAAGCAACATCGCTGAAGAGACTTAATAAAGTCGAAACAGTCTGTACGGTGTTCTGCATAGCGAGCCATCCTTTGCGGGATTATTTTCTATAATTATCGAATTTTATGCGATACATGCATTTATAATTGCCTTCAAGCAAAAATATAAATAATAATATATATATATATACCAGTATGGCTTTGGCATTAAGTAAACCATGAAGGTTGATGTGCCATTAAACAAAAACAAACCAAGCTCCATAATAATTTTGATGGCGGAATTTCAATGTTGTTAAGTTTAGCGTACCTGAAATAATGCCTAATGATATCCGTTTTGATTGTATAGAAATGATAAAACCCTGTTATCTTTGGCTTAGAAGAAAAGTAACTTATTATTTAAAAAATTATTTGGGGTATACATACTGTATTGCTTAACTCTTTGCCAATCAAATAAGCTGTACCAAATTGTCTTAGTATCTTTTTTAACTGTATGATGGGATATTTCAAAGTCCACTATCTATTGACTTCTATAAAGTCCTGAGTGACACGTGCAAGAGCAGTTGTCAGGGGGTTTACGGTAGGATCGCATTTTAAACTCTTTTTTCGGCCAATTTTGCTCAAATATATCGTAAACATGGCCGTAAATGCTGCCAAAGATGACATAAAATCCGTATAAAATTCATTCATTGATAAATCAACACTGAAAATTTCATTAAAATCGGATAATTCCCTGATTTTTTGCTATTTTTTCAATCGTGGTAGTGGTGGTGGTGGGGAGGGGAGGTAAATTTATTTTGTAAAATACAGATTTTACGGCAACTTTGGCAGTGCCTAATTTAAAGAAAAGAATTTGCATTTTTTATTATGTTAGTTGTTTTTTCTGTTATTCCTATAGTAAAATAAGAAAACTTGTTTAGATAAAATTGTATTAACTAACAGGACCTGTGGATGTACCACAGTATTATAATTTAATTATTACAATGTTTGATATGCTTACTTAAGAGCTATTGCTAAATAGTTCAATATGTAAAAAGTATAATAATCTTGATTTAACTCTTTCTCACTCTTTTTTCTTTCTTTCCTTCTTTTCATCTTTTCATTATGTTCGACTGAAACAGATTAGCGCACTCCCTCCCTCTCTCTCTCTATCTTTCCCCTTCTTTATTTATTTATTTATTTATTTATTTCTATCTTCTTTCTTTCTTTCTTTCTTTCTTTCTTTCTTTCTTTCTTATTATATTTTTTCTGTGGAGCATTCCCTTCACCCCCTTCTTTCTTTATGATAAAAACGGAATGGTCCATTATTTAACTGAGGTGATGACACTCATAAGAAATAAGTATTCGGCGGATAAGCGACACAAGATAATCAGGATCTACATTTCATCTTGGGCGATTTGGACGGTCTCATTTTTAACCAGAGGGTGTTGCAAGTTGATAACGGTCGGAAGCTTTAGGAAAAAGAGTATTAACATATAAGCAGTGATGCTGATAGCTTTTGATTTAGTGCGTTGAGACGCACATATTTGCTTTGAATGAGTCACCGGGAAAATTTATGGATCCCAACTAAAGCCGTCTAACTCCTACCTTGTAACCTATTCTGTGTTATTCGTTTCTAAGAAATTATTGAAATGTATTTACAGTTAATTTGAAATGGTGAGGGATGAAAAAAGAAAAAAATACGATTTTACTGCGTCCTTATAGATTTTTGTGCGCTAAGGACGCAGGACGCGTACCTATTAGCATCTGTTATAAAATTCCTCGTCTTTCTTTAAACCTCCAAAATAAGGCAGCTTTTTAGACAGAGTGGTATGAGTCCAAGAAAATGTATTTACATTATATTTAGCTCCAAAGAATCTGCACCCTCCGGTCGTAAGTGTTTAAGTTTTATTATAATGAAATATATTAAATTAGAAAGACTAACGAAATTAAATAAGAACGCATATAAAGAGATTACACTTATTTTAATTATATTTTAATTTTTCTATATAAAAATCATTTATAAGATTTATCTTAATACATTGGAGAATTAAACAATAATATTAGAAGTCGATAACACCAAGTAATTATTTATTAAACCTGGTTTTGTTAAAACCAGTATGCAAATTAACCACACCATATATAATGTAAACTTTTATTTCTTAGGGATATATAACACACATTGCAGGATTTTAAACACACTAATACCACGGGCCTTTCGGGGCCTGTGTTTGTTAATGTAAATTAACAGCGTCGATCACAGGGGACTATCCCCCCAGGCAACACCTGCCCCCTCGATTTAAAGGGATAGGGCTGGGTTTATTACCCAGTGCCTGCCCCTCTGAGGGGGAATGCCGACGGGATCGACGCATTTTTTGTGTCTACCAGCCATGAGCTTCGGCTTGTGGGTGGGCCCACATAAAAATGTCCTTGTGTCATGCCCTCATAAGTGGGATGAGAGGCAAATACCCTAATAACATGGGCCTTTCGGGGTCTGTGTGTCTGGTGAAAATCTGAACCCGTGTTGTTAATTAACGGCGTGATCCCGAAAGAAAAAAACTGTGCTTAACTTTTTCAGCAAAATCTTAAGTAATAACTACACAAAAAATGTAAATGCACAAGGAACGCGATTCTCTAACTTCTTGGCATGAAATAACTATTGACATGCCGTTAAATTCATCAAATAACACTCACACAAAAAATTGCGTTCAAGGGAGACAACTGTTAACAAAAATATCAAGAGTTATTTCCCTTGAAGTAGTTTATTTTCTTCTCGTTTGCTTATAGCATATTTCAGGTCATTTGATAAACAAATAACTCAGTTTGCTTACAGTACCTGCTTTGCTTAAATGGTCACCCAAATAAATATTGAACAGGCTCATCGCTTCTTAACTTCAGTGATCTAGCAAGAACCGGTGTTTTCATCGTAACTTAAACGTAATCTACGATCCCTTTATAGCCAAATGCATAAAAACTAGTTCAAAATGTATCAAAAGTAAATTACATGTGTAATATTATTTTGCTTTTTTCTCTTTTCTTACTGATGCTCATTATGTTACTACTTTTCGATTTGACAAAAATTTGACCTTAAATAATCGATCTAATTAATTTTAATTCATTTTTAAAATGAAAAGCAGACGACAAATTGGCAATCCCTAGCATATATTCGCCTACGCCTAACGTTAGTGTGAAAAACTCGCAAGGAGTGATATAATAATAATAATAATAATAATAATAATAATAATAGGTTAAAATTGCAAATCGTTCGTCAAAATTAAAACGGAAAAATTTGGCTTGGTCATAGATTTTAATGAATTTAATTATTACTAAGGACAGGATTTATATTATTTTTTACTTAAATTTTAACCGTTAGTTGTGTTTAAGGAGGGGAAATAGATAAAATAAAACAGATGAATAATAAGACTAGTCAACATTGATAAACATGTAGAAAAAAAAAAGTACTTTTTATTTCAATATTACAGGCAGCGCGTGCTTTTCTTTAGTATGGATGATCAAAAGTGTAATAATCCCTGTTTTTATGTTAATAAATTCTCGAAAAATACATATCTCCCTTAAAAATTAGTTCTCTTGCGGCCCTCTGTAAGAAAATAACGTCCAATGAAAAACGGTTAAACACACAACTAACGGTTAAAATTTAAGTAAAAAATAACATAAATCGTGTCCTTAGTAATAATTAATTTCATTAACATCTATGCCCAAGCCAAATTTTTCCGTTTTAATTTTGACGACGATTTGCAATTTTAACCGTGAAGTCGATATTAGCCAGACAGCGAGGGAGTATATCCCCTTTTCACTAGCGCTAGGCCAAGAGATCGTTTTTGGCGTCTGAGGTGGCGCGCAGGTAGGTACTTAACCAAACCACTTGAGGTTAACGTTCTGGACTACTAAATCATTGTAAGTGAGTTCGAACTCAAGCCGCGCAATCACATTCACCTTCGGACTCATACTCTCCCCAGCGTTAGGTTAAATATTACCACTACTGTTCTTCTACAAGGGTGGCTTTGGCATTAAATAACCCATAAAGTTTGATATGCCATTAAACAAATCCAAACCAATCTATCTATCTATCTATCTACTGGGTTGAATGTGGCACAATGTTGCACGTATGATGTATCCAGCGAGGATCGAACTCTCTTTTCAGTTCGTAATGCATCTGCGAGACTAGCTTGCTAACCATTACACCATGAATGGATGTCCATTACCGACAAGCAAAATATATGTAAAAATAATTATAGCTGAAAACTTTCTCTATCTATTGGGGTTATTACGCTCCCAATATGTGTCGTCACTTCAATTTAGCTCAGTCGTTAGAGCATCCGCTATGAATCGCAATGTTTAGGTTTCGATACCAGTCCTCGCCAACTTAGCGTACGAGTAGCACAACTTCTATCTAGTCATATCTATCTATCTATCTATCTATCTATTCAATTCTATTACTATCTGTCTATCTATCTATTTAATTATATATCTATTTCTATCAATCTATTCTAAAGTATCTGGGAGCTGACGATAAGTGTGGCGCTCCACCCCAACAAAAACAAAATCCCTGTTCTAGTGGTAGCCAAAAGGGGATAGACTCCATGGCTGTTCCGTTAGTAGCGACAATAGGTCACTCCGCCGAATACTACTACTACTACTACTATTGCTGCTATGCATAGTTCGGCACAAGGCCGTGAGGATGGGGCGCCTAGCTTGTTAACCATTACATCACGTGGGGCGTCTCCTAACTCCATTTACCCCCACCCTCCCGTATCTGTTGTAGGTTCCGTGGAAAATGAAGAGTAGGCATTACTTTCAGTACGCCACTTGGGGTACACAATTTCTATAATTGTGAACGTGCAACATGCACATAGGAGAATGGCGCGAGATTGAACTCTCGCCTCTCCATACCCCACCACCACCACACGAATCCCCCCCACACACACTAGTCCCCACCCACATACTTCATGCGAGAGCATTTTTGGACTTTGAGAAATCAGGAGAGACGTGGGCAACGTACACGGGAGATATTAGATATTAAGTTGATATCTATTTAACTCTATTCATATCTATCTATCTATTTATCTATCTATCTATCTTTTCTATGTATGTATGTATGTATGTATCTATCTATCTATCTATCTATCTAATTCTATTCCTATCTACCTATCTATCTATTTCTATTCCTATCTATGTATCTACCTATCTATCTATCTAACTATCTATCTATCTATCTATTTCTATTTATATCTATTTATCTATTTTAGGGACTGGCATTTTTGTCGTCTGCTACGAGTTTTAAAAGCGATTAAAAACAATTAAATCTGTTATTTGAGGTCAACTTTGTCTAAATCGATAAGTAGTAATAACTGCATATGTAATGATATTTTTCTTTTTTATGGTGGTTATTATAACCATCATAAAAAAAGAAAAATATCATTACATGTGCAGTTTATTTTTAATACATTTAAAACTATTTGTTTTGGTCAATTTCGACGCGATCCGCCATTCTGTCTCTTTTTCAATGGTTTTACGCGCTTGTTTACAATTTTTATGTAACATTCGCGATTGCAAAAAAAATTACCAAAAATCAGGTAATTATCCGATTTTAATGAAATTTTCAGGATTGATTTAACAATTAATGAATTTTATAATGCATTAGTTATTTTATTTCAAAACTTTAATTTAGTATTTTTTTAAAAAATAAGTGACCTGAAAAAAATGAGAAAGTTTTGAAATAAAATAAATAATGCATTATAAAGATCATTCATTGATAAATAAACACTGAAAATTTCATTAAAATCCGATAATTCCCTGATTTTTGGTAAATTATTTTCTGAGGGGGGGGGGCTAAAGTCATTTTATCAAAAACGCATTTTAGGCTCTGTTTGCCAGTACCTACTCTATTCATATATCAATCTATCTATTTCAATTTATTCAAATCTATCTATCTATCTATTTTTCTATGTATGTATGTATGTATGTATGTATGTATCTATCTATCTATCTATCTATCTATCTATTTAATTATATTCCTATCTACCTATCTATCTATTTCTATTCCTATCTATGTATCTACTTATCTATCTAACTATCTATCTATTTCTATTCCTATCTATGTATCTACCTATCTATCTATTTCTATTTCTATCTACATCTATCTATCTACCTATCTATCTATTTCTATTCCTATCCATCTATCTATTTCTATTTATATATATCTATCTAACTATCTATCTATTTCTATTCCTACCTATCTATCTATCTATCTATCTATCTATCTATCTATCTATCTATCTATCGGAAATCCCCGAGGCACAATGTCTAACGCACTGCACTGCGACATCATAGTCGGCGAGTTCGATCTCCAGTCGCGCTAACACGTTCATTTTCAGACTATAACCCTTGGGAAACGTATTACCACTACTGTTCTTCTACAAGGATGGACATGGCATAAAATAACCAATGAAGGCTGTTGTGCCATTAAGCACAGAAATCAATCCGCTATATGTTGATATCTATCTTACTAGGGAGATCCCCTTGGTGCAGTGTCTAACGTACTGCACTGCGACACCATAGTAGGCAAGTTCGAACTCCCATCGTGCCATTACGCCCACTTTCAGACTAATAAACTTTGGAAAGGTATGAGCATCCTCACCCCCAGCAATGAGTTAAATAGTACCACTACTGTTCTCCTACAAGGGTGACCTTGGCATTAAATAATCAACGAAGGTTGCCATTAAACAAAGTGATCAAATCAACTTTTATCAATCTCAGTCTATTAAAACCTAACTGCCAAATATGTCAGTCTGTCTATATTCTTCTTCATTCTTCTATCTCAGTCTAGTCTCTCTATCTATCTATCTATCTATCTATCTATCTCAGTCTATTCAAACCATCTAAATATTTCATATCTACATCAATATTTTCATATCTAGCTATATACCTGTCTGTTTCATTCTATCTTAATCTATCTATCTAGGTAGCAATCTAGCTATTTAATTCTATTATATCTATTCTAACCTATCTCCGTCTATTAAAATGATTGATTAAAATTTCATTATATTATATTATATTATATTATATTATATTATAATCTATCTATCTATCTATCTATCTATCTATCTATCTATCAGTCTGTTCATGTCTTTCTTTCTTTCTATCTATCTATCTATCTATCTATCTATCTATGTTCATTCTTTCTTTCTTCTTTCTTTCTTTCTTTCTTTCTTTCTTTCTTCTTTCTTTCTTTCTATCTATCTATCTATATCAGTCTGTTCATGTCTTTCTTTCTTTCTATCTATCTATCTATCTATCTATCTCGGTCTGTTCATATCTATCTATCTATCTATCTATCTATCTATCTATCTATCTATCTATCTCGGTCTGTTTCTTTCTTTCTTTCTTTCTTTCTTTCTTTCTTTCTATCTATCTATCTATCTATCTATCTATCTATCTCAGTCTGTTCATTTATATCTATATATCTATCTATCTTTCTATCTATCTCAGTCCGTTCATATCTATCTATCTATCTATCTTTCTTTCTTTCTTTCTTTCTTTCTTTCTTTCTTTCTATCTATCTATCTATCTATCTATCTGTGTTTGTCTTTTAGTTTAATTGAATTAGCGATTTTATCAGTTTAATTTATTTTAAAACAGAAATACCCAAAACAAAGCAACCACTACATCAACACAACTGTCTACGCTTCTCTCCCCCTCCTCCCTCCCCTCCCCTCCCCGTCCGTCTAATCACTGACTTCACCGACCCTGCATCCCTTTTCAGTTATCTCTCTCCTTCCTTTGAACCCCGTTGTGGTAGTCATGACAAAAAAGAAAAGACGAGCCGCACCGACGAACGGTAAATCGCCTTGACGACAGCGTGACAGATCTCACGTAAGCAGCAGACACATCTCGCACTGACTGTTTCTTAACCCCCCCCCCTCGCTCTGTCTCTCCCTCTCTCTCTTTCTCTCTCTCTCTCTCTCTCTCTCTCTCTCTCTCTCGCTTATCCTCTGTCTTTTCTGTCTGTGTCTGTAGCTGTCTGTGCCTCCTATCTGTCTGTCTGTCTGTCTGTCTGTCTCTCTCTCTCTTTCTATGCGTGCGTGCGTGTATGTGTCTGTCTGTCTGTCTGTCTCTCTCTGTCTCTCTCTGTCTCTCTCTCTCTCTTTTCTATGCGTGCGTGCGTGTATGTGTCTGTCTGTCTGTCTGTCTCTTCTCTGTCTCTCTCTGTCTCTCTTCTCTCTCTTTCTATGCGTGCGTGCGTGCGTGTTATTGTGTGTTGATGAAGAGAGAGAGCAGACAGACAAGAGAGAAGAGAGAGAGAGAGAGAGAGAGAGACGAGAATGAAGAGAGAGAGGCGGAAACAAGACAGAGACAAAATGAGACGAGAGTAGAATCTCTTCTT
>CM042166.1:69003304-69005804 GCA_023376005.1 Doryteuthis pealeii
GCGATCCCTAGACTTTACTTATCACAGAACAGTTACCAGGGAAGGACGTGAAAATAAACGTCTCTACAGAACTCTACCACCAGCAAACTTTCTAGGCATTGTATCAGCAAACGTTCTAAGGCTGATACAATAGCATACTAACAGAAGACTGAAGAACGAGAAACGACCTGTCTTTTCTACATTCCAACCAGCGACCAGAACACCCCTGTTATCACCACTTCTCCAACGAAATACCATTAAAATTTGCAACAACATTTCTGTACCTTTTGATAATACAAGTGTCTGCACTTTATATTGTATTTGTTTCTTTCTTTCGTCCGAAATAGCAAACTGCGGAGAATAAGGGCTCCAACGAATCCCCGTAAATACTCTTAAGTGCCCTGTGTATGACGTTTAACTGCATCTAGTAAAGTTCCAGTTCTGGAGCTCTGGGAAATATGGAGGACCCCTTCATCACCATCGCTCCCTGGTCTACTCTAACCCGAAGTGGTAGTACCTGAGTCCCATCTATAATACAGAAAAATGGGTTATTTACTATAACAGAGTAATATATATATATTATAAAATGGGTACAAGAGATAAACTACTCGAGTTTCACCATAAGGATCTTCAGGGTTAAATCCACTGAATTAATCGAGATACCGATTAATTGCCTTGATTACACGTGTGTGTTCATTGCGTCAAATAGATCGTTACGAGGAACGCTAGTTTTCGATTTGAAAGTTCTCACACCGGAAGTTGTTTTTTTGTAAGGTTCAAAATGTAAACAATAAATGTGAATTGGTTTGTGTTAATGTTTTTACTGTCTAATAACTGTATGGGTCATAATGCTTAAAAGCGGTTTCATTAAAAAATATGTTAAAATCTATTTATTTTGTTTTGTTTTGATTGGAGTTATTATGAAGTGAGTATGGTTATACGCATTGGTGTGTATTATAATCTCGGTAATTTTGTTATTATAATTAAGGTTTAAAGCAAATTAATAATAAAATCAAAGGACAATGTATGGTGAATAAATGTGGTTTTGATAAAATATGTTTAAATTTATTCATTCAAATTTATTATTTAATTTGATTGAAGTGAATACGTATTAGTATTATGATCTTGGTGATTTTGTATTATTATTATTAAAAGGCCTAATATAAATTAAGAATGAATAAAAATAAAATTAAAGATTAAAAAATTAAAAAATTAAAAATTAAAAATTTAATCAACAGTACATGGATTAACATATGTAAACATAGAAATATATATAGTAAATACAAGAATAACTTCATCACTAGAAACAGTAATCTACCCACTTTCTACCACCTCATCAAAACTCACAAAACCGACTCAACACTTCAGATCAGACCAATCATTTCCAGCTTGGAAGGACCTCTTTACAAGATATCATGGCTTCTCTCACAAATACTGAAACCTCTACTGTCCACCTTTCCAGGGCATGTTCAAAACTCCGACGAAGTCATCCATAGACTACAGCAATTAAATACTGGAGTACTTAAACAAAATAATTACACATTCAGTTTAGATGTGGTCTCACTGTATACCACAGTACCTGCACACCCGGCGGTTGACCTCATATCGGAACATATCATCTCTCAAAACCTATAATGTCACAATTTAACTGCAGCGGATATACACCAGCTACTATCCATTATAGTAGACAACACCTACTTCACATATAACGGACATATATAGAAACAAATGTCAGGATTACCCATGGGATCCAGTATCTCAGGCATACTGGCCATTTCATACATGGATACACTAGAACGACGAGCACTAACCATCTGCCCATCATGCATTTTCTTCACCAGGTATATTGACGATATACTTATATTAACATCATCCAAAGAAGAAGCCAATGACATAGCCGAGAAATTCCATAGTATAGACAACCACATCCAATTCCAAATAGAACATCCAGATAACACTGGTTCTCTAGCACTTCTAGATTTTAGAATAAGAATATCACCTACAGGCAAAATTTACACTTCCTTCTACAAAAAAAACACCACTAAGGGTCTCTTTGTACACTTCAAATCAGCACTTCCACTCAGTTCCAAGACAAGTTACATCATAAATGAAATTAATAGAATACACAATAGATGTAGTGAAGAAACAGACAAAATCACTCACACTGCACACTTTATGAACACCCTCAAAAACAATGGCTACCCAACTTCATATATACGCCATTTAAATAGCAGAAAAACACGGACACCACACACACACACACACACACTCTAACACCTGTTTCCTGAAACTACCACATTTCAGCGAAACAATCACTAAACAAATACGCAAGGCTATTCATAGAGAGGGACTAGATATCCAACTAGCCCACTCTGGGCCCTCACTACGCCAACATCTAACAATAAAACATAAAAATGTTATTACACCATGCACACTAACCAACTGCCCAATAAAAGATCCTAACTTATGCCACAAGACTTATACAATTTACCGTTTAACTTGCTCCAAATGCATTTATTTC
>CM042166.1:69010804-69028304 GCA_023376005.1 Doryteuthis pealeii
CCATCAGAAACGACTGCCAAACCAAGACTGAGCGTTGCAGCGAGGCGTGTGCAGGGACATGTGCAGGTGCATGCACAACAAACACAACCAATATCCAATAGCTGCATGATCAGTTTCCTTGCATCCCCAGCGCTTTGGAGACCTTACTTTTGGGAATACCCAATATATATATATATATATATATATATAATATATATATATATATATATATATGAAAGGAAGGAAAAAATCACCGTTATTCCATGATAAATTTATTTCGACCAAAATTGGGGCCTTTATAAATCTAAGTTGATTTAACAAAGCTCCCCAAAATCAAGTCTCATCAGATGGATAATCATCAATAATTTGAATTGCATAACAGAAAAAAAATTCTCAATGTAGAATCTTCTTCCTCCTCAAAAAAATGTTTCCTTACAAAATGTATACAGTAAAATATTGCTCTGTATATAATCTAAAAAGATTATTATGCATTGAGCTCTCTTTAGTGATTTAAAGATTCACTCATAGAGATTCACTCTATTTATACATACTGGATCATACAATATTAATACAGTGTATCTTAGAAATCACATATAGAATCATTCCTTACTACCAAGTTTTGGATACCTCACATCTATATATATATATATATATATGTGTGTGTGTGTGTGTGTGTGTGTGTGTGTGTGTGAGAGAGAGAGAGAGAGAGGGTATATATAAGTATGTATAGCCCTGTGGGGATTATTTTCCTTAGGGATCCTGTTGTGGTTGCAGTGATTAACAGGCTAGTATCTCAGATCTGTTACTACTGAAATCCTCACTGGATGCCCCATACTTGTGAATTGTGTCAAATCCTACCTGTAGGGTAATCTTTTTCTCTCTTGCTTGCCATGGTTCTTCCATTAGACACAAGGTGGCGTGGTTAGCAGCTTATAAAAAGTGGAAGCCCCACAGTCAAATTTTCTTAAACCCTCCAGCCTTCAGAGGTAACACACTAGTTGTGTTTCCTGTCCATAGAACAAGGAGCTTTGCCCTCTAGGTATTTCGTGTGCATGATACACGAGAGCCATTTTTTTAAATATTAACCCATAATTAAACCATAATCAGGAACCATAATACAATAGAAAGGAAAAAATATTGTCTGAACAATGATGGATGTTTTTCAAATTATGGGGGGTAGGAAGTGTATGTAGAGAAAGGGCTCATAACCGTATTTTGGTATGCGTTTATTTTGAAAGTCAAGACATGATTGGTACACATGAAGACCAAAATCAAGACGTGATTGGTACACGCGGATATGCCCAAAATATCTGACGTATTTTTTTAGATAAACCATTGATTAAAAAACAAGAAAAGTATTAGTTGTTTTAGAAAAGTCGAAGGAAAGGGAAAAAGAAGAAAAATCATATAGTAGTATATATTCATTATCTCTTATTATATTATAATGTATTATATATAAAGTATTATATATAAAGTATTATATTATAAAGTATTATATTATATATATAAAGTATATATTATATTATTATATTATATATAAAGTATTGTATTATAAATATTATATATAAAGTATTATGTATTATAATATTATTATATATATATTATATATAAGTATTATATTATAATATATTAAAGTATTATATTATATTATATATAAAGTATATATATTATATATAAAGTATTATATTATAAAGTATTATATATATAAAGTATTATATTATTATATATATTATATATAAAGTATTATATTATAAAGTATTTATATATAAAGTATTTATATTATTATATATAAAGTATTATATATAAAGTATTATATTATATATATTATTATTATATATAAAGTATATATATAAAGTATTATATATTATATTATATTATATATAGTATTATATATATATTATATTATTATATATAAAGTATTATATATAAAGTATATAATTTATAATATTATATATAAAGTATTATATTATAATATTGTATTATTATATATAAAGTATTATATTAAAGTATTATATGTATTATATTATATTTATAAACTATTATATATATAAAGTATTATATAATATATAATATAATATAATATTAATATCATAATATAATATGATATATATATATATATATATATATATATATATATATATATATATATATATAAATAATATAATATAATATTGTTGTATACCCTTTCTTTACTTCTATTATTCTTCTACTCATCTTTGGTATCTTACGTTCTTCTAGCGTCTGGACTTCTCTATGCTTCTATTTCTCTGTTCTTGCTGGTTGGTCGTTCTTGATTCATTTCTTCTTCTAGGTCAGTCTTGTTGCCAAGACATTCATCAACCACAAAACCATATTATTTATTTAAACCTTTATTCACTTAACTAAACATATTTCTCTTACTAACATAACGCGCTTGTGCAGTGAGCTCCAGCTAAGGCCTTATCTGCCTGACGTCCAAGCTGAAAATGAGAGCCGATCAGGTCCCATGTGACTTCACGTATTTTGCGGGCTTTCTGTGATATTCCATGGAAAGTCCCGCCCGTGATATGAAAAGGGGCATCCCTTCAGAAATACAGGGGGTTGACAATAATCTATGCATAGTTTATGTAACAATATATATCATATTATAATATATATTTTAATATAAACTATTAGTTATATATGAAGTCTACGTAGTATATTATAATACATATTATATATAAAGTATTAGTTGTCGGAATCTTTTAGAAAAGTTGAAGGAAATGAAGAAAAATTATATTGTAGTATATATTCATTATTTCATATTATATTATAATATACATTCATTATCACTTATATAATGGTACATATTTATTGTCAATACGTTAAATATACGCTCCTACATTTGGGGCGCTAGTAGGTGTCGTCAGTGATGTAGTATGCATGGGTCAGTGGGAAGTTTCGGTTCTCTGAACATCATACTCCCCTCGCCAGGCTGACCCTATCAGAGATGATCAATCTCTGATCCACCTACTAAGACGCTAACAGACGTTTGGCTTTCATTGTCTTTGGACGAGTGTAAAACTCTCTACCGAGCCTCTGATTGGCTAGTGCCAACAACCAGGCAAGATCTATTTAAGTGGTGTACTCGGACAATAACACTTTTTAAAGGGGAAAGGGTAAGTTAACCCTACATTATTACATATTATTATATAGTATATATCATATATTGATAATTGTTACCACTTTCGTTGGGAATTGTTCATATATTAGTACCGTTCGAGGAAATGATAATTACAGCCCACTAGTATGGAGGCGCGTGGTCTAATGGTTAGAGTAATAGGAAATGGACTCGTCGACCCGAGTTCAATTCCTGGACGAAACTGTTTGCATTTCACATGGTGCTAATACCCTTGGGAAAGGTATGAAGCCAATTATCCCTCCAGCTATGGGTAAATAGCAGGACAGACTGGGCTCTTTAACTATGGCTAGGTAACTAGTCTAGGAGAAGGAAAACTTTTAGTTTAAACCTGTTAAACTCCGCTTAAGAAATTGAACTTGTGTCGCATCCTGCTCGTGCGGAGGGGTTGGTAAATACACACACACACACACACACACACACACACACACATATATATATATATATATATATATATATTTGGGGAGAATATGTGCTTAATTGAAGTCGTACCTAATTTTGAAAGTTAATTAATTAATAATTAATTCATTAGTAACTTTCAAAATTAGGTACGACTTCAATTAAGCACATATTCTCCCAAAAAATTGCCGGCTAAAAAAAGCCATATCAAAACACATCGTTTGTGTATTTACTTCACACACACACACACACACACACACACACACACACACATATATATATATATATATATATATATATATGAGATTTATCCGAAACTTTGTAGTAAGGGATGATTCTATATGTGATTTCTAAGATCCACTGTATTAATATTGATGATCCAGTATGTATAAATACAGCAAATCTTTAAATCACTGAAGAGAGCTCAATGTATAATAAACTTTTTAGATTATATACAGAGCAATATTTATCAATAAAGGAAGGAAGAACTCAACACCGTAATTCCATAATAAATTTATTTCGACCAAAATTGGGGCCTATATAAATCTAAGTTGATTTAATACAGCTCCCCAAATTTACGTCTCATCAGATGGGTCTCAATTCACTTATGGACATGCACGTCCATAAGTGAATTGAGACCCATCTGATGAGACGTAAATTTGGGGAGCTGTATTAAATCAACTTAGATTTATATAGGCCCCAATTTTGGTCGAAATAAATTTATTATGGAATTACGGTGTTGAGTTCTTCCTTCCTTTATATATATATATATAATATATATATATATATAATATATATATAATCCCACAATCATTTTCCTCCCTACAGCGCTAATACACTTAGAAAAGGCATGTATCCAACTAATCTCCCTCCAACTACGGGTGAATAGTAGGACAGGCTGGTTTCGTTAACCTTTGTTAGAAAAACATGTTAACTCCACTTAATAAATTGACCCCTTGCTCTTCCGGAGGGGCTAAAAGTAAACCAAACCAGCTGTACTCCGCTTAAAAATTGACTTTATGTCACCTCTGGCTCATGACAGAGACGTTGGATAAATACATTATTCTAAAATATTTTTGGTAGTTAATTGTATTATGATATATAGTTTGCTTGGATTTTACGACATGTCAACCCTTGTTGGGTTATTTTTTGCCGAAGTCATTTTGTTTTATTCATTCTTGATGGGTATACAAGATTTTTTAAACTCATTTTTAAAACTGTTTTTTAAAATCAATTTTTCTATTTAACCCATAGATGGGACCCTAACAGGTACTACCACTCCAGGTCAGAGTAGACCGTTGAGATTAAGGGGTGCTTCACACTCTCCAAAACTGGAACTTCGTAGTTTAACGTCATACCCAGGACACTAAGATCCTCACTCACCTCCTTCTAGCACATATATGATAAAAAGGGTTTATAGGGCCGGGTTAGCTCAGTCGGTAGAGCGTTCGGCTAGAAACCACAAGGTTTCTAGTTCGATACCGGCCCTTGCCAACTCAGCATATGAGTAGCACAGGGATCTGTGCGGTAAAGTATGGAGCCGATGGTAGGTGTGGCACTCCACCTCAGACGCAAAAACAATCTCCTTAGTCTAGCGCTAGTGAAAAGGGGATAGACTCCCTCATTGTCTGGCTGATACTGACTTTAGGCCACCCCGACGACTAAATAAGGACAATAGGTTTAGGACAATCATACAGATGCTAGTCCTTGATGTGACCAGCCGATTAGTTGGAGGAGGCGTCTCCGGCCGACCGTCTAGCTAAAGTGGAGTTTTGCATGTCATTAATTGCTCAGACACCAGGATTCCGTCCTTAAGCCAGGTGGTCAACGGGTCACCCCATTGGGGTGGGTTTTACCCCTCTGCAGAAGCGCAGTCTGTGTATACTTCTGCCCCACCGACAGGGTGATTGCCTTCAGGATGACTTTCCCGACGCCTGCTAGGAAGCGACACCAGTAGTTGCCATAACAACGCATTCGAGTACTTAAAAGAAAAGACGCGAAGGATTAAGAGAAGGACATCGATTTTCA
Source organism: Doryteuthis pealeii (assembly GCA_023376005.1). Classification (NCBI taxonomy): domain Eukaryota; kingdom Metazoa; phylum Mollusca; class Cephalopoda; order Myopsida; family Loliginidae; genus Doryteuthis; species Doryteuthis pealeii. Next base: position 69,016,368 of record CM042166.1, read on the forward strand.
TCTGTCTGGGAAGACCCCCACCACATCCCCAACATCCTCCAAACCCCCACCCCACACGCGCACCTACAGTGGCCTGGTTCTCTGCCAGTGACACGATACACAATATCGAAAGCTTTTATGAATTACAGAGTTGTCTACAAAAACCTAACACAACGAAAAATCAATATCAAAGAGAGAGAGAGAGAGAGAGGAGAGAGAGAGAGGAGAGAGAGAAGAGAGAGAGAGAGAGAGAGCAATCAGTTATTTGACACAAATTTATTCAACTTTCCGACTCTGAGTTTCACGCTTTTCTGCGATCCTCAGACAATTAAAATGTGAGGATTGCTGATGAGCGTAAATTTAGATAAATCTTTTAAACACCGCTTAAGAAATTGACCTTGTGTCACATCCTGCTCGTGCGGAGGGGTTGGTAAAAATGTATATATGATCTTGGGCTGTGTTGGAATATAGGATTGTCCTAGATAGGATGTTTAAGTGATGAAGTATCCCTTAAAAGATAACGACCACCAGGTGTCGCTTATGATGATTAGGAAAGATGGGTTTATCTAAATTACTATTTGACACAAATCTATTCTTACTACTGTGAATTTCACGCTCTTCTGCGATCCCCAGGCAATTAAAAATACTCGTGTTCCTATTTTGTACGACCGTTATCATCTTGCGTGATGCATGGTGTAACGGTTAGAGTCGAAGGAAATGGACTCGTCGACCCGAGTTCAAATCCTGGACGAAGCTATAATTCACCTAGTCCTAATACACTTGGGAAAAGTATAAATCCAACTACTCTCCCTCCAGCTATGAGTAAATAGTAGGGCAGACTGGGCTCTTTGATCTTGGTTAGGCAACTAGTCTAGGAGAAAGAAAACTCTGAATTCAAACCTGTTAAATCCGCTTAGAGTGGTCACTACTACAATAGGCCCAGTCCTAATTAGTGATCTATTTCATTAATAATATTGCAACATCTAGGGGTAAGGTTTGGGTTAGAATACAAAGTCTATCAACGATATAGAGCACTCTTTTCTTGTAATATAATATATTTGAATATGTCCTTTTCATGAATATATTCTAATACTTTTCATTCAATTTATATTTCAATACTCGTGTTCCTTATTTGTAAGACTGTTATCATCTTACAACATCCTCTGGTTAAAAATGAGACCGTCCAAATTGTCCAAGATGAAATGCAAAAATGTAAAGAGAGACGAGGGAGAGAGATAGATAGAGAGAGAGAGAGAGGAGAGAGAGAGAGAGAGAGAGAGAGAGACGGAAACAAAGACAGAGACAGAGTGTGTGTGCCCGTTGCACCACACACACACACACACTTCTCTCTTTCTGTCTTTGTCTCTGTCATTCTATCCGCCTGTCTGTCTGTCCCCCTCCTCTCTCTTCTCTCTCTCTCTCTAGTGTGTGCGAGTGTTAGTGCTTGTGTATATTCGCGTGTGTGTGTGTGTATACTCACGCAAACAGACACAAACAAACACACGCACGCGCACACTCTCCTCTCCAGCCTCTCTCTCTCTCTATCTCTCTCTCCTTTTCTATTGTCTATTTCTCTCTGTCTCTGTCTTGTCTATCTGTCTATCTGTCACTCTCTCTCTCTCTCTCTCTCTCTCTCTCTCTCTCTCTCTCTCTCTCTCTCTCTCTTACTTCTTGAGCGTGGGTGTATGTGTTAGTGAGTGTGTGCTGTGTAAGTGTCTGTATATGTGTGTGTNGTGTATGTGTGCAGCTGACACTTGCACATATGCCACTCTCCATAAGATACAACTAATTAATTTTAATCACGCCAACTCACACGGCGAACAACAAAAAAACTAACTTAAAATTTGAATAATTAAATTATCCATAGCTAAATTTTCAAAATCCTTTGAAAAAAAATAAAATAAATAAAATAAACCATATTGTACTGAAAATACGAGGAAGTCAAAAAGTAATGGCATTTTGTTTAGGACAGGTATAATTTCCAACACAGGAACATGTATCATACATCAAAATAAAGCTGGCCCTCTGTGGATCACATCCCTACTTCTCTACATAGTCACCGTTTCTCTCAATAGCAATGTTCCACCTTCGAATGAGAGCATGTATCCCTGTCCTGTAAAATTCTGTTGACTGTTCTTTGAGCATCTTTACCGCATCGTCTATACTCACCAGATTTAGCACCTTCAGACTATTGTTGTATACCCTTTTCTTACTTCTTACTTCTAGTCGTCTTTTCTTCTGGCCGGCTTTGGTTCTTCTATCATCTTGGTCTGGAATCTTCTAAGGTCTGGACTTTCTTGGGGACTTCGGGTCTGGTCTTCTATGGGGATTTCTCGTTATCAGAAGCCCTGTGTCATTGTTAGTTTTTAGATAATAAACACAAGACTCCGATTTACTTTGATGTTACTTTATTTGTAAATCCCCAAACCAGACATCTGCGCACATCCTACGAGCTCGGCTCCTACATTCTAACTGACTGAAACTTACTATCCTTAAACCGGAAGACAGGGTTTTCTATGCCTTCCAGTTCTCACGATTTATCCCCGGAAGGCAAAGTGAGAGTGAGGTCAAGCGCCGTCACTCACTCTCAAGGCCATCAGCTGCACTAATCGCCATTATGTTTCTACACTACCTTATATAAGTATTAGGGATCCAATAATTATGTAACACTATCATCTCTTCGGTCCCATGAAAGAGGGTTTGAGAGGCAACTATTATTCCAGTGATGGGGAAGTGAAATCTGTAGTGAAGAAGTGCTAATCATTTGTTTGCACGTGGTTATATGGTTTCAAGTATTCCTTTCTAATACAAATAATTTTCAACATATCTAATTAATTCCGATTACGCATTGGTCACACAAGACTAACGCGCTCCTCTATACTCAAACAAGAACAATAACCACAATGTGAAACATGTCAAACACCTTTGACGGTTAAACACTTATTCATGGGATACAGGGTTTTTTTTTGCTCACATCAGAAACCGTTATTTTACTGCAAACAATATGAAAGATCTGTTTGAAAATGTCAACATGGAGGACATTCTGCCCTTTTTGAGGGAAATAAAATTATACCATAGAATATAGACATGAACTTAATCAATGCCATACAACATGATCCCCAATTGCACTAACACACTGTTAAAACCAATTACTAAAAAGTATAAATATAAATACACAACATATATTACTTCCTAACCGTTAGGCATGACATAACCCCAGATGGATTGATATGCCGTTAAAATCAATAAACCAACCAACCATATCTAATTGACCCATAGGTGGACCTCTAACAGGTACAATCACTACCGTAGAAATACGTCACAAATTATTCAGTTCTGAGCGAGATAAGGGTCCCAAACTGGTGATACAAATTCCAAGTGTGGTCGCACCATAGTCTAGGCTTATGTAAATCCCAATGATAGGTTTCCAAAATATTTAGAAATCACAGAAACGTTTATTGCTTATTGTCAATGATTTTACATCATTTTAAAATTTCAAAATGTATCTATTTTTATATATAATCGCCATTTTAGCTAATAATATCCGTTTTCATCGTATAATGATGACCATTCTAAAGTAAAGTAAAGTCGTCGGGGCGGCCTAATGTCGGTATCAGCCATGCAGCGAGGGAGTCTATCCCCCTTTTCACTAGCGCTAGACCAAGGAGATTATTTTAGCGTCTGAGGTGGAGCGCCACACCTACCATCAGCTCCTTACTTTACCGCAAGGATCCCTGTGCTACTCATACGCTGAGTTGGCGAGGAGGGGTATCGAACTAGGAACCTTGTGGTTTCTAGCCAAACGCTCTACCGACTGAGCTAACCCGGCCCTTGCACAAGCAAAATACTGCATACTATTGGAAAAGAATCAAGTTCTAATCTTACGGCTGATTCGCAGACAAAACAAAAGATGGCAGTGGTGTTCACGTACTGATTTTTCAGTGTAAGCAAATGTCTCTGTGGATGCTATATATTGTCTCATCCACAGAGACATTTGCTTACACTGGTATGTTTACTTAAGAGCTATTGCTAAATAGTTCAATACGTAAAAAGTATAATAATCTTGACTAACAGGACCTGTGGATATACCACAGTATGATAATTCAATGATTTAAGACTTTCTGATAGCATTTTTGGATTCCTTGTGCAAAGATGCTTTTATAAACCAATTTTTAGAAGTAGGGAAGCTCTTGAACTTGAAGACAAAAAGTCGCCATTTTCGTGACCCCCCTCAAATTTTGAGAGCTAAAAATTGACATAACTCCACCAATTTTTGGAATTGGAAGCTCAAATTTTGGGAATTGGCTAACTTTATCATAATCCACACATGGGCAAATTTTCAGAAAAATTGAAGGGGGTGTGTGACATGGCCTGGATTATTTGACATGGAATTACCCATATATATTGTGTTTGTGACTCTATGTGTGTGTGTGTTGCACGTGTGTGTCTGCATGTGTGTGTGTGTGTGTGTGTGTGTGTGTGTGTGTGTGTGTGTATGTATGTGTGTATGTATGTATTAGTAGTTAAGTCTATTTGAAGAATGGATAAACTTCTTTTATCCTCCAAAAAATTCTTGAGTTTTGTTGAATTATTTTTATTATATAGCAACTCCAAGAAGGGACTCCTTAGCCTTGGTCGGCAACCCATCTAAGTCCGACACAAATCCCTCCGCTGCCTAAGAAAAGCCTAAAAATTGTCGTAATTATTTCGATTTGATCATAGTCATGTAGGAATAGTTGCCTACAGTCTAAAGGGGAACAAAATATAAGTTCACAGAATATAATTACGAAAGGGAAAGCACATGTACTTTTAACCTTATTTATTCACATATAAACTCAACAACAGTCAATATAACAATGTACTTAGGTGCAGTACTTACAGTTCATATATCTCCCTTGCTGAGGGGGGTTTTCAGGTTGAGTCTTCAGTTGTTACTCCCTCACTGAGGGGAAAGTTCTTTCAGTCACAAGAGACTGAGACAAGAGCTCGTTTCTACGAGGCTTACACGTTGGTACCAAAACCGTAAAGAGGGTTCTTCACCCAACCTGACAAGGGACGTTACCTTTTCTACTTCCTGTCCCCAAAGGCACAGGAGAGTTCTAGTGTTACATAATCTATGCGGTTGCATAATATTATTGTCAATCCCCTGTATTTCTAAAGGGATGGCCCTTTTCATATCACGGGCGGGATTTTCCATAGAATATTACAGAAAGCCCGCGAAATTACGTGAAGTCACGTGGGACCTGGTTTGGTCCTCAGTTTTCAGTTAGACGTCAGGCAGATAAGGTCTTTCTGCCTTATCTAAAGCTCACTGCATACGCGCGCTATGTTAGTCAAATATTTAGTTACATGAAATGTATAGTTAAGGAAATAAAAGCTTAAGAAAAATAACACGGTCTTGTGATTAATGGGTGTCTTGGTAACAGGACTGATTGGAAGAAGAAATGAGCCAAGTGCGACCGATCACCAAGACGAAGCCCAAGACGCTAGAAGAGACTCTAGAAGAAGGACCTAAGATAGAAAATGAACAGAAGAAGAATAGAAGAAGTAATGAGAAGGGTATGCAACACTAGTCCCTACAGTCATTTGTTTGCACACAGTTATATGGTTTCAAGTAACTAATAATAATCCTTAGTAAACAATTATATGTTCAACTAACTATTCTTAGGGATGAAGTAAAAAAGCAGAGTTATGTATCAGGTTAGGAGAGTAAACCATGAAAAAAAAATCAGGAGCCGGAGTCACTAAGTTTGTGTGATGCTGAAATCCAGTGCTACCGAGCAACCCTGCGACACTACGGCTGCCAAACTGCATTAGTTTCTAACCTTTCCTAGGCGTTGTGGAAGTTTGTGTATGCCTATGTCATACAGTTCACAGCCATGTCACGAGGAAACGTTGAATCTCGTTGTTGCTGTAATCTCCCAATACCAAACGGAAGTACGTGGTCTAATGGTTAGAGTCGTCGGAAATGGACTCGCCAATACGAGTTCAATTGCTGGACGGAGCTGTTGGCATTTCACATAGCGCTAATACCCTTGGGAAAGGTATGAATCCAATTCTCCCTCCAGCTATGGGTAAATAGCAGGACAGACTGGGCTCTTTAACCATGGCTAGGTAACCAGTCTAGGAGATGGAAAACTCTGAATTTAAACCTGTTAAACTCCGCTTAAGAAATTGACCTTGTGTCGCATTCTGCTCGTGCGGAGGTGTTGGTAAATATATATACCACTTGTGGACGTTTTTGACACCCATGCACGACTCGCGGTACACTTCTCTTAATTGGCGATGAATCTCAATAGGTTTAATTGTCTTTTGCATTAAAAAAACAAATAACACTTAAACGAACTTCACATTTGGTCAATCAGTTGGTGCGTCAGAAATGACTGCCAAGACCCGACTGGGCGTGGCAGCGAGGCAGGGACCGGCGCAATTGCAACAGGGGCATAACAAAATCAACAGTATTGCCACACGAACGGTTACCTAGGTACCTGCGCTTTAGAGACTTTACTTTCCGGATTACCCTCGTATATATATATATATATATATATGTATGTGTGTGTGTGTGTGTGTGTAAATGCAAGATAATTATCTCCCTTGTTTTGTTCGGCCATCCTATTGCGTGGGTACAAGCACCTTTCGACACCGGTAAAAGTCATATGCGCGTATGGCGCTAATTTTAAAGTCTTTTAGCAGGCAGGAACTGGGGAGACAAGAAAGTTAGTGTCAGCACGGAGCTTTTCCTCCTTTTCTCGATTTTTATTAGTTTGTATTAGATAAACTACATAGTCCTTTGTCTTCTATTGTAGTTTCACGTTGAAGACAGTTGCGAGCAGGAGGACAAGTGACAACACCGTATTTTACAAATAAAAGTGTCTTCACCAGTTGACTCTGTCATTACTCATTCCTTGCCTGGGTGTTGCGTCACAATATATATATATATATATATATATATATATATATATATATATATATATTGTATATACTAGATATATTGAGTGGGATCCTGGTAGTATGCCCCATTAAAATCCCTATGTAAAAAAAAGACGTTGCGTTGATCCAGCCACAGAAAAAAAATAATATCTACTATTTAAAATATTAAATGCAAAAAAAAACCTAGGCTGTTATCATCTAAATTTGATTTTTTTTATTATCTTCATAAATATAAATCAAATCTTCATTATTTTTGTTCAAAAAGCAAGATCTGGTGATAGTGAATGCGTATATATATTTACTTTGATGTTAATTGTTTTATTTTCATAGTTTCCTCCGGACATACATACACACACAAACTGCCCTTTATATATGTACTATAAACGGCTACCCGGCGTCACCTGGGTAGAGGGGATGCAAAAAAGGTTAGTCCCACAGATCCATTATTACTTTACTAAGTAAATATATATACCCATTCACTATCACCAGAGCTTGCTTTTTGTGCAAAAATATTTAAGATTTGTTTATATTTGAAAAAAGAATTCTGGACATCACACCAGTTTTTTTTTTGTTTTTTTTTTTTTACACCTATGGATTTTTATCGGGCATCCAGTGGGGATCCAACTCGAGATTCAATAATAATGGATCTGCGAGACTAACTTTTAAAAAATACCTCTTCTACCCAAGCAACACCGGGTAGCCGCTTCTAGTCTGTGTACAAAACCATGAGGCCCCTGACATCCAGTCTCATTCACCATCCACTAAGTCACCAGGGAAAATAAGTCAAACATCTAATATTACACTAAACCTGAGTGAATCAATGATTGTTTTCTAAAGTCTTTTTTCCTATTTAGTTTAATGACACAAAATTCATTCTAAAATATTCCTTAGTTCTAGGATTGAGTTATGTTTGAAAAAAATCCATTTTGATTGGTTCTAATTAGTCTTAATCTGCAATTAAGTAAAAACTAACCAATCTTTTACTTTACATTCTGCCTATCACTTTCTTACTCTCTATGTATATCTTGATTACCTCCTCGTTATAGATGTTACTTTAAAGCCCATGATTCCGCCGCGAGGGGAAATGGACCCGGGAGCTGACAAACAACGTCTACGCTCCTTGAAAACTAGGTCGAATCTGCTCTAAACTAGAAACTATTCCCATGCGTCCAATCGCGGGCCTTTTAAGGGGCCAAAGGTTATTAATTGTCCATTGCCGTAACTTTCCATAGACCTCATGAATTTAAATTAACGGCCCTAATTCAAAATTCTAGCTACAGATACGTTCACAATTTATGACTGCACATAAGTTGTAACACTCAAGGGGTAACCCAATGGGTCACGTTTTGTCTAGTATTTGAATAAATTCCAAGTAACTAGATTAAGCTAGTCGTCGGGGTGGCCTAATGTCGGTATCAGCCGGACAGCGAGGGAGTCTATCCCCTTTTCACAAGCGCTAGACCAAGGAGATTGTTTCGGGCGCCACACCTACCATCAACTCTTCACTTTACCGCACAAATCTCTGTGCTACTCATACGCAGAGTTGGCGATGGCCGGTATCGAACCTGGAACCTTGTGGTTCCTAGTCCGACGCTCTACCGACTGAGCTAACTTTGGACGATTTGAACTATTTTTACGATAGAATCAAAAGTTTTAACTGAAATTGAAATAGAAAATAACATCGAATTATCCAATAAGAATTGTTCCAAATGACACCAGCCCTCTGCAAAGGGGTAAGACCCCTCCCCTTGAATGGGGCCACATGTTAACGACCCGTGATGCTTAAGACGGAACCCTGGTGGCTGAGCAGTCCATGACATTCAACAATCCACTTAGAACCCTTACTTAGGCTAGACGGCCGGTCGGAGAGGAGCCTCCGAACAATCGGCTGGTCATGTCAAACCCTAGCACCTATATGATTGTCCCAATCCTTACGGCAAGCCCCAACCCTTTTTATCATATATGTGCCAGAAGGCAGTGGTTGAGGGTATTCATGTCCTGGGAATGATGTTAAACTCTATCTGATGGTGAGGTTCCAGTTCTGGAGGTTTGGGAAATGTGGAACACCCCTTCATCATTATTACTCCCAGGTCCACTCTAACCGGAGTGGTAGTACCTGTTAGGGTCCTATCTATGGGCTAAATAGAAAAATGTGTTTATATAAATGTGTTTATACAAGAAATTGAGTATCCATTAAGAATGTATGTATTTCAAAACTTGGTCGGCATTAAATAACCCACTGAGGTTGATATGCCGTAAAACAAAACACACCAAATCCAAATGAGAAATTGCAATAAGACAACTGTAGCGATTGGCTGCGCCTGCTGGGATGGATTTGTGTCGCCAGGGTTTCTCCGCTAGGTGACACTACAAGCTGGGTATTTAAACTCAGCCTGGGAATCCCTATGCCCCGACCTCCTCTCTCTCTCTCTCTCTCTCTCTCTCTCTCTCTCTCTCTCTCTCTCTCTCTTGGTCTAGCATCCACAAAAGATGGACTAGACGCGTGGCGTCTCTGTCCATTAAGTGGGAGGGGGGCTTTGTAAACCAAATATCAGTGACTCTATTCTTTATGAATTCTTTCTTACTTCCAAAAAGCTTTCGTCCTATCTGTTTTGTATCAATGTCATGTATGTCATGTTCCACGTGCTCAGACAATAAAGTCTGTATGTTGTTAATTTATACTTCTTTGTTTGGATTTATTTATGTATGTATTCACCTACGTTGAAAGGTTACTCTGAACCTTCTAAGGTATTATAAGAAACACAGTTTCGATTCTTATACAATTATTTACAATTTATTTATTTTTAATTTATTTGATATTTTAATATTAAATAATCTATTTAATATTTTAATTTAACTAATATTTTGATTTATTTAATATTTAATTATTTTTAATATTTATTTTTTTTTATATTTTATATCAATATAATACTAATATAATATTAATATATCTAATATTTTATATATGTTTCATATATCTAATATATTTATATATTATATATTTTATATTTAATATATTTATATTTAATAAATTTTATTTTATATTTAATATACTTAATATTTTATATTTATTTATTCAATATTTTAATATTAAATAATTTATTTACTATTTTAATTATTTAATATTTGATTTATCAGTATTTTAATTTAGTTAATGTTTTATTTATTTATTTCCAATAAATTCCTGGGTGTGACCTGATAAAGAAGCTAACAATTCAAAAAGACAATCATTCGGCGTTGAATAATCCAGGGATCACCAAACTTTTTTTTATGGTGGGCCGGATAATTGAAAAAAATAACGAGCGCATGCCACTTTATTATTATGTTCAATACTTGCTAGCCAGAACGAAACCTCTGAGAAAAAGATTTAAAACAAAATTCATCTTTCCATGTCATTCATGGATGAGTGACATAAGATGCACAAAAAACAAATTTAACCAACATATTTATTTTCAAAACATTATCAAAGAACGCAACATTAGCAGAAAGGTTTAGTGAGATTTGTGAAACTGAAGTTTGCCTTTCAAGATATCATCAATGTTTGGTTTGGAATTGCTACTCTCAATCAAGAGAATGGCTTTCAAATGTTTATCAGTCATGAAACCGCGTTTTATGGATTCAAATTTCTTCAAGCGTAGCTTTCCAGTAAATTTTGAATATATTGCTAGATGTACTGTCGGCGGGCCTGTAAAATGACTTCGCGGCCGTGGGACCGTAGTTTGGTGACTGAACCCTGTTCTAAAGGAATGGTTAATTAAATCAACCCATCAAGACAATATACAACACCCTCTGGTTAAAAATGAGACCGTCCAAATCGTCCAAGATGAAAAGCAAAAATGTAACTACTGATCAGCTGGTGTCGCTTATCCGCCAAATTCTTATTTCTTATGAGTGTCGTCACCTCGTTATCTGATCATCAAATTATCACCAAATGTAACAATGTTTGGTTTGGAATTGCAAACATCCAATCAAGAGAATTGCTTTCAAATCTTTATTAGTCGATGGGTGGATTTCACATATTTCAATTTTGAAAAGGCTTACTCGCATACATTGTTCTTTTTTAAGAAACAAATTCAAGTACCGTCGGCCGGTCTGATAATTTGGTGACCCTCAACAAGTTCTGATATGTCGGTAAAACCAACCAACCAACCAACCAACCATCCAATTTGGCCTCGTTTTAGATAATGTTACAAAGAAGGAAAAGTTAATTTAGTCACATAGGGCTTGTATAATTATTTACTAAGCTTAGCTTAGATATGACACTAGGTCAGAAGTATGGGGCACCCAGTGAGAATCGAATTCGCAAACAATCTTCGGTGCTATTCGCAGAATTCCGTCGCGGCCTCCTGTCTTAAAAAACGCTAAGCGGTGATAGCTGAAAAAAAACCCAACCCTACCTAAATAAAATGAAAATACCGAAAAAAGTGTTTTATTTTTATTATTTGTAATTGATTATCGAAAAAAATTAAAATTAAAATGAAAATACCGGAAAAAAAAGATATTTTTTATCGGATTGAAGGCGTTTTTATCGACAAATTTTTTTATTGGTTTGAAGGCATTAAAAGTAAGCCATATTTTTATCGACAAGTAAATGTAAATATTTAGTCCTCTCCCTTAAGATATTTTAAAGAGGGGACGGGTTAAATATTTACATTTACTTGTCGAAGACTAGAGGAGGTAAAATATGGCATTAACTTTTCGGGAAAAAAACGCCTTAAGCGGGCATCGCTTCAGCTAGGGACTTCATTCGTAGGGAGGGTTGTTTTTTCAGCTATCACAGCCTAGCGTTTTTAAGACAGGAGGCCGGGACGGAATTCTGCCAATAGCACCCAATCTTCTGCTAACCCTTAGGCTACATGAGGTGCCTAAATGAGGGGCTGTGAACAGGAATGTAGGTCTTGTATAAACTATTCCCTAAGAATTTTTATGAGCACTTTTGGTGAGCAGAGCTTTTTTTTGATTTGCGGAGATAGATGTAAATACAAGAAATTGTGGTCAAGCCCTAGCACCTATATGATTGTCCCAACC
>CM042166.1:69030804-69037583 GCA_023376005.1 Doryteuthis pealeii
AATTCATATGAAATAAACAACAAATTTATGTTAAAATTCATATGAAATAAACAACAAATTCTATGTTAAAATGACATTTCAAAACTGAGCACTACAATCGGCCATTATTTTTGTAACAACCTAATAGTATATGTAGGAACTGCTATGTTATTATAAAATTATAAATTATAAATATTGTTTAAAAAGAAGTGAAATATTTGTAATGGTGCATATATGTACCATTACGCACATCAATGATATACATAGAGGTACATATGGGGCCGGGTTAGCTCAGTCGGTAGAGCGTCCGGCTAGAAACCGCAAGGTTCTTAGTTCGATACCGGTCCTCGCCAACTCAGCGTATGAGTAGCACAGGGATATGTGCGGTAAAGTAAGGAGCTGACGGTAGGTGTGGCGCTCCACCTTAGACGCAAAAAAACAATCTCCTTGGTCTAGCGCTAGTGAAAAGGGGATAGACTCCCTCGCTGGTACCAACATTAGGCCACTCCGACGACTTTACTTTACTTTTACATATGTCTACTAATACGGAGTCAATGTGTTAATCACTTATCGATTAGTTAGTTTTCCCCTTTCTTTTTATTGTGTTAGTATAGCATTCAATTCTAAGGCTAACAAGAAGAAGAAAGGAATTAATATTTCCTTTAATTCAAACAATTTATTGGACAGCACATGAAACAACAAATAACAATATAAAGTCCTTCCTGTATATAAAGCTGAGTTTAAGAGACTTACCGTGGGGTGATCTTAGAGTGATTTCTGGGAGCCCTTCAAATCGCTGCCTTGTGGAACCGCTGGTGGAATCTATCTGCCAGGCTTTTGGATATTGCGCCTAAACTTCTGGGCTCATCACGTGATTGGTATATCCAATCACAGAGAGCCTCTCCCTCACTCACTCTATATACAGGAATTAACATTTTACTGACCCAACATTTTCTTTCTACTTCTTTTTTTATAATTTACATACTATAGGATATAAAGTTCTTATATTAAAGTTGAAAGGTTTAAAATAACTTTCCAACGTGGGGATTAAAATGTGTGGGGATTAAAAAATACGAAAAAAAAAGGAAAAAAAAAAGACTCCCATAGGGCCTTGACCGGAAGAACCCCTTTGCGCATATCCGACCAAAGGGACTGACTCCCTACAACCAATATAATTCCTCGGCCATTCGAACTGAGGCCGCAACTGAGTGCAGTCGTTTTCCTCGCCGACTATGCCCCGTTCAATAAAGCCTATGTCGTAAAACTACCTTTTGCCTTTGTCTCTTTCCTCTTTCGTGCGTTTTCGTTCCTTAAATTCCATTTCAGCGTACCAACCCACAAGAACAAAGAACCAGCTTTTATTGGGGATAAGATACCAGTACAAAACAAACTTAACTTAGCCCATTACATGTGTGTACATAAAATATTCCGACAAAGTTGTAAAACAATAACTGACTTTATTCCGTGAGCAGACAGAAAATGCATTCAGCACAAATATATGAACATGCATAAGGAAAGTAAGTGTAGGACTTGCATCGTAAGAAATGTCACTTATAAGTAGCTGGTTGGGGGGCGAAGACCACCACTCAATGGATATAGACAACAAGTGTTTATGCCATATGTAGTCGTTGTCGGCCTGAGAGAAAAGAGAAAGAATTCAGAATTCCCGGCTAAATACTAATGCCCTCTATCGGCGAACAACTGCAGCAAGGGAAGATAACCCTAATTGGACTTATGTCCACCCAGAATTACCATTTTACTAACCCAACAATACTAAAGAATAGAAATTGTGATTCTTATAATATATTAGAACCAACGTAGGTACATATATACATAAATGAATCCGCACAAAGATTACATATCATAACAAATACAGACTTTATTGTCTGAGCACGTAGACATGACATGATACATGACAAGATACAATACGATACAAAACAGATAGGACTAAAGTCCTAAAGAAGTGAGAAAGAGTTCATGAAGACATAGTTTAGTCATTTACTGATAGTTGGGGGGGGCTGCTGTTTAAATACCCAGCCACCTATTGGCGAAAACCTTGCAGTAAAAAAAGATAACCCTTCTGGACCCAAGTCCATCCCAGAAGGAGCAGACAATCGCTACAATACTATACTATGCAATATTGTGGGTGACACATCCTATTCTGGAGATGATGGGTCTTAAAGGTATCTCGGTTTTGTATCTAATGGAGAGGACATATATTTTGGGGGTGGTGGGTGGTAATTAATAAAAAAGGACCATATTTTGTCTTCTTTAATGTATATATATAATATATATATATATATATATATATATATATCAATGTGTATCATCATCATGATGTCACGCAGTTAGCACGGATATCCATGACAATCTCTCGCCAACCTTCCCTATCATTCATTGTCCCAGGGAGGTCCTCTGCGCGGCATCCAGCATCTTTGCATAGTTGGTCAATGTAGGTCCTTGGTGGGCGGCCCACACTAGCATGTCCGTGTGTTGGCTTCCACTGGACAACGTCGTTTATGAGCTCGTCCATGCTTCTCCAGCAATGTCCAGCATGCCTTGTCCGTCTCACTCGAATGGTTCGTGAGATGGGAGGGGGGAGCAAGTGGCCATACAGCTGTTTTCTCGTGGGGTGCTGTTTCCACGATTTGTTCAAGACTGCACGCAACATTCATGTGCAGCTCCCATCCAGCTTATTCTCAAGGCGCCTCGTTAGGGTCCAGGTGGTGCAGCCATACAACAGCACCGATATAACCACTCCTATCTGTATATTTCCCCTACTCTCTTCTTACTTTCTTTCTTTCTTTTTGTTATTATATTTTTCTGTGTAGCATGTCCTATCTCTTCCCTTTCTTTCTTTATAATAAAAACAGAATAGTCCATTATTTGGATGAGATGATGACATTCATAAGAAATAAGAATTCGGCAGATAAGCAACACCAGATAATCAGGATTTACATTTTTGCATTTCATCTTGGACGATTTGAATGGTTCGATTTTTAACCTGAGGATAAGGATCGGAAGATTAAGGAACAAGAGTATTATTCATCATAATGGAGATTCGGTGTCTGTCAGTAACCGAAACTATGTATTAATAATTTTGACTATAAATTAAATGCTCGTTGATTCCTGAGGGTATCGTGAGGTAAGTAGTGACGTAGTTTCGGTTACTGACAGACACCGAATCTCCATTATGATGAATAATACTCTTGTTCCTTAATCTTCCGATCCTTATCCTCAGGTTAAAAATCGAACCATTCAAATCGTCCAAGATGAAATGCAAAAATGTAAATCCTGATTATCTGGTGTTGCTTATCTGCCGAATTCTTATTTCTTATGAATGTCATCATCTCATCCAAATAATGGACTATTCTGTTTTTATTATAAAGAAAGAAAGGGAAGAGATAGGACATGCTACACAGAAAAATATAATAACAAAAAAGAAAGAAAGAAAGTAAGAAAGAGAGTAGGGGAAATATACAGATAGGAGTGGTTATATCGGTGCTGTTGTATGGCTGCACCACCTGGACCCTAACGAGGCGCCTTGAGAATAAGCTGGATGGGAGCTGCACATGAATGTTGCGTGCAGTCTTGAACAAATCGTGGAAACAGCACCCCACGAGAAAACAGCTGTATGGCCACTTGCTCCCCCCCATCTCACGAACCATTCGAGTGAGACGGACAAGGCATGCTGGACATTGCTGGAGAAGCATGGACGAGCTCATAAACGACGTTGTCCAGTGGAAGCCAACACACGGACATGCTAGTGTGGGCCGCCCACCAAGGACCTACATTGACCAACTATGCAAAGATGCTGGATGCCGCGCAGAGGACCTCCCTGGGACAATGAATGATAGGAAGGTTGGCGAGAGATTGTCATGATATCCGTGCTAACTGCTGACATCATGATGATGATACACATTGATATATATATATATATAATATATATATATATATATATATATATACATTAAAGAAGACAAAATATGTCCTTTTTTATTAATTACCACCCCACCACCCCCAAAATATATGTCCTCTCCATTAGATACAAAACCGAGATACCTTTAAGACCCATCATCTCCAGAATAGGATGTGTCACCCACAATATTGCATAGTATAGTATTGTAGCGATTGTCTGCTCCTTCTGGGATGGACTTGGGTCCAGAAGGGTTATCTTTTTTTACTGCAAGGTTTTCGCCAATAGGTGGCTGGGTATTTAAACAGCAGCCCCCCCCAACTATCAGTAAATGACTAAACTATGTCTTCATGAACTCTTTCTCACTTCTTTAGGACTTTAGTCCTATCTGTTTTGTATCGTATTGTATCTTGTCATGTATCATGTCATGTCTACGTGCTCAGACAATAAAGTCTGTATTGTTATGATATGTAATCTTTGTGCGGATTCATTTATGTATATATGTACCTACGTTGGTTCTAATATATTATAAGAATCACAATTTCTATTCTTTAGTATTGTTGGGTTAGTAAAATGGTAATTCTGGTGGACATAAGTCCAATTAGGGTTATCTTCCCTTGCTGCAGTTGTTCGCCGATAGAGGCATTAGTATTTAGCGGGAATTCTGAATTCTTTCTCTTTTCTCTCAGGCCGACAACGACTACATATGGCATAAACACTTGTTGTCTATATCCATTGAGTGTGGTCTTCGCCCCCCAACCAGCTACTTATAAGTGACATTCTTACGATGCAAGTCCTACACTTACTTTCCTTATGCATGTTCATATATTTGTGCTGAATGCATTTTCTGTCTGCTCACGGAATAAAGTCAGTTATTGTTTTACAACTTTGTCGAATATTTTATGTACACACATGTAATGGGCTAAGTTAAGTTGTTTTGTACTGGTATCTTATCCCCAATAAAAGCTGGTTCTTTTTCTTGTGGTTGGTACGCTTTGAAATGGAATTTAAGGAACGAAAACGCACGAAAGAGGAAAGAGACAAAGCAAAAGGTAGTTTTTACGACATAGGCTTTATTGAACGGGGCATAGTCGGCGAGGAAAACGACTGCACTCAGTTGCGGCCTCAGTTCGAATGGCCGAGGAATTATATTGGTTGTAGGAGTCAGTCCCTTTGGTCGGATATGCGCAAAGGGGTTCTTCCGGTCAAGGCCCTATGGGAGTCTTTTTTTTTTTTTTTTTCGTATTTTTAATCCCCACACATTTTAATCCCCACGTTGGAAAGTTATTTTAAACCTTTCAACTTTAATATAAGAACTTTATATCCTATAGTATGTAAATTATAAAAAAAGAAGTAGAAAGAAAATGTTGGGTCAGTAAAATGTTAATTCCTGTATATAGAGTGAGTGAGGAGAGGCTCTCTGTGATTGGATATACCAATCACGTGATGAGCCCAGAAGTTTAGGCGCAAATCCAAAAGCCTGGCAGATAGATTCCACCAGCGGTTCACAAGCAGCGATTTGAAGGCTCCCAGAAATCACTCTAAGATCACCCCACGTAAGTCTCTAAACTCAGCTTTATATACAGGAAGACTTATATTGTTATTTGTTGTTTCATGTGCTGTCCAATAAATTGTTGAATTAAAGGAAATATTAATTCCTTTCTTCTTCTTGTTAGCCTTAGAATTGAATGCTATACTAACACAATAAAAAGAAAGGGGAAAACTAACTAATCGATAAGTGATTAACACATTGACTCCGTATTAGTAGACATATGTAAAAGTAAAGTAAAGTCGTCGGAGTGGCCTAATGTTGGTACCAGCGAGGGAGTCTATCCCCTTTTCACTAGCGCTAGACCAAGGAGATTGTTTTTTGCGTCTAAGGTGGAGCGCCACACCTACCGTCAGCTCCTTACTTTACCGCACATATCCCTGTGCTACTCATACGCTGAGTTGGCGAGACCGTATCGAACTAAGAACCTTGCGGTTCTAGCCGGACGCTCTACCGACTGAGCTAACCCGGCCCCATATGTACCTCTATGTATATCATCGTAATGTACATATATGCACCATTACAAATATTTCACTTCTTTTTAAACAATATTTATAATTTATAATTTTATAATAACATAGCAGTTCCTACATATACTATTAGGTTGTTACAAAAATAATGGCCGATTGTAGTGCTCAGTTTTGAAATGTCATTTTAACATAGAATTTGTTGTTTATTTCATATGAATTTAACATAAATTTGTTGTTTATTTCATATAATTTTGCATATATAATGATTAATGTCTGCTAAAAAAATAAAATGTAATTTATTTTCAGATAGAAAGTATTTTAAGAAATCGGAGCCTTCAAAGATAAACATGCCTAAACATGACCTTCGCCTTCTTATGTTGCATGAGTTCAAGCTTGGGTACAATCCCTCCGAAACTGCTGCCAATATCAACAAAGCATGGGGAGATGAATCCACAAGTGCATCGGACAGTACGAAGGCGTTCCAAAAATTCCGTAGTGGAGATGAGAGTCTTGAAGATGAAGAAGGTAGAGAACGGACATGCAGTCTTGACAATGAACAATTGCAGGCAGTTGTTGAGCAAAATCCACGACAAAGTGTCAGAGAGATGTCTCAGACACTTAGCTGCCCAAAGCTCGTATTTTGATTAATTTTAACATTTCTACTGTTAATGTTTCAACAATAAATATATTCATTTGAAAGCGGCCATTATTTTAACAACCTACTACTTAAAGAAGGTGGAAACAATTAAAAAGTTATGTTATAACTAGAACTTTTATAAAAATATTTAAAAAGTGATATAAAAATAAGACAAAAATAGGTATCCATTCACAGCCAACACAGGATATGTGTGTAAAGTGATCTCTC